>CP053168.1:8226720-9439157 GCA_014607495.2 Carposina sasakii
ATAGTTTTATATGACATCTTTAGGTTAGAAAATTTGTACTCATACTATGTGTAGTGCCTATTTTTTAATACAGGGTATGGGTGACAGCCAGGCAAATACTGAAATGCTGAACAAGTACCATTGTGTTGAGTTATTCGACAGTGTTATTACTCGCAGAAAATGCATTTTTAATTTGTTATCAGTAATCTGATTTCCGGACCAATTGTATCGGGCCACCAATTGTATATTATCAGTGTTTTTCCTCAAAATCATGGTCTGAAGTCATGGTATCAATATTTGCCTGGCTGTCACAAACACCCTGTATATTTAGCCTTATAATGACCTTACTGCTGGGCAAGGTTAGTGCTGTGTCAACTTTAAATTTTAACTACCGTATAAGTTCTTATACTCACTAATTTGCAACTCTACATAAACTCCACCCTGAGTTTCAACAGCAGTGTAGAACGAAGTGAAGACGCGGTAATAAAAAAACTTTTTTACTTATTTCAATGTAAAGTGGCACGTAAAAAGTTTGTACGAAATTTGAGAGACACTTGACGCATTATGAATTTAACGTTGCTGATACCCGCTAAGGTCGTTAAGTGTGTCATTATATGAGGGCAGCACCCTTAACTTTTTTCGCATCAGGAATGTTACAAGTTTGATTTTAATTAAACTTGCGAGTTTTTATCCAAATACTGTACGGAAAACTATAATATAAAACTATACTAACTCAATTTTACATTTTCTTTTTTAAATGGATCAACAACCAGATTAATCGAATACGAGTATCTCGCTGTTATGAAAGCCTTAACTCACTACCACGTAGGTACAGGGAGCACCCAATAACTCTTCACTTACATCATCACACCACATAGATCACAGATATAATACATTATAGATACTTACTATACTTTTTTTCTTTGTACTTGCTTTTTCTCTTTTGAGAAGAACATGGGATACACAAATCATTGAATTAGGAGAAATGGATGGTATGGTATAGCAGCCCAAGTTACTTCTCTCTGTTGACGCTTTTTTTGTTTATTAAACTACTAGTGGACGCCCGCGACTCCGTCCGCGTGGACTACAGAAAAAACAAAATGTCAAAATTATCCGGGATAAAAACATTTTCCCGGGATAAAAAGTAGCCTATACGAGTATCGTATGTTAAGTGGGACCTGTCACAATATATTCCTGAAAACTGCATCGAAATCGGTTCAGCCGTTTCTGAGATTAGCGTGCACAAACGCACAGACAAACAGACAAAAATCCCAAAAATCATTCTTTTTGGGTATTATAAACGGCTCAACCTATTTTGATGAAATTTTGTGTGTGTGTTCAAGAGGGTTCGAGAATGGTTTAGACTTACGATTCGGTCAACAACCTTTTTTTTCTCTGCAGTCCACGCAGACGGAGTCCAAACACATTATTTAGTTGACCGAATTATGAATCTAAACCATTCTCGAACCTATTTGAACACACACAAAAAATTTCATCAAAATCGGTCCAGTAGTTCTGGGAATTTATTATTCTGTGACGTACAGATGACATGACACAACATGATTGTATATTTTGGGAGTGCGAGGAAGTATTAAGAACGGATTTCCCGAAATTCCCACGAGAACGGGACTAACGGGAATTCCCAATTTTTACGCAAACTTTTTGACACAAAATGATGAAATATGACAGGTATATTCGGTAGGGAGTGTAAGGAAGCACTGAGGATATATTTTCCGAAATTCCCACAGGAACGGGTCAAACGGGAATTCCAAATTTAAGGGGGATATGTACCGAAGCGAAGCGAGGGCGGATCACTAATCTATACTATAATATATATTATATAATATATATTTATATATTAATAAATATTATAATATTATAAAGCTGAAGAGTTTGTTTGTTTTGTTTGTTTGAACGCGCTAATCTCAGGAACTACTGGTCTGATTTGAAAAATTCTTTCAGTGTAAGATAGCCCGTTTATCGAGGAAGTCTATAGGGTATATAGCAATCCGCCCCGGCTTCGCACGGGTGCAATGCCCCCTTTCGCGGACGAAGTATATAAAGATAAAGGAAACATTTCCGAGATATAACAACCATCTACCAGGCGTAACTGAAACTAAGTATCCTTGTGAGTAATCGACAAAGCGACTACAGCGCAGTCTGCCAGATCCTATGTGAAAGGTTCTCTAACATCAACAACAATACAAATCTTCTGTTAGTCTGTTTGTGATTGAACTCCTTCTAAACGGCTGGACCGATTTTAATGAAATTTTATGTATATATTTAAGTGGATTCGAGAATTGTTTAGATTTACATTTCGGTCAACGACATTTTGTTTTTTCTGCAGTCCACGCGGACGGAGTTCAAAAACATTATTCAGTTGACCTGATTGTGAATCTAAACTATCCCCGAACCTACTTGAACGTACACAAAATTTTTTATTAAAATCTGTCCAGCCGTTTCGAAGGAAATCCATTACAAATGCAAGAATAGAAGATTCATTTATGTAAGGAAAAGGAAACATTTCCGAGATATAACAACCATCTACCGGGCGTAACTGAATTTATTATCCTTGTGAGTAATCGACACAGCGACTACAGCTCAGTCTGCCAGATCCTATGTAAAAGGTTCTCTAACATCAACAACAATACAAATCTTCTGTTAATGTGTTTGTGATTTAACTCCTTCTAAACATTTAAGTCACTATTCGGAAGTTCAAATTTCCATTTAGGGGTCGCTCACCACTTTCTAAACGGCCGATTGGTCGATGGACCGATTTTAATGAAATTTTTCGTGTGTGTTCAAATACGTTCGAGAATTGTTTAGATTTACAATTCGGTCAACGACATTTTGTTATTTCTGCAGACCACGCGGACGGACTTCAAAAACATTATTCAGTTGACCGAATTGTGAATCTAAACCATCCTCAAACCCACTTGAACACACACAAACAATTTCATCAAAATCTGTCCAGCCGTTTAGAAGGAAATCCATTACAAACGCAAGAATAGAAGATTTATTTATGTAGAGAAAAGGAAATATTTCCGAGATATAACAACCATCTACCGGGCGTAACTGAAACTAAAGTATATTTTTGAATATTCGACACAGTGACTGCACCGCAGTCTGCCGGATCCTATGCAAAAAGTTCTAACATAAACAACAATATAAATCTTCTTTTCGTATGGTTTTAATTGAACTCCTTCTAAACGGCTGAACTAATTTTGATGAGATTTTGTGTGTATGTTTAAGTTGGTTTGAGGATGGTTTAGCTTCACACTTCGGTCAACTAAATAATGGTTTTGGACTCATGGACTGCACAGAAAACAAAATGTCGTTGACCGAATCGTAAGTCTAAACTATTCTCGAACCCACTTGAACACACACACAAAATTTCATCACATTAGGTTGAGCCGTTTAGAGGAAAATCCATTACCATTTATATATAAAAATAAAGATAAGATATCCCACAGCCATGTAATACAGTTGAAATAACTTGTAAATAACTTACTTATGACTTTTTCGTATAATTTGTTTTCACCTTAGTGCTAATAAATATGTACTAAACAATAAAGTTTGTACTAAACAATAAAGTTTGTACAGAATATAAAATTAATAAATTTATTACAGTAGCTAACTAGTTTACCTATTACTATCTTGACTGCGGAGAAATAATAATAACGTTTTCAAATTACTTATTATTAATTATATTATTATTATATTATTAATAAGAATACTTGAGCTCCCCAAAACAGTTTTATTCTGAGTTCAGCGCAAAATCATTTCAGATTATTCGTAACATTAAATTTCGCGAGGCTGGCAGTGCAATTATCATGCTTTATAGTGACAAGGGACCTTTAGTACGGATTATTTGAACGTTAAATCCCGTCCGAATTTTCATTATAGCCAGACTTCGAGCCCGGTCGATTTATTTGTCACTGAATTGATACGAAACTCCATTTATTTAGGCCTAGGCGAAGGCGTGTTTGTTTTAGCTGTTTAGAGCGTTATGTGTTAGGTATTATTAGTAAATACCTAGCTAGATTAATAAATAACATTATACATTTGTAGGACGACTTTCAAAGTTCAAATTGTAAATGAAGCTCATTTAAGTCCCTTAGCAACATATCACTGTACTAGTCTTTTGTTAGATTGTAGTAAAGTTTAGAATGAAGCACCATCAGGCGCGTTGTGGTCAAGCGCAATCTAATGTAATATAAAATATATTAAAAAAAAACCTCCAGTTACATAGTGCGTAAACTTCCGAGGTAGTCAATGTAGAACATGACTATTATTATATTATTGCTACTACATACTTTATTTACAATTAAAGTTTACGTGCTATATTAATTGGTGCGCGCACACAAATAAAGGTTCAATAACTAAAAAACTGTTCACTTTTTTCACTCAGCTAAAAATATATTCTTAAGGTCAAGTAGTTTTATAGCCGTCATTAACAATTTTTCAGAGATTTTATCGAGATATTATACTATCGAGATATTTATAAATAAAAAAACTGAAAAGAAAAAAACAAGCACTTAGATGTCCGGTGGTCTAGAATTCTTTAATATTATTATGGAATGAATACTATTGAATAACATAAAATATTTTCTAATAATCGTAACATAATCCATTGAAATATTAGCTTGGCTGTCGGATAATGGATCCCGACTGTTCAGTTATGTTAAGATCATTAGAAAATATTTTGTGTTCTTCAATAGTATTCATTCCATAATAATATTATAGAATTCTAGACCACCGGACATCTAAGTGCTTGTTTTTTTTCTTTTCAGTTTTTTTATTATGTAGGTAGGTCACGTCACTGAGATAGGTACATTATTTGGTTCTTTTTTACGCAGTCGGGATTTTGGATTTTTTTAATTATGTTTTTTTATTTTATACTTTTTTGTTATGAGTACCTAGCTACTAATAGGTACGCTTCAAGAAACATGCTCAACATGCTCGGCAGCAAGAAGTTTTCGTCTTGCTGCTGTCTAAAAACTTATATGTGAGAATGGTTGTTACGCAACTTTCAATCGATATACTCGTAGATCCTAAACGGTTGGTCGAATCGAAAAATGTTGAGAGTAACCTAAAAATAATTTTTAAATACCTATTCAACGATTGATATAGTTTTTTGACTTAATTTTTTTTTTTTCATAAAATGGCGTCCAGTAGTCGCAATATTGGATTTTCACTAACTTCATGTCTTTAGTGACACTCGCCGGACTAAGAGGAATCGATTGTAGTATGAATCATAAAAATCGGCCGAGGCGTTTGGCCTGTGTACTGCTTCAAAGGAACATACAAACATACATACATAGGCTGTTAAACGCAATACCACTCCTTTGCGTCGCGCAGTCGGGTAAAAACAACTATTCGATTAGGCGTGTTTATTTATTATTTTGTAGCAAAGGAAAAACAAAATATAACTTGGCCTAGATTTCAAGCCGGAACTTTAAAAATGTAATGACAAAGTATACTAGAGTACCTAGTTAAGTAACAAGCTTAACTTTTTATCATTAGAAATTATGTTTAAAGACGCTGGGCCCTTGGGGACCAGCGGCGCTCCAATTCTACAAGGACCTGGCCGGGCGGCTCGTGGAGTCCACACGTGACCAAAATGCTGGCTGCTACTTAGGCCAAAGAAAAGGTATAGCAATCCAGGGCGGCAACGCAGCCAGCATTTTGGGCACGCTACCTGATAGATAACGGAGATCGGTTGACCAACCTGTGAAACCGGAACTGGTCGACCGATCTCCCATATACACGCTAGCCCTAAGTAGTTTTTAAGTTAGTTATAGAAATTTCTACCTTTATATAAATATTTAATGTTGATAAATAAATAAATTCGTACTAAGAAGTTGAAAAAGAAGTTTGAATAATTTTTATTTTTATTAAATAAGTTTTCTTCAATTCAATATTACAAAAACCTTTTTGCGCCTCTAAAGATATTCTCTCTCTATTTTTATTTCAAAAATATTCACAAGGATCATTAGTTAATGTACTTATAGGTATGTATGAACAACACTGTAGGTATAACGCCCATTTTCTTCTTTTTCGTTTTCGTTTCTTCCATTGTGTGTGACAGAAATATACCCACGTGTACCTAAGGAAAGGCAAGGCTAATGTAACATGGACTAATTTATCATAAAAACAGTAGCTTTTCATTAGTACTTTGTTATACGTCTTTACAATTAAAGCTTTGTTGTAAAATGGAATCATTCTTTACCGTGTCTCTACAAAAACACTGCTTAGGCTAAACATCTTTATAATTCTGATAGATATATTTAGTGACCACCTGTCTCTACTAACCGAACTTGTACATCTCAAGTATACTCTCAAAATTAGTCAGAAGTGGCACCATGTGGTTCTATCGGCCCTTGGTGCTCTGCCTACCCCGTAAGGGATAAAAGCATGATTATATGTATGGATGTATGTATATTTAATATTTTTTTCTATCAAATATTATTTTAAACACTGTCTACCTTTAGACGCAGTTTTGTAATACCACAGTTAAAGTTTTAAGTCTAAACCAAACCGTTAAAGTTCTATCATTTCATTTCATTTTTAATAACAATAGATTTTTCTGAAAAATTCTAATTTCAATACACTGTACAGGATAGATACCAAACTAAACTGAAAATCTCAGTGACTGGCGTAGTTCTAAACTTCCTCTTTGTAATAATAGAGGTACTAGACAGAGCCGTTACAGTACCTAAAGCTGACCTCTGTATTTGCATAGTAGATGTAATTCGGAGACTATTTATTTTGTCCTCGGCGGAAGTAATTACTTGCGCAGACTTTAATGCCTCCTTTGACGGTATATTTGTTATACCAAGTTATTTATATACATATAGGTACCTAGATTAGATATTAGGTATACAAGATACCTACACTAGTATTAAGAATTAAGAACCTACGTCTTTAAGTTTTTTGTAAAACTTAAACGTTTTGCGTGGTTGGTAATATATCAGCATTACAAAGGTCACGTTTATTCTCAAAGTTTGACATACGTAGATTAATTAGTATTACGAGTATCAGACTAGAAACCAAAATAGACTGAGTATGTTCAACTGCCGCATGAAGGCAATTAATGGTAATAATAAATATCAATTAATGACAAATATCAAAATAAAAGGCACAAAGTCACCTGTAATTCGAATGCGAAAGCGCATAAAAATCATACTTGCTGTCTGTCTGTACTTCTGTAGTTATTTGTTAGAACATGAAGCTATTAGAGTAGCGTGCCAGCCAAAAAACTCTAGACCCACATAACTTCTAAAATACTGCATCACGGTATGTGTCTTTGCTTTTGCTACTTCGTAAGTATGTGCCTTAACTCTTAACTCCCACGCAAATACACATCCCTTCTAACCTGATCCTTAAGTCTGAAGTGATCCCAGCCGTCATACAAAATGCCGGTCGTTAGGCAGTGCCACATAAATACACCCGGGTAGATTAGGGACCGTTCTTTCCAGAAAGGTGGAGAGATTTGTGACCGCTGGTCGGACGTAATGGATTCGTATAGTTTCGCTTTGGCTTGCGGCATTATTTATTTTAAATTTCCTGTGTGAAGAGCGACGGTATTATGTTTGAGATTTTATTTGCTGGATGGATAAAATACATACATAGATACATATAATCACGCCTTTATCCCTTACGTGGTAGGCAGTGCACCAAGGGCCGATAGAACCACATGGTGCCACTTCTGACCAATTTTGAGGGTATGGTTGAGATGTACAAGTTCGGTTAGTAGTGACAGGTGGTCAGCCCATCGCCTGCAAAACACCAAGACCCTCTTGTCCCTCTACTGACTTGTACAGTATGCCCGGGAAGAGAAGCAGCTGTAGTATTAAGGTACTTGCTGTAAACAAGGGCCAGCTTAATTCAAAATTTATTAAATTGTAAAATAAATAATAAAACAACAAAATAAATACAGATTAATAATAATTAAGGTTTTATTTATCTAGAACAGTACAAAATTTTGTTTCCTATGTAACAATTGTCATAAAAAGAAATGTTTTTTAAAACCTTAGCAATGGCCCATAATAAACCTAGGTAGTATAATAACGGCCATAAATTGTTTTAGTAATTAAAAGAGTCACTACAATTAAAACTCAGTATTCTAGTTTTACCTACGTTCAATTATTATTTTCAAATTGAAACACAATTTAGCTACGAAGAATTAAAGGAAAAAAACAATAGTGGACCTAAATAGCCGTATTGAACATACAAATCTAAATATATAAAAACATATGTGAATTATCAACAATAATATAATGTTTTTGAATAAAGCATTCTTTATTCTTAACAATTTTAAACAAAATAAAGGAAATAATAATTACAAAAAAATATAGGCGGCCCATACACATTATAAAATCTTAAATTTCGATATAAGACATTCTATATGTGTTAACTAAAAAATAAATCAGCTAATCTTAGATATTCAATTATAGTATTTACCTATACTAGTAATAACAGTTTTTCCTAAGGAAAAAAACGAAATTATTAAAAATATTAATAATTCTAAGTTTAATAAGGGGGCGGCCCATTTACCCGCCCAGAATCTGACTCTTGTAGACTCTTAGTCTAGTTTTATGTAATTAAATGAAAAATATTCATAAAACATAAAATAGTGGTCTACTAATCTTGATTTATTAATAATAATGTTTTTGTTGAACTTCTTTGTAGTACAATATGTAAAATTTAAAAAATTTCACCTTTAAATCTCTTGATTTTTCTAGTAATGGCCCTTGATAGACACCGGCCCTTTTTACTCGCAGGTACCTTATAAGCTTTTTTTTTCACTCCCAGAGCAGCATAGAAGATAAAAACTTTGCTAGCGTGAAAACTTTCAGAGATATAACAACTTTAAAATCAAAATTTTAGACTTGCCTATATAAAAACGCTCCACACAAATGGCTACTATATTATGACGTCACTAAGTAACTTGTATGCTTGTTAAAGAACTTTTATTCGACAGCTATATTAAATGTTGCGTTTATAAATGTGGTCACAGTTATAAGTATCAGGTGGTCATGTAATGTTGTAATTTTCAATTATTTTTACATTTTAATAATTTTTACAAATAATAATAATTTTTACAAAGATCACCGACATAGCTGAACGGTCCAGCAAGCTGAAGTGGCAATGGGCAGGACACATAGCTCGAAGAACTGATGGCCGATGGAGTCGGAAAGTTCTAGAGTGGATACCACGTATCGGCAAGCGCAGCGTGGGAAGGCCACCCGCGAGGTGGACGGATGACCTGGTCAAGGTTGCGGGCGTCGGTTGGATGCAGGCTGCTTCCGACCGGTCGGAGTGGAGGTTGTTGGGGGAGGCCTATGTCCAACAGTGGACTTCTCAGAGCTGTAAATGATGAATAATTTTTTAAAAACGAAAAACCGACTTCCTTCGCAAACTCGAGCTAACTAAAGTAAAATTTTACTAAAGGGCAAATATATATTGCGTTAAGCCGTGTACGAAGTTTAGAAGGCATAATATTGTCAGATTTATATGCCAGAAAATGATTAAATAGGCCACATGACAAAAGAGAGAAATGACTAGGCTTCGAAACTTTACGTCTGACAATATAAGCAACATATAATTACACTCCTTATTCCTGCCGTGTTCCCAATTTTTTTGGGGTCGGTGCAATATGTAGGTACTCTTCTTTCATTCATCCTTATTATCCATCATCTCGTTATTCTCATGTCTACCTCTATAACCATCTTACTTCGGACACGGCTTAACGCAACATATAATTTCACGACTTAACACAATTATCTTCATCTTGATAAGCCTATTGCAGTCCACTACTGGACGTAAGCCTCCCCTGCCATAGGGGGATTTTATTTCTAAAAAGTTCCACTATCTGTTTTTCAGTGGCTCCATCATCAGGCCCTCGTTTCCTTTATATTATTTGTAGCTGACCAAAATTCTCTATAAAAATCTAAAAATGGACTACTCGTGTCTATTACTCGTATATTTGAGGATATCCCTAGATTCTGATGTGGTGAATATGGGACCAACTTGGAAGCATACTATGACAAACTATAAAAAAAATTGAAATCGGTTCATAAATGACGGAGTTCTGACACATAAAAAATAATTAAAAAACATACAGACGAATTGATAACCTCTCTTTTTTGAAGTCGGTTAAAAATGTACTTGCCCACCCTACTTTGAAGGCTTATTGCTCACCTCATTTGGACACTGAATCGAATTGTAATTTTACAGATAGGTTTGATTTTAATTATTAATTCTGATAAGAATGTCATTAAAATTCAACCATAGTCATTATACCAATTCCTTGCACTACTTGCTTGATCTTTGATTAATCAAAATTGGATTTAATGATCATAGAAATCAGTACCGCAGTATTTTAAAAAACTGAATTTATCTATAATAACCAAAGGAAAACGATTTGGTTTGATTAAACGGTAATTTGCTACATTATTATATTTGTATATTAAATTTGGTACACAATAAAAATAAAACATTTGCTGAATCTGAATAAAATAGATTCATAGCTTGTTTACAGTCTAAACGTAAAAACATGTAGAGCTTCAATATAATACGAGTACCTAAGAATCTCCCAATATAATATACCTATTCACATTTCAGAGTTGAAACGAGGGCGTTCGCTTGCATCTCGATGAGTTTAAACCATGCAGGATACAAGGAGGAGGCTGCCTAAAGCTTTGATTTCCTATAATTGCCGTGACGTCACATAGCGGCCGTGACCGGACTTTTCACATATCAACACCATAAAGACGGCTGTTTTATACGTTACATGGCCGTTATCCTATCCTAGGAAAATATAAAAATAGGAAGCATACACAAAATAAGTTATTTCTAGATCGAATAGATAGAAGTTCGTCACTGATGCCTTCGCGCGTTCGTCAAGTCACGTGATAAAGTCTAACCACTTTTGGTAGGAGTGTTGCGACAATGAACGTCGATGCTAAACGACGATGTTATATGGGCTAAGGTTGAAGCACCCGCACCCACTGCGGCCGCCCCGTGTCGCGTTATCGCCCGTGGCAGGCAGAAGGATACAGGCAAATTATTTGGATTATTATTGTTGTTAGTTTATAAGCTTATATAGCTGTAGTTTAGGATTATCGATTGGTTAGTATATCTATAAATGTAATCTATTAGAGTGCCATTTTTTTTATGTTAGACTGGTTCGTAGGGCGACTCATCTCCTGTTCCATGCATACCCTGTTTACTCCCGTCTAGTCGACTTAGTCAAAGCACGAGAATAACTAGCATAGGAGATGACCGAGTATTCTTCATAGGTATTTATGTACCTATATATATCGGGCAGTCTATTCATATCCCGAATCAAAGAGGAATCTCTATGCCCGAATGAATTTAGTGAGTACAAAAAAGATTCAGTATACTACTCCTATACGTACACACATGAGCATTGCAGTCCGCTGCTGGACGTAGGCCTCGTATTAATTTAGTATCTTTTAAGACCGCCGCAATTTCTGCAAATACTTACAAAAAATTACCTTTTCTCAGGACCGGTTGAATCGACCTAATAGGCAGCTGCCTAGGAAATAAATGAAGAAATGTTATTACTGTGATTAAATACTTATTTTAATTACTTCTATTAAATAACACATATAGTCATAAGTAGCCTACAAACTGCCTTTACGAAAATAGTCCGGGCAAGGCCGAGGGTCACGCTTTGAGAACAAGTATTTATACTGGACTATTTATAATTTCTAAGGTAGGTTAGATACACATTGCTGTATACAGTATATGCATGTTTTGGATGATGTTAGATATATGTATGATTTTAGGTTTTACATACACACGTTACGATGTTTATATTTCCAAAAATAAGGTCTAATTTTGAATATTTTGAATTTTTTACTTCATGATTTAAGTTTATATGTCCCTTAGATGGTACAGAGGGCCTCGACAGGTAACCGCCATCCTTTTCTATTTTTTACTTGCCCATACTGAAATAATTATTTATCTATCCGAAAGCTCATCTACCCTTATCATAAGCTATCTTGCAGAGATAAGCACGCCTCTGTATGCATTTCTTTTGTAAATTTCTCTGTACCTATTTATTGTAATGTTTTGTGTAAAATAAGCTACATATAAAAAACTATGGATGGAGAGGGCTATGCTTGGGATCTCTCTGCGTGATCGAATCAGAAATGAGGAGATCCGCAGACGTACAAAGATCACCGACATAGCTCAACGGTCCAGCAAGCTGAAGTGGCAATGGGCAGGGCACATAGCTCAAAGAACTGATGGCCGATGGAGTCGGAAAGTTCTAGAGTGGATAGCACGTATCGGCAAGCGCAGCGTGGGAAGGCCACCCGCGAGGTGGACGGACGACCTGGCCAAAGTCGCGGGCGTCGGTTGGATGCAGGCTGCTTCCCACCGGTCGGAGTGGAGGTTGTTGGGGGAGGCCTATGTCCAACAGTGGACTTCTCAGGGCTGTAAATGATGAAAAAATTATGATAAAAAACTATGTGGTCATAGAAATAGTAACGGCCGCCATCATCCATATTTATTTTTTATTTATTTCTCACACACTACACATTACCATTCCATGCAACTTAAACTATACATATACATATACTATTATAAAAACACGATCTAGATTGTAACGCAAATACATATATACAATAATTTTACAAATAAGGACTAAGCTTAGGTAATTACCTTGTAACCCATAAATATTTTGTTTAGTTTAGTTGTTATATTGAACGGATACTTAAAATCCATGATCGTGGGACAGCAACATTGAGGAAGTTCTTAAGAATTGTGATTTATTGGCTCAAACTGCTGAAGATATACGGTGAAACGCACTCTAGATCATATAATTTTTTTGTACCCTTGGATCCCACAGTCAAATGGCGCAAGCAGTTTTGTGGGACGTTGTATCTAGTTTAAAGTTTTTTAAATTAATAAAAAAATAAGTAAATAATATAAATTCAGTTAAAAATAATCCGACAAAAAAGTTAGTTTTTCTCTCCTAAACTCTACTTTTTCCAGAAAGTGAACGTTTTATATACGTAGCATATTCTGGGGCTATACATCCGAAGGTAAGTCATAAACCGAGCGGCACTATGCCTTAAATATTTTACTGCTACCTTCAGAAGAGAACAAGTGAGACTGCCTCAATTGAGGTTTGCCCTCTGAAACATTAATTGTTACTGCTGTTAGGTACCTACGCGGTATACGTGCTTATTCTGTAAAACCAATACCATCTTCGGATTCCTTCAGATTCGACACGAAGACAATATATGTATTTTAGTGTAACGAACAATTAGTTAAAGATTCCTTCAGATTCGACATGGAGACAACATATTTAGTGTAACAAACAATAGTTGAAGACAAGACCACTAATAAGAAAATAAAATGGACAAGAACGATATACTCGCTCGCTAGCATTGATCAATAGCTACTTATACCGATGTATTAAACCTCTTCCTTGACTGACAAACAATACACAGCCGAAACCAAATGAGGTAAGAAGCTGTAATTCCGCATGTATAATTGTATAGAATTGTATAGGCTATATTTCTTGGACATTTTTCCGAAATTTCGACTCACAGAAAACAACGGGAATTCTAAAGTTCTGACGCAAAAGCAGACGTGGTAGATAGCCATTTGTTTCTTAAGAAATTGTGCTGAGATTATATTGAAATTCAAATTATTTTACTCATTACGGACTCTGCAGTTCAGTGTGAATTAATTCGGGTTAGGAGGGGTTACATAACTGTTTTCTGACGTGTAATGACGTACTATACTGCCGTCGTGGATATTATTGTTGGAAAATGTGCCAGTTGAGGTAGTGAAATGACGGAATTAGGTATAACTCCTTCGGGAAAGACGCATTATATTGTGGCTGATCTGATGCGGTTTATCGGTTAACTTGAAATGTGTCATTATTTTGTTATGTGAAGAATTAGATTTTCACCATAATGTCAACTTTTGGACTGTAATGTATAATGATAGATGCTTTTATGTGTTGCAGATAAAGCTTTTCTATTAAAACTAATTTAAAACAAAAGATATTTTAAGACAACATCAACAGAAATAGGTAACCTCCAGCAGGATAATATATCGTCCAAAAAACCAACTCTGCCAACATATTTACAAACACATTTATGCTGCTGGAAACATCGGGACCTAAGCCGTTACGCTAGAAAATATACCAAATTACAAAGACAGTGTCGCTAATAGTATTCCACGATTAAAACGTAAGGTGTCAAGGGTGGCTCGGCATTGACTGAAGGCTATAGAGGGGGAGTCGAGGTTTTTTATGTCATATCTTATTTAAGGTCACCTATTACTGGCTAGACTTTATATAATGTAAAATAAGAATGTAATATTTTTAAAATAGTTCAAATACACGATGACAAGATGTAATTCTAATTATATTTTGACTCAAAAAGTTAGTTTTATCATTGCTCAAATATAAGATTTTGTCACATGAAATATGTAACAGAGCCCTCACATAATCCTCTAACAAAAAAGCCGAAAATATTTCCACTAAACCTCCACACGCAGAGGTCAGTGAAGCTATAATAATGAGCCGCCTCAGCAGAGCTCATCAGCTCATTGCTAGGCTACTTAGAGCACCCCCACGTCACAGTAACGACCCCCATTTGTCGGATCGCGATTGCCGGCCCCGGATTATAGAGATTGGGGAAATGTATAGTTGTGTATGTATTAATTAGTTACGGAAGGAAGGAAGCACAGCTCAACACGTTACTGCCGAATATTAATCGGCAGGGAACAAGGGTTTCCTTTTATTTATTCAGACTTCCTAAATGTACATAAATATACTAGATCGTTTTATCATAGATTTTTCTTATAAAGGCTTATGATGGAAGCATTACACCTCATCATCATCTTCCAGCCCTTTCAGATCCAGACTCAGTTCCAGGTTTAAAGTCCCATTATTTATGGGGTCAGCGCAATTTTGTATGTATACCTTACTAAGGAAAATCACCAAAATTAATCACAAAAATCATGCCATGATGGAGTGGATATGGGTAAACAATTTTTCGATATGTCCAGTAATTGAGTAAGTGAAAGATATAATTATGTGTTAAATAATGTGTGATATAAATAAAAAAAATAAAAAATTGTTGTGTCGTTGAACTAACATCTGATCAAATTTTTGCAGTGATGTGCCAATCTCGGTATGATATGACCTACTGTTATCAAATACCTATCAAAGGTATAGGACATCACTTGTAAACGAGGTGGAACTCATCCTAAAAAACACCGGATATAATACCCACTCAAGGCAGTTTTAAAAACATAAAACAACACAAACATCGCACACAATAAAAAACTTTTCAAAATGGTGCTTCATTAAAATCTCGTGTAGACAGATTGCTAAAGTTCCATTCATAATTTACACGTGCGTAACACGTAACGATCAAATTAAATTTTATTAAGTTGCCTCGAAAGGCGACTGCGGGGAGCGTTTCTATAATAATATTTTAAATTACTCCGCACCGGCGTAATACACGTCCGCAGAAAAGTCGTGTTTACGGTTATGTTGGCAAAGGTACCTGTGCAGAATATCAGATCCTGTAACATTTTTTTATTTACACAATTTATTAAGTATTTTAGTCCTATGCTGAAGCGGTGCTAAGAGTCGACTAAGAAACTCAGGGAATAAGCTAGCAACTTGCCACTGATCATTTACACCTGTCTCTGCCATGACAAACGTGGCTATGGGATCTCCTTAATGACCCCCAAGCTCTGGCTACCCCATTTCGGAAACACAACCATGTCTATTAGTACTAAGTATTCCATTTGTATAAAAAATTTCAAAAAGATTGTTTGAGTAAATAAAGCGTGAAGAGGTACATAACAAACAAACTTACTTTCGCAACAAATTATAATATACATCAGGTGGTTTTCTTACATTCAATAATAATTTATGAACAATATTTAGTTACATTCAAGGGCCTAGTTTAATTAAATCCTACACAGTTCGGATATTTGGACATACCCCATCTAATTGTTATTTTCATATACTCGTACTTTCATATTTCCAAATAAACAGTTGTATTATATTTACAATCTAGTAATTAAACGTTCCTATCCTATACAGGCACCTTTGTCAAACTCTTAAAACGAAATGTTTAGAGGGAATGCCTGAACGTACCTACCCGCGATTTAATCTTGTTTGTGACTGTTTGTACGCAGCTTCCGTTGCTCTCGCAACTCATGCTCTTACACAATGTACGTTTAAAAGTTTTAGGTACGAGTAGGTATATAACGCATCGCGTCATGGATTTGTGATTTTTTTAAAATGCGTTACCTATTTACCTACCTAGTCGAAAAATACTTGTTCATTTATAATAATCCGAGGTAAAACTTGATAACTTTTCACAGAAAAAAAAATAATTATCTTCATCAGTACTAATTACATTTCGTACGTTTCATTCTTTGATATATTTTTAACACATGTAGTACTTCTATTGTACTGGCAACTTCGCACAATTTCAGAGTGGGTAATTCGAAAACAGAACTACCCTACAACCTACGACACTATTCCTAGTCTACCGATAATTTCCTTCATTC
Source organism: Carposina sasakii (assembly GCA_014607495.2). Lineage (NCBI taxonomy): Eukaryota > Metazoa > Arthropoda > Insecta > Lepidoptera > Carposinidae > Carposina > Carposina sasakii. The sequence goes on from CP053168.1 coordinate 8,243,290, forward strand.
TTTTATTGTGCGCGGCAACGAGCACACGTTTTCAATTCTAGTATTATAGTTTAGTTTATTCTATTTTTCAAATTTATTATCAGAGTATTAAAAACATGCCTAAACGCAAAGCTTCTAGTGAAATTAACTATTACTTAAATAAAATTAAGAAATTAAAAGAAAGCCAAAACAAGAAGCGAAACAGAGTGATTCTTTATTCGTCATCGTCAGATTCTGAGGAAAATGAAGGTAAGAAAATATAATGATCTCTTATTAAATATTCTTGTACACGAGTCAAAATGTTCTAAGACAAGTTCTGTATAATTTTTTTGTGAACTAAAATAAGCATCTTTAAGTTAACCTGGAGGATATCACAATGAGGGTATCACGAAGGTTTAACATGATGCATAAAATTAACCGGGAGGTTGACTGCGGGTCAACACGACGGTATTCAGAATAAGCATCTTTAAGTTAACCTGGAGGTCACAATGAGGGTATCACGAAGGTTTAACATGATGCATAAAATTAACCGGGAGGTTGACTGCGGGTCAACACGACGGTATTCAGAATAAGCATCTTTAAGTTAACCTGGAGGATATCACAATGAGGGTATCACGAAGGTTTAACATGATGCATAAAATTAACCGGGAGGTTGACTGCGGGTCAACACGACGGTATTCAGAATATAGTGTGTATAGTCAGATATTCAATGATGCAACAGAGTCCGAAGAGAAACTGGAAAATACTCCGGTAGAAGTTAATATATAATCCCGGAAGCTCAAAACGAGACACCTGACCTCGACCTGGAGCTTTTATTAGCGTTGGGTGATACAACGGACGAGCAACCGATGTTTGGTGAAAAAATCTGGCACAACGCTGGTTGCCTATATTAGCGAAGGGACTAAATAAAGGCCTAAAGGAAAAATTGCTTAAAAAATACCAGGTACCTGAAAATTGTCAATTACTAAAAGCACCGACATTAAACGCCGAAATAAAAGCTGCTGTATCTGATATCACTATAAATCGCGATAAAAATATTCAGTTAATAAAGACCAATTAGGGCTTGGAATAACAGCAATTAATAAAGCCATTACATTACTCCTCCTTGGAGATGACAAGATAAAAGCAATAGAGGTACTGTCGGATAGCTGCAGGATCTTGACTGACGTACATTACATAGAAACAGAGCTCAGAACAAAACTTATAACACCTTGCCTCGATAAATCCTTTACGCCATTAATCAAAGATCATGAACGAGACAGCACGCTCTTTGGTGATAAACTATCGGAGACCATAAAAGCCTCAAAAGCTATTTCCAGACAAGGTCTACAAATTAAGAAACCGACACATAAGACAGCACCTGCACATACAAATTCCGCTGGCCCATCCACTTCAAGATCTCGCCTTCCGGGAAACGAGATTCGCCCCCTTCGTTACACATCAGGGAACAGGGGGGGGGGGCGCGGAGGCTTTCCACGAACAACGACATCATACAGACGCGGAGCCACATCGACGACGACACTGACACGATCTCGTACCTACCCGAACCAGAGCAGTCAGCAGCGAGCCTACACGCGACATTAGATAAACAGGTACATGCGGGTCGCCTGCAATATTTTTATGATAACTGGATGAAAATCACTAATAATAAATTAGTTCTTTCCTGGATAAAAGATGGCCACTATAGATTTAAAAGAATCATATTTGTTAGTGCCAATTATGTCATCACAAAGAAAATACTTAAGATTTTCATTTAAAGATGTTACATATGAATTTAATGCTTTGCCTTACGGCTTATCATCTGCACCTAGAACATTCACGAAAATAATGAAGGAAGTCGTGGCTCACCTTAGATATCGCGGATTTATATCTGTTATATACCTAGACGATCTTTTATGCATCGGCCACACACATTCTGAATGTTTATATAATGTAACGGAAACAGTGGCACTACTTGAAAGCTTAGGATTTGTTATAAATTATGAAAAAAGTTCGTTACGACCTTTACAACAGACAAAGTTTCTGGGCTTTATTTATAACACTCTTGACATGACATTATCATTACCTATGGATAAAAGATTATATATACTAAAATTAGTTAAGAAATTTCAATCCTTACCATTATGCACTATAAAAGATCTTGCTTGTCTCATTGGTACCCTTACTGCAGCATGCCCAGCAGTTAAATACGGCTGGGTTTACACTAAACGTCTCAAGCAAATTAAATACTTAGCATTACAAATATATAAAATATACGAAACTAAATTTCGTCCTTCATCTACGAGTATAATATTGCCTGACCTAGAATGGTGGTCAAAAAATATTTTATCGACATCAACCCCATTAAAATCGAGTAGTTTTGAACTAGAGATCTTTACAGATGCATCTAGGTCTGGCTGGGGTGCATTTTGTAAAAATCAAAGAATAAATGGGAAATGCAAAGCTAGTGAAATAAATTTTCATATTAATTTTCTAGAGTTGCTTGCAGTATTTTTTGGACTCAAATGCTTTGCACGTAATATCCGAAACTATTCTATTTTATTACGTATTGACAACACTATGGCGTTGAGTTACGTTAATCGCATGGGTGGCATAAAGTATCCTCATCTAAATGATTTAGCGCGAGAAATTTGGCAATGGTGCGAGAAGCGAAATATATGGTTATCTGCTTCTTATATTAAAAGTAAAGACAATAGAGAAGCTGATGAAGAGTCCCGAAAGGTTAATACGGACATTGAGTGGATATTAACAGATGAAGTATTTAATATACTAGTAACGGACTTAGGTAAGCCAGATATCGATTTATTCGCTTCTCGCACTAATGCCAAATGCCAAAGATATGTGTCGTGGAAGGCAGACCCAGATGCAGTTGCTGTGGATGACTTCACTATCTCGTGGAAGGGCGTATACTTTTACGCTTTTCCACTATTCCCACTCGTATTAAAGGTCTTGGAAAAAATTATATTGGACAAGGCTGAAGGCATTCTAATATTTACATACTGGCCTTCCCAGCCATGGTTCCCACTGTTACAAAGAATGGTTACATCCGATATTAGTTTTATAAATCCTGAAATTAATCTTATATCACCTTCTTGTATGAACCCACAACTCAAACCGGTTACCCTGGGTGCAGCCAAACTCTCAGGGACGCGTTCCTGAAACGAGGTGTCCCTATCGAATCATTGGACCTTATGATGGCTTCTTTGTCGAAAAATACTTTGCAACAATATGGTGTCTCCTACAAGTATTGGTGGCAGTACTGCACTGAGGCAAATATAGATCCATACACATGTTCCGTTCCAAGAATGTTGACCTTTTTGACAAAACTGTTTATTAAAGGTGCGGCTTATGGCACCTTGAATAGTCATCGTTCGGCTCTAAGTTTGCTTTTCGGAGATGAGTCAGGATCTCATGACCAAATTAAAAGACTATTGAAAGGTATATATAAATTAAGGCCTAATATTCCAAAATACGCATCCACATGGGACCCTCATACAGTTTTGCAATATATTACCTCATGGGGCCCTAATAAGGATTTAACTCTGCCAAAAATTTCTAAGAAACTCGTGATATTGCTGGCCTTATGTACTGCGCATAGAGCACAGACACTTTCTCTCATTAAAGCTAATAATATCCATATCAGCCTGAACGGTATAAAAATTGTAATTTCAGACATTATAAAAACATCAGCAGCTGGGCGCGACCAGCCAATTCTGTTCTTGCCTTATTTTACAGAAAATATCAATATATGTCCTGCTACAGTTTTGCAAGATTATTTGTTAGTTACAAATGATTTAAGACCGAACACAGTCGAAAATCTCATAATAACGTCTAGAAGACCATATAAGTCTGTTAGCACCCAAACCATTAGCCGATGGATTAAGGAGATCCTGGCGGAAGCCGGGGTGGATGTGACAGCATGGAGTTCTCATAGCACACGACACGCTGCCACATCTACAGCGCGAGCGCAGGGTGTCTCATTAGACGTTATTAGGAGAACTGCTGGCTGGTCGCAGGCCTCAGAAACATTTGGTAAATTCTATAACCGTCCAGTGACTGATGATGCTCACTTTGCAAGATCAGTCTTTCTGTCCAATCAATCATCATAAATTTAAAATAATTTATAAGCAGATTTATCACTTGTAAATTAATCTAATTTAAAAAGTTATATTTATGTTATAAACAAAAATTTGTAAAAATGTAGTGTTCTTTTTTCCCATAATTACAATAATAATTAGGTATACAACTCATTAACCAGGATGCTTGCAAAATTTTCACCTCTAAACATCTACATGTGTTAAAAATATATCAAAGAATGAAACGTACGAAATGTAATTGGTGATTAAACGAACTTACCTGTAAGTGAAGTTCTATCACAATTATATGAGTACGTTTCATTCGAAGATATAAGATAAAACCCTCCCTTCCCAGATCCCTTAAAACTAAGAAAATTTTGTGATGCTCTAAAGAATGAAGGAAATTATCGGTAGACTAGGAATAGTGTCGTAGGTTGTAGGGTAGTTCTGTTTTCGAATTACCCACTCTGAAATTGTGCGAAGTTGCCAGTACAATAGAAGTACTACATGTGTTAAAAATATATCTTCGAATGAAACGTACTCATATAATTGTGATAGAACTTCACTTACAGGTAAGTTCGTTTAATCACCAATTCTATGCTGCTCTGGGAGTGAAAAAAAAACATATAATAGTACAGCTGCTTCACTTCCCGGGCATACTGTACAAATCAGTAGAGGGACAAGAGGGTCTTGGTGTTTTGTAGGCGATGGGCTGACCACCTGTCACTACTAACCGAACTTGTACATCTCAACTATACCCTCAAAATTGGTCAGAAGTGGCACCATGTGGTTCTATCAGCCCTTGGTGGTCTGCCTACCCCGTAAGGGATAAAGGCGTGATTATATGTATGTATGTATTATTATAGAGTTAGGTATTATACTACTTATGATCTGTAGATTCCCTTTGAATCCACCGGAATATAAAATACTGTTGCACCTAAATTTCCAAGTTCCACTTAAATAAATGTATGTTGGCAACACTGTATAATATTGTCGTTGATCCTCGGGGAGTGCCTGATTTACGGGATCAGGAAATTGCTGTGTATATTACGATGCTACTAAATATTTTAAAAACATATTGTGACCTCTGAATTATATTACCTAATTCTATTCTACATACTAACCTGATACCGAATACAAATGTACAGGATGTTTTTTTGTGGCCACCATTAACGAAGGGTATGTAAAATAAAGTATGTATAAATAAAGTAAGTTTATGCCAAAAAAAATGCAGGTATTTTTTTTTTTTAATAAATAACGAACGTATACTTTGTGCTGAACGTTCATAAATAAATTATAACTTATAGTTATTCATTATTATCGACGCAAAATATAATACGTATTTACTTTAGAAAATAATATTTATTTATAATTTTATAAATAATATTTCTGTTGATTTTCCCATGTTTTATAACCGCCATTACAGACATCCCTCCTTAATCATCATCGCTAATTATTAATAACTATAACATCTAGTAGGTAAAGTAATAAAATGTCAAAGCAGCATTGCCAGTGACTCCAGTGACGCAAAATATAGTGGGATGTAAAATTCTGGTACTGACGCGACGACAACGTCGACGACTTAACTGAAATGACGCCGGGCCTGGGGGAGAGGTTAGTGTGGGTCGGCCTGGCAAAGAATAGAGATGCATAATAACTACAGATAAGAGTATGCCACATAAATTATGATAGTTCTAGGTTCGGTAGAAAACTCATTGCAGAAAGTTTTAAACTTTGATTAAGAGTACAAGTGACTGTCATTTATTTGTAGTTGAATCATAGTTAAATCTGAATCCTCGTGGCTGTAAGATCTCATCTATGATTCAGCAGTTCGGACTACCCCATTTAGGGAACATGGCCGTATTTTTGTATGACTTAAAATCTAGAAAACTTGCCTTTAAACTAAATTATCATAATTAACTCACTTTTAAAATGCTAAATCTAGATTTATGTTAGATCGAGTATTTGCCGTCTTACTTTTATTAAATAAACATAAAGAGCCTGTCATCTAAGTTTGCTAATTAACTTTGACATAAATCTACCTATAGAACAACTACACCAAAAGTAGTCAATGATACGTATCATACTATTAACACTTTTCTAATATTTACAATCTGTTCATGTTACCCAGCCAGATGTATCGTCAACACATCAATAGGTACTTTAGACAGACATTTATGCCAAGTGTACACTCTGCACAGTCTGCTCTAAAGACGTATTAACTTCCGACATCGTCTTAGATCGCGGGGATCCTAGTGATTGTCGGCCGAATTGTATATTACGCCATCTTTTTTATTTGAGACTCGAGATTACTCGGGTTAATTACCTCTACTGAAAACTAAGGCACCCAATACCTAGCTGTCATGAGAACCATATTATTTTTATAATGCCTCAAATGCCTGTACTATTAGTGGTTACGTGGTTCAACCACTCTGTCCCACCGAGCGGACGTCTTGTTCAAACGATCCGATTAATACGAACCAAGCAAGTCGTGAGATAGCGAAAATTTTACAAAATTCGTATTGCATTCATATTACGTAAAATGGATTTCAAAGGAATTTAGACATTTCAACGGGAATATTGTACAATTTTCGCTGAAATCACTATCAATGTCATAACATGTGTAGTAAGTAAACGGCAGTTATCATTTGAGGCACTGACGGCGGAAATACATCGTCTCGGTGTATATGTCGTGGCCATATTGTAAAATTGATCATTTCATGAAATGGTCGAGCATTTCATGAAGTGGTCGCATTTCATGAAGTGGCCAATTCAATTTGACCAGATCGTTAAATCGTCTACATTTCATGATTTTGTCATCCACGTTTGGCCAAATCGTATTAACAGGATGTCCATAAAATCCGAATGTGATAAGAGCTTATATAAATAATATATACCGTACACCATATATAAGTATACCATAAGGTATGATGGTATGATTTTTTTTGCTATTATTTATGTGATATTTTCACAATATAATATTTAAAAACATATAAGACTTTACAAAAGCGATTCGCATCTGGCACATCGCCGGACGCTGCCTGGGCACGCTCGCTCCGCTCGCTCGGCTCGTGCGTCATTTGTCATAGTCTAACCTAACCTAACCTATCGTAATCTAAGGTTTTTGTTTAACAATATTATTATAAACCACCATTAAGTCTAATATACATTATACAATATAACACACTACCCGTGAACTTCTTCTGCATAGTCACCCTACTCTCTTTAATTTGTTTTATAACCCAAAAAGAAAAATCCGCCATCTTCACACATAAATAAAACGCGCGCAGCGCCTCTACCGGTGATTCATGTAACTATTTTACGATATGATCAATAATCTTGACCACTTCATGAAATGATCGGGCGTTTAGTTGCCCATATCGAGAAACGATTTTTATCATCGATCTGCCCAAACCATATCATGATGTGGCCAATAGACAGTTGAACTTTTCATGAAATGCGACCATTTCATGAAATGCTCGACCATTTCATGAAATGATCAATTCTACGATATGGCCACGACATATACACTGAACTTAGTGTACAGTGTACGTGTATAATGTCATAGTCTAGCAACATATATATGTTTTATTCTTAAATACTTATATGATCTTTTTATTTATTTATAGATAAATATAAATGATTAGTCACTGATCATTTATATTTGTCTTCGCTTTGATAAACATGGCCGTGGGATCTATTTTATACAGTTTTGGCTACACCATTTCGGGATATATACAGGGTGTTTGTGACAGCCAGGCAAATATTGATACCATGACTCAAGACCATGATTCTGAGGTGGAACACACAGAAAATTTTCGCAAGAAAATTTAAAATCTTTCGACGTGTTTTCCATGTTTTTAGGAAAAAAATAATTTGGTTCGTTTAATAGGGCCTTAGATAATGACTTAAAAATAAAATTTTAACCAAAAGATGATTTTTCAAAAAAAAATTTGCAACAAAAAAAGTTCAAATAACTAATCAACCCTAATAGATAGTCACAAGTGATCCAAAAAACAGCAATATGTCACACAAGAACCAATAAGCCCATTTAATTAGGGCGAGCAAAGATTACTGATAATCAAATCAAAAATACATTTCCTGCGAGTAATAACACTGTCGTATAACTCAACACAATGGTACTTGTTCAGCATTTCAGTATTTACCTGGCTGTCACTCACATCCTGTATATGTATGACTCTATTTCTGAGAACCGGAATTTACCACCGAATGCAACTAATATTAAAAGATCCCGGGATTTTTCTAAACATATACCCATATACGAAATACATTCATAATGTACTTTATTGGATCCTATCATCGAAGCATATACGAGTACCAATGAAAAATTTACGACCGTATTTCTTTAAAAATTAGACAAGTAGGTAATTTCAGAAAGCATTTTTATTAGTGTCGCAGGATAAACTTAGGCCGTTTACGGGTATTGAACGGCTAATTAGACCAGTTACGAGTATATGTAGATATAACTATAGAAGCTAAGTTTTCCTATTTGCCTGCCAGGCGTGAGATTATCTGGCACTATTGTGGTAGAATATCAGGTTAATTCCTAAAACAAATTTAATTAAATTTAATAGCAGAACAGTTTAGCTTTGAACATTAGCGGCTGAGATAATTGGGATAAGTTTCGCTCATTTTGTATAATAAGCGATTTTACGTTAAGGTTTTTATAAAATTATTAATAAAGAAAATGGAAAAAATTCTTCACCCGAGTGGGAATCGAACCCACGACCACTGCAAACCGTGCCAGCCGCTATAATAACTAAGCCACCAGGTCAATTACTCAGATGACGAATTTATGTTTAAAAAAACACAAACTTTAATCGTATTGCTATTTAATTGGGTAATTTGGTGATAAGGGTAGATAAAAAAAAAACGAATATAATAAATGTCACGAAGTTGAGCATTTATAAACAAATACAAAAACTTACTTTCCAACATAGCTGCCCTATATAAATGATTAAGTCTATGTAAAAGAAAAAGATCTTGCCATTGGAATAAAAATTAGGGCGAGAATTCGCTAAGTATATAGGTCATCTAACGAGTATGGTAAAGTCAGATAAGTTAGCTATTCTTTATTTATACAGAATGTTTTTTCGTTGCCACCCTTAACGAAGGGTACGTAGGTACTCTATACATCAAATAAAGTAAGTTTATGCCAAAAAAAAATGCTGGGAAACGATGTAAATTTTTTAATTTTTTAAAATTATTTGATCGGGCGAAATTTATAGTGACCAGTGTTTATGCTAGTTTTTTCATAGACAGATTATATTATTTCTCGTGAAAAAAATCTTGCTACAGGCGTCAATGTGCATTTATGCAGAAAAACGCAGTCTATTTACTCAACTTTGGACCCTAATATTATGGAAACCCGACATTTCTCAGGTATGCTTCCATGGAGAAAAATGATCGTAATGATGAGGAGATTCCGTAGTTTTCGGGAACGTTGACGACCAAAAATCACCTGTATAAGCCGGGCTGTCTATTTCGCACCTTGCAACATATGAATATAATAAGCAATGTATCTACTTCTTCTATATAGATATAATAACAATGTAACGGGTTGGTACAGCTGTCTGTATATGGAAGATATATGAGAAAAAATATTATAGGAGACCTTTATTAACACAATAGTAGGTACCCAATATATATTGTGACAGGTCCCTCTTAACATATATGCTACTTTTTATCCCGGGAAAATGCTTTTATCCCGGATAATTTCGACATTTTGTTTTTTCTACAGTCCACGTGGACGAATTCGTGGGCGTCCACTAGTAGTTTAATAAAACCTCATCCATGTCCATTCAGCCGTTGTGTCTTGATTGAGTCTAAGACAAATATTCAACAAAACTTTCCCATTTAATAACCGACGTTCATAATAGCTAGTATGACTAGACGTCTCAATATCTTGAAGGTACCCAAGCTAAATCAAGTTGACAGTAACAATTAAGAACTCAGATTATAGTGACCGTGTCGAGGCACCAGTTAACCGTTATTATCTAATTTGCAGTTAAAGAGCTAGCTCTGTAAATTTTAAGGGTTTCATAATTTTGCATAAAGCACCAAAACCTTCCCTGTCGAACTTCATTAAAATATTGGAATTGACACATTTGTTTGTTTAATGAAGTTTTGGGAAATTTTACTATGACCACGCAGATACCTATGATTGGTAAAAAGATTAATAAATAAATATTCATACACTTCACAACATATGACCCTAGTCCCACACTTAGATACCTAAGGTCTTGTGTCGTGGATACTAAACAACAGTATATAAATATAAGTATAAAAACATCCATAACTCAGAAACAAACATCGATATTCATCAATCAATGTTTGCACACGCCGGAATTCGAACCCGGGACCTATGGCGCCGCAGGCAGCACTGCCAACTACAAAAATTTTACCAATTTGATCAGTGAACGTAGGTTAGTTAAAATTAAAGTCAACTTATCTACTTTATCATAAAAAAAGCTTATTGTTAGTGATAAATACATGTAATCCGGCAGGCACCAGAGCGGTGGGAGAAAATTAATTACTATTCGCAACAAACTCTAAAATAACATTAACCTAGAGGAAGGATGTGCCTCCAGTTTGACGGTTTTATTATTATAATGGGTTAAGTTACGCAGTTATGAGATAACGATGACATACTTTACCTTTGTCCTGAAATGGCGGTGTAGGTCAACTATTTGTAATAATAACAATTATTTTATAATAATAGAACGTTGGACAGAATTCCAGTAGAAGATTCGATCTTCACAACCTTCTCTATCTGCTTGATCTAAAACATAGCATTAATTAGAGGGGAAAGGGATAAATGATTGACTCGCTGAATACGTTTAAAAAAACAACGCAGTGAGATTGATAAATTCTCATAAATTACTTAGATAAAAAATGTTAAGGTCTCCTGGGACGAGTGGCCGCAAGCTATCCCCGAGGAACTGAGGATTGTGTTATTTACCTATTTATCGGTTTCAGCAGAAGAAAGTAAAGTTTAGGCTTGAGACGATGATATGTCAAAGCTGGAGCCTTTTAAATCGGTACTTTTCATGTAATACCAACAGTCGCATTACAATCGCAGTGTCTAGTAGCTCGTCTGTTCAACTCGCGACTATTCCCCTTCGCGATGACTCGTCATCTCAATGTAAGGGGGATATAAACAAGGTGGTAAACATTATCTTTTGAATGCTAACGCGGAAATTAGTAATATATTTTATGTTGCGATGTAGAATATAAACTGCTTTAGTACCGCAGAACGTAGGAACAATACAACGTATATCTGGATTGCGATCGTTGGCATTATGTTAATAAAGCATGTTCATATATAGTCTATTTTGCTTTCATTAGTTCACATATAATAGATATATGGCAGACACGCCTAAGTTAAAATATTATTGGCAGACAGACAGACACACCATAACCTCCTTTTTACCCCAAAAACTAGATACCATTTGAAAACTTCCTCCATCTTGAATTTCGATCAATTGGCAATGAAACAACGCGACGACGACGCGTCGTTGCGATCAAATAATGTACCTGCATCTTATCCTTTTATCTATAACATTTTGTGAACACAATGTTATGACTTCCTTATTATAACCCAGCAGTAACTGTATCATAATAATATTGATCCCTTCCAGGAAACCCTTCACTGAAGTGGTGGGTTATGAGAAAGTCGAGCTTATTAAATAAGTGACCCTAATTTAAGTGGATAGCGTGAACTGAACCATCATATCTTCATGCTCGATAACATAGTAGTAACGGTACAACATACATACTACCTACAAACCTCAAAAGAATATGTCTTTTTTAACAATTAAGTAAAAGAAGTAGGGTTGAAATAAGTTAATAAAATTAATATCTTAACCAAATACTAAATTATAATCCAATATCTCAGTGATTTGATAAATATTGTTGAGTTTTCAATAATACGAGTATGAGCCGATTATTAATACGAGAAATGAATAATCAATAACATAGAAACTATTACTTTTAACTTTACGTTTATTTTTCTGAAATTAATATTAGATTTTGCACTCATACAGTACTTAGAGTACAAAAATTATAAGCTATTTTTTAAATGGAAGTTCCAGTTTTAAGAACATCCAGTTAACTGTATTTAATCCGAAAAGCGGCGGTAGGCACACACTTTACCAGTTAACGAGCTAACTGGTTAAAAGAAGATTCTTTTTACACTTATACTAGTAGATATTATTTGCACACTTCTGACCAAATTTTACAATACCTAAATGATTATAGATAAATGAAATAAAGTTTTCCACATCGTCGATTACGCCTGCAACTATAGTCTTATATCTGTGTACAAGTGCACTAATATTATTTTCTTCACACATATATTTGCTCTTCATCGGAGTTGCATTCTGAATTCCCAACCATAGAGTGAAGGACATGATTATCATCATATAGCATAAAGGAGTAACTATCCTTAAATCCTTTTTGAAGTTTTCTTCAGGGTATACATCAGGGCTTACACCGTTATCTTTCAGAATATATTGTAATGTTTCAAAGTAGATTTTTAGGTAGACAGGTAACTTTTGTCGCCGGTTATTCTCAGTGCTTTTCAGTATGAAACAGAGCACATCTAAAGCAGGACTTAGAAGGCGAGCCACTTGAAAGTCGATGATGCACACATTTGTTATCGCATTACCCTGAAAACAATAAAGTAAAGATATGTACAAATACCAGCTAATCTCTTCTCTCATTATTGGTATTATTCATCTAAAAAATACTTCATTACCCTTTAGGTAATTTTTATTCTAATACGAAAGGTACCAATAGTAATATGAAAATTTGGGAGTACCTGTTGCGGTATGTACCTTATTGAAATGGATAATCCTACTAATATTATAAACGCGAAAGTTTGTGAGTATGGATGGATGGATGGATGTTTGTTACTCTTTCACGTAAAAACGGCTGGAGCGATTTTAATAAAATTGGTATGAAGCTAGCTGATACCCTGGATAACACATTGGCTACTTTTTATCCCTGGAAAACTATTTTATGCCGGATAATTTCGACATTTTGTTTTTTCTGTAGTCCACGCGGACGAAGTCGCGGGCGTCAACTAGTAAAGTAATAAAATAGAAAAGGGGGGATCTTTATCTACTAAATCGATGCATATGTACTATACTATTGGTACTATGATGTTTGTCATGTCTCACTTCTATTATAAAGTAATGGATCACGAATCCAACTGACTACGACAACGGTATGTGAATGCATTCATGACATATTTAGAATTTGTGAAACACCGTGCGATATCCCGAGGAAGGCACACTCTACGCGAGGCGACTCGTTAATGGCATAGGCAATATTAAAGAAAATATCCAGACTACGAAAATGCACAGTATAAGTACTCACAGAATATTTGTACAGCAGATTGTCCTTCCAGAAATCTCCATGCCCACACTCCAAGCGCGAAACTTTGGTCGTACTATCACGTATAATGCCTTCAAAATCTAACTTCAACCGTAGTATGGTGCTCTCGTATTTCGTAGATTTAAATAACTCGCAGGAGTATTCCACTCCTTGCAGCAATGCGTTTTTTAACACAGGGTGATAATCAAGATACAGCGATGAAGTAATTTTGTCAAAAACTTCCTTTTTCTTCACCTGGAGAATCATTGAAAGTGCATGAAACTTCGCTAAGGCTTTTAAAGATGCTATTATATGTATATCATCTAGAAATAAGCTCTTATTAAATCGTCGATAGCCGTAACGCTGCATGTCCTGTAGTATCAAAAACTCGCTTCCTATAGTTTTGCACGTAAAATAGCATTTAGGTAGCAAAGCATCAATATTAATATTTAAATCTTTATATTGCGGAATTAATTGTGTGTAGAAAATAATTTCGTTTTTATACACCGTACTTAATACACCAGATGACTTTAACCCATGGTCTTTAGGTGCGCTCTTTGCAACGGCCTTCACTATAATTTTTTCGTCGTCTTGTTTTCCGAAAAACGTGAATGCTTGCAGATCACTGAAATAATTTTCAATTTTTTCCTCAAATTCTCTATGTATGAAACTCCATGTTGAAATGTTGTGCGCCTGGGCCATTCTCTGCAGCACATTTTCAAGTACCTCTTGCTTGGACATGTTTGAACACAATGCCTGGGTATAACTGAATGTAGGTAACTAATATAAGCTCGGTATAAACAAAACACAGATGTACCCATATAATTTTAAAGTAATTATAAAACACATTCAAAATTATTTTAGGGTTCAACTTTGGGTAAAATTTGCCTAAAATAAAATTTACGTACGTATAGGACAACACAGCTATCCAAGGCCAATATCATAAATGATTAGTAAGAAGTTGCTATAAATTAAGAATTCCCGAGTTCAGTCGGGTAAGCATGAATCTTTTTACGCGGCGTAACGCTAGCGACTCGCTAGCAAAATCTATGTGATTTGACAGTTGGACGATAGCGTTACGGATTATCGAGAGATTCGTGCTTTACCCTACTATAGTCGACTCTTACGACATTCAAAAGGATGCAGTTGTATTCTAAGCATCAGTACAGGATTATAAATAAAATATAGAATTTATATTATTTATATATTATTGTATAGAGATATACTTCTATGCTGCTCTGGGAGTGAAAAAAAAAGTATAATACTACAGCTGCTTCTCTTCCCGGGCATACTGTACAAGTCAGTAGAGGGACAAGAGGGTCTTGATGTTTTGTAGACGATGGGCTGACAACATGTCACTACTAACCGAACCTGTACATCTCAACTATACCCTCAAAATTGGTCAGAAGTGGCAGCATGTGGTTCTATCGGCCCTTGGTGCTCTGCCTACCCCGTAAGGGATAAAGGCGTGATTGTATGTATGTAGAGAAAATAAATTGATTATACACTTTGTCTACATACGAGTAGAAGGATAGAATTTAGAAGTACTCGTGCCTTTAGGTAGGTACATACAGTAGGTATCCACACGCAATCTAATTTATGCATTTGTTTATTTTTTCCTAGTTGCTATTTTTTTCTTAGGGCACAATTATTAAAATACTCTCCTGTCCATCCTAAAGGTAGCTAAGTAACTAATATATTTCAATATCCACATATAAAGTGCAGTTGTACGAACCCATCACATTTCAGACGTTCGTTTCCACTTCAAATTGTTTTTGGTAATAATATAATAATACAAACCATCTGTGTACATATTATTATTGCGTGAAATTCACATATTATGACGTCTGTTTTTCGATAGCGTTTTATTCTTTTTTACCAGCAAAACTTCTAGAGCCGTACCTATAGGTAGGTTGACATCATCTGTGTACCATCAGGCATGTAAATATCTACCCTATTCATTTTAAGATTAAATATTCAACGACTTTCAGATTACAATTGAAAAGATCTATTTAAACGGTGATTTATGTTTGAAATCAATTTTAATATGAACAAAGAGGCCGACTACTAGGTACTACAGACATAAGTAAAGTCCTACAAAAATTACTAAAAACTGCACTGCCTAAGCTTTGTTACGTACGTAAATGCCATCTGACATGACATTGCACTCACATTAGACTGGTTTCTGAATTTCTGAAGTGGAAAGTTTTGCATGGATTTGTGACTACCAGACCGGATTTCCAAATGTAACAGGAGTAACGTTTACTTTTAGTACGAAAATAGACTTTTTCTAAATATTTTTAAGAAATGATTTTTTTTTTCATCCGAGTGAGATTTTTCGTCAAAAATAGAGAATGCCCGAGCTCCTTTATCGACTCTTAGGCCACATCTCTTCTCCGCTGATGTGTGTATAACGAAATTCTATTGGTTGTTAAAACAAAAATTTCTCCTCTCCGCTCGTCTCATCTCCGCTTTGATGGAGTCCGGGCCTTACCACATATAGGTACACAGAAGGAGATGCCGCTGATCTATTCTAGTGAAGCCCCGCATCACTACTGGACGGGAAATTTATTTAGTTCGCATCTAAAATACCTAAAGTAATTTAAAGTTGAGTTTGCTTACCTGGTAATTACAGACATGCAAAATATAGGTTAAGGAAACTTTATAAAAATCGCCGTCATCAGTTGAGCTTGAATTGAGCTATCCTATATTTTATAGGAAAACTTAATCAAAGGCACGACGTTATAGCCCCGATCATAAATAAAATAGATCACTGGCCTTAGATATCAGGAGCGCAATATTATCACAAATACCTAAGCTGATTCAGGGTATAGATAAATTATACTAATGAGCCTCAAAACAATCCATTTGTAGACAATATGTCACTGTTTAGAGGATATAGCAATTTAGCTAATGCCCACAGACATGACTCGGCTGTCTTTCCCTCAATTTGTGGAATTGTATTCTTAGAAACTAGATTTTACACCAATATGTAGTAAATTCTCATTCGCTACAATATGACTTGATTTGAGTTTACGATATCCATTTTGCAGCATATGCAAGATAAGTTATTCTTTGAACAGACTGTCGAGAGGCACTGAGACAGTCTTGTCCTAATTTAACTACGGTCTCTCACCATCAGGAATGGAGCTATAAATAATGTGCCAACTAATTCTATTGTGTAAATTTTACGCTGATTATTTACATAGTTTGCATCATTGGAAAAATCGGTCCTTACTAAAATATATAGGCTTTTTCTCAAATTTGATCAGATAGAGACAACGTCAACTTTATTCTTTAGATAGGTTATCTGATCATTGGAAAAATTGGCCCTGAATAAAATATATCACTTTCAAATTATACGATAACCATAGATTTAGGATTTTTTTGACGATAACAGTCCATGGTTCTAGCCCCCCTAGCATGACCACGCATCGTGGATATCGTATGATATCGTATCGTCTCTATACAAAATTCAATGGCGGCTACATTTATCGTATTACGACAGGATAAATGTTGATAAATCGGTTTATCATATGGTGTTTCGCAGGTCATGCTAGGCTTGCAGTGTTGGATCAATGCTTGTTTTCAAACGTCAATCGTAAACGCCTCTACTAAAAGTTTTTTCTTGTTCACTATCGAAAATCGTACCTACGTTCAAATATATTTTCCTGCAGTATTTGTAATCTAATAAGTACCTACTACATAATATACTTACCTACATAACATATTTTCGTGGTGATAGTCAAAATATAGTAGGTCTGTATAAGTTAAACAACCTACCTTTGCCTTATTTACATAGGTATAGGTACATTCGTAAGGTAGGTACCCCTGAGGGATCGATTTGAACCCATCTTGGGGTTCTATTGTGATGCAATCAGTTAGGACCTTATAATATTTTCCTTTCATAAAGTTTTGAGCACTTCGGATTTCCTTTAAAATTCTTGCTTTCATTCACCCACAAGTTGAATAATACAACGAGTAGAGTGCATTTTCGGGTTAGTTATTTTAACCCTCGCGAGATTTCGTTACAGATGACCGATTTATATTTATATAATCTACAATTCATATTTATTTTATAAAGATTTGATTTGAAAGAAGTCCTTATTTAAAAAAATATGTACTTATATGGCTGTGGAGATTTTAACTAAACATACATTCATATAGGTACACACGGCTGAAAACTTGCTAACCAAATGGGTGGGCCACGGATTAGCAAAAACTGCTGGGTCAGAAAGAAACCTACAACGCTTACCATAGTGGGGGATCAAATGTACAATATCAGTGACAAGTTTCTAGCTCATCGCCTGAGAGAATGCCCCGAAATTCCTTAGTCGACTCGATGACATTCATGGAAAGAGATGCAGCTATCCCCGCATCAGCACAGGACACTTAAGCAATCTATAGATAATAATTGAAATATTGTCGTCAGCCTATGCACGATGTAGGCCTCCCCCAGGGCACGCCACGTGGCTCGATCTCCCGTTTTTGCCATCCAGTCACTATTAGCCGTCCTCTTAAAGTCATCGGTCCATCTGGCCGGAGGGCGCCCAACGCTACGCTTGCCGAGGCGCGGTCTCCATTCGAGAACCCGCTTATTCCACCGTCCATCGGTTCTACGACAGATGTGGCCTGCCCACTGCCACTTCAGTCTGCTACATTTCGAGACTATGTCTGTCACTTTGGTCTTCTGCCGGATAATCTCGATTCTGACTTTGTCCATTAGCGAGATTCCGAGCATTGACCTTTCCATTCCATAGCTCTCTGAGTGACATGAAATCGGTGAGCCAGCCCCACCGTCAGGTTTCACGTCTCGGCTCTGTAATTGAAAAGATTCCAGTCACGAACTCTGAGTTCGCATCACACACTGACATCACTCACAAACACAATTTTGATGAACTGTTCCAAAGTTTCTAATAAAGCTGTACAACATACATCAAGTGTGAACAGCAATTCATCAATTGGGAAATAAACGAACGACCCGTTCATCCCTAGCAGTGGTCGGAATCGCGACAAATGGGGAGCAGTTTGTCAAAACGACTTCTATCGGAGTATCTTGTGCTATCGGCTTACCCAGCCGGAGGTAGTTTACCCAGATTCTCGGTTATATATTGCCGCATGAGCACTGGCGGCTCGTCCTAAGGAGCGCTGGTGCGGTGCACTCCCACCCACGAAGATTTCAGAGGCAATCTATATTTCTCTATATTTATAATTATCTTTCAATTCTACTATGTTTATACAATAGTGTCTACGCGTTCGTCTCAAGTAAGTTGTAATCTTATGTATCGAGTAGAGCTCTAGCGATCGCGCTCCAATGAAACGAAATTTGGTACGATTCCTAGTACTGTATTCAATGAGTGCGAAAGAGACATACCGACATAGGCCAGCGCGTGAAACAGAAGATTTCGTATGAAAAATTCGCCTTATCTGGAGCGCCGCTCACTTTAATTCGGGTATGCCGCCACTAGAGGTCGCTTAGTCCGAGTTAGAACGCGATATAGTTGTCTTTAATGTGTTTCATTAGGTCATCTGAATTTTTATAAGTGTACGGTTGAACTTGAACCATCCCATCCATTCGTTAAGGGAGTGAACACCCATCTAAGAATATCAGCAGCCGCCTCTGCGCATGAGAAAAGTGTTTTGTGGACCAGGAGTATGGAAATATTTGTGCTTTTGAACGAAATAGAGTGCAGCGTGTTGGTTTTGCAGAAAACGGAACCCTTATAGATTCACTAGCGCGTCTACCCGTCCGTCTATCATAGTCAATTTGCTCCAAATCTACGGGATCAAAAATGAGGTTCTTAAAATTTTATTACATTAGTATTCTCTTTTTTTTTAATGACTTATAAATATATAGGTAAGATACCTACTTATACTATTATTAATTCCCGAAATATAAAACAATAGAATAGACCAGAGGCGTAGTATGATTTCAACAACAAATTTAAAATACTTCATTCAAATAAAATACAAAAGAATGGTACCTACACGGTACACCCTTGTTTCGCAAAAACTGACTGATTGACTTTTTGTAATCATGGTACATTATTGTAAACGTCCTATCCATCAACGAGATCCCATACAATGGGATTAACTCGTAAAGAAATGATCCTCTTTTTTACATGTACCACACACGACAGGTATGGGGGAGATAGCTAGCAAAAAGCCTTTTCAGAATTTTATACCACCATTTTATTAGGTAATTCTGGGCCACGGGTTTGATAGATGGATGGACATAACGGAACTGTGGATAATATACCTACTTACCTAATAGCTATTTTCGTGGTCAGTACGCAAGCTGCATAGAATGACTCTAGGTAAAGCTACGCCTCGTGGACTAATACGCCTACAGCTGACTAGTTGCCCTAACACCTTCCTTTTTCATCGAAACCTAAAAACGAAATATAGGTAGTCTTGTGAACTAACACTAAAAACGTGCATAACCATTACACATTGGCGTGGAGATTACAAAGTGAGAAAATGTTGTGTGAATGACATTTTAACGATAATCTGAGCCATTATCCCACCTACCTAGGGAGATACCTCGACAAAATCCATATGATAGAAGAAGGAGCACGCGAGCGAGCTGGAACTATGTGACGAGCGGAGCGGTGACAACGGACACAAGTACACAATCGAATGTGACGATAACACATCGTCAAACTGTCAAATTTTATAAATTTAGCAGAGGAATAAAGTTCGTGCTTACCCCGCTGCTGTTGGTAGTCGGGTTAAATGAAAATCTACTTCTC
Source organism: Carposina sasakii (assembly GCA_014607495.2). Classification (NCBI taxonomy): domain Eukaryota; kingdom Metazoa; phylum Arthropoda; class Insecta; order Lepidoptera; family Carposinidae; genus Carposina; species Carposina sasakii. The sequence continues at coordinate 8,263,496 of CP053168.1, forward strand.
TACAGCAGTAGTCGGGTTGGCAACGATATCTACCGGCTTCTGAAATTCACAAATCCTTCACCGTACTAGGTAGCTACAAAAACTGAAAATCCAACCAACTTCTATAAAATAGTTTAGCACTATAAAACCTTAAAATTGCCGTAGCCCTAATTTCGCCTTAGCTGAAGCTTAAATACGAATGGACAAGGACACGAATAATTTGTTTAAATAAGATAAAATAAATTTGTTCTGTAACAGAGTAGGTACATCAACAACGTTCATACAGAGAAAAAGATCTATACATACTTAGAATAAAGATTCGCTCCGGCAGAGCGGATCGAAGACCTATCATTAATCTAAGTATACATATAATATAATTTTTTTTAAACGAAAAACCGACTTCCTCCCAAAACTAGAGCTTACTAATGTAAAATTTTACTAAAGGGCAAATATATTGCGTTAAGCCGTGTACGAAGTTTAGGAGGCATAATATTGTCAGATTTATATGCCAGCAAATGATTAAATAGGCCACATGACCTCCGACCGATTTTGGTCATGGCGACCACTTCTACTCCTACTAAGTTGGCGTTCATGCGCTCGGAGATGGCTTACATTTACATAGCCAATTTTCGCCCTGAACGCCCGCGCACACAGAGGACAGGTTAGTGCGCCATTATTGTAATTATAGATAATGGCAGCAGGAGGACGAGTCTTTAGTTCATCACGTTTAGCGTCAAGGTCAGCTTGACGCTGCTTCTCGAACTCGTGTACTTGCTTTATCATCGTCCTGCGCCACTCTGGTCGTTGTGCTGCCAAAACTTCCCATTAAGATGGATCTATATTGCATCTCTTCATATCTCTTTTCGAAACATCTTTGTATCTGAGGAGTTTCCCGCCGCGTTTCCGCTTGCCTTCCAGTTCAGAAAAGAAGATGCGCTTAGCCAATCTCTCCTCCGCCATACGAGACACATGACCGCACCACCGAAGCTGCCGACGCATTAAGTAGGCCTCAATGCCTTCATTGGCTACATTGGCTCTTCGCAATACTTCGGTATTACGCACTCGGTCGGACCATCTGATTCTCATGATGGATCGGAGGCACTTGAGGTGGAATCGATCCAAAATGCGTATGTGGCGACGGTACATGCACCACGCCTCGGAGGAATATAAGAGATTTGGCAGCACAGCAGCCATGTACACTCTTATTTAAGCAACATATATAGGTAATTACACTTCTTCCTGCCCTGTTCCCAATCATTTGGGGTCGGTGCATATATAGGTACTCTTCTTTCATTCATCCCTATTATCCGTCATCTCATTATTCTCATGTCTACATTTTGTTACTAAAAAGTTCCACTATCTGTTTTTCGGCGGCTCCATCAACAAACCCTCGTTTCCTTTATATTATGTGTAGCTGACCAAAATTCTCTATAAAAATCTAAAAACGGACTACTCGTGCCTTTTATATTTGAGGATATCCCTAGATTCCTTAGAGATTCCATCATCAGATGTTATGTTTTATATGTAGGTGATCAAAACGCTCAGTAAAAGTATAAAAATGTGCCTACAATATTCGAGGATTGCCCTCGATTTCTCCAAGATTCCATCATCAGATCCTGATGTGGTGAATATGGGACCAACCTGGAAGTATACCCAACTATAAAAAAAAATGAAATCGGTTCATAAATGACGGAGTTCTGAGGTAACACATATAAAAAATAAAAAAACATACAGACGAATTGATAACCTCTCTTTTTGAAGTCGGTAACGGGTCGCTGTCTGTACATGGAAGATACCTATATGAGAAAAAATATTATAGGAGACCTTTATCAACGCAATATAACCCGATGATTTTTGGAATTTTTGTCGATTTGTCTGTGCGTTTGTGCACGGTAATCTCAGAAACGGCTGAACCGATTTCGATGCAGTTTTCAGGAGTATATTGTGACAGGTCCCACTTAACATATAGGCTACTTTTTATCCTAGAAAAATGTTTTTATCCCGGATAATTTCGACATTTTGTTTTTTCTGTAGTCCACGCGGACGGAGTCGCGGGCCTCCACTATATTTAATAAATTAACATGAAAAGTGTGCGCATGTTAAACGCTGTCGCGAGAAAAGTACCACTAACTTAAGTACCTACGAGTATGTAAGAGGTAGTTTAGTTCGTGTATATTCAAACTATTAATAGCTCTGGATGGCGTTAAAGAAGACGCTTCTTCTTCCAGACGTCCAGCCTAGTCATTAGAACCTCAACCTACTCAGCCTTATGCTCTAACATAGATATTACGTGTATAATATCTACCTGCATCTAGTTCTAAATTATCAACCTCCGAAGGTACTTTAATGTAAGGGTCCCTAACCGTGCCTGGCTAAGTACTACATACCTAAGTTATTCTTACGTTCACCATTAAGAAGAACTGGATCAGAAGTGGGCAAATTATATACCCACTTTTCACCAGTATCTATTAATGAAAGTGAGCCTACCGCCGCATTTCGACAGAAATACTACAATCTAGCTTTAGTGGTGTTGATTGAAGTCACTAGGTAGGTTGTGGCGGCGTGAAGGAAACTTCAGCTTCAGCAGTATATGGATATATTGCCACAACACATAAAGTTAGAATAGAAGGAGAGAATAGTGAAAGTACAGAAAGACAGAAGATAGTTCACAGACACGAAAGTACATACACAACACATAGATATATAAATAGGCCACCAGTAGCGTAGCGGCACTCGCGTATGTGGGTCGTCGCGGTACAGGGTGGCGTGGACTCTGTGTCACAGTCCTAGGACGACTGGAGGTACCAGCGCATGAGCAGCGGGGTGTGGCGCGATCACGTTCGGCGCCGTCAGCAGTTTTGCTGAACTACGGATATCGCGCGGCGTTGCTTGTGCGTTAAATATAGTGTTGCGAATGTATGACTATGATGTGTGTAATGCTTGTCTTCTTGTAGGTGTACATATACAGGGTGTCCCAAGAAATAGTGTCAAGCGGAAGTCCAAGGACAGAATACCCCTAGGGGTACCCGAATTACCCCCATGTATGTTCCGCGACTTTTTGTAGTTTTCGAGATATGATTTTTTTTCATATTTTTTTGTTAAACCTTGGCTTATTTAACATTATTGGTCACAGAGACATCAATTGTTGAGATACAAGCTTGATTTTTTTTTCTGAAATAGGTGAACAGTAGCACTTGCAAAAACAAAAGCAATTGTGAGCCGATATGCTACTATTAAGCCATTAAAAAAATGTTGAATCCTAAGTTTGTTAAAATGTTTAAATTAAAGATCTCTTTTGAAACGATTTAAAAAAAAAACTTATCCCAAAAATGTTATTTTTAAAAACTTGCCAATTTCGTCAGCTATTTGCCATGTAAATTTGATTGAGCTATCTCCACGACTTCATACTTGAAAAAATGTTTGAAACACAGTAAGTCGAAAAAACTTAATTAAAAGATTGGGCCGAATAAAACTAAAAAAATGTTATTATTGATTGTTTATTATTAAATCACAAAAAGTTTCCGAAATGTCGCCCTTCCTGCTCGATACAAATTCTACATCGCCTTAAAAAAAAATCTTGTAGTCTACAAGACCATGTTAACAGGTCTATTGCGTGACGTCACTCAATACACGGGGCAGTTGAGCTGTAAGGGTGATTATGAGTGCAATTCTCGGAATTTACTACCTGAGTTGCGGCAAGGCAAGGGGAAGCGTGAGGTGAGGGAGCGGGGTTAGCGTTGGTCCATTGTGTTCGGCGGCTACCGGTCAGTTGACCATTTGCTTGCATTTGCGCCCGACGTTACTTCTTTACTTGCTCCTTTGTGATTATTTGACGAACTTTGCTTTCTTTACGGACTTTGGTTGCATATCGATTGGCTTTTGTGTGGTGTTACGAACTTTCTTAGACGACTTTGGCTTTCTCAACGGACTTCGGAGTGCACATCAATTGGGATTTCTAAGCGCAATAAATTGGTGAGCTATGTCTTTCTCGTCAAGAGATTATGCGCTTGTGCATTACTTTTATGGCTATGCAAAAGGAAATGCTTCGGAAGCGGCTAGATTGTACAGACAGCAGGTACAAAACAGTGGTGAACCTCAGCCTGAGACTTGGCCTGATCATCGTATAATTTTGCGAGTCCATAATAGTTACATGGAAGGTCGCCTACCAGGTAGAAGACCCGGGCGTCCATCACAAATGCATGACCCAGATGTGGTCGATTCAGTGGTCGAAGAAGTGGCAAGAGACCCATCAGTTAGTGTCAGAACCATAGAACGCCGCACCGGAATTCCAAAATCAGAAGCACATCGGATACTACAAAAAGAGGGATTTCACCCATATCATATTCAAAAAGTTCAGCAGCTTAAGCCCGAAGATTATCCGAGAAGGGTGGCGTTTTGTCAAGAAATGTTGCGGCGTCAAGCTGAAGACGCAAATTTTTTTAATACGATTTTGTGGACCGACGAATCTCATTTTAAACGATGTGGAATTTTCAACATTCACAATTATCATTCTTGGAGCATTGAAAATCCACACATGACACGTGCCTCCAATTTTCAAGAACAATTTAGTGTGAACTTGTGGTCAGGCGTCTTAAATGGACAGCTGATTGGCCCCTTTCAACTGCCTGACCGATTAAATGGCGAGTCCTACTTGGAATTTTTACGGCAAGATCTCGACGGTCTTTTAGAAAATGTAGACCTATTAACGCGTAGAAATATGATATTTCAAAACGACGGCGCTCCATGTCACTTCGCGAGGATTGTCAGACAACATTTAACCGAAAGGTTTGGAGACAAGTGGATCGGCCGTGGGGGGCCCATTGCCTGGCCGCCACGGTCTCCCGACTTAAACCCCATCGATTTCTTCGTTTGGGGGTATTATAAAGAATTAGTTTACGCCAAGGATATCAGAAACATAGCGGAACTACGAACAAAACTAAGACAAGCAGAAGAAACAATAAAAAGCAACAGGGTAGCGTTCTTACGACTAAAAGAAATTTTTTTAAGGCGATGTAGAATTTGTATCGAGCAGGAAGGGCGACATTTCGAAAACTTTTTGTGATTTAATAATAAACAATCAATAATAACATTTTTTTAGTTTTATTCGGCCCAATCTTTTAATTAAGTTTTTTCGACTTACTGTGTTTCAAACATTTTTTCAAGTATGAAGTCGTGGAGATAGCTCAATCAAATTTACATGGCAAATAGCTGACGAAATTGGCAAGTTTTTAAAAATAATATTGGAGACATTTTTGGGATAAGTTTTTTTTTTAAATCGTTTCAAAAGAGATCTTTAATTTAAACATTTTAACAAACTTAGGATTCAACATTTTTTTAATGGCTTAATAGTAGCATATCGGCTCACAATTGCTTTTGTTTTTGCAAGTGCTACTGTTCACCTATTTCAGAAAAAAAAATCAAGCTTGTATCTCAACAATTGATGTCTCTGTGACCAATAATGTTAAATAAGCCAAGGTTTAACAAAAAATATGAAAAAAAATCATATCTCGAAAACTACAAAAAGTCGCGGAACATACATGGGGGTAATTCGGGTACCCCTAGGGGTATTCTGTCCTTGGACTTCCGCTTGACACTATTTCTTGGGACATCCTGTATATGAAATATAGTGTATCTGTTTAGTATTAATAAATATAAATACACATATAGATAAATATAAATATGTATCAGGTCACCTACACTAGCTAGACATCTATAGGTAAACTCGAAAAATACCTACGGCAATAACAGTAGGGTGCACTCGGGCAGGTGAGTCAACTTTGGGGACTTTGTTAGAACCCTTTCCCATCGAATCACGGAGTACAAAATTATTCTATACATATTTAATGTTACAAATTATTCGCGAGTGTCCTGAATTCGCGAGGAAATTAATTGTTAAATCCCATGAAATACGGCTTTTGTGAATGTAGTGTTGCTGAATGGCGCATCGGAGGAATTTATCCGAAATAGGTTAATTTAGGCAACCTCGTAATTAGGTAACTGGTTATATTGTTTGAAATGTGGCTGAACATGTGTGGTTACATAAGTAGGTAACTCTGTTGACACATATCCTATCACCTACAATCCCTACTATTCTTTTCTTTATACAATGTACAATTAATACAGAAAGACAGTTTGCAACGATCATGTACGGCGTGCTTAGGTATACCTAACACAGATTTCGTCTAGCAAACCACTGTGGTTTACTAAGCTCTTGTACCTATGTAGACAAATATTAATATTAAAACTAGACAAATATTAGATAGCAAAATAATGTCCTGCTTACTTTTATGCTCCAATCCTCGATCCATATTATGACAGAAGCGTAGGCATATAAATTCAGATAGATTACAATAATATTAGAGAAGATAAGATTTAGAGATTAATTGAATACATTGATGTATGTATGGATACATTGTACTTATCCAAATAAATAAATAACCTTCAGGACCTTGCCTTTCTGCCTAGCGCCTTCCATTCTACCTATATCTAAGCAGGAACTTTCCATGGCCATCCGAAAAAAGACAAAAATGCGAGCGAGATTCGAGACACTTCGTGAGCCGGCAAAACCCAAATGAAATAATTATTTCTTTCGTCGTATTAAAGCCAAATTTTATTACGGCATATTTTAAAGTTATGAAAAAGAACGAGTGGGCTTTCGGTTAAATTACGGTCATTCATTGGGTTATCAAAGCCTTGTAGGTACTTTAATTGAAAATGATTTCCCTACCTATAGAAAAAATAACTCTTATAAGCATCCAGCGGAAAGAAATATAATGTTTTGGATAGAATGGTTGAACTCTATCGGGTGTCAAAACAAACCTTGTTTCTCCATCGCTTATACCTAAACATCTTAGATACGTTGACACCACCGCCCGTCTGTACCTAGCTGAAGTCACTTTCGAGCGTGTTACAGCCAGAGGCTACAAACATGAATATGACGAGGGGATAGCCCCGTCTGCCTGCTTGTCTTCCTCCTATAGCTTAGGCACGCACACCGCACTCCTATCGACAAATGTCATGCATAAGTGTTTAACTTTAAGTTCAGACGCCATTTTGTAATACCTAACATCTTTAGCTCGTTGTTAATCACACACACAATGATATTCATGCAATCCATTTTCAAGTGACTGTGGCTTCAGTGGAAATAATATGACCAACAATATGACAACCAGCGTAAGCATTTTCCTCGTAGCGAAAAGGTACAAAAGAAATGCAGGTCCGCATCAATTCAGCCACATTTCCCTGAATAAATACGACGATTCCTCTCGGCCCGGCGGCACCTGAGACGTCGCGCGTGTCGGCTTGTTAATTTGCATACTTATTACCCACTTGACTACTCTGTGCCCCGTTTATCTACATTAGGAAGGTAGCTTGGTTGGTATTTGGTATGTTTTTTTTTTACACTTTTCCCAAAAAAAAAAGATACGACACCTCAGGAAGCTGCTCAAGCTCAAGTAGCACTACTTCAAACTGGCCTTAGTCAACGTGAGGTCGCTCGAAGACTTCGAATCAGCAGATCTTCGGTGCAACGAGTTTACAAGCGTTACTTAGAGACTGGAGCATTCGATCGCAGTCCGTGTCCGAAAGTCTGCGTGACCAGCGTCAAGTGGTCATAAGTTCAGATACCGTCAGGAGACTTGCTGAACGGAACCTGACTTCAAGGAGAGCTGCAACAGGCCCAACATTGACTGTAGCCCACCGTCGAGCACGACTCGAATTTGCTCGAGCGCATAGGGATTGGACTTTGGAGCAGTGGAGTAATATACTCTTTACTGATGAGACCAGGGTGAGTCTACATAAAAGTGGTCGACGTCAGAGAGTATAAGAACGTTATTCTCAGTGTTGCATCGCACATACCTACAGCTTTAGTTTTCATTGAAACAATGGGCCGTACACGTGGATTGACTTCTCATCGCTATCACTGACATCCTCGCAGAACATGTGATACCTTATGCGGGTTTTATCGGGCAGGGCATGCAATTCATGGATGATAATGCACGGCCTCAGTTGCTCATGTAGTGACCCAGTATCTACACGACACGTCGGCATTCGCACGATGGACTGGCCTGCTCGAAGCCCGGACTTGAATTCTATAGAATATTTATGGGATAAACTGAAACGACGGGTACCTGCACCAACAAGGCTTACAGAGCTGAGAATCGCAATTGAAGAGGAGTGGAACGCGATTCCTCAAGATTTCATCGTCAGGTCGTAAGGTCTATGAATACGAGGATGCTGGCAGTTATTCGAGCAAGGGGAGGGAACACTGAATACTCGTACTAAGCATTAACTTTTTTATTTACTTTTTGTTTTGTTTTCCACTTAATTTTTTGTTTAACTTGATGATTATTAAGGCTTAACCAGACGGGGAACAAATCCTTTTTGTAAACTCCTTAATAAACGCTGAACAAATTCGTAAATCTCAATGTGTTTATATTCATTTTATTTGTCATTAAATGCACTTTCTGTGGGCATAAGTTTGGTAGCTGTAGGTTTGATACTTTTTGAGAAAATCGAATTAGAGTTCCAAGGTGACGGGCTCGGTTTATTTTGCTGTCCAGTGTAATTTACAAAAAAGGTTATAAAATCTTAGGTAGAAAAACAAATAATAATCTGTGCATACTTTGGTTAAACATTCATTAGCATATAGATTTATTAAATTAGTAATCTATACTATACTGAAATAAATAAATTATAACAATCAGGTAAATAGGTAATAAATATTTTACATTACATTTTAATGTCTAAAGATCTCAGAATATAGTGATTATAACATTGGTAACAACACACCTAGCTGGCCTAAACTTGAAGGTTTCCAGATTGATCTATACTAAAATATTTATAATCTACAAAATCATCCATTATGCCCTTCACAGTTGCTACATATTCCTCCACCGCTTCCGTTTTCTCATCATCAGTTACTAAAACCTTCTTGCTTTTGACATGGCCATCCTCTTGCAGACCACTTGACAGCCACAAACCAGTATTGGCAGTAATAAAACAGGCTGGTCCAACTACCCTCAAATCGTAGTCCAACATTGTCCTCGAGTATACTGTGTCAGAAGTCAAATTAGCTTCTTGAAGAGTCTTTGTAAAATTTTCATAGTAATAATCTAATAGTTTGGTGTAGTTTTCATGTCTCAGGTCTATGTGCGTGCTGCTTATGATTAAGTATAGGAGGTCATATGCTGGACTGGCAGTCCTAGCTGTTTGATAGTCTATAAGACATGCTGATATTGGCTGAGTGTCCTAAAAAGAAAATGAATTACTTACCTAGTTAACTGTAACATGTATTCCATATATTGTATCCTAATAGAATAGGCAGATTGTTGGTGTTGCTAAGTCGGTCTGATTTCCACAACTCGACATCTGTGCACTTTTAGAACAAGGAGGAAAGAATTTGGTAAACTAAAACACTTAAGTACCTGATATTTAAACATGATATTTTCTTTCCAAATATCTCCGTGACAAATGCAAGTGGCTTTCACCTTTTTAGCAACTGCTTCCACATATTCTGCACAATTTTCATTCAATGCCATCAATAATGATACATAGGGTGTATCTCGAAATTTACTTAAAGCTTTGACTAATCTATCTCTCAATATTTCCATAAATCTTTTGTTATTTTCCTCCTTCATTGGTTTACATATCTCTGTATATTCCTCATATTTGTCTTTGTATTTTTGTCTAGTAATAAAAGATAAAGCGTGAAACATTGCTAAGGATTTCAGAGACACTTGGATGTGGTTCAAATTTAGAAAACATGAAGAAGTAAATGGCTGGTACCCTTCTTGCCTCATGTCAGCCATAGCTATAACCTCATTACAGTACACATTACTTACATAGTAACATGTTGGTATTACAAATTGGAGAGATGGAGAAAAGTTTTCTTGTACTTTTCTGTATGTTTTAAGTACTGTTGCATACATAAACATTTCTCGACCAAAGAATAGAGTCAACGCTCCACTTACGCGAAACCTCTCATCTGTAGGAGCCAATTTTAATACTATTTGGAAGCTCACTTCATTATCTTCATGCTTCCCTTTTAAAACTATAGGGATCAGAACACCGAAATAGTTTTGGGCAATAGTTTCAAAGTTTTCCTTGGAAACATTCCAATCCAATAGGTATAACGCTTCTGCCAGCTTGCTTGCAATCTTATTTATATAGTCATTTGTAATTTCAGACATTATAAACTTGTAGTTAACTATTTTTATACGATAAATGATAATATGAGGTTACCTTTTGCAAAACAAACACGGCAGCTCAGCTGATAACGTCAATGTCATTTAGTTGTCACATAACCTTTTTTTGCCATTATTGCTCTGAAGATTCGGCGGGAAAAGCTGGAAGGGTGCAGGTGTAATTTTCTTGTGAAAATTAAAAATTATTTGTAAATGGCTTGCATGTGTCCGTGAAGTGATGTTTTCTGGTAGATGAGCTATATTTTGATTACTTGTAATTTGAATCTAGTGCGTGTGCATGGTTTTATACGCAGGTAAGCCGAGTAAAACTTTAGCCGGAATACGATCTCTTCATGGGCTCATGTAAGTTGTTTCTGCAATTATTTTTCATTTTGACTAACTTTACACTTGTTCTTGAGGATTTTTCCGACGTTTCCACTCATCATCATTGTCATTCATCATAAATTCAGAATACATTTTACTAAACAATGATTAGGCTGTATGGGCTTAGTTCCCCTTGCCTTTCCTTCGGGATAAACTAAAAAAAATTGCTCTGATTGCCCTGGGATATTATTTATTGCCACCTATTTCTGTAAGTACTGTTTTTTTTTACTTTTTACAACACAATAAGGTTTGTTTTGTATATTAGGGCTTCGCACGAGTGCATTACTGATACTATACATTTATAAACCATCCTCTTGAATCACGCTATCTATTTAAAAAAAACCGCATCAAAATCCGTCGCGTAGTTTAAAAGATCTAAGCATACATAACAACAAACAGACAGCAGGAAGCAACTTTCTTTTATGCTATGTTATGATGATAAAGTACCTACCCATTTCGTAAAATGAGCCACTTGATTTAATAGTTTCGGGTTTGGTATGGGATTAATAAACCGCAATATTACATTGCCTAAACCTTTTAGCGGCCAGTAAGATACTAATAAGATAAACATACCTTACATTGAGTTAATTTATCAATTTAATTACCTATAGTACTTATCTGCTTATAGGGGAGAGTTGGATATTACCGAGCCCCTAAGGACTTGGGTCCATAATTAGGAAAACTTTTGATATTAAATTAAACAAAATGCAATAATTAGTAGAACATTTATTCAGGTACACATACCGTATGACAAAAAAATCTAAAGTTGTAATAGAAATTAATTATTGTAAAATTACAAAGACCTTTGAAAGCGTGGTATTGTCAAACTGGTACCGTGCTTAGGTTTGATGAAATAGAACCCACATAAATGGGTAAGCAACCAAAAAAATAATTAAAAAAAATGTGTACATGTTTGAAAATCCTATTTGAAATCTATTTGAGATCTAATCCTGTTTGAAAAATTAGATCACTGCCTATATAGATTAAAGTATGACGATATAAATGTAAGAAAATCTTGAATTCTTTATTATTATTCTTTATGTTCATATTTTCTAGATCCCATGACTTCTTCTTATTCATTGGCACAGATTTATCCATCTAAAACGAAAATAAAATTGAATTATACCTATATGTTGATTTGTATTAAGGTAGGTATGTTTTTTTCATAGTTGATAATTTCGCGCCCCGGGGCGCGATATTGTCAAACTTGGTCATTTTAATTTTTAATAATATTGAAAAGTTTAAAGTATGTAAAATGTATAAGTAACATTAATTTCTACATTATATAAGCTTTAAAAATTTATGATCAAAGTATTATAATAACACAGTATCACTTACCTCTTATCAAAAGTAGGGGAAGTGGGGCACTTTGATACACAAAAATTCAACCTCGTTTTTAAAGACCGTTAGGCATTATTTTTTTATTTTATTACAAGCGAAAGAGTACTTAAATGTCGCGACAAGCTTTTATAACATATAAATTGTGTCAAATGTGTTAAATTTGAAATGACGTTATAAATTAACAGTAAAAGTTTTAGTGTAAAAGTTTATTTTTTCTTTTTAGCGCATTTAAATAAAAGCTTGTTTTTAAAAAGGTTTTTTTACCTAAATTTTTAAATATTTATTTTGATGGGTGCATTGGCTAATATGTCAGTTTACATTTTGACTACGAAATAACCGCAAAAAGTGATTAAGTATAGAGACAAATTGATTTCAATAAAAAATCGTTTTCGTATCATTCTGTCCCACCCATGGGGAACTTTGATACATAGCTTGGGGCAGTTTGATGCGTATTTTAAATTCATATTAAATGCAAGCATACCCTAATATAAACTGTATTATTACTTAAAATTTAGAAATGAAAAACTATTGTATTAATTGAGATCGTAAAATACACTTTATTAAGCATACATATTAGCTATAATTTGTCTCTTAAGTTACTGAAGGAATATAATCACAAAAAATCAAATATTGTCATCATAGAACATGTTTAGTTCTTTGTTATTTTCTTAATTATCTAATTAGTTCTTTACCTACTAAGAAATCAGACTTTTACATTGAACATCTATCTATATCTATTCTATACATATAATAAAAATGTAACGGATCGCTGTCTGTACATAGAAGATATATGAGTAAAAATATTATAGGAGACCTTGATCAACGCAATAGAACCCAAAACGATGATTTTTGGAATTTTTGTCTGTTTGTCGGTTTGTCTGTTTGTGCGTTTGTGCACGCTAATCTCAGAAACGACTGAACCGATTTCGATGCAGTTTTCAGGAATATATTGTATCAGGTCCCACTTAACATATAGGCTACTTTTTATCCCGATGAAATGTTTTTATCCTGGATAATTTCGACATTTTGTTTTTTCTGTAGTCCACTCGGACGGAGTCGCGGGCGTCCACTAGTTATTAATAAAATATTAGGTTGATACATAATAGAACCTCCTGTCAAAATGAACAAAAATCTTACAAAATTTAAATAAACATCAGAAATTCAACAAAAATTTCAAATAACTCTTATACATAACAAAACATTTTCTAATTCTGTAACAATACCTATTGTAAATTATAACTAGTTAAATCTACCGAAAATTAATAAAGCGACGATATTCGAAATCTGCCTTTGGTAAACTTCTCTATGCGATGTTGTAGTATTGTAGTTTTGGTGTCATACTCGTATTTGTCGGCCGCTTTACGTATAGATAAAGTCTTGGACTTCACTTATAGCATCTTTAATATTTTCTCCATTGATATATTTTCTATCAGTTTTGGATTTATACGTGCGCATCAACTTCTAAAATAAAAGAAAAAACTATCATTATTTCTGACGGGGCACTTTAATACTTTAAAGGGGTAGATTGATACGTATCATTGTACCCTTGTATTTTTGTACCAAAGTGCCCCAACGGACTTTTTCCAAAAACAATTAATTTTATCAAATATATAATAATCTTGCAATCAAAAACATGTAAAAAAACACTAATTAATATATTTACTTACCTTTGGTAAAAAATAATAACTAAAACAACTAAGAGTATTCTCCTGAGACACAATCGCATTTTACGTAATATTTTTGTAGGCATCGGAATACGACAGTTCGAATATGTTTGTGACCGTTGAAGCCCAACGGCGAATTGGCAGCGAGCGGTGTCACAACTGTCATTCTTGTGCATAACCTTGAGTGTTCTAGTAATATGCCGGACTGCGTTGCGTTTACCGGTTTTGAGATATCGATACTGTACAAATGTGCCCCGTGTATCTATGTGCCCTCCTTCCCCTATGTACGAAATTTTATAAGGAATGACGGAAAAAACTTCTGCAAGACATGCTGTCTCCATCGTCGCCCGGAAAGTACCGGCGATGCGCGGGGTAGGGTGTAGGCATGTCGAGTTTTGATGTTTATGCACTATATCGCAAAATTAGTGGATGGGTCTTGATATATGCTGATGCGCGGAATCATCATCCGCACGGTAATATCCAACTCTCCCCTAGTACCTACACTATTTATCATAGATTTAATTTATAGTGGACGCCCGCGTGGACTGCAGAAAAAACAAAATGTCAAAATTTTCCGGGATAAAATATTTTCCCAGCATAAAAAATAACCTATGTGTTAATCCTATGTGTAATTCCAGGTTGTCAGCTAACTTCATATCAAATTTTATTAAAATCGCTCCAGCCATTTTTATGTGAAAGAGTAACAAACATCCATCCATCCATACTTACGAGTACAAACTTTCGCGTTTATGATATAGCTGTACTATCAGCTGCTATAGATATACTCAGTGTCACCTAAATTGCTATTCTAGTCAAAATAACAATATGCTAAGCTTCCCGGATATTAATTAATATTTCATCGAGAACGGTTACCCGCCGTAAGATTTAAATAATAATTATGCAAAGTGAAAATGGACGCCGCCACTTATTTTGTGAATTTGGCGCTTGACCTATGGGTTAGTTTACTAACCTAGGGACTGAATTAATTTATCTATTAGGTGCCTGAACATTTGAGTCGGAATAAGGCGACCTTAATGAAAACCAGGTGAGATCGAGGTTAAACAGTCTTCATCTAAGTAGGTACTTGATCTTATCTATTCGGTAGCTAGGTACTTGAAAGTACCTATATTTACGAGTATAGATACTACCTAAAATGTAAGTATCTTTTCCACGGAGATACCTACCTAATACAAATAAAATGATCTACCTACCTAGAAATAAAATGTATCAGAGAGTTAAAGTGTTTTCTACTAAATTTATTATTATTTAAATCCTTATATCCATTATTAGAAACCCTTTAACGGTTAGGTAAAGGTTAAAGTTTAAAGGTTAAAGTTTAACCTGTCAAAAGCTAATAACTAAGACAACCTACACTATCTAATCATGGGGATAAAAATAAACACTACGAGTAGGTACATACATAAGGCAAAGCGTAACTAACTATACATTCGGGTAGACGGTGGGTCAAAAAATAAAAGCGCTGGCCATGTTTGAAAGTTAACTAGTGAGTGCTGTCTGTGTTACAAAAGTTGGTCGAGAATTTCACAAATGAATGGGGAATAAAACGTGCGAACGTAATGGGAACCGAAACACGGCACGAAACGGACAATTGTTTCCGTTATTTCGATTCGCCTGAATCGAAGTCAATTTCCTAAATAAAAATTAAAATGCATTGTTATTTTCCCCTTTACTTATTGATCCAATCTGCATACCTAATTACCTACTTAAGTATATCAAATTCATTCGAGATCGTAATTGTAGTATTATTTTTCCTAAGTAACTTGTGTTTGTAAAGATTGTACAACGGAAGTGCGAAACAACTGCGAACCTATACCTCAAGATTTTATATTGCACCTGGCTGTTGAATATTATTTATAACTAGTGGATGCCCGCGACTCCGTCTGCGTGGACTGCAGAAAAAACAAAATGCCAAAATTGCTCGTGATAAAAACATTTTCCCGGTATAAAAAGTAAGTTAAAACTGCATCGAAATCGATTCAGCCGTTTCTGAGATTAGCGTGCACAAACGCACAGACAGACAGACAAAAATTCCAAAAACATTTCTTTGGGTACTGTTGCGTTGATAAAGGTCTCCTATAATATTTTTTCTCATTTATCTTCCATGTACAGACAGCGATCCGTTACATTTATATTATATGTATACTTTTGGTTTATTAGGTGGACTTTTGATTCAAATCTGACCAACCGGCCCTTAATCCCGTGGCTAACTTACATACTTACACCAAATTAGATCTTTCTACTCAATGAGCCGACCATATTGGTGCCATTCCAATGAGGATTTTTACCCTTTTCCCGTAATGGGGCGAGTGCCATATAATTTACGTAAATGAATCTTGTTTAAGTGGTAATTTTCCACGGGATTAGTTTCAGTTTGAATGCGATGCTCGCCGAGATATAAAGGATCTACAGGCGCTGTCTTTCTCCTTTATTGGTTTTTGCAGTGAGGTTTATGCGATTCTTTAAGGAATTACATATAAAGTAAATTGTACATTTTATTGAAATTTTGGAATTTACTTTTAAGACTCCATTTCTAGGTATAAAGATAATATTTGTAGAGCGCGATTTGAGATATACTTACTTACCTAGTTATTGGTAAATATTTGAAAAAATACTGTGGGGTAAGCAAGAAACTTTTTACGCGGCGTAACACTAGCGACTCGTTAGCAAAATCTATGTGATTTGACAGTTTGACGATAGCGTTACGGAGTATCGAGAGGTTCGTGCTTACCCCTCTTGTAAGTAATCGCAAAGTTTTATGTAACACAACAATTCGCAGCTTCGTAGCATTCGTAGTCACACGAAGCAAACAAATTCGTAGCACAAGCGAAGGGTCTTCCTTCTTCATATTTGAGAGAGTTTTTAGAATCAGATTTGTTGACAAAAAATAAAAAAGTAACATTCCAGTATAATAAGGCTTTTACAAAATTAGATTTTTCAAGAACACAGCCTCGGGTATGCGCCGTACTCGTATATTCCACTAATGCTAACGAACCGGGCGACGGTAATCGCATAAAAATAATTGCATCACATGCCGGGAACAAAAATGAGAGTGCAAATATTTGATTATCCTCATAATAAGGATAACAGACTAATCCTTGATTATAATAAAGATTATATTAATACATTGGATAGTGACGCCTACATGTGTGTAAAAAAATTATGTCTTTTGTGCTAATCCGTTGTTAAAAGTACAATATTGACATAGGCTATAGTCAGTAGTCCACGCGGACAAATCGCGGACAACAACTAGTCAAACATAAGTATGTATGTAATGTTAATGTGTATGTATTGTATATCATTTCCGAGTTTCAGTAAATAAGGTAAGTTGACCCGGTAGCTCAGTGGTTAGAGCAACTAGAACAGTGGTATGCAGAGGTCGTGGGTTCGATTCCCACTGGGGTGAAGAATTTTTTCCATTCTTTATTAATAATTTTATAATTGAATAATTAAACGAACTTACCTTAAGTGACGTTCTATTTTAATTATATGAAGAGCTTAGTCCGAGATACTTAGTAGTACCGCCCATAACTCGCTTGTAGAACGCGTCTGTTTAAAGTAGGGAAAAAGAAAAAACAATACTGGCAACCCAGTGCATGCAACTCATTTCGTTTAGAGTTAACTAACAGATACAGCTTGCTTAGGGTAACTCATGGGACGGGTGGGAAGCTCCTATCTCGGACTAAGCTCTTCATATAATTAAAATAGAACGTCACTTAAGGTAAGTTCGTTTAATTATTCAATTATATTCTAGCTTAGTCCGAGATACTTAGTAGATGTTTAGAGCTGTGTAAGAAAGCTGTAACTGTGGATTTTGTTGAAAATCTGAAATAAATATACTTAATTATTACCGTAATCAGTCTTTATTATCTCATAATCAGTCAACATTTACATAATCAGTAGACATATTTTCTTTACAGCTAAGTATTAAAACTTTAGCTACTTTAACATAGCTAATAGTCTAAATTAAAAATTTTAGTCTAAGTTTGATCTAATAACAGCCCTAGCAAATGCCTGATCATTTCTAAGAGGTCTGTTATAATGTCTAGCAAAAGTTTGAGATTGTGTTGACCATCCAACAGTCTTCAATATGTTGTCTATTGTGAGTCCTCGTCTCAAGGCGCTAGAACTTGAAGCATGTCTTATAGAATGTGAGGAAAATGTTTTTATATCAAGACCGCTTGCTTGCATCACTTGTTTTAGCCAACGGCTAATGCTCTGACAAGTGGCAGCTCTGTGTGGCTTTTTAAAAGTTAAAAATATATTTTTTGGTTCTCCATTACAATTTCTAAGACCTCTAGTACGTTTGATATAAAATAATAAGGTTTTTGCTGGACATATTTCTGGGGTATCATTGAAAAAGGGAAGTATTAAAGTTGGCTGAGATCGCCCCGGAGTAGATGTTTTTATAATATCAGAAACCAGTATAGTGATATTGGTTTCAGTTACATGTACATCACATATTTTAATCAAGGACAATGTCTGCACCCTTTGCCCTGTACTAAGGGCTAGCAACATAACACATTTCTTTGTAAGTATTTCCAAAGAAATTGATTCTAAAGGGAAAAATTTTTTAAGATAACACAAAACTATTGAGGGATCCCATGTGAAACTATACTTAGGTAAGCAAGGTCTTAATCTAAAAGCTCCTTTGAACCATCTTTTAATATTATCATCTCTTCCCACATGTGGTCCTATTATTAAAGAAAGTGCTGATCGGTGACAATTAAGTGATTGATAGCTACTACCTTTATCATATAATTGAGTTAAATATGATAATATTGTTGACACAGATGGATTATATAAGTCATGATTATTAGTCGAACAATACTGCCACCATTGTTTTAGACAAGTATTGTATTGTTTCAAAGTGCCAGGAGATAATGAGGCTATCATAACATCACAAGCAGTTTCTGGTGTATGTCTTAGTTGGAAAGATGTCCTGATAATATGCAAGCACCCAGGGTAAGTTGCTTGTGTAGAGGATGTGGTGTTCTGAAAGGAGACAACAAAAGATCCTCTGATGGTTCAAAATATATAATATTAGAATCTACCATAGATTTGAGCATGGGGAACCAGGGCTGTGATGTCCACACAGGGAATATAACAATACCCCTAGCTTTCTCTTTTTTGATTTTTTGCATTGTTTTTAATAAAACAGAAAATGGAGGGAAGGCATAAAAATAATAATCTGTCCATTTTATAGTGAAAGCATCAATGTTCCATGCATTTGGGTCTCTCTGCCAAGAAACGTATTTATCACATTTAGTATTGATTCGAGATGCAAATAAATCTATATCGGGATAGCCAAACTTCAATGTTATGACAATGAAACATTTATGGGACAATTCCCACTCCGAATCAATATTTTTATATCTAGACTCCAAATCTGCATCTTTGTTTTCTTTTGATTTAACATAAGAAGCAAAGATCCACATTTCTCGTTCTTCACACCATTGCCATAAAGACCTTGACAGATTATTAAGTTTAGGATATTGAATACCCCCCATTCTGTTTATATAGGATATTGCAGTTGTGTTATCAATTCTCATTAATATTTCACAATTTCGCATACTACTGGCAAAACATTTTAAAGAAAAAAAATGCTGCTAAGAGCTCCCTGTAGTTAATATGTTGTTTTTGGTCTTCAACAGACCAAAAACCTCTTGTAACCTCACCATCACAATGTGCTCCCCAACCAGTTCCTGAAGCGTCAGACCAAATCTCCATTTTAAAATCATATTGTTTGATTGGATTAAAAGCCAACATTATTTTATTTTTCCACCAGTACAAATCTCTTTTTATACTATCTGATATCACTATTTCACTCTCATAGTTTCCATTTGAACTTTGTAAAGCTAAATACTTTTCCCTTTCAAATTGTTTTGTGTACACAAAACCATAAGATACTGCCATACATACTGATATTAACTTACCAAGTAAAACTGAAAAATCTCTAATAGAACACTTTTGCATCCTAAGAAACTTGTTAATAAGACTGAATAATGATTGTTTCTTACTTGATGTTGGTGTAAGTATCATTTTTTGTGTATTTATAACAAAACCTAAAAATTCTATTTTTTGTGTTGGTGTAAATATACTCTTTTGTTTGTTAATTACAAAACCTAGACACTCAAGAAGTCTTATTGTTCAGTGTAAATTTTCCTGACACTCTTTATATGAAGATCCTATACAATTCATATCATCTAAGTAAATAACATTTTTTAAACCTTGACTTCTAAGCTTTTCTATGACAGGTTTTAGAAGTTTAGTAAATGTAAAGGGTGCTGTAGAAAGACCAAAAGGTAAACAATTAAATTCATATGTAACATTATCATATATAAATCTAAGATATTTCTTATATTCCTTGTGAATACCTACCAAATAATAAGCACTTTTTAAATCTAAAGTACACATGTAATCATTTTTAGTAATTAGCTTACACAAAGTTCTTATGTCTTCCAACTTGAAATGGGGTGGTTGAATATACTTGTTCAATAATTTTAAATTTAAAATAAACCTAAGTGAACCATCCGATTTATGTATCAAGAAAATGTTGGATAAAAATTGGTCTGGCAAAGAAGCACATGGTGATATAGCGTGTAAGTTAACTAACTTTTTTATTTCCAGATCCATAATCTTCTTTTCCTTATAAGATAAATTGTTATTTATTGTGCAAGTGTTGCCAATAGGAGTGTTTATAAATGGAATTTTGTAACCATTAACCCAGGATAGAATAATATCATCATTGGTTAGCTTAGACCAGCAAGAATAAAAATGTCTTAATCTACCAGCAAAATAAGTTACCTCTATGGGTATCTGGCACGTTGTTGTTGGTAATTGGGTCTCTGCTGTTGGCGACGTGCTTGATATTGTTTCTGGGGACCTGTCCGCTGTGTGTAATATTGGTGATGATTGCCCCTCAACGGTTTCCTTTGAGTAACTGTATGTTGAGGGGCTCGGTAGTTTCCCGAGCGGACAGAGCTTGGATTGTTTTGTTTCGGTTTAGGAGTTACCGGCTTAGGAGCTGTTTTCTTCAACATTTGTGCAGCTGACTTTTTGATCGAGCAAGTGGTTTTAATATTTTCATTTAGATTTTCCCCATATAAAAATGTGTCCCTTTTTACAGCAGAGAGGCTTTGACCAATATCTTTGTCTAAATTAGGCCCAATTAGGCTACGCCTTATGCACGTTTTCTGGAAGTGCAGATGTGCCAAGAGGCGAGAGGCATCCGTAAGATTTTTGATAATATTTACTTTATCAAAATCCTTTTTTGTTAAGTTATTTAGGCATTGTAATACCGTACCAGCACTGCACCGCCGCAACAACACAACTGCGCAGATGGCTGGAGGTTAACCACACAGCTGTCGTCCTGATCCAAGAACCTTGGATCAGGACAGGCCGTATATGTGGTCTCTCCAACTTAGGAGGTAAGCTGTTTGTTACTAATGATGTTACTACGCCAAGAACATGTATCTACATTACCAACAATATTGTTGGGCAGTCACTAACAGAATTCTGTTCCAGAGACGTCCAAGCAATAAAAATACAACTACCACACATTGAGAACATGTCGGAGATAGTCGTCGCCTCGGCTTACATGCCGGATAACGAAGAACTGCCACCCCACGACCTGGCGAGGCTCATCACCTATTGCGAAAGAGCAGGCCTGGAACTGCTGGTGGCCTCCAACACAAATGCACACCATACTCTCTGGGGCATGGACAGAAGCAACAACAGAGGTAACGCCTTAGTTGAATATCTTCTTACTACAAACCTTAATATCTTAAACACAGGTTCGAGGCCCACCTTTGTCACTAGGAGGAGCCAGACAATCATCGACCTCACCCTGGCAACAGACAGGCTGAGAGAGTACACCACGAACTGGCACGTATCTGATGAGGCATCGTGCTCGGATCACAGGTGGCTACGATGTGATTTACAGGTAAACATACCCCCCACTACTCCCCGCAGGCACCCGCGTAAGACCGATAAAGCCATGTACATAACGAAACTGGCAAACGGACTTCAAGCGGTGCCCATTCCAGCGAGGATCGAGAACGTACAACAGATAGAAGAGCAGGTATGTCTGTTATCTAAAACTATCATTGACAGCTACGAAGTGTCCTGCCCGTTGACCGCTTCTCCTGCGCACCCGCCGGGTAACCACAAATGGTGGGGACCCGAACTTGAACGCTTGAGAAGGGTGGTCAGAAGAAGGCTGAACAGGGCAATGAACACATCAGCAGACTGGGACTGGGACTTGTACTATGAGGCCAAATCCAAATACAAGAAAAAGATCAGACATAAGAGTACAGCATCGTGGAGAAAATTCTGCGACAGTATCTCTTCATTCGAACAAGCGAATCGGGTAAGGAAGGTACTCTCTAAACAAACTCAAACAGATGTAGGCAACCTCCGCAAACCTGATGGCAGCTATACGCAAACACCCCATGAGGCCCAGCAAATTCTACTGGAGACTCATTTTCCGGGATGTAAAATAGTGCAAAAGGTAACGTGGCCCGAAACCCACACCACACCTACCTTACAATGCTGGGACTACGCCCGCAAGATAGTAACACATGAGAAGCTCAGCTGGGCTATAAAAAGCTTTCAGCCATTTAAAGCGGCAGGTCCGGACGGAGTGTTCCCGGCTCTTCTTCAATGGGGGGGACCTAGACTGACCGCAATCCTTAAAACTATCTTGCGGGCGTGTCTGGCATACAGATACATCCCGAAAGCCTGGAGAGAGGTAAGTGTTATCTTTATCCCAAAGCCAGGCAAGGGCGACTACACGAACGCCAAGGCGTTCAGACCAATTAGCTTAACCTCGTTTCTCGTTAAAACACTGGAAAGACTGTGTGAAAGGGAGCTGAGGGACAACGAGCTGATCAAGACACCGATGCACGGCAACCAACACGCTTATACAGCAGGTAAATCCACTGAGTCAGCTTTACACCTGGTGGTACGCAAAATAGAAGAAGCGCTAATAGACAAAGTCATTTGTATGGGCACCTTCATCGATATTGAAGGAGCCTTCGACAAGACTAACTTTACGAGCATAGAGACCGCACTGATCCGTCATGGAGTCTCGTCTGTACTAACTGGCTGGATCACAAATATGCTCAGACAAAGAACGGTAAGTTTTAAGGACGACCCAACGGTGGCGCTGGTGGCCAAGGGCTGTCCGCAAGGAGGGGTTCTTTCACCGCTTCTTTGGAACATGGTGGTCAACAGCCTAATCACGACCCTTAACGCTTACCACTTCTATACAATCGGCTATGCCGATGACCTTACCATCCTGATAACCGGCAAGAACGCCAGTTTAGTATGCGACCTCACACAGGCAGCAATGCGCATCGTGGAGGGGTGGTGTACCAGGTATGAGTTGACCGTTAACCCAAACAAAACGGAAACGGTGATGTTCACACACAAACGCAGTCTCGGCAACTACCACATGCCGAAGCTCTTCGGGACCACACTACAGCTGTCACAGGAGGTTAAATACCTTGGGGTTATACTAGACCACAAACTCAACTGGGGCAGTCATGTAGATAATAAGATAGACAAAGCTAGCATAGCCCTATGGCAATGCCACAGGATGATTGGCAAACGATGGGGTCTTACCCCCAAGAACATACTGTGGCTGTACACGGCGGTGATACGTCCCCTGCTGTGTTACGGCGCTCTAGTATGGTGGCCTAGATGCAAGCTAGTGACATGC
Source organism: Carposina sasakii (assembly GCA_014607495.2). Taxonomy (NCBI): domain Eukaryota; kingdom Metazoa; phylum Arthropoda; class Insecta; order Lepidoptera; family Carposinidae; genus Carposina; species Carposina sasakii. Next base: position 8,286,790 of record CP053168.1, read on the forward strand.
ATAAGCAAACTACAGAAATTTCAAAGACTAGCTTGCACGGCGACAACAGGCTGTATGAGGACAGCTCCTACTGCAGCTCTGGAGGCCATGCTAAGCCTACCGCCACTCCATCTGTTTATCAAACAGGAAGCAGCGTCTTCAGCGGTACGCCTCAGGTCCTTAGAACTCTGGAAAGAGAGCGGTACGGCTCACACAACCATTCTCACGGAGGCCTACGAGGATTTACCGATACTCAGGGCACCCAGCGACAGGATCCCCAAAAAGTGGGTATTTGATAAAAAAATATAAAATCCAGTTGCACGAGAATGACGACTTCGAAGGCCTGAACTTGAATGAACTTAGGATATTCACGGACGGGTCCAAAACAGACTCTGGGACGGGGTCAGGAGTATTCTCCGAGGACTTGCAGGTCAGAGTCTCCACACCTTTGGGATACTACAACACGGTCTTCCAGGCCGAGTGCTTCGCGATCTCACAGGCAGCTACAGCCATAATAGCCAGAGAGGTAACTGACCAAGGCATCAGAATCCTCTCGGACAGTAGGGCAGTCCTACAGGCGTTAAACAGCAACACTGTTACCTCGGGGCTCGTCTACGACTGCCACCGCCGACTAACAGAGGTATGTAGATACAACCGTCTCACACTGCAGTGGATCAAAGGCCACAGCGGCTCGAGAGGTAATGACTCTGCGGACGCGCTGGCCAGACAAGGTTCGGACCTTACAGCCATAGGTCCGGAGCCCATCATACCAGCCCCCGCAGGCATCGCCAGGACCTTGCTGAGAGCTAGGACTGGCGAACAGCATAATGCACACTGGTTCAGTCAAGAGGACTGTCGACAAGCAAAAGAGGCCTTACCTCAAATTTGCGGCCGACTGTCAAAGAAGCTAATACAGTTGAATAAACCCCAACTGAGACTGATAACCAGTATTATTACAGGTCATGGAGCCTTCAACAAACACCTATCCACATTAGGTGTTACAGACAGCCCCCTGTGCAGAGCCTGCATGGAGGAAGAAGAGACAGCCGCCCATCTGCTGCTGCGCTGCAGAGAAGTGGCCCCGTACCGGGCAAAATATCTCGGCTCTCCAGGCTCGCTTAGCGAGACTTTGGGCAACCTGAAAAAGCTGCTAGGATTCCTGGAGGAGATAGGCTGGCTCGAGTAGAGAGCACACCACCCTTACGCAAAATAGGCGCACAGACGTCGAGTTGCGGAAACAAGCCCGTTCTACCATACCATACCATACCATACCGTACCAGTTGCCATACCTAAAAGGTTTTGCCTGTCTTCTATCTTCTTATCCCTTTCTTTCACACTGTCTGATAATATTACAGACAATTCCTTATTTAATTTTGGTGCCTGCAGAGCAAGGGCATTTTCTGGTACTTGACAATTTTTCTGTAATATGTCAAGTTGATCTGTCTTAATTCCTTCAATTAGAATATTATTGATTCTGCTAAGAATCTCTTGGTGCACTGGAGCACCAAGAATCTCTTTTTTATCATCAGGTGCACCTAGTGCCACCATGATATTCTCTTCTAAATTTTCCGGTGTATTATCAATAGACTGTATTTCCGCTGGAAATAAATACAATATTTGTAAAGCGTAGCTGTCTTGCTTATATTGTACGTCATAGTATTACTTATCATAAACCCCTATGTTTAGAGTTTAATGTCATCATGTAACCAGAGCACCCCCGGATATATGAATAACATTGACTTCACTCCCCACGGGAGAAGTCTGTATGACACTCATACATTTTCTAATAATTTACTATACCTATAACATGGTATGTCATTGAATAACTAGAGCACCTCTAGTTAATTAATTGAAAGACTTCTTGTCCCCACGGGACCAGTCTAAAGATAAAACAAAGATCCCACGGATCATTTCTAAATAAACGAAATAATTGGCACTTTCCATCACATGTATACACATAGTATATCTTGCTTTTATTAAGCTTTATGAATGTAAAACGGCTGACATTGTATTTATTACCTACTTAAGTACATAGTTAGGTAAACAAATGCAGAAAAACTAACCTAAATATGACAACTTGTTTTGATACGACTGATATGATGTGATATTAAAGACTTAGGAGAAATCGGTAAGAAAACTAGAACTCACCATTTTCAAGATCTGACCTGGTAGACTCTGAATCCGAGGACTCGAGAAGCCGGCGCCTACGCCGCTTTAATTTCTTTTCGAGTCGTTTGATTTTTCTTTCTAAACGACTCTCTTTCCTTTCTGATTTTCTTTTTGGCATTTTGTTTTGGATAGATCACAAAAACTACAAAATAACAATAAAATTTGCACAAATGACGCAGTTCGAACAAACGCGAAAGAACGAATGAGTTGCATGCACTGGGTTGCCAGTATTGTTTTTTCTTTTTCCCTACTTTAAACAGACGCGTTCTACTAGCGAGTTATGGGCGGTACTACTAAGTATCTCGGACTAAGCTAGAATATAATAAGGTAAGTATAAGTCAAAATGGCGTCTAGCGAGAACCTTATACAGGTTGATTTTTGATCGTCAACGTTTCCGAAAACTACGGAATCTCTTCATCATCACGATCATTTTTCTCCATGGAAGCATACCTGGGAAGTGTCTGGTTTCCAAAATATTAGGGTCCAAAGTTGAGTAAATAGACTGCGTTTTTCTGCATAAATGCACATAGACGCGCGTAGCAGGATTTTTTCACGAAAAATAATTAATATCTGTCTATAAAAAAACTAACATAAACACTAGACACTATAAATTTCGCACGATCAAGGAATTTAAAAAAAATTTTCAAAAAAAAAAAAAAAAATCCCAGCATTTTTTTTGGCATAAACTTACTTTATTTCATGTATAGAATACGTACCCTTCGTTAAAGGTGGCCACAAAAAAACATCCTGTATAAGCTCTCTCGTCAAAGGCTCTTTCCGAAATTAGTGATTTGCTTGAGACGATCAATCACTATGATGTGAGCTATGATGATGATGAAAAGACAAAATCATTAATTTTTAAAACATCATATACAGTATGTCCGGAATAGAGTTAGCGATATTTTAAGGGCGTGTTGTACACTTTATTTTATCGATAAAAATACCTTCATGTTGGTCTAACTGCCGTCTTTAAGAAATGACAGCTATTTTGAGTTTGAAATATATTTTTTCATATTAGTATGTTAGAAAAGGATTCGGCGGGAAAAGCTGGAAGGGTGCAGGTGTAATTTTCTTCTGAAAATCAAAAATTATTTGTAAATGGCTTGTATGTGTCCGTAAAGTGATGTTCTCTGGTAGATAAGTTACATTTTGATTACTTGTGATGTGAATCTAGGGCGTGTAGGTACATGGTTGTATACGCAGGTAAGCCGAGTCAAACTTTAGCCGGAATACGATCTCTTCATAGGCCCATGTAAGTTGTTTCTGCAATTATTTTAATTTTGACTAACTTTACACTTGTTCTTGGGCATTTTCCCGACGTTTCCATTCATCATCATCATTATCATCCATCATAAAATCAGAAATCATTTACTCAAGACAATAACCAAATAACAAAAGAACACAAAAGTACAAAAGTAGTTTCAGTAGCTTGCAAAAACTAGGTTATGAAAAAAAAGTCACATCTTGGATTAAAAGTCACTATCTTAGGTTAAATTACTATCAGAATACTGTTAAGTATCTCAAACACTAAACGGAGATACCGAAACTCTACTTACTTACTGGAGCGAATAAATAAACAGAAAAATTCACAAGCAAACCGACCGCCAGAACAAACGAACGCCATGTTGGATTTACTTTGCTTGCTGCTGTACCACACGGTCGTACCATTCACTCACAAAATATGTCTATCTCAAACTGCAGTAATGGACGTTGGCATGTGCGAGGGAGATATCGGAACGAGATTGCGCTAACATTTTTTGCTTCAAGAACGTTATAAACCAAGGATGTTATATAAAAATGGAGTTGTAAGCCAAGGATGTTATATAAAAATGGACTGAACAACTCAGCCCCCGTAGGCTTACGGCAGCTCGTACTAACTTAACGGCGGGGCCTCTGGATTTTTAAGTCTAACAAGTAAGAAAAAACTGTCTTTGAAAGCCAATAATATTGTCTATCATTCAAATTAGAATAAAACAAATGGTACTTAACAGCAATAATATGTAGATTTTTGTCCCAAATTTGTAATTTTTTTTCTTATTACGTAACATGCTATGAAAACTAGCCCGTTTTTGTAAATTACAAAAACCTAGTAATAATAGCTACAAAACAACGCCTAATTTATTGCTCTAAGTCATATAGTTTTGAATTTATTGTTATTTGAAATTGACCCTTGCGCGAGCGCCTATAGCCCGTCACTCAGGTACCGCTACTCATGTACACAGATAAAAGGGGGCAGTTAGACCCCCATATGGGGGTGTTTTTATCGATAAAATGAAGTGTACAACACGTCCTTAAAATATCACTAACTCTATCCCAGAAACACATATAACACGTATAACAGACTAGCCGGCTTCGCCCGCGTGAGAGTGCATTACTCCCGTGCGAAGCCAGGGCGGGTCCCTAGTTATACATTATAAACCTTCCTCGTGAATCACTCTATCTATTTAAAAAACCGTAGCAAAATCCGTTCCCTAGTTTAAAAGATCAAAGCATACATAGGGGCGGACAGACAGCGACTTTGATTTATACCTAATACGAGTATGTAGTGATACAAGAAGACTTTTTAAATGTCTAAAAATATAAAAAAGCTAACTAGCCTTCATTAAACCGATGAGCAGAAAAACATGTTTGTACCGTTTATTTGAGTTAATCAAGTTTTTCATTTAAAATCTCAATAAGCCGCGCGCTGCAGCACCGGTTGTAAGTGAACCAAGGATTTTGTTATAGTGGATTGAGCAGAATATTTGGATATTTCTATACCTACTTATCTATGTATTTATATACTATTGCTAGTGGGTGATTTCACGTACTTACAATAAAACCGTATCTTCTAAGTTTAAAAATATACGACGAAGTTTTAACGCTATATTTGTTGATGTATTATGTGTCTCATATATAGACGTGGACAACGCCAAGCGAAATCATAATACAAAATTCTTAATATTTCTCAAAATAATTAAAAATATGTTCAAACGTCATTTCCCGTTATGTCCAAAAACGTCACACATAAATATCAACACGAATTGCCGCCATTGTAAAAGATTTTATTCGATTTGGTTCATTTACCAATACTAATGAAGTTGAACTTTAATATTATTAATAATATATTTAATTGAAAACATCTGCATAAAAAAATTGTAGAAGACTTTAGTTTTGTCACGTTAATTTCATCATTTCCCGCTTAAGTTGTCTAACGATCAAAAACTACTTATTAACGACGCATGAAAGAATACCTACCGCGACCCCCGCTTACCGTCAGTTTGCCCTGTGACGCCGTACAGAGCGTGCGTGAGACAACAGGCATCGTTCAAAGATATTGCGAAAAATATTTGACAGGCCGGAGTTTGGTCACGTTCGTTGCTCATTCCCTATCAGTGTATATTAAGGTAAGTAAATTTTACACTACATCCACTTATTGCCACCCAGAACTAGCCTGAAAATACCTTCTTCTTAAAAGTAATTTTGATGGTCAAATTAGGTGCGTTCTAGAAATTTCGGTTAAATTCATTCATATTGTCATTCCCGGTAACATCATTCTCCGTTTGCGAAGTGGACTGGGAATGATATGATCGCGAAGGGAATGATTTATCTAGTGACTTTGTTTCATTCTGTAAGTACATGATTAAAAATAAGACAGCAGAGGACTGGATTATTTTATAGAGTCAACTGGACCAATCATTCTTCTTCCATTATTCTTATCCCCAATTGGATGAAAATATTAAGGTTAACATTATAATATGTTCTTTATCAAATCCAGACTGAGACGAAATTTTTAAAGTTTTTTTTTATTTAGATTTTATGTTCTTTATGTCTCACCCCACTTGTTGGGAATATTGAAGATAGTTTCTTGTTACCTTTTGTATTTACATAGAAGTAGTTTCTTTTATGAACTGTATATATAGTTTAAATTATTTTTATATGTGAAGGTACAATGGATAAAAGAAAACGTAGCGTCCTCGCCGGTATTACCGAAGCCCAAAAATTGGCTAAACGTAGAAAATATGCGGAAATAAAGTCAAATCCTGAACTGTATGAGTTACTAAGACAAAAAGAAAAAGAGAAATATGTAAAGAAGAAGCTAAAGAAACAAGTTGTTAATATCACCGAAAAATCGCCAAGAGAGCAACGGGTGCAAAGAAAAAAGTGGCGTGAGGCAGCTAAGAAATATAGACAAAAAAAAAAGAAGAACTAAAGGAAATCCCAATACCCGAGGCTGTTATCATAGAATGCAAAGATAAGGATAACGACGAAAAAGCAAACAAGGATGATGAAGTTGCGAAAAAAGAAGAAGACCCATTGCATCCAGTCAAGTTTCCTGTTACAACAAAAATAAGAAGAATCCGTTACGTGGAATTGAAAAAACGGCAAAGACTTTTGAAAATTATAGAGTGTTTAAAAAAGGAAAATTCCACGTTGAAGAAAACTATTAACAGATATGAACAGAAAGAAAAGCAAGTAAATCCAAAGAAACATAATACCGAAAAAGAAAATAAATTTATTACTCATAAAGAAAAGAAAGTCAAAGAAGACCAACGCACCAACAATAAATTAATTAAATTAGTTCAGAATTTCTATACGGATGATGCAAACAGTACCCTTGCAGCAGGCAAAAAAGAGTTTGTGGCAAAAAATAAAATTTCAATGCAAAAACGTTATTTAAACAATAGCTTAAAAGTTCTGCATAAAAAGTTTCTTTCACAAAATGGAATAAGAATCAGTTATGGATTTTTTTGCAAATATAGGCCTTATTGGGTTGTGTACCCAAAAAATACTACACGAGACACGTGTGCTTGCATAATACATAGTAACACAGACTTGCTTATAGAGTGTCTTAATAAAAATGGTATTATCAATGAAAAGAATTCTCAACAACTATTAGAAAGTTTATGTTGCTCGGAATACAGTGAAAACTGCCTTGAAAGACAATGTTTTACATGCAAATCGAAAACGTTGAATTATAACGAATTTTCAGGTGATCAGGAATTTATATACTATCAGTGGGTCAGACAAAGAGAAAATATAGTAACAAAAAAGGGTTCTCGACTCCAAACAATTACAACAAAAAAGGACATGATTGGAACTGCTTTAAATATAATTAAGGAGTTGGACAAAAAGTTGCCAGAGTTTTTTAACCATTGTTACAGAATTCAAACGCAATACAATAATATCACAAACCTGAAAAAGTCACTAGCTGTAAACGAAGCTCTAATCCACGTCGACTACTCTGAAAATTATGGACTCAAGTTTGGCACAGAAGTGCAATCAATGCATTTCGGTGGTAGTCGCAAAGAAGTCTGCTTGCATACTGCCGTTATATATACCTTTGATTTCCATGCAAGTGATATTGGGAAAACTTGTGCGAGTACTGTCTCCAAATGTTTAAGACATGATGCTCCAGCTGTATGGGCGCATATTATGCCACTTATACAAGTAGCTTTGAAGAATAATCCATTCATTGATAAAATTCACTTTGTATCTGACTCACACACGTCGCAATATCGCAACAAATACATATTTTATATAATAAGTAATCTTTGGATAGATTTTCCGCATATATCCCATCTAACCTGGAACTACTCGGAAGCAGGACATGGAAAGGGTGCCCCTGACGGTGTAGGAGCTGTACTAAAAAGAACCGCAGATAATTTGGTAAAGTTTGGACACGATATTGCGACTTTTGATCAGTTTGTTGATGCTATGCAGCTAAACATTGAAAATGTCCAGATTTTCAAAGTAGAGGAGACGGATATTTTAAAGAGAGATGATGCTTTGCCATCAAATTTGAAATCGTTCAAGGGCACCCTTTCCGTCCACCAGGTATTATGGCAGCGATATTCAAAGCAGCTAACTTTTAGGAAAGTTAGCTGCTTTGCTTGTGATCCAGGATGTGTATGTATCCATAGAAAACATTTGGGGTTTCTAGAAATAGCTCAGTGTAATGTTCCCGAGACACGACAGAGTGATAATGAATATGTCACTACCCTGGCATCTACTAAAAAAAACACTCCACAAACCAGAGTACTTTCCAATATTACAAATATAGGAGCCTCTACTTCTAGAGGAGCAGCTGTTATTCGAGAAGGCAAGGCATCCGAGATAATTTTACGAGTATCGAAAAAATCTATTTACAAGTCGAAATCGTCTAATTAAATACAGTTTAAATTATCACAATTAACTACTTTGGTAATTATAATTTTACGATACTCGTATATTTTGTTTTCCATATATTATTTTCACCCAGAAAACCTTTACCTGCAGCAAGTTCTACTCTTTAATATTATGTTTTTGTCTTATCGTTTTTGACATGTGCAGAAAGTTTGATTTTATTATTTAGTAGTTTTAAATTGTTGCTAAAATGAATAATTTACGAAAGCTTTTTTTGTTTATTTTTACTTAATCGTCAAGATTCTTTAAAAAGTTAATAAATAGGTTGTATGTGTATCACTTATCTAAACTTATATAATAAGTATTTGTGATTTAATTATGACGTTGCTTAAGACATATACACATTCACATTTAATTTTAATAATCTCGCCAAAGATAAAACCAAATGATTAAAAATGTTGTTTCAAAACACACTGTTTTATTCATTACCCATCATTATCAAAATCATTACCCATCATAACATCTCATTCCCTGCAGTTGAAACGTCAATTCCTTCCATTGTTCATCATTTCCATCCGGAGAAGTTTTCTTTTTATTGCTAAAACTATTGTAAATCAGTTAGAAATTGAATGCCTTATTAATTAAAGTTAATATAATAGTTGCAACTATCAAATGCTGAACTCCAATCCAAAAATCGGCTTAATTTTTAAAAACATGAAAAAAATTATTATATGAATGGAAGTGCGTGAATTCACCCTAGTACCCACGACGCAAGACCTTAGTGCTAGGTTAATATATTGTGAAATATGTGATTTAAAAAAATACTTATAGTTATATCTGTAGTAAATACCTAAAATACATAATCAATGTAAATAGGTATAAGCACCTGATAACTTTCTTTTTTGCGCTTTCCAGTTTGCAGCTAAGTTTCTTGAAGTGGAACTCATTTATCCGCGTTGTAGGTCAACGAGGCTCTTTGCGTAAATGGAAACGGCTAGATTTAACTTTATCTAATTATCTTTACACTGCGAACTAGAACTTCGTTATTTTTCTTTGATAATTGAGTAAAGCTAGGAATTAGTTCAATCAGTTTGGATGCGAGTGCAAGCATAAATGTTATAATACAATAGGCACCGAGGTAGATGATTTTATTTAGATAAATAGAAATATATTTTTTTACAAATATGATAAGTAAACAATTTTTTATTCAATAAGGTGCATTGGGGTATCGTTTACAGTTTTTTTATTTGTATTTATCGAAAGATCATAAAATAAAAGAAACATTTTCGGAAGAAAAACTTCGCTAGCGTGAAAACTTTCCGGGATATAACGATTTCAAAATCATAATTTTAAACTTGCCAAAAAACGCTCCATACAAACGGCTACCACGACGTGGCGTCACTCTTTAACTTTTGTTCTACAGCTATATTAAATACTAGTGGACGCCCGCGACTCCGTACGTGTGGACTACAGAAAAAACAAAATGTCGAAATTATCCGGGATAAAAGCATTTTCCCGGGATAAAAAGTAGCCTGTATCTATCGAGAATTTTTTAAGTAATTGAGTTTCCACGTTGGCCACAAACTTGATAAAGATTTAAATAATAACATATAAAAAAATTGAGCTGTGGTAATCGGACAAGTATTTAAAAAATCGATTCTAAAATGCCTCTTTTGTCTGATCACACCGCCTTAAGTGGGACCTGTCACAATATATTCCACTAGTGGACGCCCGCGACTCCGTCCGCGTGGACTACAGAAAAAAAAATGTCGAAATTATCCGGGATAAAAACATTTTCCCGGGATAAAAAGTAGCCTATATGTTAAGTGGGACCTGTCACAATATATTCCTGAAAACTGCACCGAAATCGGTTAAGCCGTTCCTGAGATTAGCGTGCACAAACGCACAGACAGTCCCTTCCCGTGGGAATTTCGGGAAATCAATTCTTAGTGCTTCCCCGCAGTCTCCGATTTTAGCTTCACATGTACAGCGGTTTTTGTAAAAAAATTGAATTCCCGTTAGTCCCCTTCGTTCTTAGCGCTCCCTCGCAGTCCCTAATGAACGTACAGGTCTAATTTCGAATTCATATGTATCGCGCTTGTCGTAAAAAAATGAATTCCCGTTTGTCCCCTTCCCGTGGGAGTTTCGAGAAATCCGTTCCTAGTGCTTCCTCGGGGTCCCAAATAAACAAATATGCCCAACTTAAGATTCATATGTGTAACCGTTTTCATAAAAAATAATTAATTCCCGTTGGCCCCCTTCCCGTGGGAATTTCGGGAAATTCGTCCTTAGTGCTTACTTGCAGTCCCTAATGAACATCTATGCCCAATTTCAGCTTAATATGTATAGCGGTTTTCGTAAAAATTATGAATTCCCGTTTGTCCCCTTCCCGTGGGAATTTCGGGAAATCCGTTTTTAGTCCTCCCTTGCTCTCCCCAATGAACATATATGCCCGATTTCAGCTTCATATGTATAGTGGTTTTCGTATAAAATATAGAATTCCCGTTTGTCGCCTTCCCGTGGGAATATCGGGAAATTCTTATAGCCTATGTTCATCCAGGTCCTATAAGGATTCTAACGGTGAAAGAATTTTTAAAATCGGTCCAGTAGTTTTTGAGCCTATTCATTACAACCAAACAAACAAAGTTTTCCTCTTTATAATATTACTGTAGATAAAACTGCGTCGAAATCAGTTTAGCCGTTTATATATCTTTGGTTCTTTTTTAAGCAGTCGGGTTTTTGTATTTGTTAAATTATATTCTTTATTGTACACATAATTTTTTATCATAAACAGTAAGTTGTAAAACAAATAGTACAAAGGCGAGCTTATCTTATAAATTTTTTGGACTTTTGGAATATACCCATTTTCGGAATCATCCCAATGCACCTTATATTTATTTATGTTGAATATATCGGACCGGCCAGTCAGTCAGTCTCTGATGTCTTCCCGGTACAAGAAATGTAGAGTTCCCTAGTTTAACAATCTCTCAACAATCCCGCCGACGACGATGCGACGTACGACGACAAAACAAAGTCAGAATATTAAGAGTTTATTTTTTACTACACAATCCTAACAAGCTAAGTTCAACTGAATTTGTTCCTAGTTTCATAATACCTAGTTAGAAAGGATAGAAAAGAATCTAGAGGTTTCGAAATACACTGCGAAGTAAAATGAAGCTTATAGTTATTTCTGTTTCGTTTTACACTCGGTGCTCCTCGACGTACCTCAGGAACTTGCCATGAAGCAACAATAGAGAGGAGGTGATCTAACAACGTTTGTTCATGGAAAATGTATAGTAATGGACGCCCGCGAATCCGTCCGCGTGGACTGCAGAAAAGTTATTCTAGTTGACAAAATTGTGAATTTAAACCATTCTCGAAGCTATTTGAACACGCACATTTACTTACACATACACGAACAGAATATTCATAGTACTTATATAAGATAGCGCGGGTAACAGGCAAAAAAGGAGTAAAATGGGAAGCAATTGCAAGCCAGTGATTTTAGTTTACAATTACTGCGTATGGACATCAGCGGTTGCATGTCCTCTTTATACTTAGTTCATGACTGTACTGTATAAATCCAATTTCTGCACAGAAAGAGAATGACTTTAGAAAAGTTTTGACAAAATTGCTATTGTATTACTTCCCTTTAGCTCTTAACTAGAGCGAGGGAAATTGAATGGATAGCCGTGATAGAAATAATGTCTGTCGGTTTTTATGTTTCTATTGTCATGACTTTTTGAGACTTTGTCTCAAATTTCAATTACACTCTCACTGTAAATTAACTCTCATGGTAAACAGAAGAAGAACTCAAACGCCACAAAGGGAAAGTTACCTCTAGAAATTTTAGCAATAGCTCACTGGACCAATACCATTGATACACGATGGTTTTACATATAGCCATATAGGTACCTACATTTTCTGCAACAGCTGGAGCCTTAAACAAAATAACATAATTTTTCGATCAATTAGGTAGAAAGAAGTCCGCCACTAACACGTTTGCTCCAATAGGAAGCCCTCATATTCGCGCGTTCGTCACTCACGACATGTATAGGTACGAACCGCTATTGGCTGGAGTCTCATGAATGCTGGAGTGTTGCAACAACGAACGTCAATGCCAAACGATATTACACTGTCAAACACACACCATACCACCACTTCAATTACTCGTAGAATAGTACCAAGTCCCTGATACTTACCTAATGTGTAAACTTTCTGGATACAAAAAAGGTACCCATAGATCCACGGTTAGTTTACCATGTCTTTGTCTCCGTTCCATCGTATATTCGCTTGTTTAGCCGGAATACGATCTCTTCATGGGCCCATGTAAGTTATTTCTGTAATTATTTTTTATTTTGACTAACTTTACACTTGTTCTTGAGGATTTTCCCGACGTTTCCATTCATCATCATCATTATCATCCATCATAAATTTAGAAATCATTTACTAAAGACAATGGCTGCATGGGCTTAGTTCCCCTTGCCTTTCCTTCGGGATAAACTAAAAAAAAAAAAGTATCTTCGCTTGTCGCCAGTGTTGGCAACCGTACGATAATTATCGTACATGCACGATAATTTGATACCAGCGTACGATGTACGATTGCGATTCATTATCGTACACAAATGTACGATAATTTTCGAATTGTAATGGATTTCGATAGTTTCGTTCACTCCTATATAGATAAGAAATATATAAATATATATCTCGTTGAATATTACATATTTTGTCAATTTTATGTGTTCATGAATAAATTTAATAATCGACTGATCAACTTTGGAGCCATTTTATTTTTGTAAAACTTTTGAAACACACAAATTTACGCGCCATTTGTACGCAATGTACCCATGTGAAAATCATAAAATTGGAAAAAGGATATGACGAGCGGCTGAGCGCAATATAAGTTCGTAATAATATCTATTTTTATTAATAATTAACGTTTTTTTTTATGTCGTTCAAAAGTATACGATAATTTTTCGTCAGGTACGATAATTTTACGCCCCTGGTACGATCAGCGCATCATTCTAGGTTGCCAACACTGCTTGTCGCCGCTGTCTCGCACATTTACTTTACTCGCTATTTCCTGCAGCAGGTCGTCTCCCAGTCCTCTCACGTACGCAGCGTGACGAAGGTCGCCGATAGGGCTGTCCCTTGACCGAATTTAGGTGGACTAAATTTTAAAATAGGGCCACTGTCTACGAACACACTTACAAGTAATAAGAAGGTAAGATAGGTTGTTGTTTTATTTAGTGTGTGGTAGGCTATCAACTCTCCAAACGATTTGTAGATATGTATGATAAAGCCTACGTCGACGCGTCGCTCGCCGCCGCTATGGGTCCAAAAGTTTTCATACTGAATAAGTCATTACGCGGCCTTCTGGTCTCCTGGTAGAGTAATTAAATACTTTAATTTTTCTTAACCGTTATAGATACTTACTTTAAAAACATATAATACTGTGACTTTAAAAATATGTAGATATAATCTACCTATACAGGCTGATTTTTGGTCGTCAACGTTCCCGAAAACTACGGAATCTCCTCATCATCACGATCATTTTTCTCCATGGAAGCATACCTGGGAAGTGTCTGGTTCCCAAAATATTAGGGTCCAAAGTTGAGTAAATAGACTGCGTTTTCTGCATAAATGCACATAGACGCGCGTAGCAGGATTTTTTCACGAAAAATAATTAATATCTGTCTATAAAAAAACTAACATAAACACTAGACACTATAAATTTCACACGATCAAGGAATTAAAAAAAAAAATTAAAAAAATATATATATTTTTTTCCCAGCATTTTTTTTGGCATAAACTTACTTTATTTCATGTATAGAATACGTACCCTTCGTTAAAGGTGGCCACAAAAAAACATCCTGTATAATCGCTAGACAAAAAAGTTTTTTTTTTAACACAACGCCCCTTTTCACCTTCGGGATACGAGACGCAGACTAGCATATCACCCTTACGTTGTTGATATCCCAGCCATCCGCACCAAACGTTATGCTAGCTCGTGTACAGGTTGTAACAGAAAGGGTATGTTAAGCGAATATATATATAAATAGCCAACTATAGAGAACCTATTCCCAAAATTTTAGACTCGAATTCACATGTTTATTTTTCAAGATTGTATGAACATTTTGGAGTTGTTTTGGAATTCTCCATACCATCTGGAAAAATAAACATGTGATTTCTGGTCTGATATTTTGTGGGTAGGTTCCCTTTAGTGGGCTATTTACATAGCTTTTCGCTTAACATACCCTTTCTGTTACAATCTGTATAATGCGAACAGCTAAGGGGTGGAATGCGCTTTCTGCCGATGTATTTCCCGAGCACTACAATATTGGCCTTTTTAAAGTTAGAGTGAATAGGCACTTTCTAGGCAAACATGTACCTTAGGCCGCATCTTGCGGTCAAATGTTGTCTAGTCACCTATAAAAAAAACATAATTGAAAAAATATTCAAAGAATCTGCCTGTCTTACCATTAATAGCCGAAATGTTATCATCTGAGCTGCCTACCTACTCGTATTATTCAACTTAGAAAAACTAAGAAAACAACTAAGAAAAACAATTCTATTATCGTTTTGAAATAAGCTCGGATAACACCCTTCGGTACCCATATCTTACTACTCGCCCCGAGTAGATAATTTAGTAGTAGATTTGTTACTATGTAACCTTAGATGAAAACAAAATAGCGGAAGATAGGGCACGTACTTAAAATCGTCAACTAGAAATTATTAGAAAGCTGTAATTGTATTTAACGTTGTACACTACTGAGCGACAGAGACAAACCTATTTATTTCTACAGTAGCGCGAGCGAGACAAGCGCGTTTCAATAGAGCATCATCGGAATAATTTCGGGTTGAGTCATGTCAGCTCGTGTCCCAGACAATAACTATGGTAAGAAGCTACTGCAGAAACACAGCGGGCGCATTTGCACACGCACGGCACGTGTTTGCTTGTTTAACTTGTCGCACATAGATGTATAATATATTTTTATCTCACTCTGCAAAATGGCGATCAAAACAATAAGTGAATTTACAATTATTAACCTAAGAATTTAAAGTTTTCGTGTACTTATGCGTGAAAAGTGATTCCATGTGATTTGTTTTTTTTTTTTGAGTGATTAGTACAATGCACAAAAGCACATGCAGGCATTTTAATAACTTTTACCCCGCTTAAAATAAAAAAATAATTTCTTCCGTCACACGAGCACGATATTGCTACTCTCAACTGCAAATGAGTAAAATCAGGCGACGTTGGCCTAATTTAAGCGGTCCACGCACTGGAGACGAGTCACTATCTTCCGCTATTTTGTTTTCATCTAAGTATGTAACCAATAGACATGTTAATTTATTTCGTTAGCAACAACCCTGCGGAGATCGAAGGAGCAATGCGCGATGCATACTAAATAAGGGCGACATTACACCAGGCGGTACAGCGGCAGAATCGTCCCATTTGCCTTACATTACAAACTTCCACCAATGTTTACATTACATTTAGATAAGGAAACACAACTGACAATGACAAGGAGCAAATGTTATTAAAAATTCTTATTACAAAGGTCTTATTTCACCATATCAGTCTAAATATTGCAGTCCACGACTGGACGTAGGCCTCTCCCCCCCAAGGCACTACCATAGGACTGGTTTTGCCCATAATCACCACGCTGGGCAGGCGGGTTGGTAACCGCAGTGTGATTTTCGGACTATGTTGTCAACACCGGAATCTCTGCTGCCGACCCCTTGAAATCGACTTAATCGCCTCTTACAATATCCACGTGCAGACATGGTGGTGAGTTCTACTCTTCCGATACCAAATGGCATAGGTATTATTTATTTAATCATTTAAGTTTTACTAATCGTGACTCAAAGGAGTCACAGTTCTCAGATCCATAATCAAAGTTTTTATAGTTACATAGATAGGTACTTACTTGTTAAATACATTTAAACTTGGATAGAGAATTACCAAAAACAAATAGTCAATTTGAAAAGCAAAACTCTCAGCAATTAGAGCTTCAGTGGGACATTCGTAACTCCTCAAATCTGGGACTTGTCGTAGGTACTTATTCAGAATAGTGTTAACAGAATTTAAATTTATGCTTAAATTATTCAATTATCTACTGATAAAATAATACTAGATTAATCCAAAAGCGGAAACAATTTTCCTCAAAATCCATGCCTTTTATTGTTAATACCTAATTCCATACCATACACCACATAGGATGCCATTGTAGGTACCTATTTGTGAATGTTTAGTGAAACTTCTGTTCATCATCATCAGCCTATTGCAGTCCACTGCTGGACGTAGACCTCCCCCAGGGCACGCCACAAGACTGCCATGGGGGTATTTGCACATAGTCACCACGATGAGCAGGCGGGTTGGTGACCGCAGTTTGTATTTTGGACTCTGTTGTCAACACGGGAGGCGCTGCTGCTGCCCACTTCCCGGAAACCCTTAATCCCCTCGTACAATAACCACGGGCAGAGATGGGGTGGTAGGAATTCAACTCTGCCGGCACCACGCGGCATTCATTTATTATAATAATAAATGCACCCAAATGTTTTTGTGCAATTCACTATGGGTGCGCCCACCACCGGGCCCTACACCCTCCACTGACCCTCGGATCTGATAACTCATAATTGCGACAACAGGCACTTGCACCAACTACAATCGCCATGAGAAACCAGACCCGAGCACCCAGCATGCAAGACGATACATTGCACCATTCCGAAATCAAAAACTAGATAAATAATCTACATATGTTTCGCCAACAACCGTGGCATCCTCAGGATTATAGAAATTAGTAAATTAGTAAACCACTAATTACTATGAACCTCTAAAACCCAACACCTTGTTTGGTGTTGGGTTTTAGAGGTTCATAGTAATTAGTGGTTTACTAATTTACTAATTTCTATAATCCTGAGGATGCCACGGTTGTTGGCGAAACATATGTAGATTATTTATCTAGTTTTTGATTTCGGAATGGTGCAATGTATCGTCTTGCATGCTGGGTGCTCGGGTCTGGTTTCTCATGGCGATTGTAGTTGGTGCAAGTGCCTGTTGTCGCAATTATGAGTTATCAGATCCGAGGGTCAGTGGAGGGTGTAGGGCCCGGTGGTGGGCGCACCCATAGTGAATGTTTGAACTTCCGAATTGTAACGCCTAATACAATTTCATTTTGTGCAATTGACGAACTAAAATGCTACGCAGCAATCTCTACCAGTAAACCAATATTTCTGGTGTGAATGTATAGGTAGTGCATGGACATAGAATGGGCAAACTTTTCAACGATAATTTTGTCTTATTATTAGGTACTTATACGTTTTTAGAATATTCTCCCATATTTAATGCATAATAACAATAAATAAGTTTATTATTACTTGGTAGGTAGATATAGTGACAGTATTTCACTCTCTATTTAAAACAAAACATTTTATTACGCTACGTTACACATAGCTCATTCATTAGACACCATTAATTAACAATTTTCTTTGAAGTGCAAATCAAGTTGGCGCTGGCTGCAATGTAACTTGTTTATATTTTGCATTTAGAGTTCATCTATTTGTAGGCACCTGAAGCCTGCCTGAAAGCTTTTAATATTTTTTACTTTAACAGTTACTCAATCTTACGACTGTGCTTAGATGCCACTTTTCCTTCTATTCCAATGTGATATAAAGTTAAATTTTCTACAATTATTTAGGTATTCTACATGCACACAAAAAACTAACATTGGCCTAGTGACCGCATTATTTACCTAATATTTGACTTTCCCATTGAAGCTTTAAAAATCGATTCGCCCTTGATTCCATCATCTTGATGTAGATCCCTAGAGTAGGCCTTGATTTGACTTCAACAACAAAAGATGTTCACTTTTTCATTAGGTAGGTAGTTATTGTACAATTATTTTTCATTACGCCTGTGTTTTTAAAATGAGATGTAGAGAAGCCTAGTGTCAAGTTGCTAGCTCATCGTCTAAGAGAACGCCTCTGAGTTCCTTAGTCGACTCTTACGACATGCACAGACGGAGATTCGATTCAGAATGATAATTATCAATGATTTTAATTATTTATAATAAAAAAGAGCGCATTTTCAATAATAAAATCTACCATAATATATACAAATAGTTTGATGGATAAAGTTGTGACAAGAAGAGAAGTGGTTGTTATAATGGAGTTTGTTTGCTAGTGGAACTTGCGCTGTAACCTCGACACTGGATTGACACATTGTTGTAGACTACCGGCGAATACAAACATAATATATTAGGTACATAGTGTAATACTATATCGATCCAAAGCACCATATGAATACACTTTACATTTTATGGAGATATTTATATCCACGTAAGTTGATACTGACTCAATCGATATATTCGTTATGGTGAACAATGATTTACACTTGCGCCTTCCAACCGGAGGGCAGTAGGTTCGATCTCATGCGATGACTGCTGTCACTGGCCACTGAATTTTTTTATCATTTTCATTTAGCTAGTGCCTCGGAAAGCACATAAAACCGTTTGTTCTGCTCCTCCGTCGTGGTGGCGTTCAGTCTCATAGGGCCTAATAGAGAGTGCACCAGTGTTTGCGCACATAGGTACTTGTAAATCATAATCTAATCTCCGTTGAGATTGGCCACCGTGACCAAAATACGATCGTGAAGACATCATACATCCGCCAATTGTACAATTCTAATAAGTGTTTTACAGGATACACTTTGGAAAGTGTGCGTGGGAAATTCACAACCAGCCCCTTTTCACCATCGGGATACTAGACGCAGACTAGCGTATCACCCTTATGTTGTTGATATCCCACCCATCCGCACCAAACGTTAAGCTAACTCGTTAATAATGCGAACGGCTAAGGAGTGGAATGCACTTCCTGCCGATGTATTTCCCGAGCACTACAACATTGGTCTCTTCAAAGCTAGAGTGAATAGGCACTTTCTAGGCAAACATGTACCACCCTAGGCCACATCTTGCTTAACATCAGGCACGATGGCGGTCAAATGTTTGCCTAGCTAAATGTAAAAAAAAAATCAGCCAGTAGTTGGTAATGAAACGAATAATCAAAATTAAACGGCGATGTAAAGCAAAGTCAATTAATAAATTAATAGTACATATTACACACATGACGTCCCAATGTAGCTCCAGTAGATACCTTATACATAGTACCTACATATCTAATAATACACATATAAAACAACTCATTCGACCTATCACAAACCCATTACAGAGCAGGCCAATCTAACCCTACCAATCCCGCCAGAGTATCTATTTAACAGTAATCAAGAAGAGAGGTGAGCCGCGGGGTTTCTTAAGCCGCTCACAATTAAATTTAGCAGCATCACAGGGTTAATCGACGGTGAAATTGGCCCAGATACACCGATGAGGAAATCTCACTAATTACGTAGTTACAGCTACCTCTTTCGCGTGGAAACCACTTTGTTTTCTGCTTGACCTAAATGGGAGAACGGGTAGCTCGAGTTATCGTATCGAGGTTTATTAGTATACTTTTTACTGTGGTCAAGGGAATTGCAAGATTGGATATCCAATTAATATTATAGCAGTGAAAAAAACGTGTAATCCTACAGCTGGTTCTCTTCCCGGGCATACTGTACAAGTCAGTAGAGGGACATGAGGGTCTTGATGTTTAGTAGGCGATGGGTCGACCACCTGTCACTGCTAACCGAACTTTTACATCTCCACTATACCCTCAAAATTGGTCAGAAGTGGCACCATTTGGTGCTATCGGCCCTTGGTGCTCTGTCTACCCGTAAGGGATAGAGGCGTGATTATATGTATGTATGTATTATAGCAGTGTTATTTCAAAACCGCGCCTAAAGTTAGACACTATTTAAAAATGATATTTGACAGCAAAATGGAATATCAGTTAAAATTAAGCAAACAGAAAGCTTAATCAACGTTTAAATTCTTATGGGTGAATAAAAAATTACGCATAATACATAATAACAGGTACCTACATAAATTACAAACAGTGTAAAGTTTCAAATACTATGGTCTATTTACTTCACAGGAATCGTACCTACCTATACGTTCGGTAAGCGCGAAAAGCTGATAATATTACCTACGTCAATTCCTGCTAGAAACTGTAATAAACTACGAGTAATTGAAAAAAGGAACAGATTTAACGAGTGCAAGTTTATACAGGGAGTGAGTGATAGCCAGGTATATTCTGAAATGATGAACAAGTACCATGTTGAGACAGTAATGATAAGTAATGAGACTCTAAGTAAATTCTTTGTTATACATTGCTTTTCTTATCACATGTGAAATTCATTGGGGTTGATTAGTTCGATAGGTATTTAAACTTATATAAACGCAACATTTTTTATTAGTACTTATTTTCTAATAATCTTGTCTTTCAAGGCATTATAAGGCCTAATTAACAAACTACACTATTTTGGTCCTGGAAAAATAATAATATTTAAGCTTATCAGTGGTTATCACTTCAGAATCTTGGTCTGCAGACAGCATATACTTGCCTGGCTCATCATCAGCAGCCTATTGCAGTCCACTACTGGACGTAGGCCTCCCCCAGGGCACTACACAAGACTGCCATGGGGGGTATTTATTTACCCATAGTCACCACGCTGGGCAGGCGGGTTGGTGACCGCAGTTTGTATTTTTGGACTATGTTGTCAGCGCTACTGCCCACCTCCCGAAAACCCTCGCCTCGTACGATACCCACGGGCACATGCCAAAACATAAACCAGCTTCCAACAATTTGCCACTTGACTATAACTACAAAATTCCATCCTCATGTCAGCATTGTATTGGCATCGTTATAAAATCTCGGCATTCACAATGTAGGCAACACTTTGTACGAGTTATAGTTCACATAAGAGCATCGTAACCGGCCGTAACTCATGATAAGTGCTCTGTCGCCAGCATCCACATTAGATTGGATAGGTACTTTACACCTGAATGTTTACGTTTACACCCTGAATTTCATCTTGTCCACTACAGAGAAGCACCCTTGTGTTTTATTTATTGCTGCGTAAAGCTTTATGCCCCATAAACCAACATTTCCCGGTGTTCATTTGGCGGGACAAACGTCTAATGTCTTAGTTTATGTATTACTAGTGGACGCCCGCGACTCCGTCCGCGTGGACTACAGAAAAAAAAATGTCGAAATTATCCGGGATAAAAACATTTTCCCGGGATAAAAAGTAGCCTATATGTTAAGTGGGACCTGTCACAATATATTCCTGAAAACTGCACCGAAATCGGTTAAGCCGTTCCTGAGATTAGCGTGCACAAACGCACAGACAGTCCCTTCCCGTGGGAATTTCGGGAAATCAATTCTTAGTGCTTCCCCGCAGTCTCCGATTTTAGCTTCACATGTACAGCGGTTTTTGTAAAAAAATTGAATTCCCGTTAGTCCCCTTCCCGTGGGAATTTCGGGAAATTCGTTCTTAGCGCTCCCTCGCAGTCCCTAATGAACGTACAGGTCTAATTTCGAATTCATATGTATCGCGCTTGTCGTAAAAAAATGAATTCCCGTTTGTCCCCTTCCCGTGGGAGTTTCGAGAAATCCGTTCCTAGTGCTTCCTCGGGGTCCCAAATAAACAAATATGCCCAACTTAAGATTCATATGTGTAACCGTTTTCATAAAAAATAATTAATTCCCGTTGGCCCCCTTCCCGTGGGAATTTCGGGAAATTCGTCCTTAGTGCTTACTTGCAGTCCCTAATGAACATCTATGCCCAATTTCAGCTTAATATGTATAGCGGTTTTCGTAAAAATTATGAATTCCCGTTTGTCCCCTTCCCGTGGGAATTTCGGGAAATCCGTTTTTAGTCCTCCCTTGCTCTCCCCAATGAACATATATGCCCGATTTCAGCTTCATATGTATAGTGGTTTTCGTATAAAATATAGAATTCCCGTTTGTCGCCTTCCCGTGGGAATATCGGGAAATTCTTATAGCCTATGTTCATCCAGGTCCTATAAGGATTCTAACGGTGAAAGAATTTTTAAAATCGGTCCAGTAGTTTTTGAGCCTATTCATTACAACCAAACAAACAAAGTTTTCCTCTTTATAATATTAGTGTAGAAGAAGCAGGTGCCCCATAAAACGTCATATTTTACTTCCAAGGTTTACGATAAAGTTTTTTTATTAACTTTCGGATTTTATTATTTCTGAAGCTGGGATGAAGAAATTGTTTAGATGCTTCGCATAATTTAGCGAATATTCGCTAAGGATTGTTTTTGCGAACTTTTTGTGGGAAACTTTATTTTACGATGTCTAGAAAGAATGTTATTGTTCTACGAATCTAAAAAAATATTTAATAAGCACAAAAGTTTACAAGGATAAAAAGGTGTGACAAATTCACAGAAAAGTATGTATGTTCTGATTCGATTTATGACCGTAAATATAATAAGCAATTTAGTACACAGACACGTGTAAAACTACTTAACTGGTAACTACTAACATACCTACTACCGTAGGTAGGTACCTATTACATGAACACCCAACATTAACAATATCCATACTCCTGGTTCTACTACTAATAAGTAAAGTAAGAAATTATCTATGGTTCTACTAATGTAAGTAATTTTCAAGGAACGCGATGAACGATCTATTTACTAATTTATCGTGTAGGTGGGTACCTACTATTTGAGAAACAGTTATCGAAGGTGAAGTCCACACTAAAAGTTTAACCGAAGGTCATCGCAACTACAATCAACTTGTCAAACTTGTGAAAAATTACACCAGCCAACCCCCAATACATGCCCACAGCTCTTTAGAACTTCCACATGGACAGTTGTCCTAAATAGAAATAAAATCCATGAATAAAACTCTCAAAAAATGTCTTTCTACAATAACAATAGTTTGTACCCTCCGCAATCTATCACTCTACCAGTTCCAAATGGCTTTGGTGCGGAAGTCGATGAAAAATCGAAGAACAAAATCATTTTCCTGGACGTAACCCCTGCTCGGACCCCCAACATGAGACCACCTTCAGTGAACGCTATAGCACCCTTGCAGGATAACTTGATAGACCCTGTAATCACCAGGGATATAGTGTACGAGAATATCAAGCCCGTGTTTATAGTTTTGAGACTTCTTGGCATACTGCCGTTGACGAGACCTTCGCTTGGAGTCAACCAGTTTGTTATAGCCTCGCCATCAATGATGTACTCTGCTTTTATTTACTTCTCCATGGTGGGCTATCTGTGTTATCTATCGTTGAATAAGGTTCAAATAATGAGGACTGCTGAGGGCAAGTTCGAAGAAGCTGTCATCGAGTACCTGTTTACTGTCTACTTGTTCCCCATGCTTGCAGTTCCCATCATGTGGTACGAGACGCGTAAAATCGCCGAAGTGCTTAATCAATGGGTAGCCTTCGAGGTAAAACTGTTTCTAAATAATCATGTCACTACAACAATTTGTGCACATGGCTGTGATCCCGAAATGGGGTAGCCAGAACTTCAAGGATCATAAAATAGATCCCGCAGCGTTTAGCGTATCGGGGACTGATTTAAATTAATTTAATTGCTAGCTTACATTTCCTTACTTCGTAGAGTTCCTTAGTCGATTCTGTCGCCATGCACGGGAGGATATGCAGTTGATGTTCTAGTGAAGTATAATTAAGTTCTTCTTTCAATAATTCGTTGCTTTGCAGCTTGCCTATAAAAGTCTCTCTGGAAGAGTTTTACCAATAAAAATTTACAAGAAGTCGCTAATCATCGCCATCATAATACCGTTGCTCTCCACCGGATCTGTGATAATCACTCATGTCACGATGGTGCATTTTAAACTGATGCAAATCATACCCTATGTATTTTTGGAGATACTTACTTATATGCTGGGTGGTTATTGGTACTTGCTGTGTGAGACGCTTAGTGTTTGCGCTAGTATTCTGGCAGAAGACTTCCAACAGGTATTAAGATAATTTTAAACTTCATGATTTGTTCTAAATTCTATTATGAACTAATAAGGTATAAGGACTATTGTGTCTAACAGGCTCTGCGTAACGTTGGACCTGCCGGCAAGGTGGCAGCATACAGGGCACTTTGGCTCCGACTTAGCAAATTGGCTAGAGACACAGGGATCGCCAACTGTTACACATTCACATTTGTCAATCTCTATCTCTTCCTTATCATCACGCTGTCAATCTATGGGCTTCTCAGTCAGATCTCCGAAGGTTTCGGCACCAAAGATATTGGATTGGCTGTGACAGCTTTTTGCAGTGTATTTCTGCTCTTCTTCATTTGTGATGAAGCTCATTATGCTTCACATAACGTAAGTCAATTTCTTTACATTTTATAATTAATGTTTGATACTTAGATTCCGCTCCGAAAGCGGGGCGAATCATTATTCTAAGGTTTGATATCAAATCGACGTAGCGTAGCAGCTACAAGGTTGTATTATTTAAACCCTGGAGTATTCCGTGATAGTACATCAAGAACCAGATTATATTTCACAAGCTTCCAAACTAGGTAATTCAAAAAGTTGTAAAAAAATTATATATTTTCGTGAAGAAATCAAACGTTTTGACAAATCGCATCATCCCATTCAGGTGAGGACAAACTTTCAAAAAAAATTGCTGATGGTAGAACTATCCTGGATGAATACAGATGCACAAACCGAGATCAATATGTTTCTACGAGCCACTGAGATGAACCCCTCTCACATAAGCCTGGGTGGTTTTTTCGATGTCAACAGGAATCTATTTAAATCTGTACGTATTCACTAAGTGTGTTTACGCTTCATAAGTACTTATAAAGTATAAAATTATTAATTAAGAAATGGAAAAAATTCCTCACCCGGGTGGGAATCGAACCCACGACCTCTGCATTCCGCGTGTCAGTGCTCTAACCACTGAGCCACCGGGTCAATTACTCGGATGACGAATTTTTACCATCTCTTTTCTAAATTACATATTGGCAATTTATATTATAATTAAATTATAAAGTAATTAATTTCGTTGTATTTATTAATGAAAGCAGGTATTTCATACCTAAATACATACCTACCTACTGCCAACAGCGCGACACATTTGGTTGGTATAGGCTCCAAGCAAGGGGAAATTAGGTGACATCTGTGGCTCCAAGAATTGGATCTAATTTAAAACTCGAAATTGGACTCGAAATTCCTGAGTTATCTGAAATTTCTTCATAGTCATATAGTCTTACGTGGATAGGTTCGCTCTAATTTACATGTAAGTAGGTATTTCGCTTAACGTACCTACCCCTTTTGTTACACCCTGTATAAACCAATGCGTTGCTTCCGGTATAATTCCAACATAATTGTTTTAATTTTTTCTCACATTTGTTAGTTGAGCTGTGGAACATGTTAATTGGCTTTAGTTGAGTATTAGGCTGGATCTGTTACATGTACATGCTTGTTCTTTAGATAAATAATATGACTTCTAAAGCATGAAAGACCAATTCAACTCAAAGATAAATCAGTAATTGACTATAATCAGGGAACGTTTATATTACAATAGTAAAGTACTTTCCAATATTTTTTTACAGCTACTTGCAACTATGGTGACATATCTAGTAGTACTCTTGCAATTCCAAATCAGTATACCAGATGAGAGCCAGAATAATCTGATGCCGGAAGAGAACTTCGTTAACACCACACACCTGACGACCACGACAACTGAGGCAACCACGCTTACTACCACGATGACGACAATCTTAACCACACTCGCCAAAAAGAAAAGGAAGCATTAGCTACAATTTTTTTCTTTCAATACTTTATCAGTCTAGACTACTTTTGTTTGAGATTATTTTATCAGTCCAATAATAAAATCTTTAATAAAATGAAAACAGCATAATCCATTGCATCGCTTCATTACTAGATATTCTTTTGATTTGCTATAGACGACCACTTTCACTTTTGTTCAGACAAAATAAATACGTACCAATAATGGCTTAGTTTTCTTGTTTCCCTTGGAACAGTAGTTAATTAATACCCCAGTTTAGACGAAGGCAAACTTTTCTTTGGTTTAGACTCGTATGACTCAATTTATGTATCATAGCTATACCTTTTGCCTACTGGGTATGTACCCTATGTGGGGACGCTTCGGCTAATAATGTATGTCTGTACAACCTTCTGCGTACGAGTATAAGCTAGATAGCAACTGTAATCATTAGATCAAATTTCTCAATACCGAGACGGGGAAAATAATCAATATAGCTGTTAAGTTGTGCCTAAATTGCTATTAGGTCAATGTGCTTGCTTAAGAGGCAAAATACATCGATCGGTCTTTCTATCGAACCCTGCTGAATTAAGATTTTTTTTTATGATTTTCAGAATAAAAACACACTGCCTCACTTTGCATGTATATACAATATGCCGCATTATTGGTATGTATTTATTTTGTTCAGACAAAATAAATACGTACCAATAATGGCTTAGTTTTCTTGTTTCCCTTGGAACAGTAGGTAATTAATAACCCAGTTCAGACGAAGGCGTATCGCAGGCAAACTTTTCTTTGGTTTAGACTCGTATGACTCAATTTATGTATCATAGCTATACCTTTTGCCTACTGGGTATGTACCCTATGTGGGGACACTTCGGCTAATAATGTATGTCTGTACAACCTTCTGCGTATAAGCTAGATAGCAACTGGAATCATTAGATCAAATTTCTCAATACCGAGACGGGGAAAGTAATCAATATAGCTGTTAAGTTGTGCCTAAATTGCTATTAGGTCAATGTGCTTGCTTAAGAGGCAAAAATACTTCGATCGGCCTTTCTATCGAACCCTGCTGAATTAAGATTTTTTTTTATGATTTTCAGAATAAAAACACACTGCCTCACTTTGCACGTATATACAATATGCCGCATTATTGGTATGTATTTATTTTGTTCAGACAAAATAAATATGTACCAATAATGGCTTAGTTTTCTTGTTTCCCTTGGAACAGTAGGTAATTAATAACCCAGTTCAGACGAAGGCGTATCGCAGGCAAACTTTTCTTTGGTTTAGACTCGTATGACTCAATTTATGTATCATAGCTATACCTTTTGCCTACTGGGTATGTACCCTATGTGGGGACCAGGGATTTGGTATCTCCTCTTAGGATGGATTCTAAGCTCTGAACAAGAAATTGAAACATGAAAAAATGACAGCCTCCCCCCCTTGTTTTCCCACAAGGGATCCCTTACACAGCAAAAAGTACCCTATAATGTACGTAAAGACGTTGAAAAAGGCATAAATATAATATTATCATGAAAAACTTGGATTCGTTTTGAAAATGTTTACATATTTAATAGAGTAATGAAATGTATTTAATGTAATTTGTAATATAAATAAAGTGTACATAATATAGTAAAACAAACCTTCGCGGTAGCAAAAATTCCGTATTTTAAGGAATGTTCTGTTGCTATGTAATGGTATCCCTGGGTAGCACATGACAATTTTGTCAAATCATGTCAAGTCGATTTGTTTGAATCGCTTCGCATATTTGTGTGGACTAAATAAGATATTTTGGTGGTATTGATATAAATATAGTAGTGAAATGTATTGTTCGTGGTTGCAGAAGCGAGTGGCATCCAGGATCCAACTTATTATATCACTCGTAAGTACAAACTTGAATTTCCAAACTATGGCCCTAGGCAAAAACTCAAACGGCAAATTTTAGGCAATATTCACTCTTGCTTTTTTAAATATTTGTCACAAAACTTTATTTAGTTAGTTGCTTATCCTCATAATCCCAATATTTGCTTCTGAAGCTACTTTTTAAACATTTTCTGTGTATTGTATATTTTTGAGTAGGGTGCACATACTTTTCCATAACAAAAGACCGACCCTACAATGAATTTATTTTGAATTGTTATACTTTTTATTATCATATACAGGATGAAAGACCGATCCTACAATGAATTTATTTTGAATTGTTATACTTTTTATTATCATATACAGGATGATTTTTGGTCGCCAACGTTCCCGAAAACTACGGAATCTCCTCATCATCACGATCATTTTTCTCCATGGAAGCATACCTGGGAAGTGTCTGGTTTCCAAAATATTAGGGTCCAAAGTTGAGTAAATAGACTGCGTTTTTCTGCATATATGCACATAGACGCGCGTAGCGGGATTTTTTCACGAAAAATAATTAATGTCGGTCTATAAAAAAACTAACATAAACACTAGACACTATAAATTTTGCACAATCAAGGACATAAAAAAAAATTAAAAAAAAAAATTCCCAGCATTTTTTTGGCATAAACTTACTTTATTTGATGTATAGAGTACGTACCCTTCGTTAAGGGTGGCCACAAAAAAACATCCTGTATAACATTATAAATGTGAAAGTAACTCTGTCTGTCTCGCTTTTACGCCTACTGCCGCCATTTACTGAGCGGATTAATTTTAGTGATAATTTTCTCTGCGTAGCTTTGGGTGGACCCAGAAAAGGTTTAAACGCCTAGCTTGGTGGCGCCTATCACTGTAACATTTTGTAATCACTAGTTAGTATAGGTGCTAAAATTTAAATTTTCAGATAATCAAGGAAACCCACGTATGGATTATAGTAACGTTACAGCTACCGAAATATTATATCACTGGATCAATTACTGGCAGATAGAGCACAAAACATTTGTCGTTCATTACAAAAACATTTATCGTTCGTATGCTCAGCTTCAAAGAACGATGGAAAAACTTGTGCAAATAAAATAAAAGATATTTAATGGTTATTTAGTTGTTAAATCCCTTTAATCTAAATAAAACACTAAAGCACTTAAAACAACGTTTCTTATTTGTACGTATGCAATAGTGGTATGAAATATAAGTATTCATAATTATGTACTCGTAAATATACCAATTTACATTCCAGGTCTTTAGGATCACGGACAATATCACAATGGCTAAGACCATCCTTTTGACGTGAAACGTCTTTAAAATCGCGCCGACACATACGGGTACCAGGTTTAAAAACTGGACCGTAACGAAAAGGTCTATATCATCGTACCTTAATAATTAAAAAACTATTGGTCTTAGAAACAAAAATGTGGTGTAAATATTTCACTTATATAGTCAGCTCGCTGTTATGACATTGAGTTCGTGTCGGGGTCAAGCGGGGGGGCGGGGGAGGGATACTGCGATAACTGTGCGAAACCGGCGCTCGCGCTTGTTTCTATTCAGTGTAACTCGTGACTCCGACTTTATAGCGTGGTGATTCTTTCGTGTGTTTGTCAAGTTTATTTGAACCGATTGATTTATACAAAAATAAGTGTAATTTGGACAGTATTTATATCTATACTAATATTATAAAGCTGAAGAGTTTGTTTGTTTGTTTGTTTGAACGCGCTAATCTCAGGAACTACTGGTCTGATTTGAAAAATTCTTTCAGTGTTAGATAGCCCATTTACCAAGGAAGGCTACAGTCTATACAACAACCTGCCCGGCTTCGCACGGGTACAACGCCCCCTCACGCGGACGAAGTCGTGGGCGGCTGCTATTTTTAAAATAACCAGAAAGTGACAATAAATATATAAACATTTGCTATGTATTTTATGTTTCTATTACGTACCTGTTCTTTTTTTATTAAAATACTTAAAACAGCGTCCATCTTGTTTTCATTTCAATCTTTTACTTTAAAAGCGATTCGCTAACATAGACGTTTCACGTTAAAACCAACGGCCGTGTGCCCCGACACAGCCCCACCCGCTTTTTATTTTGTAAATGTGTAATGTAAATTGTGCAAAATTTATGTTACCTATTTTTAGGCCAATACAAAATCCATTGGGTTCTCTGCAATTATTCCTACTTTTCTTTAGAAACGGATAATCTAATCTTTACTTATTAATTATTATGTATCCACCATAAAAATTAGCTGTTTAAAAGAACTCAGTTGACCTTCAAAAATGCAAGCATTACATTGATTCACGTTTATGCTACTTAGCAATACTAGGCATTTCCTTACTAGTTAAAAGTGTTATTTAATAACGAAGGGCACTAAAAACAGCCCAAAGCTGTAGAATGGAATTACGCTGCATTATAATAGCACAAGTTTATGCTATTATGCAGCATTAGGCATTATCTTACTATTTAAAAATGCTATTGTAGACCCTTAGACATCAAAAACAGCTAAAAGCTGTATGGCATTTACATGACATAATGGTTTATGTTTATGTTACTAAACAGCATTGAGCATTTATATCCTACTTAAAAATGCAATTGTAGAGCCAAATGTACTAAAAACAGCTGAAAGCTGCTTTGTGTATTGATGCACTAAAACTACAGGCATTACAAAATCATTTTGATATGCCATTATCCACCCTTAATACAGTGTAAAGCATCATAATGGTTTCAAAATGCTCATATAAAGCATCAAGATGCTCGGTAAACTCATACAAGAGTTTCTACGAACCTTAAGTTCTACATAAGTTAATTATCCGTTTGTTAAAATGCTTCCTGCGTTACTTGGGTTGTTCGTGGTAGAAATGTCATTGAATGAAATGTCCATTAAGATTAAATTGTGAGTACACTCTACTTTTTTTCCCGTCTAGTTTCAAGGTCAAATTGGTCAAATTTTCGGGAGGCAGTTTTTAGTAAGAAGCGCTGTTTCCAACTTGTATACATTTCTATGGTGGGGACACTTCGGCTAATAATGTATGTCTGTACAACCTTCTGCGTATAAGCTAGATAGCAACTGGAATCATTAGATCAAATTTCTCAATACCGAGACGGGGAAAGTAATCAATATAGCTGTTAAGTTGTGCCTATATTGCTATTAGGTCAATGTGCTTGCTTAAGAGGCAAAATACATCGATCGGCCTTTCTATCGAACCCTGCTGAATTAAGATTTTTTTTTATGATTTTCAGAATAAAAACACACTGTCTCACTTTGCACGTATGTACAATATGCCGCTTTTGCCAGCAAAACTTAAAAACTGAAATTAACTTTGACATTGACACTTGAATAAAACGGCAAACATTTTTTGAGAACGAAGTTCCCCAACCACTGCCGGAGAATATTCGCGATTTTTCTAACAAGCGCTTGTGGCGAAATAATACACTCAATTTACTATCAATTGCCTAATTGTTTGAATAAAACTAAATTATTAAGTATAAGTGGAATAAAATGGTCGACTACAGCAAGTGGAAGGATATTGAGGTTGGTTTTCACACAATAATACTGTTTTCTTTTTGGA
This sequence comes from Carposina sasakii, assembly GCA_014607495.2. Classification (NCBI taxonomy): domain Eukaryota; kingdom Metazoa; phylum Arthropoda; class Insecta; order Lepidoptera; family Carposinidae; genus Carposina; species Carposina sasakii. Next base: position 8,318,176 of record CP053168.1, read on the forward strand.
TATGATATTAAATATCATATGTATCCAAAAAGAACAACATTATTTTGTTATTTGGTGTTTTTGTTTTCAATTCTTGAATAATATTCCATAGTTAGATGTTTTTGGAATATCGACTAGATATATTTAGGATGCTGTCCATACCTACCCTTTATTTATTTCAAATTTTTAGATATCTGACGATGAAGACGACACCCACCCAAACATTGATACTCCATCACTATTTCGATGGAGGCATCAAGCTCGCCTGGAACGCATGGAGGAAAGACGGAAAGAATTGGAAGAACACGAACAAAGGAAAACTGAAACAATCCGTAAAATAGGAGAAACGCGTAGGAAGGTTGCTGAGGCTGCACCTACTGATCCTAACCTCGATTCATTGAAAAAAGCTCTCTCTGACTTAGAAAAAGAAGAACGAGAAATTAGAAGAAAAGAAGAAGAACTTGCAAAGAAAGAAAAGACTACTCCATGGAATGTGGATACAATAAGTGAACCTGGATTTAACAAAACAGTAATTAATACTAAGCCAGCAAGGCCTAAGGAGGACAACTTAACTGAAGAAGAGAAAGAGGCCAAAATGAAGAAATTCATTACTGAAAATGAGAAGCTACTAAAGCAATTTGGTATGCTGAGGAAATATGAGGATTCAAAGAACTTCTTACAGCAAAATGGGCAACTTGTGTGTGAGGAAACTGCCAATTATTTAGTCATCTGGTGCATCAATTTGGAGATGGAAGAGGTAAGTTTATATTTGTATACATGTATGTACACAATGTTTTTAATCTATACATATAATAAAAATTTTACGGATTGCTGTCTTTACATGGAAGATATATGAGAAATAATATTATAGGAGACCTTTATCAATGCAATATTACCCAAAAGAATGATTTTTGTCTGCATGTGCACAAACGCACAGACAAAAATTTCAAAAGCTAATCTCAGAAATGGCTGAACCTATTTCGATGCAGTTTTCAGGAATTGTGACCGGTCCCACTTAACATATAGGCTGCTTTTTATACCCGATTATTTCAACATTTTGTTTTTTCTGTAGTACACATGGACGGAGTCGTGGGCATCCACTATAGTTCTCAATATTATGAGAACCAACAACTAAACTGGTGGTGTTTATTTTTCCAGAAACATGAGTTAATGTCCCATGTGGCACATCAGACAATTTGCATGCAGTACATTCTGGAGCTCTCTAGACAACTGGATGTGGACCCGAGAGCTTGTGTTGGCTCATTCTTCTCAAGGTACCTATGTTCATTATTGACTAACCATTTATAATGTTTTCACATAATTTTTATTTGTAATAAGAACGCTTTATAGTTTACAATATAAAAAAGGTTCCATATTTCTCAGAACCTTGAAACTATAAATAAGCTAAATTTAAAGTATATAATCATTTTGTATTTAGAATTCAAGTGGCAGAAAAAACTTACAAAGACACTTTTGATGATGAAGTGGAGCAATTTAAAACAAGGATAGCACAGAGAGCAAAAGACAAGATCCAAGAGGCACTGAAGGAGCAAGAAGAGGAAGAGAGAAAAGCCAGGCTTGGACCTGGTGGTCTGGACCCTGTTGAAGTTTATGAAGAGTTGCCTGATGTAAGTGCTAATGTAATTTTTTTACCGACTTCCCCAGAAGGAAGGTTATGTTTTTTCGAGTGTATATGCTTCGGCCTATTACAGTCCACTGCAGAATGTAGGCCTCCCCCAGGGCACACCACAAGACTACTGCCATAGGGGGGTTTTGCCCAGTCACCACGCTGGACAGGCAGATTGGTGTCCTGTGTAATTTTTGAGACTTATGTTTTCAGCATGGGAGGTGCTGCTGCCCACCTCCTGGATACCTTTAATTGCCTCATATGATACCCACAAGTAGGCATGGGGTGATACAAACTTTACTCTGCCAGCACGATGCAGCTTTTCTTTAAATAAATGAGGTTATTTCTTATACAAAGTGTATGTACTAAATGCTAACATAATATCTTATTATATTGCTTATCCAGAATCCCCTTTTCAGGAATTGAAGAAATGCTTTGATTCACAAGATGTGCCATTGCTTCAAGCAACCATAGCCAAAATGCCTGAACAAGAGGCCATTTACTATATGAAGAGGTGTGTCGACTCTGGTCTCTGGGTTCCCGGAAAGAATGATGATGATGAAGAGGAGAAATCAGAAGCAGCTCCTGAAACCGCCACACCTGCACCTTCAGGTGTCAGTACTGAGGACATTGACTGAGATATAATATTCTGTTTAGTTAACCAGCTTGTTGCTTAAGAAGCAATCTCCACAGTAACAAATGAGTGAATTACTTTTTATCCTTTTTTTCAGCATAATTTGTGATATACTCACTCAACCATCTTTTCTATGTGCATTATGTTGAGACTAATTATATTTTAATTGTATGAAGGATTAAAATTAATGTTTTTTTTGTATAAAAACTGCTAATGTACTGATAACATTACTATATTTCGTAAATAAATAAATGTTACTGATAAATTATTATGGTAGGAGTTTAATTAGTATTGTTTGCTAGCTTAGGTTGTATTTTAAGTTTAAATATCAAAATTGGGGAATATTTTATTAATTCATGTTCTCTTATGGTAAAATTATCTTTTTAAAGTGAAAGAATAATGCAGTAGACAATCTTTGTGCATTTTGAGATTAATAAATATTGTCAGTATGATAATATTGCAGTTTTTATAACATTAGCCAAAAGCTTCCTTTTCGATTCTCAACGTCCAAAACACCAATTGATCAATAAGATTTGAATTGACAAAATCAATGTCTTGACATTGTGTGGACTAACAGAGTATTTTAAAATATTTTGCATTTAATATAATGTATCATGTACATAATGGAACGGAATAAATTTGTCTCGTCTCATCTCAATAAATAAACGTGTAATCGCCAAAATAAATGCAAACCCACTTAAACCTCTTGTCCAATTAAATAAATCCATCCATGTTCCCAGGACACTGAAGCATTTTTACATGAGGTCCATTTGGCAATGCTAAGGAAAGCTTGAATGTCCACAAACACACTTGTCAACCTACGAATGAATTACATTTTGGTCAGTCCATTTTTCATCTAGCTTCACTTATCTAAACATTACTCTTTCCTTCCAATCTCCAAAACAACTGACTTGACTTTGTAAATATACAACATCCACCAAGGGAAGGATAACAGTTTGGCAAGTAGTCCAATAAACGTTTGGATAGATATGATCAATCGTGAGCACCACACTTATAACATGAACTTAAATTAGTCAAGTCTGTCCCTCTCTATTCTTAAGATAAATGACAAGGACAGACAGGTTGGCCAGTTTATGCATAAGTGTAGCGGTTAGAATGGACCATATTTTTGGGAAGGAATTAAAATATCTGCTTGTTTTTTAAACTTGTACTTTTATATAACAAAACTACAATAGTATGAGAGCGGGCGCTACGTCAGCACGTGCAGCGGCAGTTGCGGCCGCCCCTCCAGTTTGCTGTAGTCCAAGTGGAATTCTTTCGCCACCTGCACAATGGAAAACATCGTCATTTAACCTACCAATGGGGTAAGAGCCGAAACATATATAATCTGCAGTGGCGTCTGTTGATTTTAGTGACGCAGCACCGCACTGCGGTGCATATTCCAGCGTTATAACGTCATGCATGTTGTCAATGATTCAGATTGTATCTATCTTACGACGACGGTCCAAAACGTCTATTCGCTCACAATCAAAAATTACGAAGAACTACTCTACCATACGACTAAAGTAAAGAGTAAACGCTCTTTTTCGCGACGCCGCAACGCAAACTACCCATTTTAGCGTGGCGGCGTCACAGCACGGTTATTATATTGTGTTACGGCCTTAAAAGCTAAGTTTCTGGAATTTCTTTTAGAGGTGGGATGGCTGTCCTTCCACGGCGGGAAGAAACGTTTTTCTAATGATATACATACTATCACACATAGAAACTAACACCATCATTCAAAGGAACTTATTTGTTGAAATTCACTCTAATAGTTGATGATGTTTACCTTTACTTGTATAGTTTACCTTTTCACCATTACATGTATATACATATATAGATAGTAGAGAATAATATACCTTGCGCCAATTGTGCGCGTCGAAGAAGTAATAGGTGCCTCGTTCGTAGGTGGACGTCTTTTCCACCATGGGCATGCCGGGCGCCTGCGAGATCCAAACCTTCTCTTCCGTGTGATACCGCCATTCTCGGTTGTATCTACCAACAAATTCAATATTATTAGCAAATTTACATTTCGAAAGTAGTGTTAAAATTTTTGGGACTTTTTATCGAGACAAGACTATCCTTCTTTATCAAGTTAAACATAACCTTTTATTAACCTTCAAATGTAAGGGGCGTTCCGTTTCATTGAACCTCTAAGTTCATCACCTGCAAGAATGCCCGAGTTACATGCACAGAATTCAACTGATGTATTCTTGTGGAGCCCCACATCAGCACGGGAACTTTACGATTCATCACACAGTTATTAATTACGAATAATTCAACTTGTAACTAACTAAACCAAAATAGTACTCACAATTCAGCCGCTGCAGCGATTTGAAGCACGTCACCGACGAAACAGTAAAACAAATAGAATAACAGATCTTCTTTATACCGGCCCAGTCGGAGCGGCGCGAGCTTTTCTCGAATGGAGCCGTTTATGAGGTACTCGGGAGGCACGTGATAATCCATATCCTGTGGTCTGCAAGTAGAATAAACAAGTCAGAACACAAACAACTTATCTAATCAATAGGACCAAGCAAATACGACGATGACTGGAGAAACTCAAAATCGCAACATGGATGTAAGAATATTGGAGTAAATATATGGGAAAAGTTAGATGTAGTGACAGTTGATAAAAGTTGTAGTGTTACATTACTCAATGTAAGCATGTTTGTGTTTTAGTACAGTCCAAGGGAAAACAGAACAGTTGTAAGAAAACTTTGGATGCATCAAAATATATGGCTAATTATTATTTATTTATTTATTATTATTATAAAGAGGTATAGTACAAATTCTCATTAGTCTTTGCCCTGCAAAACTGTTTCAACAGTTTGACTGCAGCAATAACAGCATTGTTTAAAAATGACAAGTTCTATTACTACTTCGCTTGGACAGTATTTTCTTATCCACATACCGAAATTTAGAAGCGCAAAATGATATATTAGGCGTTGAAAAAAGAGAAAAAATGGGTTAGGTACATTCAAGCTCGATCATCCAGTAAAGGATAAGAACGTACTAACAATATTACCTGCAGGGCGTATCCGCCCAAGGTCCAGCGAAGGTCAGATAAAGGTTGTCTGGCGAGTTGAGGTTCAGCCCTAACGCAGTCAGGTCCTGGCCGAGGGCTAACGACACTAGGCTAGGGTCCGTCTCCGCGGCCCGAATGAACGTCAAAAGTCCAACAATACCAAACTGATTCGGTATCATACTCTCTGGTATGTTCGTCACTTTGCCTAAAAATATATGCAAATTAAAACTTTGCTCAGCTGGGGAAAGTACTTGAGTGATACTGGCGAAATAGTAAAGTCTATTCATGATTGAAGTTTGCGCATGCGTAGTGCGTACTGATACTGTCCATAAAATTGTCCAGAACGGACCTAAAGAACGCAAAAAAGTATAGATTTAGGTACATTGACAACATTTAAGAGGCATCTATGGAAAAGGTTGGTAACATTTTTGAATGCAGACGGCTAATTTCGCTGTTATAGTTCTAATTCTAACAGGCACCGATCAAACATATCAAAAGCAGGTAATAAAGAAAATAAAGGAAAAAAATTAAAATAAATTATCAATGTAACAAAAACAAGAGCTGTCGAATTCAGATATGAAAATACACATGATGTATATAAATTTATTTTTATAATATTTTAGGATAACATAATAATGTTTGATGCGACAGATTAACATTACATTTAAATTAATAAAACTCGACTGATATCGCTAAAATGTTACAAATTGTCTACGAAAAATATATAGAAGTCCATACAAACGAAATTTAAACAAAATATTAACAAAAAAAAAAACAAAAAAAATTATCATTCCAACAGAACATCTATTAGGTATAACTAGTGTATGTATAGGACCTTTCATGTTGACCGATGTATTCGCGGAACGCAAAACGTTCGTCGGGGGTTTCTTAATCTCGATAGGGGTTGAAATGGACTTCAATATGCCACCAGTATCGGAATACACACCATAGAATTCCGTATGCGCTCCTTGATTGACAACTTGGGGATAAGAAAACATATTGCATCAGACAGTCATACATACTCGTTTGTACAGCTAAATATACCATGCAATAACATCCTAAATATCTATGCTGTGTGTGGAGGTTTCATATGGTACCAATATACGTGGGCAAGGAATCTTTTTAGACATACAAATTAATCACTTAGTTAGAGAGGGTTTACGAGGTGTGTTAAAAAAATAAGGTGACTTTGTATTTTTAAGAAAAAATATTTATTTATTTATCAATATTTATGTTGTCCCCTTTAAAGTAATCCCCCTCAGATACAATACACTTATGCCAACGGTTTTTCCAATCCTCAAAGCACTTCTCATAAGCACTTTTCGGTATAGCCTTGAGCTCTTCCAGCGATGCAGTCTTTATCTCTTCAATCGTTGCAAATCTCCGTCCTTTCATAGGTCTCTTTAGTTTTGGGAACAAGAAAAAGTCCCATGGGGCCAAATCCGGTGAATATGGTGGCTGAGGCATGATTGTGGTGTTGTTTTTGGCCAAAAAATCTCTCACAAGCAAAGATGAGTGAGCAGGGGCATTATCGTGATGCAAAAGCCATGAATTGTTTTTCAACAATTCTGGACGTCTCATGCCCAAAACGTTAGAAAAAATTTCATGGCACGAGCCAAGCGATATACCAACATCCTCAGCAACTTCTCTGATAGTGATTCGACGATTTTCCAGAACAATTTTCTTCACTGCTTGAACGTTTTCATCAGTTGTTGACGTACTTGGGCGTCCAGAGCGAGGCTCGTTATTGGCATCTTCCCGGCCATCTTGGAAGAGTTTGTACCACTTGTAAAGATTTTTTTTACTCAGAACAGTTTCACCGTATGCCACTGTCAACATTTCAAGTGTTTCGGAGCACTATATTTTATTTTTTACACAAAATTTGATGCAAATCCTTTGATCCATATTTTTCGATAGCAAGAAATAGCCGAGCACGCAAAACACTTATAACCTTTACGCTTCTCACAACCAAACAAAAAATGCTATACACTTGAAACTTGGTACAGATGTTCGGGAAGAGTGTACCAACATAACAAAACAAAAAAATCGATAATCGAAAGTACGTTGCCCGCGAAATTTGAAAAGTCACCTTACTTTTTGAACACACCTCGTATAAAAGGAACAATACAAAACAAGCCTCGGAATTGCATGAGTCTACAATTATTGTTGTTATTGATTTGCATTGATTTTTAATTCCTATATTTCTAGTCTGGTAAAACTACATCTATGTAGATAAATACAACTACCCACTTTTTATTATATGGTATTTCTTTCAATAAGTATGTATGTGTATTTTGGTAATTTTTGAATATACATAATTGCCGCATAATACTACATTGTAAACATGTACGATTACATTTTAGTGAAGTTTGAAACCTGCCCATAATTTACTTATGATAGATATTTTGGCTTGGCGCTGAAATAATTGCCATCAGGCAAACTGACAATAGAACCGACACCAATATGAGGAAAACGTTCACAACAAATGTTTATAAATTACAGTAAACGAGTTTTTATTTAATTCTTACTGCAAAAGTGCTTTAAAAATTTATTTCAAAAAATCTTTATTTTGCCATAAAATAAATATGAGTCAAAGAAATGTCAAAAACCCCTATCTGTAGTAAATGTTTATGCTATCTTATTTGTCTGTGTCAATGTATTGCAACAACAAAAAATGTCCAGCATAAAGTTATCAGCTCACCTTCAGGCGACGTCTGGATCCCCTTGCGGGGCTTATCGCTATGGTTGGCGTACTCGTGGCCGGGCGGCAGCGCGCCGGCCGGCGGCGCCAGCGCCACGCCGCCCGCCGAAGTGCCCGGCAGCGCGGGGAAGTCTTCTGAGGACATTGTGAACTCCGTCTGTTCAGTGGTCGGCTGCTTCACCATGCCCACTGCAAGCCAGGCGATAGTGCGGTGAGTACATCGTACGGTTACGGCTGTAGTCGTCGCAATGTCTCGCCGCACGCGTGGCAATACAATGTTCTATGATTCCGCGTGCAGCGAGACATTGCGACTACTATAGATGTGTCGAATTGTCTGTTAAAATGCGGCTGTGGTCTCCTTTATGATCTTGCTGTTCTGGCAATTTTGGCCTCCTGATTACGTAACCTGCAGTAATAGAACCGAAGAAATGCGATAGCGAAAATTGAGAATGTGTGTGTGCACGGGGCGCGGGAGGACGCCGAGCGCTCGTTCCGCGCACGTACATTCTCAATTTTCGCTCTCGTATTGCTTCGGCTCTGCTACTGCAAATTGGGTAATAAGGGAGCGGGAACACAGCCGTGTTTGTATGTAGGTATGTACCATCAGTCTGACGCTCGAATAAAGGAATACATGCATACATGTACTTACAAACGGCTGGGTTTCCGAAATGGGGTAGCTAGTAGTAGTATATCCTACTAATATTGTAAACGCGAAATTTGTGAGTATGGATGAATGGATGTTTGTTACTCTTTCACGTAGAAATGGCTGAAGCGATTTTATTAAAATTTGGTATGGAGTTAGCTGACACCCTGGATTAACACATAGATAGGCTACTTTTTATCCCGTGAAAATATTTTTATCCCGGATAATTTCGACATTTTGTTTTTACTGCTGGTGGTTTAATATTGTGTTGCCTGGTTTCGTGTAATAGTTTAAAGGCAGATTTTCCAATTAATTTAAGATTTAGTTACCGGCTTGATCAACTGTTATCCATGGATTCATTGTGTTTTTGTTAGATTTATCTAAGTTAAAAATAAATTTAGTTACACATAAAAATATTAAAACAATGTGGACGGAGCCATGTGCGTGTGTAATTCTTAATGTACTAAGATTTTTCTGAAAAGTACGTGACTTGTGAACTTGTCTTTTCGTGTAAATTCAATTAGTGTTGTTAGACAGTGGGTTGGTTAGTAAAACCTTAGCTAGACGCACTCCCAAGCTCGAAATAGGTCAGACGAGACATCTGTATTTTAATATTCGTATTTAGTATTCGAGCAAACCACGGACATGCTCTCGCTTAGATAGATTTTTTTTTTTTAATCTAAATCATATACTACATACGATTATGAGTAGTTAGTAACATTCTAGTCAACATTAATTTCTAATGAATGAGACTAAAAGCCAATTTCCAAACCAATTTCATCAATTATTAATAGGTACGACGAATATTAACTTGTGATTTTTTTACAATGTGTCAAAAATAATGATAGTTAAGGTAAAATCAATAGTATAGAAAAGCTTATCGATAGTAATCAATACTATCTATAGCATCGATAGCTTCTTTATAACATTAGTACCAAGTTTCTATATATTTAATAAACTATCGCTATTTATGTAGCTATCAATAGTGTAGATGATTTTCAAGGTCAACTATCGAGAGTCAAACTAGTTCGACTAAACTAAGTAAACTAAACTGTCGAGACTAAACTAAATAAACTAAACTATCGAGACTAAACTAAATAAACTAAACTATCGAGACTAAACTAAGTCGATAATTCGGCAACACTAAAATACATTCGAAAAACATAACCCAGCCAGAAGGAGTTCTGACGTTCTGAGTTCTAAAGTGGGTAAAAATAAGGTATAGACTTAGGCTATGGAAGATCGTAGCCTACCGTAAGGTTTGGAGCCGGGCGGCGGCGGCGCGGCGGCCGGCGCCTGGTCGCCTGCGCCACGCGCCGTTAGCGACGGGAACTCGCTCAGGTCCAGCAGCGGCGGCGTCGACGTGTCGCCACCCTCGCCGAACACAGAGTGGTAGTTGCCCGCGCCGAAACGGGAGAGGCTGCCCATGCTTGACTGGAATAAGTGTTGTGGGGGGTATTAGTCGATTTGCTGTGTACTGACTAGTTACTGATGTTGCGGCCCGCGCTAAATCTAGATAAGTAGACCATACTTGACTGGGGACAAGATATTAGTCGATCTTTTGAGTACTGACTGCTGCGCCCGTAGCATGAACAGTGAGAATCAGTAATCACATATTTATGCGACAATCCACCGAACTACGTAATAATTAAATAGAGTAAAGGTATGTACGTAAAAGTAATTAAGTGTACGTACAGTAAGAGAAAAGACAATAGCACAATATACGTTGTATAAGTAATAGTGGTCTATGGTAATGTAATAACCTAATACCGGTCGTAGTTTATAATTAAAATGACCGCTAGGTGCAATAATAGATCATAAGAATAAAATAAACATAATGTAGGTATGTTGCCAAAGCTATTTGCACAACAAGGTTAACAAACCTTATAAATTCATTGACCTTATCATACATACATAGATATAATCACGCCTTTATCCCTTACGGGGTAGGCAGAGCACCAAGGGCCAATAGGACCACATAGCACCACTTCTGACCAATTTTGAGGGTATAGATTTTTTATTTTTATCGATGTCTTAATATTGCAGATTATCATAATCATATTATGCAAGCTGTATTGTAAATATTACAACTAGGTAATACCCTGAAAATAGTGTAATATTATGCTATCTTAAAAATCTGTCTCTGTCATTTAATGGACAAATTATACCAACCTTTGTACTTTGTGTCAGTCAGTAGTCCTTGTGACATAAAATACCTAATCTCAATTATTTATGTATGAAAATCTGTGCAACTTTATTATTTTGACAGGCACATACAGTAGGCATCGGATACGAAGCGCCTCGCTGTACATACATTCAGGTGCGCGCGGGGGAAGAAGGAAGCAGGCGAATGAGAACTACACATGACACAGCTGGTGGATCTTCACGACTGTGAAGTTCTTTCTGCACGCGTTGTAAGGTGTACAATGTACATATTATATTCAGATGCAAAGCGGGTAAAGAAGGTAGGCGAGGGGGGTGACTGCGCATGACATGAATAACTTTACAGCCGCAAAGATCCGCGGCGTATACACCCTTGTTTATACATTGTGAAAGGCTGATGGCTGACTGGTGTTAAGTATATCTTCCAACTTAAGAGCATACTTCACACCTGCATTTTACCAGCACCAGCACTTGTGTAAACAACGCTTAATGCACTATAATAGTCAAAACGTTAAGTAGGTCATATTGACATCGTTTTTATTTCTCTCCTTTATGAGTCAGTAGTAAGGAATAGCGGGAGCTGGACCACTGACGTCATGGTCTCCTACGTCATAAACTTGAAATTTGCTAACTTTGCAAAAAGGTCATCACATATGGCTCATTCACATATGAGATGTCATTAACTAATGAGGTATGTGTGGGTAACGCCCCTCATTAACTAAGACACGCCTCCATTAGCTAATGACAACTCATTAACTAAAAGACACGCCCCCCATTAACTAATTATCAATATAAATGGACCAATAGCAGAGCATGGAGTACTAATGACAAATCTCATTAAAGAATGCAACGCCCCATACATTAGGCGTCTAAGATGGCCGACTATATCACATGGTCAGCGCGTGATACCTCTGACGTTTACTTACTAATGACCATACGACAGCATACCTTTGTGACATCATCAATGATTGCTTCTCTATATTTTGTTAATGCAAGTGACTCTTTATATCCCTTTGTAGCATTACTATATCAGAAAAACGCTGTACGAATCACGATGGAATTTTGTTAGGATAGAGAACATAATATTGGAGTACGGAATAGCATACTTATATGTATATTGCTTCTTGTAGCGCAGGTTGATGAAGTCGATGGCTGTATAGGAATCTTCATGGGTTTTTATAAAGCTACGTAGAATATGCAATGAAGGAATGACACAAGTATATTTTCTGTAGCCCAGACGAATAAAGTCGATAGCAACAGCTAGTTTATAATATTGACCAATGTACTCACAGCATTCCTATCTACCCATTTACGAAAACCATCTTGTTTTTAATTGTATTTTTATTACTTTTGTCAGTAGGACAACATTCTTGAACCAATATTTCTACTTAGGTCATTAAGATACCTACCATTATTTATTTTGTAATAAGCAAAATTGGTATAAAATGCATACATTTGACAGTTTCTATAGTTATAAGTGTTTGGTCTTCTCAAGACATAATAAGTACTACGTGCTCTTCGGTCCTCGCTGTTTTTACCCCACGAAAATGGATGTAAGTATTTATTTTATTCCTAACTTTGTACTTTTTTATGAGATACAACTATGTATGTGCTCCGATTAAATGTAACTAAATCTTTATTTCTGTCTATTCATAACAGTTAAAATATATTTATTTTTTATTGTTATAGCTTGCCTGTTGTATGAAGAAAGATGTAGATATAACCGAAGAAAATACCTACAAACAGTATTATTTCAATTACTCTGACGACGAAAACGAACTTACTCCACCATACTCAATGAAAAGACCGTGCAACCAGTCTCTCGACGAATTTTTTGAAGAACCAAAAAAGAAGAAGTCTAAACTAAATTCGTCCACCGTAGGGCGAGCAACCAAAGACGGAGGTATGTCTTATATATCGTCAAATAAGGACGATAAGACAGCAGCAACGCATTTTATTAAAATAGAAGTATATGAACTGAAAAAATTGGAGGACATCGATCCCAGCGAACACTGGAAACATGCTGATGTACGCATAAAGTATTATGCAAGCGGAAATGATGAACACCATCGACGAACTCGGGGTCTCATTTATAATATAACGAAGGAGCTATCGAAGAGTCCGGATTCAAAAAAATTTACATTTCCACATCCAAAATGAATCAGTCTACATGAACACATCATCAAGTATAAGTCAAGAATAAGTGTGTTGCTAATGATGTATTAATACTAATGAAGAGTTAGTCATAGTCGTTAACGAAATTGGTTCTAATATATAGTATACGAAGTCGTCAAATTAAGTCAGTCAGTACAACAGGATCGGAGAGCACGTAGTACTTACAGTGTTATTACTTAACAAAATGTCGGAAAACAAGTGCGTTAGTGTATTTTTTGCGCCAAGTGAAACAGATGTTTGTTCCATGGATTGTTCGCATAATGAAGAGCTTGTTGATAAATGTCAACATGCAGAGTTTGTTGAGGTATTTGACCCATACTTTGACAAATTCTTATATGAACTCGTTGAAGATTTTGAGAAAACGTAAGTATTTTTTATAATTCAATGTCTAACTACTAATATACTACCAGTTTATACAGGTGTAAAACATTTTCTTTTTTTAACAGTGATGGGGTTCGGGTTCAGATCGGCAGAGGTTTAAAACACACCGCTGACGACAGCCTCCAGGGTGCTACAACAAAAAGACGACGGCTTAGTGGTCCCTCTACTTCAGAACCCTCCAGTGTCAACATTAAGGATAATGAAATGACAGAATGTACGATATGTAATATTTCTGTTAAGAAAAGGTATTTAACCAACCATTTAAGGAGTAATGTACATAAAAATAACGCCTTCCATTTGCATATAGATTTTCCTAATGTAAAATTAATTGAAACTGCCTTTGGTAAGAGAGTTTATACATTTAAAATAACTCCTCCAGCTAATTGCGATAGTCTCATGACGTTTGAGATTTTTTTTGAATTAGTCAGAAATACATTAATTCACCTAATTAACGAAAGCGTTGCTAATTTAACGACATTCAAAGTTAACTTTATTTTACATGCTCATTTTGTTCAGGAGACAAAAAATTTAACAAACGTTTTTGATTTTCAAACCACTAACTTTATTTTGAGTGGATCCGATGATTTTGATATATTTCTTGACTCTTTGCAAAAAACAATTTCAAATAGAATCACTGAATTTGAAGCAAAAGATAGTGGTTGGAGTATTAAGAATGTTATTAGCTTAGATATGAATATTAATAAATTCAAACCTCTTCGAGGATCATCTTTCATAGTTTTACCTCGTGATATAAGTGCGAAAAAAGCTATAATTAATGTAAAAAATTCAGATGTATACTGTTTAAAATGGGCTTTACTATCAGCATTGTATCCTGTAACTGTACATACTGATCGAGTTAGTTCATACGCAAAATTTCAACATAAACTTAACTTTAATGGTATTGCATTTCCGGTAAAGTTAAAAGATGTACACAAAGTTGAGTCTTTAAATAATATTAGTATTAATGTCTTCGGGTTAGAATACAATGCAACTACAAAAGCTCATACAGTAATTGGTCCATTATATTTTACTAAATCATACAAACCAAATCATGTAAATTTGTTATACATATCGAATGATAATAATGGTCACTATTGTTACATAAAAAATTTATCTCGTTTAGTATCCAAACAAATTACATCACATAATAGTGCTATTTATATATGTGATGGTTGTCTCATTCATTTTAGCTCCGAGGAACGACTTTCTAATCATAAAATGAATGACTGTACTCATGTTCGTACAGATCTTCCCAATACTAATATAAACAGAAAAAATTGGTGGGGTGAGAATGTACCAAATGATAAATTAAATTTTGAAAATTTTGATCGTAAACTAAGAGTTCCATTCGTGGTTTATGCAGATTTTGAGTCATTTTTAAAACCAATAAAATCATGTTCTAATGATCCAGAGAAATCATCGACTGATAACGTTCAAGTACATAGCGTATACAGTTTTGGTTATTATATTAAATGTTCATACGACGACAGATTATCAAAATATGTTACCTATACAGGTGAAAATTGTGCTCTCGTTTTTATGAACAAATTGTATGAAGACATCAGGATCATTTGTAACAAAACTAGTTACCAAAAATGTCCGATTCCACTTACGGAACGAGATAAAATAAATGTTGAAAAATCATCCATTTGTTATATTTGTGAAAGGACTATAGTTTCAGAAAAATATGTTGATCATGATTGGTTGACAGGCTTTTTCGTTGGTGTATCTCATGAGCAATGTAGTAATAAATATAGAAAAAATTCGTTTATACCTGTAATTCTACACAATTTAAGTAATTATGATGCACATTTTATAGTACACGCTCTAAATTTTGTTGATGGTGAAGTTCAAATAATCCCGCAAAATAAAGAGAAGTATATATCTTTCTCAAAAGTTCTGAAAGTGAATGGTAAAAATATTAGTGTAAGATTTATTGATTCTTTTAAATTTTTGTCTAGTAGTTTAGATTCTTTAGTTAAGAATTTAGATAACTCACAATTTCATGAACTTAGAAAACAATATCCATGTGAAAACGATTTTAACCTTTTAAAGAGAAAAGGTGTTTATCCCTATGAGTACATGACATCGTTTGATTCATTAAAATTAACATCATTACCAACTATTGATAACTTTTACAGTACTCTTACTGGAGATAGTATTTCTGAGAATGATTATAGTTATGCACAAAAAGTGTGGTCTCATTTCCAGTGTAAAACTATGAGTGATTACTCCGACCTATATTTAAAAGTAGATGTAATGCTGTTAAGCGATATATTTGAAAATTTTAGAAACGTTTGTATAAAAACCTATGATTTAGATCCAGCTCATTATTATACAGCGCCAGGATTAAGTTGGGATGGAATGTTAAAGTATACTAAGATTAATATAGAATTACTTACAGATTTCGATAAAGTTGCATTCATAAAATCAGGTATTAGGGGTGGTATATCGCAATGTAGTAATCGCTACGCTAAAGCAAATAATCCATACATGAGTGAGTATTCTAGGGAGGAACCAAATTCATATTTAACTTACCTTGATGCTAACAATTTATATGGGTGGGCAATGTCGCAATATTTACCATTATCTAATTTTGAATGGAGTGAGCTTAATACAAATTATGACGTGCCAATTGATTCTGATATCGGGTATATTTTAGAAGTAGACTTAGAGTACCCTGACTCTTTACACGATTCTCATTCTGACTTTCCACTATGTCCAGAGAATATCTGTATTGGAGGCACAAAAGATTTCAGATTAATACTCAATTTAAATAAGAAGAAAAATTATATTATTCACTATAGAAATCTTTTACAATGTAAACAACTAGGTATGCAGGTGACAAAAGTTCATCGAGTACTAAAATTTAAGCAGGCTCCATGGTTGAAAACATATATTGAGTTAAATACTCAACTTCGTACAGTTGCTACATCAGATTTTGAGAAAGATTTTTACAAATTGATGAACAACTCAATATTTGGTAAGACTATGGAAAATATAGAGAAGCGTGTTAATGTAAAATTGTTAATGCATTGGGAAAATCATGGTAAAATTCAGGGTGCTCAAAGTCTAATTGCTCGTCCAGAATTTCATAGTCTCGCAATTTTCTCAGAAAATTTAGTTGCTGTGCAGCTACGCAAAACAAAGTTGTATTTTAATAAACCAATATATTTAGGATTTAGCATATTAGACATATCAAAAACTTTGATGTATGATTTTCATTACAATTATATGAAACGAAAATTTTCTGATCTTAAACTATTATACACAGATACAGATAGCTTAGTGTATCAAATTTATTGTGAAGATTTTTATAAACAAATAAAACCAGATCTGACTGGCTATTTTGACACATCAGACTATCCTCATAACAATGCTTTTGAATTCCCACAAATAAATAAGAAGAAATTAGGATTTTTTAAAGATGAAAATAATGGAAAAATCTTTACTGAGTTTGTTGGATTACGATCAAAAATGTATGCAATGAGAGTAGAAGATAGAACCATCACTAAAGCTAAAGGTGTCAACAAAAGTGTTCAAAAAAACTTAAACATGGATAAGTATAAATCCTGTTTATTTAATAAAGACGTTCAACTTGCAGAAATGTACAGATTTAAGAGTGTAAAACATATTATATTTACGCAAAAAATAAATAAAATATGTTTATCATACAACGACAGTAAAAGGTATATTATACCGAATTCTACAGATACTCTGGCTTGGGGTCATTATAAATTAAGGGATAATTAGTGATAAGTTAATACTCATTTGAATACTCATACTTCTTGTTAGAAAAAAAAAAGTTTTGTAATTTAAGTTAAGTAAGTGTATGTTGTTAGTAATGATAATAATCTGTTGTAATGAGAATGATGTTTTATATTTAAACTGTATCTATATGTTTGTATGAATAGTAATAAGTAACTATATTAATGTAATCTAATTTATAATAAGTTAAATATAATTATATGCGTTGCTAACTATTGAACATATCATTATAAATGGTTACACAGTAAAGACGTTCTTTGTAAACTAAAAGTATGATTCATTTTGAGCACCCATTTACAACTATAGTTGGTGGTCCCAGTGGTTGTGGAAAGTCCAACTTTGTTTGTAACTTTATTAAGAATATGAAAAAAATTTGCAATCAAGAATTTAGTGACGTTATATGGTGTTATGATGAAATGCAACCACTATATAATTTGAATAATGTAACTTACCATCAAGGAATACCTAACTTGAATATGTTTGATGGGAAATATCCACAACTTATTATTATTGACGATCTCATGAGAGAGTCCGATGGGCGCATAGTAGATATATTTACAAAAGGAAGCCATCACCGTAATCTTAGTGTATTTTACATTACCCAAAACATATTTCATCAAGAAAAGGGGCAACGTGACATATCATTGAACTCCAGCTACATTGTTTACTTTAAAAATCCACGCGATAAAACACAAATACGTTATCTTGCTCGTCAACTTGTACCTGAAAATCCAAAGTTCGTTGAAGAGGCATATAGGGATGCTACAAATAAATCTCATGGGTATTTAATGATTGATTTAAAACAAAATACAGATGATGTGCATCGTTTTAAAACTCTTATTTTTCCAGATGAGTATACGATATGTTACATCCCTAAAAAAGGTATAAATACAACATCATACAATCAAAAACGGTTATTATAGGACAATGAAAGGCAAAGTAAAGACACATGTAGAATTTTTAAGAGCATTGCACATACTTAAACCAAAATTTAGGAATGCATTATTAATAGCTTGCAACGATAAGGAGATAAATTGCATCTGTGAGTGTATTTATAACGTTTTATTAGGAAAGATTCCATTACCAGAAAATAAAAAGCAGAAACTTGGTAAATATAAAAATATTCTAAGGAAACTAATATCAAAGGGAAAAAACAAATACAGAAAACATATTATTATTCAAAAAGGTGGAGCATTTTTGCCTATTATTCTCGGTTCAGTTTTAAGTGCTCTACTAGGTTCGTTTGTGAAGTAATTTTAAATAATGGAAAATGCAAAGAAAATGATATTAATAGAACCAGAAGTAATAGAGAAACTAAAAAATGGTAACAATAATAGTAATGCTAATAATAATTTATCACACCTTGACGAAGAGATGCAAAAAGTTTTAAATACAAAATTGGAAGATAGAGAAAAGTGGTCACTTTATTTACAATCTCTACAAAGATATTTGTATTTTATCGGAAAGGATCGAAAACCATTAGAGATACCTATAGTGTCTTACGATGAACCCGAAAACGAAAGAAAAGAACATGTAAAGTTAGAACCAACCTCAGATGTCAAACAGACTTTAACCAAGGAAGACAGTACGGGTGTAGGTGAATATTACGTTAAATCACAATTGCTTCAATTTATACCAAAATCATATAGACAGAAGGGTGAACTTTTATTAGACATACTTTTGAAAAATAAAGAAAAACTACGCTGGGATCATCAAGGTACAGTTTTTATTAATAATAAAGAAGTTCATAAAAGTAATATTGTCGACTTGTTTAACGATGTCATGAGACCACTTAAACATAGTTCACCCCGTGGTTGGACCGAGTTCGCTAAAGCATTAAAAGAGTTAGGAGTACCCCTGAGTTACATAGGTAATCCAAGAAGAGCGACATTTATAAATGTAATGTCTAAAACTCCAGATTATGAAAATAGCTTCAAAACTGTAACTCCAATGAATGAAGAGTTAAACTTTACACCAAAAAATACCAATTCGCATTCAAGCGATAGTGATACGATCGGTAAACAAAAAGTAAAAAGGAAAATCGATTGGAAGAAATGGACCCCTTATTAGAAATTCATAACATTTACTACGATGTATCCAATCCTGCTGGTTATAGTAGTTTGAATAAACTAGCAGAAGCTATGAAAACTAAACTCACTAGAAAGGAAACAAAAAAATGGTTGGAGTCTCAAGAAACGTACACTTTACATAAACCTGTCCAACGTCGTTTTCCTAGAAACAAATACATATTGTCTAATCTTAATGAACTCTGGCAAGCTGATCTAAGTGATTTAAGAACATATAGCGAATATAATGATGGTAATAAATATATTTTATGTGTAATTGATGTTTTTAGTAAATATGCATTTGCTCGAGCTATCCCTCAAAAAAATTCCACTACTATAAAAAAATGTTTCACTGATATTTTTCTTGAAGCCAAAGCAACTCCTAGACATTTACAATCAGATAAGGGTACTGAATTTATATCTAAAGATGTAAACAGTTTATTAAAGAGCTATAACATTAATTACTACACAACCAATAACCCTGACATTAAAGCAAGTATAGTAGAGAGATTTCAAAGGACGCTCAAAATGAAAATGTGGCGCTACTTTACTCATAACAATACCTATCGATATATTGATATTTTGCAGGATTTGCTTCATTCGTATAATCATAGTTTTCATAGAAGTATCAAAATGAGACCATGTGATGTTAATTCTAATAATATTATGACAGTTTGGCAAAATTTATATGGAAAAAAGCAAAGTGAGTCATCCAACATTACGAATGAACCTAAATTTAAGGTTGGTGATTATGTAAGAATAACTAAACATAAACACATTTTTCAAAAAGGTTATGAAACCAATTGGAGTGATGAAATATTTATCATAACTTCAGTTGTATACAGATCTCCTTGGGTAGTTTACACATTAAAAGATTTACAGCATGAAAATATAACTGGAACTTTCTATGAAAAAGAATTACAAAAAGTTAATTATGACCCCACTACGGAATTTAAAATTGATAAAATACTACGTACTCGTTACTCTGGTCGCAGAACTGAATTGTATGTGAAGTGGAAAGGTTATCCAAATAAGTTTAATAGTTGGATTTTAGCTTCTAGCTTAAAAAACAAACATGACTAATGATAGTTTTTATTTAACTTTACCTAGCAACAGTTCAATGAAATACTTTCCGCATAATAAAACTGCAAATTTTTCAACTAAACTGCCTAAACCCATTAAATTAGAAGGAGAATGGTCAGTTGGACTAGTAGAATTTCAATATCCTTGTACTATGTTTACTGTCCAAGAAAATCAAAATATAATGTATATTAAAAAAAGAATGACAGTTCCAAATGAGTTATCACCGTCTCTGGTAACTTACAAAAGTCACATACCCGCCTCCAGTTATGAAAATATTAATGATGTATTGACTGTATTAAATGCAAAAGAAACGTTCAAATTGCGATATGATAAACTATCCAAATATGTTACTCTAACTCAAGATAATAACCAATTAGTTTCATTAGAATTCTCACCCATATTAAGTCTTCAACTTGGATTTGATCCATATACTAACATTGCTTCAAAAAGAACAGGAAAATTCCCTGCTAACTTGTATTTGGGATTAACATCACAGTTATATGTCTACTGTGACATAATAGAACCACAAATAGTAGGTGATGTCATGTGTCCATTACTGAGAAATATATCACTAGATCCTGCCAAATATATTTATGGATCGAATAAGATGCATGTTTTTTCTCCACCACACTATGTGCCAGTTATGCGGAGAGAGTTTGACACAATAGAAATTGATATAAGAACAAGCACTGGTGAAAACATTCCATTCCAATTCGGAACAACCTGTGTTAAACTACATTTTAAACGTAGATAAATATAAAAATGTATCCTAAATACGATTATAATATTTGTCCATATGAAAACTACTATACACATCAAGCGGGATCTGGTATGGGTATCATTTATAAAGGAGCACCTTACCAGCAAGGACATGGAATTGGAAGTTTTTTAGGTGGTTTATTTCGATCAGTTTTACCTTTACTAACAAGTGGCGCAAAGGCTGTCGGAAAAGAGGCGCTAAATGCTGGAGTAGGGATTTTATCAGATATGATTAGTGCAAAACCCATGAACGATTCGGTTCAAAGCAGATTTAGAGATGCAACGACTACCTTGAAAAGAAAAGCTGATGAAAAGATTGAGCGAGCAATGATGGGTTCGGGATATAAAAATAAAAAACATCGTGTTGGTAACCTCAGTTACTCACCAATTGTAAAGCAGAGAACAGTGCAAAAAGCTAAAAAGAAAAATATAAATCATAAAGATATATTTGGTGATTTATAAAATGTCATTTTTACATAATAATTCATGTGAATGCGTTAAGTCTGAATTAGATCTATTTGCACTACCAGCTACTCAAACTAGTATTGAAAGTGGTCAGTGGATTCATTACAAACCGATTTCGTCTTTAAATGATGATGGTCCCATTGAGTTTCAAATACCTGGAACTGGTGATGACTATATTGATCTATCTCATACTTTAATCCATGTCAAAGTAAAGGTGGTAAACCAGGATCTAACACCTCTAGCACCAAATACTAATGTAGCTCCGGTGAATAATTGGCTGCATTCACTTTTTAGTCAACTTGATGTATATTTAAATCAAAAACTTATATCTCCCCCTAACAATACCTATGGATACCGATCATATATAGAGACTTTATTAAATTACTCTCCACCAGCAAAACAATCTCATCTAACTTGTGGTTTATGGTATGAAGATACTGCTGGGAAAATGAATGCTACTGATGATGGAAACAAAGGTTTTATCGAAAGACAAAAGTTTATAAAAGATAGTAAAGAGGTAGAAATGATGGGTCACTTACATGGTGATATATTTAATCAAGAAAAATTTTTAATTAATGGTGTAGAGATGGGTGTAAAATTAGTTCGCTCCAGAGATGCCTTTAATCTTCTGTGTCAACCTAGTGATGTTAAGCTAAAAGTCACTATTATTGATGCTACTCTTATGATCCGTAAAGCCCGAATTAATCCATCAGTACTTCTTGCACATCAAAAAGTTTTATCATCAACCACTGCTAAGTACCCAATAACACGAGCTGAAGTAAAAGTTTTGACTATACCTTCAGGTGTACAGGGTAATACTTTAGATAATGTATTTCTTGGTCAAGTACCAAAAAGATGTATAATAGGATTTGTTGATAATACTGCTTTTAATGGTAGTTTTTCCAAAAACCCTTACGATTTTGAAAACTATGGAATAAACACGTTCAGCTTGTATATCGATGGAATGCAAATCCCTTCTAAAGCTTTACAACCTGTTTTCAGTAACAATCTATATACTTCTGCATATCATACTCTTTTCTCAGGAACTGGTATTCATTTCTTAAATAACGGGAACGGTATATCTAGAGATCGATATCCCAAAGGTTATTGTTTACTAGCTTTTGACTTGACACCAGACTTGTCAGCTAATTCAACAGCACATTGGAATCTTATTAGACATGGTTGTGTAAGGTTAGAAGTGAGATTCGAAACTCCATTGACACAAACAATTAACTGTATTGTGTATGCTGAATTTGATAATGTAATAGAAATAGATAAAAATAGAAATGTTAATGTAGATTACAGTAGCTAAATTACTTTATAAAACTGAATGTATGTTTTACTATTCTTATAATACCTGTAAATGTAAGAAAATACACATGTCTACGGCGAAATCATGAATACTTTAGAAATAAAAAAATGTTTGAAAAAAATAAATCATTCTCTAGAACAAAACGTGTTTGCTGCTAATCGCATTCCAATGCACATTGCTGCGCCAATTTACCTAATTACTAATTTAGATCCGGATACAAAAATTGGATCTCATTGGGTAGCAATTTATGTTAATAAGAGTGGTATTGGTGAATACTTTGATTCTTTTGGTCGCAAGCCGACTGGATATCATTTATCATTTTTAAAAAGAAATGCTAATATGTGGATATATAATAATAAAATTATTCAAAATATCTTTTCATCACTGTGTGGTGAATATTGTATAATGTATTTATATTTTAAGTATAGAGGTATGAGCTTAAGAAATTTTGTTGGAATGTTTACTAATGACACTATCAATAATGACTTTTTGTTATATCAAATGTTTACATCGTTTTTATAACTTTTTTGTAATATGTAACTAGGTTAAGGTACCTATTATAATAAATAAAAATATGTTTTATTTTGTAAAAATGATTTTTATTATCAATACCCTAAATACCTACTACACATTATGATAAAAGTAATAAGAGAAACAATATGTATGAGTATAACAAATCATTAGCAACATACTTATTCTTGACTTATACTTGATGATGTGTTCATGTAGACTGATTCATTTTGGATGTGGAAATGTAAATTTTTTTGAATCCGGACTCTTCGATAGCTCCTTCGTTATATTATAAATGAGACCCCGAGTTCGTCGATGGTGTTCATCATTTCCGCTTGCATAATACTTTATGCGTACATCAGCATGTTTCCAGTGTTCGCTGGGATCGATGTCCTCCAATTTTTTCAGTTCATATACTTCTATTTTAATAAAATGCGTCGCTGCTGTCTTATCGTCCTTATTTGACGATATATAAGACATACCTCCGTCTTTGGTTGCTCGCCCTACGGTGGACGAATTTAGTTTAGACTTCTTCTTTTTTGGTTCTTCAAAAAATTCGTCGAGAGACTGGTTGCACGGTCTTTTCATTGAGTATGGTGGAGTAAGTTCGTTTTCGTCGTCAGAGTAATTGAAATAATACTGTTTGTAGGTATTTTCTTCGGTTATATCTACATCTTTCTTCATACAACAGGCAAGCTATAACAATAAAAAATAAATATATTTTAACTGTTATGAATAGACAGAAATAAAGATTTAGTTACATTTAATCGGAGCACATACATAGTTGTATCTCATAAAAAAGTACAAAGTTAGGAATAAAATAAATACTTACATCCATTTTCGTGGGGTAAAAACAGCGAGGACCGAAGAGCACGTAGTACTTATTATGTCTTGAGAAGACCAAACACTTATAACTATAGAAACTGTCAAATGTATGCATTTTATACCAATTTTGCTTATTACAAAATAAATAATGGTAGGTATCTTAATGATCTAAGTAGAAATATTGGTTCAAGAATGTTGTCCTACTGACAAAAGTAATAAAAATACAATTAAAAACAAGATGGTTTTCGTAAATGGGTAGATAGGAATGCTGTGAGTACATTGGTCAATATTATAAACTAGCTGTTGCTATCGACTTTATTCGTCTGGGCTACAGAAAATATACTTGTGTCATTCCTTCATTGCATATTCTACGTAGCTTTATAAAAACCCATGAAGATTCCTATACAGCCATCGACTTCATCAACCTGCGCTACAAGAAGCAATATACATATAAGTATGCTATTCCGTACTCCAATATTATGTTCTCTATCCTAACAAAATTCCATCGTGATTCGTACAGCGTTTTTCTGATATAGTAATGCTACAAAGGGATATAAAGAGTCACTTGCATTAACAAAATATAGAGAAGCAATCATTGATGATGTCACAAAGGTATGCTGTCGTATGGTCATTAGTAAGTAAACGTCAGAGGTATCACGCGCTGACCATGTGATATAGTCGGCCATCTTAGACGCCTAATGTATGGGGCGTTGCATTCTTTAATGAGATTTGTCATTAGTACTCCATGCTCTGCTATTGGTCCATTTATATTGATAATTAGTTAATGGGGGGCGTGTCTTTTAGTTAATGAGTTGTCATTAGCTAATGGAGGCGTGTCTTAGTTAATGAGGGGCGTTACCCACACATACCTCATTAGTTAATGACATCTCATATGTGAATGAGCCATATGTGATGACCTTTTTGCAAAGTTAGCAAATTTCAAGTTTATGACGTAGGAGACCATGACGTCAGTGGTCCAGCTCCCGCTATTCCTTACTACTTGAGTCACATTCATCTTATCTTTAGGCATATGGATAATTTTTAGAACCTTTTTATTATACAAAAAGTCTAAAAAGTGATAATATTTCTTGATTTGGTAACGACCCGCGGTTTAGAAGAGCGGAAGATGAATTTTCGCCTAATTTTTTGCTTCACTACCCGGCATACAGTTGTTATTGAGGACTCCTTCTGGGAACTTATTATTCTATGTCAGTAACTTACCATAGAATTAGAATTGGGCTGTGACAGTGGCGTCGGCATAGGAACTCTTCTGTCAGCGAACGCTCTCTGGCCGAACAGTGTCGATCGGGACGCCATCGAGGGCGGAGCGCCACCGGGCATGGCCGTGCCGCCGCGCCCGGGCGACAGCGCGCCGCCAAATGTAGGTGTCACATGACCGGACACGCCTCCCACTAGACCTGAAAGCCAATCGAAGCTTGAGAACTAGGACCAGCTATCTACTATACTTTCAACACATTTGCTGCCGGAAAATTTTCTAAGAGTGCCAACGTCGCCTAGTGCGAGGACGCAAATAAGCGTCACCTGCACCTCTAGAAAGCCTAGAAGACACAAATACCTAGTCGCCGGCACTGAATGTGTTAACCGTCGAATCGAAATACATGGGGTGGTATTATTCAACTCTACACCACTTTGTAAACCACAACCATACCTTGATGGTAATAGGAACATTCATGATGCACATAGTCTTACATACAACATATGATGTTGCTCAAGCTGCATGCTTGCATTTGTAACAATACAAACATTTTGATTGTGTTTTGAATTTACCAAAAACTCGCACAACTCAGTAAGAGAAGTTCTCTTCTCATTTTGATGAAATATTCTCTTTATTAGAAAAAAGTTAAGTTTAGAGGATGTTTATAATTAAGACACATAGTTATTTTCTGACCTGAACTGACTCGACCCCCCACGCCGCCGCTTGCTAAGCTTCTAGGCGCTTGTTGGAAATTCAAGTTTGCCATAACCTGAAATGAAAAATGCATTTTATAAGATAAAGAGGATCAATGGCATATTGACATACAACTCTATGGAACCATATTCAGTAAAATTCACCAGTGTATCTCAAAGGGACAAGGCTAGGGTACATGATACAAAGTCAAATATACAAGTAGATTAATTACATTGATTTGTAGGTAAATTAAATACAATATTGTAAGTATTTGTAAGTGATCCCAGTAAAATAATGATTGGGTTCATAAATAATTATACATATACACAAGTAATGTTTCTCTCTAAATACTATTTTTGTAAATAAACCTACAAATTGAGAGCAATTCAGTGAACACATTAACCAAACTACCATTAAGTTATGTCAAAATACTAACATGCCATGTAGTCAATATAAAATAGCAAATTTCTTCCAAATTTGTATTCTGAATTTAGATTAGATATCCTTCGGAAGGACATTGAACTCTTCTTTGGCTTAAGGAACATTTACTTGGTTGTATTATAAACCCTAAATGAAAATGATGTACTTTATTAATAAGCAATGTATACTAATTAAATATATTCTTATATAACCCATAAATTAGACTAGCTAACTACACTCCTGGGGGAGGCCTATGTCCAGCAGTGGACTGCAATAAGCTGAAGAAGAAGAACTACACTGATTGGTATTGGTGAGAGTAAGGTTTTCAATGTTTTTTGGAAAGTGCTAAGTATAGAAGATTTAATCTATTTTATACAGTAGTAGATCCTTGAAAATTGCAGTTAGTTTTTTCATCAGCACCCCCAATGTTTGCTACTGTATACTATCAGTCTCAAGTTTGTTGTCAATATTATAAAATTCCTAATTCCATAAAATTCATGAAGATCTATCTGGTTTTCATTCTTTTTATTATCATTTGAATAAAAGATGAGATAACATGCTCACAAACATAACAACAAAAAGTTTCAGTGTAAGATTTTTACACTGGCTATTAACTATTAATTTAAGTAATATTGTAAAACAATGTTTTATTACCTATATAAGTTATAAGATGACAATAACTATAAAATTGGTAGCTAGTGAGTTTAAGGTTAATTG
Organism: Carposina sasakii; assembly: GCA_014607495.2. Lineage (NCBI taxonomy): Eukaryota > Metazoa > Arthropoda > Insecta > Lepidoptera > Carposinidae > Carposina > Carposina sasakii. The sequence goes on from CP053168.1 coordinate 8,345,341, forward strand.
TCTCATAAATCCAATGCTCAAGTACAAGGTCTCCATTGAGACTTTGTAGGTCACTAAACTTTATCATGAAATTAACACTTGAAAATATATTCTAGTTAATTGAAGAGTAAAACATGAATAATGTGTGTAACTACACAGATCTTGATGAACTTCAACCTAAGACCATCCAGTATACCAGCAGGTCACGTCTCATGAATAAAAACACAAAAGTTACAAGAGTTGAAATGAAGAAACGATAAGCTGCAGCTAGTAAACAGAATGCATGTAGTTTACTATCGATAACTAACGAAAAAGATAACTATTGTACATAGCAACTGCAAATGAATTTCGTTCTGTCAAACAATGGCGACCCTAGTGCATGTTTATTTGCAATTTACCTTATTCTAACCGGTAATTACCTAAAAGTGTAAACGCCAATTCGTGTCCACTATTTTCAAGAATTGTACAGATGGCTCATACTCAATTATTCTTGGTAGAAACAATTATATTCACTCCAATGAAATAAACAAAAGTTTGTTGACTGTTCGATTTCTGTTTCTATGCATTCAAAATTTGTCACAACAATTGTAAATATGTGTAGTACTGTCTTTCCATGTAACACTGCTATAAAACGCTGAAAACTTTAAACATCTTTTCTGCACTATTAATTATTTTAATAATTTCACTCAGTTTTGTCGAACGCCTCATTACCCTAAACAACTGGCGGCCATATTGAATTGATGAAAGCGGAAATTCGTAACAATTATCACGATTATTTTTCAACTGTATCCATTACAGTATTAATTGCTTTAAATTGCTTCACATTTATGAAAATAATATTTTGTTTAAATTTATTATTCATTTGTGTGGTATATTATCACTCTTTAATAATTTCCAAAATTAAATAGTTCTCATTTGGCCGGAAAATGACTACAATTTTGTGTTACCAGAATAAAAGAATAATCTTCTTTATAGAGAATATAAAAAGATTAAAAATTCTAATTATAGGGGCCCCGTACATGCTGGGGGCCCTCAACTGTAACTTGATTAATTTATTAAATAAACCTCATGTAAGTAACAAATGGAAATCTACGATTTTATATAAATGTATAGTTTTAGCTTTGACTCAAAATCACATGTAAATTTTCAAGATTGTATGATTATTCCCGAGTTGCTTAGGAGTCAGTTTGTTTTGTGAACATAGATCTGTACCTAAAGTAGATGTCATGGATATTATATCTTTAAAATTTTGTGATTATGTTCTTTATAGTGGGCTTTATAGCATGTTAAGACATATCTCTTCTGTTACACCTTGCATACATATACACACTGATGTGTTTCCCAAAAATTGGGCAGCCAGAATTGCAGGATCCCGAATGAAATCCTAGAGCCATGTTTTGCGTAGTGCGCCCAGTTACACCCAGTATAACAATATAAAAAATTTGGAAATGATAGACCTTTCACAAGGAAAATTATTAAATTTTTTAATAAATCGCAACATCGCAGCGCAAAGTTTTAAGGAAGTACAATTTTAGGTAGGTAAGTACCTTCGGCCGTTTTGGTAACCGAAGTTTGGAAACCGGTTTCCAGAAAGGCTTTTTTATCCTTGTACGTAACTGGTTTCCTACGAGTACTGTGTTTATGTTATTTCAGCCACCTAAGAAAACTAATAACCGGATTTCAGTAGAATATATTGTAATGAATTTTTATACTTTGTATTTTTGTTAAAGCCTGATGGGGTTGCAACTTCTTACTCTGATCGAGATGTTCGAGTGAGCATTATTGTAGAACTATGTTTGTTAAACTTAATAAAGTTTATTCTATGTGTGACAGTTCGTTTTTCTTTATTACCAGTCTAGGTAGGTATACCCGATTATCCAAATTTCCGATTTTCCGATTCGACCCCGGTCCCAATTAATTCGGACAATCGGCATTCTACTGTACTTCCTAACATGCATCTAACTTGATGCGTGTGATAGGTATGTATTACGGCTAGAACCCAAGAAAAATGTGGCTACAAGTGTGGCAACTCGATAGTATACCAATATGCAATCCGATATACATATCCCATCGAACAAATATACATATCGATTAACCTGTGTAGGTAAAATAATACAGGGTATGTGTGACAGCCAGGCAAATAGGTAGATGAAAAGCTGAATAAGTAGGTACCTACTACCATTGTGTTAAGTTATTATGTCAGTATTATTACTCGCTGGAAATGCATTTCTAATTTGATTATCCGCAATTTGCTTTCCGCACCAAACGTATCGGGCAATCCTGTGACGAGTTTAATGGATTTATTGGTTATTGTATGATACATTGCTGTATTTTGGTTCACTTATGATGACTCTCCATTAGGGTTGATCAGTTATTTAAACTTATTTAAGAACAACTTTTTAGAAAATCATTTAATGCCTAATTAAACGATATGTACTTAGGTAAGTACACTATTTTTGTCATGAAAAAAATAATAAAAAATTCATAGTCTGAAGTCAGCATATAAAAATTTGTCTGGCTGTTACTAACACCATGTATATCAATAAGCTTTATACTACAGGACTTGCAGGTAGAGTCCGTTTAATAACTCGTACTATGCCTAATTTCGGAACTGACATTTTTGTAGATCTACAGAAAATGTAGTCATACACATAGTAACTAGCGCCATCATCCAACGTAACTATATGGTGAAACGCTCTCTACATATTACTCTAAAACTATCTAACTCTCAATATTTACTTCCTACAGGACAACCACTGTTATTTTGTGATGTAACCAAACCTGCTGATTCTGCTGATAATTTTGTATATGATTTTGAAATTGTGCAGCTTGCTGTTGATTATGTTGAACTGGCTGGCTATGATTATTTTTGTTACTTGATGTTCGTTTTCTCATATTAAACCTTTTAGTTTTCTCTATATGAAACTGTTTTAATGCAATATTCACTATAATTATGTGGTACCCACATTTTTAATTTTCGTCATCTCTGAAAAAAAATTCAAATTACCCACCAAAAGATATGACTCGATATTTTTATGATGTCACAGGAGTCAGGAGTTATATATTAATATTGCTGGTTATATATTAAAGTTCCACGCGAAGAAATGGTGTTAGTTTTAACTGAGCCCATACAATCTTTAACCAGCATATTTTTTAAACTTGAATAACAAGAGGAAAAAAATAATTGTCTATGGTTAAGTCAGAGAATTTCAGGGAAATCAGTTCTCTAATTCTTGGTAACATTGAGGATCATATGATTGTTCAATGAAGGAGCACGTCTGATAGGCGTCGACTTACTTCTTTGAGCCAGTTTTTAGTTTTCTGGCTCTTTATCGGGTGTTTTTCGTGTTATTGGTGCTAGAAAATAAAACTCAACCATGGCGCTCAGCGACGCAGATGTTCAAAAACAGGTATCCATTATATATTTAGGAGCTCTAACGTAGCTAAATACCAAATTGTCAATATGATTGATCTTGGACGAAGTACACCATTGCCGTATCTAATTAGACTTTCTCCCTTCTTATTTCATGAAATAATCTTTCTGATTAACATAAAGAACAAGAATGTGTAGTTCTAAATTGAAAATCTTTAATTGAAATATCCAAATATGATTTTGATAGATCAAGCATATGATGGCCTTCATCGAACAAGAGGCTAATGAAAAGGCTGAAGAAATCGATGCTAAGGCAGAGGAAGAGTTCAACATCGAAAAGGGTCGTCTGGTGCAACAACAGCGGCTTAAGATTATGGAATACTATGAAAAGAAGGAAAAACAGGTTGAACTCATGAAGAAGATGTAAGTCATGCTGTGAAATGACTATTCTAATAAATGAATTATAAGTTTAACCTATTCTACCTTGTCAGTTAATAATCAACAAATTATTGCAGTTTGAATGTAGGGATGAGTCAGGAAGGCATTAAATATCTACATGCATTATGATCATACATATAATTTATAATACTTAGGTTATATGTATTTGTGAACTTCAATTCTATGCCATTCATCGGAGACTATGGAATAACTGCAAATACTCTATTGTAGGCCATGTGATTGTTCCACTTATCTATCACTGCTTGGTATTGTGGTTCCTGTCTGTTTGTTAGTTCATCTGGCATAATATTGAAACAAACTTGAAATATTTAGGAATAACATAGAAGTGCATCCTGTCATCTTTGTGATCATTTGTATGTAAACCAGATATTTTCATATTCATGCCTAACCAAGATAGTTAATGATTCAACTAAACTTGGCCTAAATAAAATTGTCTACTTTCAAGTTTAATAAGTTATCTACAAAACACAATAATTCCTTTTTTGTCCAAGTTCTAACTAGTAGGCTAGTTTCCTACCACCTTTCAAGAATTATGTTGATCAATTGCAGATTTATTTACCAACCCAATTGTGCATTTCCTTTTCAATATGAATGTTAATTTCTTTAATTTGTAACCCCACAGCCAATCGTCAAATATGCTGAACCAGGCCCGTCTAAAGGTGCTGAAAGTACGTGAAGACCACGTACGCAGTGTCCTTGACGAGGCCCGCAAGCGCCTGGCCAAGGTCCCCGAAGACAAGCGTCTATACTCTGAGCTGCTCGTCACCCTCATTGTACAGGCTTTGTTCCAGGTTTGTATTTTTTAAAAAGATTTTACGATGTTGTGTTTAGATGAGATTCTGAATATTAAAAACTTTCCATGTTTCGCCATCTTTGTTAGAGGTTTATTTCATATGATGATTCCAGTTCACAGCAGTAGGTACTTGATTTTTACCTGCAAATAAGATATATCTGAATTTTTTCTTATTTATTTCAGCTTTACTCAAGAAATTATTTTAAAAAATGTATACACAACCATTGCTTCCTTAATAGTATAAAGGAATTTTATAGTCAATCTGTAATAAATGTCCAAATGATTAAAACAGATGTTAAGGATTTTTTCTTATTTACTTGTTACAGTTAGTGGAGCCTTCAGTGACAATCCGCGTACGACAGGCGGATAAGGAGCTGGTGGAATCTCTCATCGGCAGAGCCCAGAATGACTACAAAGCCAAGATCCACAAGGATGTGGCGATCAAGATCGATCAGGAGAACTTTCTCCCTGCAGAAACTTGTGGTGGAGTGGACCTTATTGCTGCAAAGGGACGTATAAAGGTAAGTTCTTTTATGATTAACCTCACTTTCATGCTGTTTGTTTACCATGTGCATATTACCATTGAATCATTCATTGATTATAATCTAGGTGTGATTTGATTGTTACTTTTTTGTTAACAGTGAGACAGTAAAGTCTTACTTCGAAAATATGTAATATAAAAATATGATACAAACAACATATTATCGATACCAAGATTTCATGTACTGCAAATGTTTGCAGCATGCCAGTTGTTGATGTGAAGTTTTATTTTCATATAGTTAGAACTGTAATCAGTCAATCAATCAACTACAAGAAAATATTTCAATTATGACACTTCGAAAAATAGTGCAGGGTAAGTTTGTTCATCATATTATAATAGGTCCTTTCCTAATTTTTGCTTTCATCACATCATGGTAACTCTCACCAAAATACAGTGTCAGCAAAGGAGTATTTTGTACTTAGTATTGGTAAGGCGGGTTTATTTCCGCAACTCGACAACTGTGTGCCTATTTTACGTAAGGGTGGTGTGCTCACTACTCGAACCAGCCTATCTCCTCCAGAAATCCTAGAAGCCTTTTCAGGTCGCCCAGAGTCTCGCTAACGGCCAATTTCAATATTAGAAATAATAAAGAATCTCGGATTTTTTAATTCCAAATTTGAAATTTTGTATGTATGAACATTTAATCTGAAGTATGCAAAAAATCTCTCGAGATCGGTTATCAAATTGACTGTAACTGAGTCTGGAGAGCCGAGATGTTTTGCTCTGTATTCATCCCACTTTGTGCTTATCCCAGATCTCCAACACCCTGGAGTCCCGTCTCGAGCTGATCGCTCAGCAGCTGCTGCCGGAGATCCGTACGGCTCTCTTCGGACGCAACCCTAACCGTAAATTCACCGACTAGGGTGACCACGTTGTTACACTAACAATATATTTAAAATTTTCTTAATTAGAAAGAAAAATAACTAAATAATATTTATAATAAGTGTTTTCCTTTTGCCTAATTAATTATATCGTAATGCGTACAATTTTATCGCTGTTTAGATAATGTATACTGATGAATGTCCCTATAAGTCGCCAGAAACCGTGTATTAGATAGGTGTGTGTGGTCATGTTGCTGATTCCTGTAACATCCCAATACATATTCACTGTACTATGACGTACACTAGTTTCGCCAGCTAAAATGAAATCTATATTTGATGTAAAACAAACAACAAAATATTTTATTGTTACAATTCATTCATAACGTCGTAATTGAATGTTATAATGTTCTATTAGGTATAGTAGATTATAAAGTTTGGAAGATAATTATAATTAAGATGTTACCAATAGTGATGCCTAAATAATAAATAAACCATCTATATGACGATAGTGTGTAGATATGCACGTTCTTAACAGTTTAATGGTAGCTGAAGCAACAATAGTGGAATGTCTAATCTTAAAATAATATTCTTCCATCTAACGTGTTACATTTTTTTCGCCTGTTCTATTTGCTGGACCAAGGGATCTTGTAAAGGCTGTAAAGTTATGGCATGGCGCAGCATCCCATGCTATGCCCACTGAAATCGAATCAAAGATTTAACTGTACATAGTGTAGTGTCATGTGTAACTTTGCAGTTTTTCAATACATTCATGTAATTTCATACTGTCCTGGCAATACAGTTTTGTTTGGCTTTTTATTGAAAGATTAACCATCAGAGCACCATAGCTCTTTATATTAAGATACAATGTATTATTCCCATTATGGCACTGTTAAAAATTTTCTTATGTAAATATATAGATGTGTTAAAAATGGTATTTTATTTTAGATTAGTTTCCTGTGGGGCAAGCAAGAACCTCTCGATAGTCCGTAACGCTATCGACTAATATGTCATTATCTCAAAAAAATTTTGCTTGCGAGTCGATAGCGTTACATTACAACGCGTAAAAAGATTCATGCTTACCTATCCTACTGTAACCAGACTTATTTTCACACTGCAGTAAGACATAAAAGCCGACTTGTAGGTACCAAGTGAATAATGATTACAGTCAAACCTGGATAAGCGAGAGTTCAAGGGAGCACAATCTCATTCTCGCTTATAGAGGTTTCTCACTAACCCGAGTTTCTCGCTAATGCAGATACATGGGTAGCGTTTCTCTCTTATAGAGGTACGCAGCAATAACAAGTTACAGTAAGTACGATTGTAGTAAATATGTAATATGATAAAATTATGTGCATAATATGCACAACATATATTATGTACGTGAGGAGCGTATCGTATGCAATTTACATTATTTTTTATATATTTTTATTTCTTTCTGATATTTCATCATAATGTCTGTAACGAATTAGCACCACTTCATGTAATAAATTTCCAAAAAAAAGCAATCAAATTCTTTTCTTTGTTCGCCTAATATTGAACAGGTACAATATTGACGAGAAAACAATAAAAAAACAATGGTAGAAAGTTCCACGAAAATTAAGAATGAGTCATAAAATAGCAGATGTTAAATTTGTAATTTGTTTTGTCATTTGTTATTGTATGAACCTATGTATTTTTTGTAGCAATAGTTCCTCCTAAATAATAAATAAAGCTCATCTCTCGCTTATAGAGGTATAGATAAGTAGCAGTCTCACTTACGGAGGTCCATGAGGGAAAAACGACTCTCTCTTACAGAGGTTTCTGTTTCTCGCTAATAGAGGTTTTGGGAGCTTAAAATGACGGGTCCTGGCTATTACTCTCACTTATGGAGTTTTCTCACTTATCCAGTTCTCACTTACCCAGGTTTGACTGTATATCATTTGCAGCATCACCGATGCCGATATATGTCGCATGTTCATTTATGTTACGTCACCGACGCGTGATATGTATAATGAACTTTGCAAATAGGCCCAACGCTCAGTACTCGCTATGCCAAATACCTCCTGTGGTTCCCCATTATGGTCGATTCTGACCGTCACACTTAAACGTAAACTTAAATTTAGTTAGGTCTGTCCCTCTCTATCCCTAACATAAATGGTCGGTACAGAAAGGGACAGGTAGGACTAATTCTACGTTTAGTTTTAAGTGTGACAGAATCGACCATGTTATGTGCCTTTTAGAGCGGTATGCTTAGAGCAACATATCCGTTAGAAAGCCCGCGTTGCTCTAAGGCGGTGTGTGATTTATCAAAAGGAATCTGGAGGAAAATATGAAAATGCTCAACTAACATGTTTTGTATTAATAGATCTAAATGGCATAAATGTTCTTCGTGGCATATGTGCCTTACTTACTTACCATTTTGAGCCAATCCTTTTTTTTATATGATAAACCAGTTACATGTGAGTACCTAGAAGCACTGGCGGCTTCTGCTATTTTTAGATGGTTCACATTTTTTTTTATATGAGCGCATGCAAAATTAGTCTGGAAACGCCGCGCGTGTTGAACCGATGCATGAACCGATTATCACTCTAAATAAAATTCAGATTACCTAATGAAACACATTAAAGACAACCATATCGCGTTCTAACTTTGACTAAGCGACATCTAGTGGCCGCATACGTACACTACGAATGTGAGCGGCGCTCCAAATTAGGCTAATTTTTCATAAGAAATCTTCTGTTTCACGCGCCGGCCTACGGCGGTATGTATCTTTCGCACTCATTGAATACAGTATTAGGAATCGTACCAAATTTCGTTTCATTGGAGCGCGATCGCTAGCGCTCCACTCGATACATAAGATTGCAACTTACTTGAGACGAACGCGTAGTCACTATTGTATAAACATAGTAGAATTGAAAGATAATTTATATTATATTGCCTATGTAATCTTCGTGGGTGGGAGTGCACTGCACCAGCGCTCCTTAGGACGAGTCGCCAGTGCCTAGAAGTAAATGTACCTGCGCAATGTTTTCCTTGTAAGCAAAATAATGACACATGTATCACTATTTATCTTTATTGAAAACAATGAAATAAGTAAAATAATTAAATTAAAACCTTTATTGTAATGGAAATATTATATGTCTTTATTTCTTGTTAATAGGTTTTTTGACCCTTCGAGCCGGATTTTATGTTAATTTGTTTGGTGTAAGTAAAATTGAATGTTGTTAATAACGTGAAAAAGTAATTAAGGTATAATAAATAAGTTATAATAACATCAACATTACAATATAACACCTATAGATGTACATAATTTTATTAGACTAATCAGAACATAAAATTTTAATACCATCTTATTTATTTTTAATACTACCTACGTACTTAATTGTTAATTTCTAGTCACAGCTTTAACTTATTGGTGTCCTGGATGTTCAGTTACTTAGGTAACGTGAGTTCTAGAATTAGACCGTCTATACTTTTAGGCCAATTTCTAAAACATTGCTAGAATGTGTCAATAATGGCTCCGCCAAATCTGCTCTTTAGGAAAACAAACGTTTTTGCACCAGCCATACAAATAGAGCAGTTTTGGTGGTCATATTTTATAATAACTTAGGTAAGGTACTCGATAATACTTCGAGTGCCTAGTGTACATAAGATTTTAGCACTCGTGACTTATACAACAAGATGTGACACGTCAGGTGTATAGGCCGGCATGTATCGAGGGATTCTGCCCTCGTCCCTTCGTCTGACAACACCCCTTTCAACGGCCAAACTGATGCTACCAGCTTCTTTCACCCCATTCGACTTGGTCCTTCGCTGCGAGGGCAGTATAGATGCGCGCATAGTCTTACGTTTCTGAAATAGCAAATGAGCACATCACAACTTATATCGAAACCATAGACAATATGGATGCATGTGTACTTACAACATCGATAGCTACTTCGTGCGGTGAACGGCCTCAAGCAGTGGGGCGACTAAAGCTGCGGCACACCAAGTCGCTAGTACAAAATCAATGAACACCGAATGCAAAACATAAGTGAGCAGCTGCCTTAATATGAATGAAATCAAAATTCACTTTACGTGAACATGTATGTAACGTTTATTGCTAGATAAATATTGGTCATTAACAACGTTTACGTTATCTATTTCTACGTGATATAAATATAAATGCCATTGTGATTAGATTTTGCTTTCGATATGTTGTTTTGTGATGTAGTGATGATCCATGGCTTCTATTTTGGCCCTGTTTACCTCGACAGCGCCTCGCCATCTGTCAGCAGCATGCCGGGCGATCTCCATCCTCTTCTGCTTCTTGATCTGATGTCGCTTGTACACAACTTCTATCACAATTAGCACGATTCCTCCTATAATGCCCGCCAGTACCAAAATGAATACACCTGCCATATTCTTTAGGCCCAATGTATTCGGGGTCTTTTCATTTTCTTCGCAATTCAACAAGTTGTTTCGGAGGATCCATTGATTGTCTAAAGATTCCATTATGCCACCTAAGGAAATTTTAAACGTTTGCAATATCATAACAGTGAGAGCATAGGTATATTAAAAGTATATCAAGTTTAACTTACTTTCATGAAAGTCCAATATGGCCAGCGTAACTGAATCCGCCCATGGAGAACCTTTTTGCAATCCGACACCATACCCAGACCTTCCAAACAGTTCTCCTGCTGTTACTAGTTCACAATCTTGAGCTGCTTCGTATTCCAATCGCGATGAGTCCCAAATAAACGCCATTAACTTTCTATAACAAAAGTTTTAAAATAAACTTACATCCTAAGAATAAGGATTCGCTCCGCGAAGACCAATCATTAATCTAAGCTTACATCCGTCTCGAAGGACCAAATATACATTTTTTAAAATTAAATATAAAGGTACTTTATGTTGTTGTTCTTCTTACCCATTTTTGACATCCTGAATAGCGAATTCGGCAGTATCATAGTTATTTGATTCCATTGTTCTGTACATGTTGGAAAGTTCCACTTGACGTCGGAAGTACATGTCCACTGCTGATCCTTTCACTGTTGCGCAAGTCAAGTTCTCCATAGTGTTACGTAACTGGACAAGGAAACGATTTAGTAAATACATCGAACTTGTAGATAGTGAAAAAATATTAAATGGGGAACACCTACTCTTGCGTCATTGATGCCGGTGAGCTTGGTTTTTGGTCGCTCGAGCACAAGGAAGGCGGCCAAGTTAGCAGTGTAGGAAGCGACGATTATCATCGCGAAACCTGCCCACACCATGCCTAGAACCCTGGCCGAAAAGCTTCTCGGAGTACCTAGGCAAATAATGTTTAGTACTTACGAGTACCTACGTTACTACATATACCTACTACGAAAGTTATGTTCGTTTTACATTACCTTCACCGATACCGCTATTCAAGAGAACCCCCCAAGCAAACCAAATAGCACTAGATAGATTCAAAGCATCTTCCTCAGTTCCGTCAATGTTAGCAAGTTTAAATCTTCCAAAAGGCGAGAATCTGTCCAAGAGATACAATACCAGCGCCACGACATGTACCGACACCATAACAAGAATCCAGAGGGTGTTTGAAAATGGTTGCAAGAACGATACCAATGTTGAAGATCGTGATGGCTGAAAAAGTAACCGGCAACATAAATCTTTGCATAAATATTAAGTTACACGGTTGCTTGGTTGATTTAGGTAAGTACTTACTTTCTTCTCCAAAATAGTAATCCCTTGATATTTGAATGGTTTGCTAAACTCGATAAATTCTGCCCTTTCTGGGTTAATTGTCAGAGGAGCTACAATCATGTCCGCACGTTCGTAGACAAGCTCACCTATGAAAGTTAACGTAATTTACATATTAGGTATGTGTCTCAAAAACCTTTGCGACTAAATAATTGAAACCAAAAAGCTATTTATTTCATTACCTATAAGCCCTGTCCATTCCTTTTTAGCTCCGGGTGTTGAATAATTACGAATAATGTAATGACCAAATTGTCCATCAGGCGAAAGAGCCAAGGAGTAAGTGAAGTTGATTTCTCTGGATAAATGTCTCAGAAGGTCCATACAAAATCCTCGGCAGCAGTACAGTTTATCTGTAATGTTATGTCTTATGTACCTAGTAGCCTAGTTATACAGTTTTTTTTTAAATAGGCAAGTAGTTATTATTCATTTTCAGAGAAGGATTGTGAATCTACCAGAGTCGTTAGTAGCGTTGTAATGTGGGCACGGAATCTCATCTGCAGTACATTCACTTTCGTCGTAAACTCGTCGAGTGTACACGAAAGGCTTTTCCTCGATCGTCAAAACCTAAAAGTGTACAAATAACATAAATGACAAACATAATTTAGAAGGATGGAATATTCATGGTTTGATACTGAAAATTCAACCTTCAGATGTGTTGGTATCATAAATCCTTCGGGCTTAGAAGGACTTCTACCCATCCATATTATCTCTTGTTCTTTCAACTCCAGACGCATTTTCTGTATTTCCTAAAACATTTCAATTTATTTCTATCATACGTTTTCATTTGATCTATCAGATACCTAATGTGAGTAGTAGGTACCTAAAGTTTCTTTACCTTTGAGTAAAAGTATTTTCCAACAGCAACATGTTCGCCTTGAGCCCTTACATTAACCATATCATATTCAGCATAAATTCGATCACCATGGTCGTCGAAAGCAACATGTCCAGTGGCTCCACTTTCTAGGGTCTGTTTCCTAATATAATCAAACAGAAGTCGACCAGTTGTCCAAATCGATCCAGAATTATCACAATCAGAAGGTGGAGCGTATATTTCTTCGGACGTGTTCATATCACGAATTGCTGAGGCTAAGACGTATCTAAAAATTATAAGATGCACGTGTTATTTAGGCTTGATCGCCTAAAGTTATACTCATACTTATTCATATTTGCTAGGCATTATTCTCTTACATGGAATCTTGAATGTGTGCGTGTTCATTAGTAGCGTTTACAAGACGCAATCCCAATAAACCTTCTGGAGCATTAGCAGCATCCAATGCTTGTTCAGTCACCATCCACACGTAACCAACTGTAGTCATATTCAGGAAAGTTGCGTCTCGGAATATTATTTCTGCGTCCGTTTTACTAGAAAATACGTTGGAATAATTTTAATATGAAATGAACGTAATATGGTAGGTATAATCAAAGCTTTATTTATCATACCTGGCATACATAAGGAAAACTCGGGCTTGTGCTCCTCTAACGTCCATCAATCTATCCGAAAACGAGTCTAGTCCAGGCTCAAATTCAATCACTTGTTCCACTACAACTTTCCGATCTATATCTTCGTCCACACTTTGTGATGTAGTTTGGAATCTACAAGAACATAGGAATGTAAATTTTGTACTTACCTCAGAAACATAAAACGTTTATTGTTTTATGTTAAGTATTTCCTACCTTCCCAAGATAGCTCGTCCATCAGTATCAGAACTATGAATAATAATGACTTTCATGTAGTTGAAGTGTTTGAGAACATCTACCCAAACATCTGCCTGGTGAGAATACGGAGGAACAGTTCGAAGGAAGGAGACATGGATATTTTTGTCAGAAAAAGCGGAATCTCTGGACGAAATGCCAATAACTGGAATATGATAAAAGCCGCTGGTGTATGACACGGCTGCTGGAGATAACTCTCCTGTTAATGGATGAGACACCACTACAGCATATATCTGCAAATAATACCTCTTGTTAGGCGCTTGATATATTGTATTAACTTAAATAATACGCTGACAACAAGTAGAACTGAAACAGGGCAGGAAGAAAAAGAAGAAGGTAGGTATAAGAAAATGTAAATAGAAGTATCGTAATGGTAAAGACATTTTTCGTCTACTGAAAATATAGGTAGATACTTACCCGATGAGCAATAAGGTCCTTACAAACATTTAGAGCCGTTTTAATTGGATTTGTGTCCATCAGAATAGAATAGTCGTGATAAGTAACACCTCGAGGGACATACTTATCTTTGAAGTTAAGATTCTGGAAAGGAAGGGGTGGTTAGATTATTACCTAGTTTAAATGAAGACTTCGCTTTATTCAAGACATCTTAGACGGTAGAAGCTAGGTGTAATAATTACTAAACAATTAAAAAGAATGTCAACTATCTTAGGTAAGTATATTCTTTTACAAAAGGAAGTTACCTTGGTTAATGTTACTAAAGTCAACTTACAGAAATGGTATCCTTAAAAAATGCCACTGAATCGTTGCTGGAGAGCACTCCCCCGACATTGTAGTAAGTTGGGTTGGAGAACCGTCGTCGATCTATTTCAGCGGTCACTTGGTGGCATAAGACCACCAATACGATGATTTTGAACATCTTTAGAAGCCTACAAAAACTGAAAATATAGCTAAGTACCTAACTACTTTCAAAAAAAGGAAAATATCATGATCCCAAGCAGAATACTTAGTACCTATGTAATTTCCACGAGTTTGTGGTAATTTCAAAGCTATAATACTTTGCTATTCATACAGTTGCAGGAGACTAATCCTGTAGACTACTAAGTACTAACGTATTATGACAAGGAGCGAATCAGTGTAACTAACTTTACCTAACAACACAGAATTACATATTACACACTTTTGTATTCCAAAAAAAGGTAGCCAGATCGGCAGGTTCACGAAGGAGGTCCTACAGTCACGTTTAGCATTCTCTTAAAATTATCTCTTCTGACCTATCTTCCGAGAAAATTTGTAAAAACATCTTAAGTACTTACTAATTTTGCATTCGGAAAGTCACACCCTCTACCATTGATTAATTATTCATACTGTTACACTATCGTATCTTTCGATTTTGTTTTATACTGACCTTATTTCCTATATCAGAATCTTCATTTGTGTTGATTAGTTAGGCATTTGTTTGTGTGAATTATCATTTTCATCGGAGATGAGAGATGCTGTATCCTCAGATGGAGCTCGGTCTATCTGTCATTGGCATGGCAACTACGCATGCGCACTGGGAGATCAATCGGCAGCAAAATGTGGAATCGTCGAATTTGATAAGGGTCATAATCGAGTATGACCTATTTTCGTGGTAAAGTTATGTAATTCAATCACACTTAGATAAGTGCAGTTAGGGAAGTAGGTATGGCGCGGTGGGTGGATGCTTCTTATTCCATTTTAAATAAAATTGAGGAGTAGCTACTATGGGGATTGCCAGTAAACCGGCAAAACAAATAGAAATTTCTCCGGAGATCGGCCTGCCTGCGACCCTCGTACCCCGCGCGTCGTCATCTGCGCGCCCGTTATCTATTGTAGTTACTTTTTTATCCTTTGTTATTTGAACCTTCTTTTTTACACTGTCTTGTTTGTATATATAGCTCTAAAACAATATCCTTTGTACTCCGAACTTTCTAGGCATCCCTATTTTTTACACTGTTCTGTTCTGTATATAGGTATATACAGGATGATTTTTGGTCATCAACGTTCCCGAAAACTACGAAATATCCTCATCATCACGATCATTTTTCTCCATGGAAGCATACCTGGGAAGTGTCTGGTTTCCAAAATATTAGGGTCCAAAGTTGAGTAAATAGACTGCGTTTTTCTGCATAAATGCACATAGACACGCGTAGCAGGATTTTTTCACGAAAAATAATTAATATCTGTCTATAAAAAAACTAACATAAACACTAGACACTATAATTATCGCACGATCAAGGAATTTAATTATTTTTTTCAAAAAAAAAATTTTTTTCTTAGCATTTTTTTTGGCATAAACTTACTTTATTTCATGTATTGAATACGTACCCTTCGTTAAAGGTGGCCACAAAAAAACATCCTGTATAGCCCGGTGTCTGTAATAAAACATGATTCGTTTCCTCAACGGTGACTTTTACTCGTCTTCCCGAAACTCTAACGTAGTGGTGCAATACCAGAATACCCAACCACTACACTACCTAGGTAGGTACCTAAAGTAATAGGACTTCGGCCCTACAAACGAAAAAGGAAATAATATGCAGTAAAAATTTTCAAAAATGTATTCAAAGTTAAAACAAACAATCGCAGTACCTAAATCATTGTAGTTAACAATATTTTTTTTCTTAAAATAACAACATAATCTACTTCTAATAGGTATAATGTACTCACTACTACGAGTATTAACAATTAGATAAGAAACTTTCATTTAATCGTAAGTTGATCTTTTTAAAACAAAGCAAATAAAGTAATCAAGATTCTCTGTGCAAGAGTCTACCAAGCCCATTGACCTGCATTAGCAGACCAAGGTGCAGGAGGCCATGGTGCCGGCCAGGAGGTCCAAGGGTCAGGTCGCAGGGCTGCAGCGGCCGCAGTGGCGGCGTGGTGGGCCGCCCCAGCCGCCCCGGCCGCTCCTGAGCTTTGTAGCACTGATAGTTTCAGGGATTCTATGTCTAGAAATAGAGGTTTTGTTAAAAATGGTGGCTGCGAATTTGCCTGTGTGAGACGAGATTAGCAGACATAACTGTGTTCCCGAAATGGGGTAGCGAGAACTACAGCATCATAAAGGAGATATCACAGCTACTAACATAGCTTAGATACCTACTAACTGATCTATGTAATATATCTCCTAGGTAGGTGATATTTCTTTCGACTCTACAATCTCGTTTTTATAAAAATGAAACTACCTATAACCAACAAAGATAGAGTTTTCTTAAACTTACCCGCATTCTGTAGTCTAGCTGCCTGATTGTGCGCAGCTCGCTGAATGGCTCTCGCAGCCGCAGCTTCCCTGGACGCAGCTATCTTCTGGGCGGCGGCTGCGCGGGCCTTAGCTGCGGCCAGCTGCGCTTGAGCGTGTACCGCAGCTTGAGCCGCTTCGAGCGCATGCGCACGGGCATGCCGGGCTGCTTCCTCACTGTTAATAGTATTTTCAAAATAAAGTTCTGGGATACTCTTTATCACTACACGTATTGCTTAAAATAGGCTAACAAGGGAATGTATTAAGTAAAAGCTGTAGGTAGGTACACCAGTCTATCTAATCTATTTAGACGTCATGTTCAGTGATTCTGAATGAACTGTCAAAACTTGATACCAACCTCTTGTGGGCAGCATGAGCAGCAGCCGCCTCCTTAGCGCTGGCGATGCTCTGCTGCTCTAATGCCAGATGCTTAGCGTTGGCGACCTGGTGCTGCGCGGACATCACTGCATGTGCTGCCGCTTTGGCTGCAGCAACTGCACCGGCGACGTCGGTGTTCGAATCGGAAGACCATGCTGTATAAAGTAATTCATCATAAGTATATAACGTCCTGCCTGAAAATTTGTATGATATGACGTACTCTTATCACCTGTAGGGCGCACATAAGTGGATAAGTTGTAGTATTTTACTATTTAAATAGCTAGATCGTTGACGATTTCCAGTAGAAGTGAGCCCTATATTCCAAACCCTAAACAAAAACACCTTGCTCTGATTGCTAATGCACCAGCAGCACCCACTTCAATAGTGGCGCGTCAGAACAAACATACATGATGTCATTTGTACCTGGTGATCCAGCATGAACGAGAACCCCTGGATTGGCGTTGGGCACCCAGCCAGCTAAAGGGGCGTCCCAGCCGATTACGCTGCGCTTGTCTGGCTGGCTTGCTGCCAAAGCCGATGCCAGAAAGGCTGATGCTAATATCTGAGGGAGAAAAGTATCTATAAGTAAGTATGTAGCTACGGTTATGTGGTGTGCTACTGGACCTACTTATGCAGAACAGGACCCATATTTTTGGATGGATTTGTCTGATAGAGTATAGTTTAAATCTAACGATCAAAATGAGAAATAGGATAAGGTTAGGTAGACGAGATGAAAATAAATCACGATCTATCAAAGGACGGAATGTTTTTGGGCTGATTTTGCATTTCATACCCAATTTTCGAAAAAAAAAATTAAGTTTCCGACCAAAATGGAACCCTTATTTCAAATAGTTTTCAATACAAATAGGGTTAAGACTTTCCTGTAAAATATTAACTTACCAAAACTTTAAAAGCCATAATTTATTGTGGCTTGTTTACTCAGGAACAACAACTGTCGATATGATACTGATTGGAAGACCATAAGACATTTTATATGGTACAATCGCGGAACTGTTTAACAAAATTGAAAAGAAAGGGATTGCTAGTAGATGCTAGGTACATGTTACCTATCCTATTGAGGTATCCTCACAATAATTGAACCTAAAAACAATAAATTATAGAAGGTAGTGTGTGCACCATCGATATCTGGGTTGTTACCTGAGCAATTACTCTCACTTTCAATGTAACTCAAGGAACTCTATTTATAATTCGTTATAGGTAGGTACTAAGGCTGCCTTATTATCTACTAGTGGACGTCCGCGACTTTGTTCGCGTGGACTGCAGAAAAAACAAAATGGCGAAATTATCCGGGATAAAAATATTTTCCCGGGATAAAAAATAGCCTATGTGTTAATGCAGGGTGTCAGCTAACTCCATACCAATCGCTTCAGCCGTTACTACGTGAAAGAGTAACAAACATCCAAACTTACAAATTTTCGCATTTATAATATAAGTAGGAAATTTAGGAAACATTTCCTAATATTGGATACTTTACCCTAGACTTTTACACTTGTGCCCAAAATGCGGCAGTAGGCTTAGCCCTTACCACGTGAGACTTAACAGGCTTACTGGTGAAAAGTTGGTGCTAAAATGCACAGTAGGTACCTACACTTCCGGCCATCTCCCGTGGGGACGAAGTGAGTGATATGTAGTACCAATTATACCAGCATCGGGTATAATATTTCGGTAAGTATGTAGTTGGGTACTACCTTCAGGTAGGTAGGTAGACTCTTCAATTACTTTTTTACCTAAGAACGAAATGCCGGTTATTTTCTTATCAATTCCACCTACCTATAGTAGAAGACACGTAATCAATCAATATCTATCGTCTTATCAGTCGATTGAGAATTCTAGATAGCTGTCTTGCATGATGGCGCTAGTTACAACTAATAGGCATGTGACCTAAGATCTAATCAGTCTGCGTACACTACTACTAGGTACCGTTCCCGAGGGAATTTCGGAAATTCCTTTCTTAGCTGAAGTTTCCTGGTCGTATTCTCCTTTCCCACCAAATTTCATGGTTTGATAAAATGGTTTGGTATAGCGTAGGTAAATATCCAAAATATCAAAGCTCCTTATAAAAAATGGATTGAGTATTTAAGCGGCAGTTTGAATAATATTGCATTGTGGGGTGTAGGATCCATAAACATTCAATTCAATTTTTGTTAATGGCCACAATTGTGTCAGGCACAATGAATCCGCCAATGTCACGTAGAGAGGAGAAATCACGCAGATGATTTAAAAAAAAAAAATAATAATTTTGACAATAAAAACCATAAACATTCTACTTTCATGGTAAAAGCGCACAAATGAGTTCAGCTATTGGACAGAAGATGGAGCTGATAGAAAACTTATTTTTTTGCAACAGGCAACTCTAAAATACGTTTCGTTCCACACAATGTATTATGTAAAAAAATTGAGAATCATGAAATTATAAAATAGTATAACGTGTGTCTCCCTTCCAATCAGGATGGGGGGTCTTGGCATACGCAAAATTTCCAGTGTTAGTCTACCCGCGTTTCTGTCCTCGGCCTACAGCACAGAAAAACTAATAAAAAAAATTCTACAACCGACATTTGGCGATATTAGTGTTTCAGTCTGCGGGTTGGCCGAAGCCAGAAACAATTGGATAGCACGGTGCCCGAATGTGGACCTGCCCAAGAACCCATCCTCTCAGCGACAGTGGGATGAGCCACTCTGCGATTTGGTACGGAAAGAGCTAATACAAACGTCATCCAATATCGCAGAGCGCGCTCGTCTACTAGCTGTCGGAGAGTGGGAATCGGGACTATGGCTGCAGGCCCTACCATCACCGCATACGGGTACCATGCTGGACAGAACCACATTCCGGATAGCTGCTTCGCTTCGTCTCGGGGCCCCAGTAACAGTCCCCCATATCTGCCAATGCGGGGACAGTGTGGGTCAACTTGGTCACCACGGTCTTTCATGCATAAGCAGCTCAGGCCGCCTCCCAAGGCATGCAAACTTAAATGAATCGATCCGTCGGGCCCTTGGAAAAGTCTACGCGCCGGCAATCTTGGAGCCCAGGGGCCTAGCGCGTGACGATGGGAAAAGGCCCGACGGTATGACGCTAGTGCCTTGGGAGATGGGTCGACCGCTTGTGTGGGACGCTACTTGTGTTGACACACTTGCTGCGTCCCACATCGGCGGAACATCAGTTAAGGCCGGTGCTGCTGCATGTTCAGCCGAAAACGCCAAGCGCCGCAGATATGCAGGACTCCCAGGAGACTACATGTTTGTGCCGTTTGGCGTCGAGACACTGGGACCGTGGGGACCAGAGGCTCATCGCCTCTACCGGGAAATTTCAAATAAATTACGCGAAAGCTACCGTGACCAGAATGCTGGTCTCTTTTTTGCGCAAAAAATTAGCATTGCCATACAACGTGGCAATGCTGCCAGCATTCTGGGCACCCTCCCGGTAGAAGGCAATTTTGTAAATATATTTAATGTAGATTTCGTGTAGATTAATTTAGTTTTTAGTTTTATATAATGTAGTAGTAATATTATTGTCAATAGTAATTTAAGCTCTTTAATAATTTAAATAATAAATAAATATCCTGCTGTCAAATAGTATAACTATTATAAACTTCAGTATAATTGCTAAATGTCAACATTTCACATTGTACCATATTTATCGTAGAAATTAATTCTTTTTATTACAATCAATTTTGAACTTTTAGCGCATAAGCCGCATGATTTATGCATGGTTTTTGTCGCACCGTTGACATTGACATAATTATTCTCCGTCCGTTCGTTCTCCTCCCTATTTGACATTTTATAAACTACTTTTTGATTGATTTCATTCCGCACACTCAGTTTTTAAATTTTTTATTAAAATTAGCAATGTATTACATTTAATTACCTACTAGAGATAAATTTTAAAGCAATTATAACTCCAGAACAATCACGGTAAGTTTGTAAAGATTACGTAAAATACCTACCCTATCGACAAATCTATTTCACCGAACATCATCAGTTAAATATAATTTTATGCACATTAATAAATTTTTAAAGAATATGAATTATGAAATCATACTTATAAGAAAATTCCCGTGGTTATATAAGTTGCCTTTATGCCACAGATTTTTTTTTCTATTAATCACAATGTATCCAAAGTTGTGCTGCTTGTGTAATATCTATTAAGGCTTAAATTATATTAATTATCATAATGTTTACTATCATACTATCAGTCTAAGACATTACTTAAATATTGAATGTAGATTAGGTATTGTCCATAGCATTCAATCATATTGTTACTACATCTAAAGTTTGCTTATTAACATGCAATTTTTTAAATATTTTTTAGAATCCATCTATTTTCAGAAATGGCAACCAAAAATGCTCCACCTCCTGCACAAGTCAAGTAAGTAGCTTTAATTATTTGCTAGAATATTATAAATATTTATACTATGATTCTTATATTTTATTTTTAGTTAGGAAATTTAATTGTTTAATAATTGTAGATATGTATATTGACATTTCACATATATTCTGTTTGTAAAGGAAGATATACTTATTTCATTGGATAGTCCTAATTCACACATCTTAGGTTTGAATATAAACCCAATTTCTTGGTTGGCAGATGCACATTTCAACAGCTCAGTTGTTGCCAAGTGAGTCTGCAATTATTAAAATACCTATCATATTATTACTATTTCTTGCTGAACATGTAGAAATGTGAAAGGCCTTTTTGACTGAGCAATATGGATGATGTTTAAATACCATTAAAAATTATTTTTTTATACAATGTCATCATACTGAAATAATGTGGACAATTCTGGCTTGTCTGAGCTGTCACAGTTAAATATAAACTTAAAATTAGTCATGTTTGTCCTTCTGCACTTTTAATGTAAATGGCTGAGACAGAAAGAAACAGGTTAAATAATTTTAAATGAAGTTAAGTAGCTACCAACATGTTGTTTTTTTATATTATTCTATAATCAGTGTTACATCTTATTAAAGTGAATTCTAATAGTGAGAGAATATTAATTTGAAATTATAAATCCATATAAGGGTTTATTTTCTATTCAATATGAAATCAAGTCCTTAGAACATAATGATTATAATCTCTATAGACTCGACCACCAACCTGCACTATGTAAAGAAAATAAATAATAATAACTTTATTATTTTTTTGTTTTCATATGCAAATCTCCAGACAGAAGTGAGTAAAAATTTACAAATGCTTATCTGTGGTATTGCATGTTTCATGTTATGTGTATTAGAGGACCCACACTAGCTTCTTCTGAGCGTATTTTGAACGTCGCACGGTGGGCTGAAAAACGGCTTTCATAGACATAGGAATCAAAAGTGGCAAATACCGAATTTCTAATCGAATATCGCTTCTACTAGTTATTATCATATACTCAAATGATACTCGCATCAATCTGCACAAAAACAAAGGACTTATAATTTTTTTACGAAAAATTTGTATGAAGCTAGAATAAAAATTTAATTATCTCTTAAACGGCAAGGAAAACCGTAATATCCTTACAGGTAGTGTTAGTACTAATTATTTATGATTTTTTGACGTACTACAAATAACGGTTATCACTGCCGATTTTTTTTAAAAAATCATCAAAATATTTTTATTTATTTTTACATATGAAACGGTTCCCTTTATTGTCTAACTTAAGAAAATCGATATTATGAATGTGGTTAACTCAAATGATATGAATTTATAGGTATAAAACAAGAAAAATATAAAAAAATGCTGTTTATTTTAAGTTACAAAAATGTTCTTAATTATACAAAATATTCAATTAAATTATAATTGAACCAAATAGTACAGTAATCTTACATAATTAATAAAAAAAATTGAAAAATGAGAGTGATGAAAATTCGTATTTTTTTTTACATTAGAAAGAAAGAAAGAAAAGAAGTATATTTTTCTTATATTACGAATTTTCATCATTCTCGTTGTCGGATTCCAATTCTGAGTCAGAATCCAAGTTAGTTACATCTAAAAACTCGAACTCAGTTTCCTGAAACTGGATTAAGTCGAGAGTTTCACCAAAAAAGCTTAGTTTTCTCTTACTATCTAGCTTAGGCCTTTGTGCACTTAATAAGGGATCAGAGGAAATGACAAGCATATTTAAAATATCTTGATTTGAATCTTGCCTGCTTCTTTTTCGCGAATGATTTTCCCGGAACCTCCTAAAATCTTTATTTCGCGACTCTGAGGCTTCTTCAGAGAGAGCCCCAATGGGCACAATGTCATTTTTCTCAATGATGTCAGCCCCGTGTATTAACAATTTATGTACGGTTGCCGACATGTAGTACCAATCGTATAATTCTACGTACTTTTCTGCCGTTTTGCGGGAAAAATCTTTGAACTTGTTCACATCGATTTTCTCGCCAGATGTTATTGCTTGCAAAATCACAGCAAATCTTTTTATGAGCTCCTCATCCAACCCGGTAATAGCTGCAGTTGTATTTGGAAACTCGAAAAACTTTCGTGCGGTATTGCCATCATTGGTGGTTCCCGAGCCCTGTTTTACTATATCAATCAACAGATTGAGCTCATCTTTAAATTTGTCCTGAATGTGTTTTTTTCTTGTCTGCAACATTTCTTTGTGCTCATTACTTCTCGCTGCCCACTGTTTGAAGTCAAGCCTGTACGCAATATGTAACAGACATTCCATGCAATTTATACGGGCGTGTAAGGATGACAAACCAAATTCATATACGTCAGAACACACAGTCTTCGAAGTTACAACATCTAATCGGTTCATTTCTGTTGGTTTTGCTAAGCACAGGTAGCACGATGCGTTTGATCTGGCTTCAGAAAGGTACGTGCAGACTTTAGCGTCGATCATTGTCATCATTAGATGATGAGTCACCCTGTTATTATTACTGCTCTCTGTGGGGATAAGATCCTTAATTTCATCATCCATTTGTCTTTTGTGATCAATTACAACTGCTTCACTCTCTTTTACAAAAGTAAACTGGACTGGACGACAATACAAAGCTGAGCATGGTTTTGGGTTCGTCCATAAAGTATTATCTCCATCTGTCAGTTTTAGTGGGACCAAAGAGGTCATAAAAATGCTGGAATCATCCTGCTCGCCCTCCATTTTCTGCTTGTACCGGCTTTGGTTGGAGGCACCATCAAATCCCCACTTGGATATCAGCTTTAGCTGCTTATTTTGCACATCGTCAGAAAGACTTTGAAGAATCCTCGTCACTGTGATGTCCAGTAAAGCTTGAAGTGTAATTCGAGCCGATGAATCCGTAACTGACACTGATTGATTCGGAGGGTAGCAACTAAGCTTAGTTTGTTGCACTTTGTAGTAAGATGGATATATATCATTAGCACCTTCGCGAATGGCAGCCTCTCGCAATGTAATATATTGCCACTTGATAGTTTTAGTGAAAGAAGCAATCCAAGCGCTTTCTCTGCTGTAAAAACCACTTTTTTCACTGGTTTTTTAAGCGTCTCACTAATTGTAGCCGCTGCTTCAGGATTTTTCATCATATATTCGATCACTGAAGCGATATCTCCATGCCCTTCTTCTTTTAAACGTGCTGCAGCTGCATAGGCCAATTCACTGGAATCTTCGCTTGTATGGTCATCAGATCTTCTCTTTTTCTGTTTGTTTCCTAGATCTTCAAAGGGTTTTCGGGACCTTTTTGTCATTGTCCCAACAGACGATGATGTTACTGCACTAACGGACGATGACGTCGACGGTTCTTGAGAGATGGTGTGTATATCATCAATAGTTTCTCGATTAACCAAAGTTTGCACACAACTTGGCCAATCAATATTTGCTTGCAGCCAATTTCCGTACAGTCTTCTGAAATTATCAAGGAATCTGCTGGATTTCTGCCACCTCTGTAAAGCAGCTCGCGTAAACCTTCGACAAAATTCTTTAACAGTTACTTGATCTTCGACAGAAAGGCAATCGCCTATGCGGGATACAAGTGCACCAAACAATACTTCATGATTAAATGAAGTAGTCTCACTTTTTAGAAGAACAAACAAGTCTAAATTGGTGATTAAACTTTCCATTATTTGATTTAAAATCACAGAGCAAATATTATTTAGTGTTAACAGTTACACGGATGTGAACAATTTAAATTAAAAGCAAAAGTTTAGTCCTTTTATAGCAAAAAATCGATAATTAGTTAACTACCCCCATTAGACTTTCAAAGAAGTACTAAAGAAAACTTATAGTCGACAATATAACACATTAGCACAACTAATTACCACATTAGCTAATCAGAAAAAAGTGATGCAGTCCAAAGATTGCATTGTTGCGCGATATTGCTAATTATTTAATCACCTATTTAGTCTCTTCAGAAGCCTAAATTATTAGAATTACTTAATCACTTACCTAGTTACAATGAAACTAAACAATTACTTAACAATTCTTTATGGTATTTTTAATGTATCTAAAATTGAAAACTTATTTTGGTTGATCAATATCCCACTGAGGCCGTGTGGTGTCCGGCAGAATAGAATAGCACCAACCCTCCATACACAGGGGCGTAAAAGGCGACTAATACGCTTGTATTAGTCGCCGTTTAGCCTGAGCCTCAATAGACCAGAAAATGGGCAGCAGCATTTTCATTATACTATGGTCTTTTACATCGATCTCCAACCTGCCTGCCAAGCGTGGAGATTATGGCAACATTCTCCCACGGGAGAGGCTCAGGTCCAGCAGTGGACTGTTATGGGCTGATGATGATGAATATCCCACTGAAAATAGATGTCTAAGTGCGGAAGTACAATAAACTTTTGCCTACCCTTTTGGAAGTAGACAGGGGATGCTAATTTTATATTTTGCGTTGTTAAAATTCTGTGTTTCTCAACTTAAACACGAAAAGGAACCGTTTCGTATGTAAAAATAAATAAAAATATTTTGATGATTTTTAAAAAAAAATCGGCAGTGATAACCGTTATTTGTAGTACGTCAAAAAATCATAAATAATTAGTACTAAAACTACCTGTAAGGATATTACGGTTTTCCTTGCCGTTTAAGAGATAATTAAATTTTTATTCTAGCTTCATACAAATTTTTCGTAAAAAAATTATAAGTCCTTTGTTTTTGTGCAGATTGATGCGAGTATCATTTGAGTATATGATAATAACTAGTAGAAGCGATATTCGATTAGAAATTCGGTATTTGCCACTTTTGATTCCTATGTCTATGAAAGCCGTTTTTCAGCCCACCGTGCGTCGGCATCGGGCGCGATGTCGGCGCTAGTGTGGGGGTCTCTTAGGTGTACAGTCATGAGTAATAACATGTACACGTTGTTAGATTTTGAACATTAACGGTCATAAGAAAATTTTTGTATACATCTTACTGCTCATGGCTGTGGCATGCGCTTAACTTTAACCATTTCCTAGCAATTATTGCATTATGCATGTCTACTTATACTTTTGTCATGGATACTTTGCTTTTGAAAATGCATGTTCTTGCTTAAATGTCCTGTATGTTCAGTAACGAATTCCAGAATGGAGCTTGAATCTCACCTCAACTGCTTGTATGTATGTATGTATGTATATGTTTTAAGTGCATGCTAAAGCTAACAATAGGTAGGTAAAATAGGTACCAATTTGCTAGAATATGTTAGTTAGGTTCATTAGGCCTCCTTTTACTTTTAAACTAAACATTAATATACTTCATTTATCAACTGTGGCCCGTGTGAAAGTAAAGGATACCAAAACTTTGTATTTAGAAGCTCTGAATATATACTTTTATCGCACGTGATTTACGCACGTTTCACGTAGTTCTACGTATGAACAAAGCAATTTAACCCATTTTATTAAATTGCGTCTGGCCTTCAGAGTGTTCAGTTACAGTAAAAGTTTAATTGGACACATTTTACGCCTGTAAAAGTATGGTTACATAATGCTTCATTATCATAATGGTACATATAATACACGATATTATTAGGTACTTATGGTGCTTTTCACGAACCAATTTATAAAATGCTTCACGTTATTCGAATGCAAAACGATCTCTACATAGAGTTGGTCTACATAAATACTTCTAGACAATTATTGTTTAAAAGATGTACTTATTAAGATGACCGCGCACCTTGCACTATACGGAAATCTTGAATGTGTAGTTAATTTTAGAATTGTTTATACAAATATCTGTGTAGTGTAACCTTGTCTGTGGATAGGTGTGCGCGTTTGCGTATGGTGGTGACAAATGTGCCTATATTTGTCGCCTTACTCGCCTAGGGCGAAAACTTAAAGCTTTTCGACCGCTGCACAGTGAAACTCAAAAGTCTATGATGAATGGAAATACAGATACAAGTTTTTAATATGAGTGACTTCGCTTATTAGAGCCCAATCAAACAAACACGTAGAAAGTAATTTAAATCGATTTTTTTAAAGCCAAACTCATGGATATATCCAGTTTTCTATTACTTAGTAACAAATACGACAAAAAATCTATAGTTTATGAGACATTTTTAACTAATAGTTCTTGAACAAACAATTTGCCCGTAGCTTGTAGATACCTACCTACTTATACATTTGTATGTTGTTAAGCATGTAGGTACTACTCTACTAATATTTACCTACTCTATTAATATTTGTCTATAATTAAGTTATTTATTAATTAAAGCATGTGAGATAGGAACACTGATTTCAGCTTTGCTAATACCTACCTACTCGTATGTGCGAAAATTTTATTCAGTTTACTACACTACCTTTCCATCGCTAACGGCAGCTCATATAGTGTGACACATTTATGGGACGGATCCTTGCTATGTGGCAAATAATGCTTTTATGGTACATATGAGCATTTAACGCTTTTTGGTTAGATTATATTAATTACATTGTCTTTCAGCGTTTTACCAAAGATTATAAATGGCGGCATTGCGGGGATCATCGGCGTCTCTGTGGTGTTTCCTCTCGACTTGGTCAAGACTCGGTTGCAGAACCAAACCGTCGGACCCAATGGAGAAAAGCAATATAAGAGCATGTAAGTTTAATTTTAGATTACTAAATAGAGCTGTAATAGATTATGCTGTCCTACTCGAGCTGTAAGAACGAGTACAGTGGATGAATAGTGAGAGAAGGAAACTTATGTACATTCTCATTTTATTCTTTGCTTTGACTGACACATATCTCGCAACCATAATGAAAACAATCGTTTTTTAATTGTGGACCTGAGGAACTGGGCGTTATTTAGGTAATAAGTTTTAGAAGTAAATCTGCATACAAAATTTCGTCAAAACCGTTAGAGCCGTTTCCACGTAGAGCCAATTAACATTGAAAACTTTCAACAAAATGTAGTCTCAGAATTTCTGCAAACATTAAGCTATTCTGAGTATATTTAGTAATTAATTTAATATGTACGACATTGTTGAAAGACCTTCACTGAGAAACTAATTTGTACGCTTCATTAGCTTACACAATGTGTCACATCACGCGGCGTACGAATCGTACAATATAATACTACTACGAGTATATGTAGGTATAGGAACGATTATTATACATTTCTACATTCATTAGAATACACATTTATGCTAGTAACGGGTTGAATTCACAATTTCTTTATTAATAAATATTATTTCGGATCTTCGAATTTAGTTCTTGTATTCTTTGCATCATTTGTGAATATTTGTACACAGCGAAAAGAAAAAAACAATTTATTGCTTAGGTATATTTATGACCTATTATCACTTAAACAAATTAAACGTAGAAAATTACATCTATGTTTATTTATGTACTTAGTCTATCTACTTATACTAACTTTAAAATTAAGGAAGGTAGATTACACAGAGCGACTGAAAACCTAAGATAAAAAACTAAAACTACTCTGCTACCTATTTACTTATTTATAGTTTTACCAATTTGTACACGTATATCTGTTATCAGTATTGACTATGGACTCAAAGCTATCCACGAAAATCGGAGTTTCATAATTCTCTATCTAAACCAATAAATAGATATTTTTTTCAAGCCGGTGCCAGACATAGGTTCACTTGATTGAACACTTGTTTGATTGCCATGTGTGGCACGAGACTTTGAATATGTGTACAAAGTTTGAACAAATCCCGAAATGCTCTTGGTAACTGGAATAATGGGATTGCTAAATTTACGCGGGCAAAGTCGTGGGCGGCCGCTGTAGTCTACTCATAAAATTACAGGTACCTACAATTATACCTATCTATTGCTACTAGTGTTAATTAGACTAGTTGCTAGTAATGATTATTTGCTTCAGATATGAGTGTTTGTCCCCAGGCTCGATTGCTTCAAGAAAACATACGCCGCCGAAGGATATTTCGGCATGTACCGAGGGTCGGCTGTCAACATCATCCTCATCACGCCAGAGAAGGCCATCAAGTTGGCAGCCAATGACATGTTCAGACACTATCTCACGACGCCGGACGGGTGAGTTGCAATGTAACGACTTACTTCTGCCTGTGGCAGGGGCGTGTTCACAACGATAAATATTCTAGGAATATGATCAATACAAGTCTAGCTCATCCCTTTACAGAAAACGCGTCATTTTGGCCATTCTTAAAGCAGGCAGGTTCTCTTGGAAGTGAGGTTGCTCACACTGTTCTTAGATGTGTCTCATTGCAACAATTAAATCACTCCTACTTTGGTTTATGGCAACCCGTAATAGGTACATATACCTCAGCCTATTGCAGTCCACTGCTGGACGTAGGCCTCCCCCAGGGCACGCCACAGGGCTACTGTCATAAGGGATTTTTGCTCATTGTGATTGCCCAGAGCGTGGTGACTATGGGCAATAAGTCCCCTACGGTAATCCCTATAAGCGCTAAAAACGTACGGCCTACTTGGATAATAAGAATAGGTAATGTTTTATTGTAACGTAATAAAGATGAAACTATTGCTCGAGCCGGTATCCTTAATCAATTTCATAATAGATAAAGACCTCTTGACTCAGTAATATATCTGTTTTTTAGTGATAGATAGGCAAATAGATTTATTAATAATTTTATAAATAGATTTGTTATTGTTCTAGAGTAATATTATGGAGTAGGTACCTACTCGTATCAGTTGCCGTGCGCGACAGTGATAAATTAAACTAGACTTAACAGGTACACAAAAGTATCTACTTATCTAGTTCATGTAAATGTTGTTTGTTATGAAGTTGCTATGACTTCTTTCGATTTATCTCAGCGTAGAGAACGCTATAATTGGACAGTAGGTAACTCGAGATAAGTATGACTATACTCGTAGTATTATCATATCTGTGGTATGACATATGACTTGCAAGAAAAGGGGTGTGTGCTGCTAAGACGGTAGCTGTTTATATAATGGGGTTATCTTTATTTTAAATAAAAGTTTATCAGGTACCTACTACAGATAGTATCTACTACTAGACCAAGATTTCATGAAGCTAAATTCAGAAGTTTGTTAGGTATTGTTTTATTCTTCGATAATGTGAGGTGCAATTTGGATGATGACTATGATTGATTTTAATGCGCTAGGTTTTAGATAGATTACGCGTATACAAGTTACTCAACGTGTCTCATAGAGAAACCATTTGCATAAAGCGTTTTTGGGCAAGTCTAAAGTTGTTACATTTAATTGTGATATCTTGGAAAGTCTTCACGCTAGCGAAGATTTTCTTTCACATATGTTTCTTTTATTGTGTGCTCTATCGATATTAATAAAAATGAAAAAACTTTCATCGTCCTCATTATGTAGACTCCTCGCCCTAGGCCACATTTAAAACGTCCTTAGTTATTTGCCCGTATCTTTAATCAACTGAAACCGCCGACCATGTATAAAGCACTCAATGAATGTGGATGAGACGAACGAGGTAGGCACTTGGAACTTACAAAATGGAGATCTGTAGTCTCTGCCTACATATTACACCTATGGGATATAGGCGTGAGGTTATGTATGTATATATGTGTATACATCTTAATCAATTAATAAAATAAAACAAACAAATATTGCAGGAAGCTCCCGATATTTCGTCAAATGCTAGCGGGCGGCAGCGCAGGCGCATGCCAGATCATAGTTACTACACCCATGGAGTTGTTAAAGATACAGATGCAAGATGCGGGAAGAGTCGCGGCTGAGGCTAAAAAAGGTATACAAATACATAACATTTTATACAGAGTTAATTTTAAAACATCAATAGCCTCGCAAGACTAGGTAGCTACCATCATAAACAACAACATTTGTCCTACGAGTTTTGATAATTTGACATGTTTTACTTTCATACAAAAATAAATATCAATTAGATATTACTTCTGAATGTTCTTAAGGCTGTACATAACACAGGTGAGCGCGCGATCTCGCGCGTCAACCTTCTACGAATGGAACATAGACTTACAAATGTCACGACAGTACAATAAAAGCTTAGAAAATGATTTTTTAATTAATGTATTGAGTTATGATAAAACTCGTAGAACAAATGTTATTGTTTATGATTTTAGCTATCTAGTCCTGCGAGGTTATTGATGTTTTTAAATTAACCCTGTATATGGCTAGCTGTTGCCCGCGACTTCGTACGCGCGGTATTCGATAATCGCGCGGTGGTGTCACCTACCGCAATAAAAAGTAGCCAATGTCCTTTCTATAAGTCTTATGGTAAAAAAAGCAATTTTTTTGCTGCTGCATGCCCAACGCCAATTTTTCTTGGGAATAACTACTTAGATTATAATGTTCAGCGTTAAAGCGTAAGTTTACATACTATGTATTCGTACATACTCGTATTTTATATTTCGAATTGGAAACTTTAGTCTCATAATTGTTTAAAAAGTCCGATATATCTGCAGGTTTGAGATGTACCTACTGCATATGTTTAGAGTGATGAGAGTTTAGTATGTTTATCTTGGGCCAGAATCGGTTCTGTATAGAAAGATAGACTGTTAAATGTTTACAGGCAGGTGTTGTTTTTATATGGTGTAAAATTTTCGTGCCAGTTGGCAATACGGTTTCTGTAGGTATTTTATAATTAGCTTTTTGTTTTTTGAAAATAACGCCGCATTTTAGTGTAGCGTATTTAACATTACCTTTGGTTAACATAAAAAATGTTTATTAAAATTGGTTTACTTCGTGCATTATTTTTATCTCACTTTTACTCATAGGTAGATGCCAGCTGTCAATTTTAAACTTGGCAACATATCTTTGCGTAAACTACCACCCACCCTAATATTAGTAAACGTGGAGTAGTTATGCTATAACTCACTTTACTCCGAGGTGAAAAATAAGGTTTTGTAAAGAAATGTCTGATCATCACCTAGGCCCGGATATCAAGGACATTGTCATCATCATCATCAGCCTATTGCAGTCCACTTCTGGACGTAGGCCTCCCCCAAGGCACGCCACAAGAATGCCGTGGGGGGTATTTGCCCATAGTCACCACGCTGGGCAGGCGGGTAGGTGACCGCAGTTTGTATTTTGGACTATGTTGTCAACACGGGAGGGACTGCTGCCCGCCTCCCGGAAACCCTTAATCGCCTCGTACGATACCCACGGGCATGCAGGGGTGGTACAAACTCTACTCTGCCGGTACCACGCGGCCAAGGCTAATAAAGGACATAGGTAGGTATATTTATTTACAAACAAAATACAGGAATCATAATGATTACAGAAACATGTGTCATGTACAATGTAGCAAGATTTTTCTGCAATATCTGCAAATATTTAATTTTTAAACTTCCTTATTCTACTTTTGAAACAACTGTTACACTTTGGTCTGGTTGGCCAACTAACTCTCTCGCTTGGCTCTGATTGGCCAAATATACCAATGGCAATGCCTAATAAACCTATCCATTGCAGCCGGTAAAGAGGTGCAGCGTATAACCGCCATGCAGCTAACTCGTCGTCTGCTAGCCGAGCGCGGGATTCTCGGCTTGTACCGCGGGATTACGGCCACTGCGGCGCGAGATGTCTCCTTCAGTGTGATCTACTTCCCGCTGTTCGCTACCCTCAATGATCTGGGAGTTTCTAAGCCCGGGGAGTCGTCGCCATTCTGGTGAGTTCTGCTTTAATCTGACAGGTTGGAATCTCTGTTTCTTTCTCTTACGTCGGATTGTTTCCAGTACGAAAGCGAGACGCCGATATAAGCTATGTAGAGCACCATCTCGCTTTTACAATGGACAGCTTTAAGTATTCATGGCAATGAATGATGCAACGGTCGTGGTCTTAATTGATCGATGGAAAACTTGGCCGGTAGAGCAACTAATTGATGGCATCGGTCGAAGTTGATCGACTGGTCTGTTAGAAACTATCGATCGATCGTCCACGAATTTCGATGAAACTTGGCAGTTATATAGCTTATATGTCAGAATAACACATAGGTTATACTAACCATGTGGACAGGACGTCCGTTGCCCCAACTAATATTACAGATGCAAAAGTTGTTTGTTGAGACGTTTAATTTACTGAAATTTTGCCTAAATTACATTGTGAGTACTAAGTCGCGGATGTCTGCTAGTTGGTATAATAATTCATGGTAAACTTTTTTTTTGCAATTTTTAGCAAAAATTTGTTTAGCAACAGTTGATCAAAATTGTTGATGAGCGGCGAGAATGTTGCTGGAAACTTTGTTTAAATGAATACAGATTGTCCACACGCCAGTCTGCGTTAAAATGTTGCCCAAGGAATTAGTGTTGTTGTGTTCTCTGCATCTGATGTATAGGATTTCTAATAAAAAAAAGAGAAAAAGATGATGAATTCGAAAGTATCTTCTGCAAAGAGAAAAGATGAGTGATCTCAGAATGACATATGGATCATTTAGTAACTTTACGAGAATGTCGAAAAGTGATTTCGAACATCTTCTGGAAAGCCAAAAGAGAAACAAATATTCTATAAGTTGCATTATTTTATCATTGCTCCACACTACTGCCATGTTTATAAACTGTTGCAAACACGTCCACACACGTCAACATTTGTTGGTAAACTGATGTTTACGCTCGCCGGGCGTGATCAACTCCGCAACACAAGCGTTGCCCGCAACATGTTGACAGCAACTCGGCAACATGTTCATGCAGCCATGTTGATAAACAAAAAGTTTACCATGAATACGGGGCTTAAAGGTAACTCGTCACCCCAGGTGGTCTTTCCTCTCCGGGTGCGCCGCCGGCTCGACCGCCGCGCTCGCCGTCAATCCTTTCGACGTCGTCAAAACCAGAATGCAGACCATCTCGGCGGGCGGCGAGCGACAGTACTCCTCCATTATGGACTGTATTCTGTAAGTCTTACTCGTACACATCACACATCAGCCTATTGCAGGCTGTTGCTGGGAATATGGGAAAAATCTGTCACCCTTTTTGTCCCCCCAGGGTGACAGACCGGAAAAAGCTAGCTACTTCTATATCTCTATTGCAGGAAAATTTAGTCAGTATTCTCATTTTATAAAAAGGGTCAAATAAGTAGTGTAAACTCCAAAGTTGTACAAATATAACGTTATGTTAACAAACAATTTACAGTTTAATAAAAGTAGAGTTAACATGGCTTTGTAGCGGGTTAGTCCTATGGATTTTACACTTTTTGGACAGTATTTTGGTCCGGATCAGCAAGATCTAAGTGATTATTTAAATAGGCTTGTTGAAGAGAAATATGCTTGTTGTTATGCGGCGCACATTGTAGGAGAAAGTTTCCGTACTACTTATTATTCATGGAAAATAGGGGTGCTAGAATTTCTATAAGTCTAGAGACTGAAAAAGACTACTTACTTCAAAATTGTTTTTACTGCTGTTCACGCGGACGTAGTTACGGGCGTCCTCCAGTCACTTAGTTATATTTATTACCTTTCACATCTAGGCATGTCATTCTAAACGCGGAGTATATAGGATCTCCTTTGTTACCCTGCTAGCCCTATTTAGCGAGACACCCGGGTGTGTGTATGTATGTTAGAACAACCGATTGATAAAGAATATCTTAATTCCAGTAAGACGCTGAAAGCCGAAGGCCCGACAGCATTCTTCAAAGGCGGTATGTGTCGAATGATAGTTATCGCGCCACTCTTCGGTATAGCGCAGACTATCTACTACATCGGCATCGCTGAGAACTACTTGGGAATCAAGTAAATTCACTGCAATCAGCTACGGTATAGTATAGACTATAGAGTTTAGATAGAGGCGTTTATTCAATGTCCTATTGAGTTTTTAGACATTTTGTTGTCTATGGTTATGTCGTGGTGCACAGTATTTTCAAGTGGCAATGGATTGTTGATGAATAAGCCGACTTTAATATGTTTTAACCTTGTTATAAAAATTCCCAGTAGATAGAGTATGTTTTCTTGACCGATTGAAAATGATCGTCTCTCGAAACAGTATAAAAGACATTGTAAAGTAAACGTTTCTCCATGCGCTTATTTGTTTCACATGTATTTTATATTGCAATGCTGTGATTATTTAATAACAGACAAATGTATTTTTTTGTATATTTTATTAAGTTTGGTACACAATAATTAATTGTGATGATATTAGAAATTATGATATTAGTTGTCTAGTATGGATTTAGTAAATTATTTTAATTCCTTTGTGTAACTCATATAAGTCAAGGAATCAAGAGTATAGATAAATATCTATGTATATAATTATTTACTTGATAAAAGACATATTTTACAGTTTTTAATACTAAGCGCATTTGCTCAGTGTGCCTCAACAGTTGAAGTTATTTCATGGATGTAGGTAGTTACTTGAAGCATTTTACATGCGCAGTGTAGCTCAATTATTTATGTTATTTGTATACATGTTTTATTTTTCCTATTTTAAGTTAGTTTTTAAAATGAAAGTGATATTATGAACTAATTTATTTGTAACATAATGTTGCCATAATCTTTTGTTTTTTTATGAATCTGTTTTTTTTCATGATATGCTAGTTAATTTGATTTTATTTTATAAGGACTACTTTAATGCGAAAAACTGCTTGCAAGGTTCATGTATTTTTTTTTGTTAATATAAATATAATAAATAAATATTTTGTTCATTGAAAATCTAGTAAGTAATATTTTTGTTGAATATTTTTATTAGGTACTTTATACATTCGATGTTATAATTATAAATAAAGACAATTATTTAGATAAATTATTTTGCGATAGGCCATTTATCCTACATGTGAAACATGTTTTAATTTATTATAACCTATTCGTGATGTATGAAACATACATAGTTATATAATACGATGACAATAAAATACATCAATGATATTACTGAACAAGTTAAGGTTCATGATAAACTAAATTGTAGTTTGGTGTAATAAAATGTCAATTTGCGATACCACGGAAACATTTGCTGTTTTCGAAGAATTATCTTTAATTTTTACGAATTTCATCAAGCATTCTCAACTTATTGTTATTGTACCTACTGTAAGTATATAAAATAAATATTCTGTGCATTAATGTAGGTACAATAACTTAATAAAAAAGGATGGAATTCGTGAAATAGGTACCTAAAGAAAATGGGGTTCGCAGTATGTCGTTGATAGTACAAAACATAGTGAATTTTCGCTGTGCTTTTTATGTATATTGATGTGTGTTAATATAATTACAGCCAACAACTGGCTTCCAAACAATGTTTACATTTTGAGAAACACTTAAAATTTAAGCATTTACATCAAAATGTCAATGATATTATAATAAAATGCTCAAGATGAGTTGAATATATCTAGTTTAAAATGCTTAATCAATTGTTACTCTACTACAGTCCACATTTTGCATTCTAAGATTTGTTCTCATGTTTATTTTCACATGGCGAAGTGTAGGTGTGGGTGCAAAGTAAAATGGTATATCTTTCAACTTGCGTACTTCATACTTGCACTTAACACTCGCGCTAGCACTACGCACGGTTTAACGCACACACATTTCTAATTTTCAAAAAAGATCGAACTATGCTCTGGTATTTTAAACATATTTTGTTTTTTTTTTAAAGATTATGATTATGATGATAATTCCCCAAATTACTATGTGTAATATCTATTTAAGTCTATATGTATTTATTAGTAACACTGCCAATGCTCGAAAATAAATTGTAATTATGTCACCTAGTTGATTTATAATCTAAGAGGTAGCCACACTTATTGTTACCATCTAAATTCAGTAATTTCATAGGCTTAAAAGACTCGTGGATTGAACAAATAGGTAATTTAAAAAAAACTATTATCGGTCCAATGTGCAGCTATCTCTTAGTCTATTATGAGTGTATGCCTGACAATAAATTTATGATTTTTGATACCAGTAATCCACTTTACTTATATGAGATATAAGTATTCTTCATTTTATCCCATCTCATTACATATATTAATCATGTCATTTTGTCAATTAACTACTTTAAATATATGAAATCAGACATACCGCAATATATAAGTGAAGCTTTTATTATTAAATGTGTACTTTATATCAGGAAACAATGTTACTTGTGCTATATATAATAGCATTATATTGTTGGTTGTCAATGTTGAATAAATGTAGTAAACTGAATAATTTTTTGTTTTTATTTTATTGTATTTTATACTTACTTCCATGCCAGCCTTATCAAATTCAGACCTTATCAGATTGCTTTGAATCAAAATTGAATTGAATTTTTGAGTGCATTGGCGCTAGTTGCTTTGTGGAGAATTACATTATCTGTGTAACTATGGTATAACTACATAATTCCGAATGGTTCCGAAATTAAGCAAAGGAGTTATTCTATGAAATTAGGTTGTATTAGTGTACTTATCCTGCAACTTGCGTGGCTGATGTCGGCATTCCCGGCGTCCAAACAATTTTTCTAGTTTCAACCACCCATCGTTCAATATCCAATGAATGGAAACTGGAAAGTTTGAGTGGCTTGAAAGTTGATAGGCAGTCCCTGACATTGGCAATGCTCAATCCACTATTGTAACATCCTTGTTCCTACCAATAATCCCTACTTGCTTGTCTCGTATGACACCTTTCTATGCTTTGACTATGGATCTATTTCTACGTATGACGGACATGCCGGAATACAATGTCTTCATGGGCCCATGTAAGTTGGTTCTGCAATAATTTTTCATTTTGACAAACTTAACACTTGTTCTTGAAGATTTTCCCGGCGTTTCCGTTCATAATTATAATCATCCATCATAAATTCAGAAATCATTTACTAAAGACAATGGCTGTATGGGCTTAGTTCCCCTTGCCTTTCCTTCGGGATAAACTAAACAAAAAAAGTATGACGGACATGTCTATGGTTTTAACGTGTGAGCGCCATCTATTGACGAGTAGATAGTACTTCGAGTTTATGTTATGTATCCGAACGTTTTATGCTATATTGAATTAATGGCAACATTTACTATCCTCTACTTTCTCGATGGTTTGCTGTCAACTACCTTGAGAGATTCGGCGGGAAAGCTGGAAGGGAGCGGGTGTAATATTCTTGTGAAAATCTAAATTCATTTTTAAATGGCTTGCATGTGTCCGTAAAGTGATGTTTTTTGGTAGATAAGTAATATTTTGTTTACTTGTTATGTGAATCTAGTGCGTGTGCATGGTTTTATATGCAGGTAAGCTGAGTAAAACTTTAGTCGGAATACGATCTCTTCATGGGCTCATGTAAGTTGTTTCTGCAATTATTTTTGATTTTTACTAATTTTAAACTCGTTCTTGAGGATTTTTCCGACGTTTCCACTCATCATCATTGTCATTCATCATAAATTCAGAATACATTTTACTAAACAATGATTAGGCTGTATGGGCTTAGTTCCCCTTGCCTTTCCTTCGAGATAAACTAAAAAAAAAAAAAATCAACAACCTTGACATGGACAGGATTCAGCGGGAAAAGCTGGAAGGGTGCAGGTGTAATTTTCTTATGAATATTAAAAATTATATGTAAATGGCTTGCATGTGTCCGTAAAATGATATTTTCTGGTAGATAAGTTATATTTTGATTACTTGTGATGTGAATCTAGTGCTTGTGCATGGTTTTATACGCAGGTAAGCTGAGTAAAACTTTAGCCGGAATACGATCTCTTCATTTATTTATTTATTTATTATTCTTTAAATATTCTAGAACTTAAAATTAGGTACAATGGGTCCATGTGAGTTGTATCTGCAATTATTTTTCATTTTGACTGACTTTGCACTTGTTCTTGAGGATTTTCCCGACGTTTCCATTCATCATTATCATCCATCATAAATTCAGAAATCATTTACTAAAGACAATGGCTGTATGGGCTTAGTTCCCCTTGCCTTTCCTTCGGGATAAACTAAACAACAAAAAAAAAATTGACATTGACAGGACTGACGCGAGAGACGAGACGGACGCCGTGTGTTTATTCTTGACTTGTTTTAAGTTAAATTATTCATTGATTACACTTGTAAATCAACAGTAATTTTATTGAAAATTGTGGTTGATTTCCTTTCAAGATGACTACAATAGGTCCCAAGAAGGATGGCGGCCCAAACATTGAGTTTTTCCAGTCGCCGGAAACCTTAGCGCAATTCGACCAAATCCGTGTTTGGCTGCAGAAAAACTGTAAAAAGGTACCAATTTGTATTGTTATGCGATAATTTGCTAAGTTCTATACTATATGTAATCTCAGAAGTAATTAAATTTAGCTAAGTTGGCAACTATGTTAACTACCTTTTGTCACTTATATTTAGTTAACCTAGTTGCTGTTAGTAATTGCTATTCACAAATTAATATTGTTTTCAGCATGTCCAAACGGATCCGCCTACGAAAGAGGGTCTAGCCCAGTTAGTAATCCAGCTGATACAGTATCAGGAGAACAAGCTTGGAAAGAATGCCTCTGATCCACCATTTCTGAGATTTCCTGTGAGTATTACCTTTGTTATTGGTATTCTTTTGCTTTTAGTTTTAAGACCTACATACAACAGTGTTATATTGTGGTAATTGTCTCAATTCTAATGTTTGGAAAACAATTCTGCAGTAATACATAGCATTTTTGAAGCTATGGTATACCAGTTTGTGATATTCTGACTACTTAAAGTCATACTAACAATAGGTATATATTTGGGAATATTGCTTACATTTTTATTACAAAATCAAATAACAGATTGTAACAAATTATCTTTATTAACTAATATTGGTTAGCATTGGGGAATATAAACTGATTTTGTGGCAATCCCTTGACACCAGTTCCTTCAATAACAAACAAAGATCCAGCATTGGGTTGTAGGGCAAGCTCTGCGGTGGTCAACCCTCGTCGACTGGTGGTGATGTACAAGGTGGACAGGTCGTGCCCTCCCCACATTACCGATGTTACCTTACTTGCTGGGATCTTATGCTGCTCCAGCAGTTTTCCTGCTCGGGAGTCTATTTTGATTACCTAGAAAAATTATAGTAATTTGTTATCTGTGGTATTGACTTCAAATTATGCTCTACCCTGAGCAATTCATAGTTTGCTTTTCTCTTAGTTAAATACTGTGTAAGTAGCAAAATAGTTTTATTCCATTGCATTTTATTCCAAGAAGTAAATTAAGGCAAGTTGGTGTAACTAATAATTGCACACCAAATATTTATTGTCCATTCTTAGTCAATTGTTTGTTTCTAATAGGTATTTAAAAATAATTCAAATGAGAGACCCTTGTTGATGTTATGGTCATACAGCTCTACATATTTTTGAGAGTTCTATTGTATCTGGTACTGCCCTTACCTTTCCACCATTGTAGCAAGCCACCCACAGGTTTCCTTCTGAGTCAATTGTCATACCATCAGGGTACCCAGTCACATTGCTTGCTTGAAAACTGAACAGCACCCTTCGATTACCTGTAATTTAAATAATATCCTTTTTATTTAAATGTATAATATAATTTATACATATTGCAGATCAGCACAAGTAGCATGACCAGCGAAACACAATATGATAAACTGATT
This sequence comes from Carposina sasakii, assembly GCA_014607495.2. Lineage (NCBI taxonomy): Eukaryota > Metazoa > Arthropoda > Insecta > Lepidoptera > Carposinidae > Carposina > Carposina sasakii. The sequence continues at coordinate 8,386,096 of CP053168.1, forward strand.
TAGCGACATTTAGCCTGTCAAAATACAATAAATATAGCCACCATGTTGAATTTTGTATAGAGACGATATGATATTGTATGATATGATATCCACGATCTGTGGTCATGCCAGGGGGGCATGTAGTCATTCTGATGTACAGTAATAGCTGTCAAAGTTGCCTCAAAACTGTTTCAGCAGTTCTCTTGAAAGACTTACAAACATCTCAACAGTCAATATCATATACTTCTTGTTTATTACACAAATATGTGTAAACACAGGTATCTGTTGATACAGAAGTTCTCTAGAACACATTAGCATTAGCTACATATATTTCCCATTCATGTCATAAGAGTATACTTAGGCATTCAATCTCACTCATCTTTTACATTTGCCATACTTGTTCTGTTCACCCCACTTTGGTAACACAGCCTTTTATGTGTGTATACTTACGAATTGTGCCCGTCTCCAGATCGAAGTCGAACGCGTCAATATTCCGTGTCGGTGTGTCGATGTAGAACATGAACTTGTTGTCTGCCGTCCACGCGATGCCGTTGGAGACGGACACCGGCCGGAGTTTGTCCTGGGGATGCGCGTAGTTGTACTGGTCCAGCATGTACAGGGTCGCTTGATCCGGGTCTACCACTTCATTGACTTCATTGCCTATAGTTCCTGTTAATATACGAAAGAATCTTCATATGAATAAAAAAAAAAAAATTTTTTTTACTTGGCGCTTTTGGCTTAGTTAGTTGTTTTACCTATGATGTCAAGATTTTTGGGCTTAAGATAGAAACCAGTTACCATCTTGTTGCTCGTATCAAGGGTATCTCATTCAGGGTCAGTGGTGGGTGTAGGGCCCGGTGGTGGGCGTACCCATAGTGAAGTATCTCATTCACTCAATTTAGGTATGTTGGCTAGGTAGATGCTCAACACTCATACATCGTATAGTAATTGCGTCACTCAGACGTACACCAGTCAACAGACAATTAATCAACTGACTGCTGAAATAGCAAAAGTTCAATACAAACCAAACCAAAGCCGTCCCATCGCGTCGACCTTCCCATCGTTGCAGCGATTGTCAGGCAGCCCCAGGTCTACCACGCTGAGGAGTCGCAGACTGCTGTCACCTTCCGCCGCATCCCATGAGAGGAAGTAGAGCTCGGAGCGGGCTGTGATAAGGACCACGCCAGGGTTGTCCTTCACGGAGACCACTAGTGATACGGGGCCGTAACCTGGTTTTCGACAATGTGTATTAATTTGAAAAGTATGCGACGACATGGCCAAGGTCGCGGGCATAGGTTGCAGGCAGCTTCCGACCGGTCGGAATGGAGGTTGTTGGGGGAGGTCGATGTTCAGCAAAATACTTATGGCTGGGAATGATGATGATGCGACAATTATTACGGTAAAGAGGTGAGGGAAGTCATGGAAATACTAGGTCAAGTGTTATTTCTAAGAGCCCCCCTACACAAGCTTCTTCTGAGCGAGTTTTGAGCGTCGGCGTCCGGTGGGCGTCAGCGCTGAGTGGAAGCCGAACGCACAGAAAGCTGTAATTACGCAGCGCAAACGTCGCGTCGTTTTATTTTATGGCAGTAAACGCGGCGCTGGCGTTGCGTCCGCGCGACGCTCTAGTAACGTAATTACAGCGTTCGTTGACGCCGCGCTAACGCTCGCTCGACGTCGACGTTCAAAAGACGCTCAGAAGACGCTAGTGTGGGGGGCTCTAAGCGTCTCCGTCCGCGAGGACTCTGTAGTAAACGAGATAAACGTCAGTTGGAAGGTTATTGTCAAAGATAACGGATACGGATTATCTATATCTATACTTCTTTACTAATATTATAAAGAGGTAAACTTTGATTGTTTGTTTTTTTGCAGCGAATAGGCTCCGAAACTACGGGATCGATTAAAAAAAATCTTTCACCGTTAGAATCCTTATTGGACCCGGATGAACATAGGCTATAGGGTTTCGCATAATTTCCACTGGGCTGGAATAAATATGAATTAAATACATTTATTTTTCTCATTTGACGCATGGTTTGACATAGACCGTAGAATAACAAGTCCCCAGAAGGAGTCATCTATGACAGATGTATCTGTACTACCCGGTAGTAAAGCAAAAACGAGTCAAAAATGCAGCCACTATGCAGCGGTCGTGGGTTCGATTCCCATTCGGGTGAAGAATTTTTTCTATTTTCTTTATTAATAATTTTATAATATATAATATCTTGACTACGAGTAAGATAAATTTATAAAAACACTCCTCCATTAATATAATCCGTTAGGATATGGTAGATCGTTTCATCTTTAAACATTGTGCTGAGGGATTCAGCTTTGTTTGCCGAGATTTGGCTAGTGTATAGCTATCGGGATTAAGAATAACGTTGCCAATATGTAATTTAGAAAAGAGATGGTAAAATTCGTCATCCGAGTAATTGACCCGGTGGCTTAGTGGTTATAGCGGCTGACACGGTTTGCAGCGGTCGTGGGTTCGATTCCCACTCGGGTGAAGAATTTTTTCCATTTTATTTATTAATAATTTTATAATATATAATATCTTGACTAAGATAAATTTATAAAAACACTTCTCCATTAATATAATCCGTTCTGAATTTATAATAGATGATAACGATGATGAATGGAAACGTCGGGAAAATCCTCAAAAATGAGTGTAAAATTAGTCAATATCAAAAAGAATTGCGAAAACAACATACCTACATGAACCCACGAAGAAACGGACACATACAAATAAATTTTAAATTTCACAAGTAAATTACACCCACTCCCTTTTGGTGTTTATGTTCATTAGGGGGTGTAAGAGAGTACGGACGGAATTCCCAAAAATTTTCAAATTATTTACCTAAATTTCTACTGTACCGGAACAAAAGCTTATTAAATAAGTATAAAAATAAACCGTTTGACGTACACAGATGAGGTGTGTATGTTTGTTAGGGGGTATAAAAGACCATTAAGAACGGGTTTCCCGAAATTCCCATGGTAACGGCACAAACAGGAATTTCAAGTTTTTACGAAAACCACATGACATATAGAAATGAAATATGACAGGTATATTCGGTAGGGAGTGTAAGAATGAACTAAGAACTTTCCCGAAATTCCCACTGGAACGGAACAAACTAAAATACAATTTTTTTAAGAAAACCGTTATACCTATAAAATTGAAATCGAAGATGTATGTTTATTAGGGACTGCTAGGGAGCACAAAGAACAGATTTCCCGTAATTCCCACGGGAACTAGACAAACGGGAATTCCCAATTTTTGCGCAAACCACTTGACACATAATAATGAAATATGGCAGGTATATTCGGTAGGGAGCGTAAGGAAGCACTGAGGATTTCCCGAAATTCCCACGGGAACGGGGCAAACGGGAATTCCAAATTTTAGAGGATATGTACCGAAGCGAAGCGACGGCGGGCCACTAGTCACAGAATAATCTGTTAACTGGTTTTATCTTTGACAATAACCTTCCAACTGACGTTTATCTCGTTTCATTTTTGGTACTACACGATGGCGTGGAGTAAATCCCAAATTTTCCAGGAGAAATTTTCCATGTCCATTGGGTAAGGTAACCTTCACCGTTCACTCCGACCTTTTCGTTCTCGCATATGTAAATGTATGTATACATTAGGTGCCTACCTATGTCCCTAGTGGTGACGTTTTGCGTAACCGGGTCCAGCCGCAGCACCTTCTGGCCGCTGATGTCGACCCAGTACAGCACGTTCTCGCTGGTCGACCAGTGTGGTCCTTCGAAGTGGTCGCCGCCGCTGTATACCTGCCGATTTGAATATAGCCATTAATAATTACACTTATTTTGTGATGTACAAGTACAATTTACAATCAGTGTGTGCGTATCATTTACAATTCTTAACTGTCCGGAGATATTAGGGCGAAAGGTTTGCGGTATTGCTGTGTGCAACTGCTCTTCGGTGGTGTTAAGATGGACAGCCTGGTGTCAGCCGTTTTATGGATTATGTGTTTGATTTTTTTTGTACGGATTCAGAATTCGAATACAATGCGTAACTAACTTCCGTTTTGCAGACAAAAATCAGGGCTTCCACTTGCCCTGTGCATTGTGTTGTGAATCAATGTTCATTATTACATTTGCATGGATTAAGTACATACTTCAAATTTTTATTATACTGGAGAAATTATTTATATTCTGGATATCAATAAACAGCATTCATTTAATCTAGGTCCAATGAATCGATGAAGTCACGGAAAAGTTACATACGAAATTACTTTCGGATTATAATGTTAGTAGGTAATACACAAGGATAATAGGAAAACTATTGGATATAGGTACATAGTACTTATAATATAAAATATTGCAAATAATATAAGATAAATTATGCATGGACGACCCTGAAGTCTAGCTTAGGACTATTAAATTGACATTTCATTCCTGTTCTGTTATTATATTGCTACTAATAACAATTAAATCATTTCTACTTTATCAATGGCATGCACCTAACTTGATAAATGTTTAAAGAATTTGGTTTAAATCCAAACAACTGTAGCATTAGTTCCACACTATCAAGTCAACAGAACCTTAAAAAAATTTCAAGCTTAGATAACTTTAAATTGGTTTTCGCAACCCATTACAAGCAGCCCACTTACATTTTTTATTAAAGGTGTAACAGATCTAGATGCGTAACTATTGCAAATCAGCGTCAGTGTTGTGATAACTAAAGTTGTCATCGGGATGCACATTTTCACGGATGTACTGATCGTGGTTCTGGCGAATGGAGCCGGCACGTCAGGCTCTCAACTAGCTTTCAAGTTGAGTGACTGTGTTGTCATGTCTCCGTATCAATATATGGCGTTCACTTATTTCGTCACCGACTCATTATTTGTTTAAGTTTAACTTACGAGAGATCGGTACAGTGAAATCATTATTTATATTATTTTCTTCATCGTGCATGTGCGTGGTGCGAATGTATCTGAAATTAGATTAAGTAAATTGGTTAAGTTCTGGTTGCTTATGGTTTATTCTTTAGTTATACATTCTCCATCTCTACTAATCTCTTATATAGTAGGCTATGCGGTCAATCGAGTTGCATGTCTTTATGTTGTAACTTTATGTCGAAGACAACTTAGAAATACATTACATATATGTAAAAGTGAAGCGTTAGGAAGGGTACAAAAGATAATCTAAAACGACAAAACTAGAACTAGTGAAAACTATACTTGATGCGAGACCCTTTTGCATCGACCCCAAAATAATGGGATTACGACAGGTAGATAGAGTTTAGTTAAAAATTTGTTTATTAGCTTATTTTTTCGCATTATTGAATTATTCAGCTGACATGCACTCACTATTATACACAATTAAAACTGTGAACAATTGAGACCTAAACAACAGTGATGGGAATTGGAAACGCATGACCCTTACCTACATACATAGAGTATGGTAAATCACATTAAGTTGTGTAGTGTAGTTCTCGTGTGCGTAACTAGCAATTTCATTTATGTATCTATGGATAGGTATATTAGTTATTATGAAAAGCATAATAACTACCAATATACAATTTATTTTCTTGGATAATTTCCTCCATGCTTATCTAAATCTATTTAAGAGGGTTAAATAAATTATTAATATGTTACATAATTACCATCTCTAAATAAGTTAAATATATGCTTTTCTAAGTAAAATCTTCGCAAAGGTAGTAAAGACACGGTTCAAAACACCGACTTATTTAATAGTAAGTATAGGTATTAGATACAAAAATTTAATTAGGATTTTTGTAGTATAAATACATTTTAGGGTCAGCTGACACCTAATTAACATTGCTTGACCAAGAACGTATAAAGAATAACGGACAGAGTGTTGTCAATACACAGAGTGAAGCATTCATAGTAAGCTCGGTAACAATATTCCATGGAGTAGGGAGGGAGTAGGGATGTGTATTGACGCGTTATTCACCCACACATACAAACCATAGTAAGCTCGGCGCCTACTAGAAAATACGTATACATGCGCAACGCGCCGCCATTACGGTGCTTCAAGTATGCATTGACAGCATAATTAATGTCCATTGTTCTTTAAACGTTCATGTGCTTGAATAAGTAAAACTAAGTAAAAGAGCGGTGAAAGAAGCAGCCTTGACGCCCTGCCCTCGTGTACCTTGATATCCTCTTTCTCCGCCTACCATAAGAACATTTTATGACACAGACCGACTAATGTGTTCCTTTTGAGGTCCTATTGCCATGACCGAGTCACACCAAGTGGTGATTGTGTAGGTACTACACAGAGACTGATACGAGTAAACCAATGGCAACATGCACTTAATGTACAAATGATTGGCTATGCATTTGTTGCTCTACCTAAGTGCAGTATCTTTGCGTTTATTTGTGATGCATACTCGTTTAGTTTCGCTTGTCACATATCACGATATCGTTTACTTGAAATAGAATAAATCTGAAATATATGCAATATTTTGAGTCATCATCATCAGCCTATTGCAGTTCACTGCTGGACGTAGGCCTCCCCCGGGGCACGGCACAAGACTGCCATGGGGGATATTTGTCCATAGTCACCACGCTGGGCAGGCGGGTTGGTGACCGCAGTTTGTATTTTGGACTATGTTGTCAACACAGGAGGCGCTGCTGTCCACCTCCCGGAAACCCTTAATCGCCTCGTACGATACCCACGGGCAGACATGGGGTGGTACGAACTCTACTCTGCCGGCACCACGCGGCCAAAAAGGGTCAAAAAGGGTATATTATTAAGTTATACCTACATGTAGTTTAGTTATGTTATACCTATAGTATTATCATATCTATGGTTATACTACCTGTCTATTTTATAATTTCGAACTCGTAACAACGTGGTTTGTGATTCTGGCATATATTAGAGATACTTACGATGTTTTTGTAGGTAATCGGCCTGGTTAATTACAAATTGAATTGATGTTTGGCTGGAAATGCCCGTCTACCACGGATCAGTGCGCCCACGTCGCGGAAACCGACCTCTGTCAAGGTTTTTAATTATGTTAAATCTTAGGAAGTTAGGTCACATTAACAGCAAATAACTCGATGTGAATAAGGCTAAACTTGGTCTGGTTTCGATGAAAATAAATGTAATTAAATACAGTGTGTAATAGACGAGGCATGATGCGAAATGCAATTAGGCCAGATTAGCGCCCCATAGCGGATGTGTAGAGAACCTGGCACACAGACAAATTGACACTCAAGTTTGACGCGTACGACTGCATACCTGTTTTAAACCCGTTTTGGGCTAGTCTCCCCTCCCTACTTAACTAAGATTTAAAGAAGAAAGATACCTGTCCACGGGAATTGGCGATTCTACCCTTGCTAAAAAGAAATTATCTAATTAAAAATAATAACAAAGCGAAGGTTCATTTTAATATTGGAATTAATAGATTAATAATTATTCTTGACTTTGCTGCACTGATTATGGTTCTAGTTCCGGATGTTGTGTAAGGAACTACATATTTACTTATGCATGGACGTTAATGAACTTTGTAGGCACGAGTAGATAGATAGGTATTGGTAAACTATTTACGGTCATATCCATGAAGTAAAGACACATAGGATAATCAAGCTAATCTATAAACTGTTCAATATTTTCTATGAGGCCACCTCCACTGTTTGTGCCTTCATGGACGGATTTGCCTCAATATATTACTATAGGTATAGCTTCATGACATAGGCTCATCCATGACTGTACTCGTAAGTTTGTTTTAATAGTTGAATCAGCAACTTTTCTACAGTATGATTCAATATGTGTGGAATACTTTTTTAAAAATAATAAATAACACTTGTTCCACAAGTAGGTATACAAGATGATTTTCGGTCGTCGGAAACTACGGGATCTCCTCATCATCACGATCATTTTTCTCCATGGAAGGATACGTGGGAAGTGTCTGGTTCCCAAGATATTAGGGTCCAAAGTTGAGTAAATAGATTGATTTTTTCTGCATAAATGCACATTAAAGCGCGTAGCAAAATTTTTTCACGGGAAATAATTAATGTCTGTCTATGAAAAACTAGCATAAAAACCGGACACTATAAATTTCACCCGATCAACTAATCAATAAAAAATAAAAAAATTGACATCGTTTCCCAGCATTTTTTTTGACATAAACTTACGTTACGTTTGTACGTACGTACCCTTCGTTAAGGGTGGCAACGAAAAAACATCCTGTATAATTTATTGTTATTATTTATTTGTTTATATACCTACTAGAGTTAGACAACGTCGTAGCAAATTTTCGCAAAGCTATATTGACAATGGAACATAAAATAATCCTAAATAAGCAACTCGGCAAGCAATTAATTAATACCTTGACCATGACTCCGCCTTAAGGTATATGTTATAATAACAGGTACGCAGTAAAGTATAATTGTTGTATAACAAAGTCACCAGCTTATTTCGAATATAATACTCCCTTTGCATAGCGAAATCCCACAAATTATTACCATCTAACTATCATGGGGCACCGTAGTGTAGTGCCCTACCAAGATGAGCCAAAAACAAAGCCTAGGGCACTTCCTACCTTTTCTGTTTTTAAGAGCCCAAGCAATTCTCAGGATCACTTATACGAAAAACGTCAATTGGAAAACATAGCCTTGTGTGTATCTCTCACGTGGCTACGACCGACATCTCGGACTATGTAGTAACTATATAATAAAATTGTACTCTTTTATTCTCATCTATGTTCTATGCAAATGACAGGCAGCTAAATGGTAATCTTCATGCCCCGTAGCCCCGTCAAAGTAGTTTCCGCGTCCGTTCTTTGTGGTTGTGTTGTTTATTTACCTACCTCTTGTTCCTTCTTCACCACCTTGCTCACCTTGATACGAGTATACGTCCTGCGACGCATTCCACACGAACTTCTCAACCTAAAAAAATGAACGCGGCTACGAGTACTGTCGTACTAGTTGTACATGGTGATACCTCTAGACTAGACTACACACATAAGCCTATTGCAGTCCAACTGCTAGATGTAGACCTCCCCCAGGGCACGAAACTAGGCTACCGCCATAGAGGAGTTTTGCCCATAGTCACCACGCTGTGCAGGCGGGCTGGTTACCGCAATGTGATTTTCGATCTATGTTGTCAACACGAGAGGCGCTGCTGTCCACATTCCGGTACGATACCCACGGGCAGATATGGGGTGGTGCTATTATACTCTGTATTTATAGGTATATCATCATTATCTTCCTGCCCTCATTCCATTATTTCGGGGTCGGCGCAATATGATTGAAATCACATTACCAAAGATTTAGTATATGTTTTACGGCTGTTTTATAGCTAAGTGACATCTATACTAATATTATAAAGAGGAAAACTTGTTGTTTGGTTGTAATGAATAGGCTCAAAAACTACTGGACCGATTTCAAAAATTCTTTCACCGTTAGAATCCTTATTGGACCTGGATGAACATAGGCTATAAGAATTTCCCGATATTCCCACGGGAAGGCGACCAACGGGAATTCTATTTTTTTACGAAAACCGCTATACATATGAAGCTGAAATCGGGCATATATGTTCATTGGGGACAGCGAGGGAGGACTAAAAACGGATTTCCCGAAATTCCCACGGGAAGGGGACAAACGGGAATTCATAGTTTTTACGAAAACCGCTATACATATGAAGCTGAAATCGGGCATATATGTTCATTGGGGACAGCGAGGGAGGACTAAAAACGGATTTCCCGAAATTCCACGGGAAGGGGACAAACGGGATTCATAGTTTTTACGAAAACCGCTATACATATGAAGCTGAAATTGGGCATATATGTTCATTAGGGACTGCGAGGAAACACTAGAACGGATTTCCCGAAATTCCCACGGGAAGGAGACCAACGGGAATTATTTATTTTTTACGAAAACGGTTAAACATGTGAATCTGAAGTTGAGCATATATGTATTTGGGACCCCGAGGAAGCACTGGGAACGGATTCCCGAAATCCCACGGGAAGGGGACAAACGTGAATTAATTTTTTACGACAACCGCGATAACATATAGGCTACTTTTTACACTTAACATATAGGCTACTTTTTATTTTTTCTGTAGTCCACGCGGACGGAGTCGCGGGCGTCCACTAGTTTTTTATAAAATAAGTAACATGAAATAAATTCAGTGGTACAAGCCTGTGACTGGGATCGAACCCACGCCTTCCGACTGAAAGGCCTCTTAACCACTAGGCCATCACCGCTCTCCATCTTTCTCCGATACCCTGCATATACATCTAGCCACTTTAGGAACCACTGATCTAGACAATAATTCTCCAATTTTCTTCTGTCCACAGATGAAAGTGTTCATGGACCTTAAGGCCGGCGGCTCGCTGTGCACAGTTCTGGCCACCATGTTCCGTTTCAAGTCGGAGCAGCGGTGGCGCAAGTTCGACTTTCAGGTCGGTAAGGTATGCTCTCGCTGCACGCGCCTCGCTCACCGCAGAACATTCCAGACCCTGCCAGAACACGCGTTTAACATGCCATCACTCGTGTATGTGAGGTCACGACGCTTTGTATTGAGATGTTGACACAAGTGAGCTAAAGCTGTCATGTATATATTTTAGGCTGTATTATGTCGGCATCCACCTAGCCAAGGGGTTGTTGGGGGAGGCCTATGTTCAGCAGTGGACTTCTCATGGCTTAGAATGATGTCGGCATCCACATTGGCAGGTGGCTCGCGCTAACCGTCAACTTAAGTGCGTATAGATGGCGCTACCTAAAGAGATGTTAAATGGTTTGTTATGAAGACATTAAAATTGGGGTGCAAGTTATATGTACACATAATATGTCAAATCCAGATCAGACAAGCCGTTTCATCAGAGAAAATACAGACATTCAGACACTTCTACGAGTACATATAATCCAAAATCAATCGGTCAGTATAAAAAATCCTCTATTCTGTTGTATAATAGTCCACACAAGCGTAAGTGACGTCACACACGCGTTATAACTATAGCAATTTCGCACGTAAGACCATAATGATGTTCATGTTTGTATTAACATTACACTACACCCTTGGATTCTATACTATTACACTTAGGGCCGATTTTTCAAAACGTCAGATAGCCTATCAGAAGAATAAAGTTGATGCTGTCTCTATCATGATAAAGTTTTAGAGAAAGACAACATCAACATTATTCCTGTGATAGGCTATCTGACGTTTGGAAAAATCAGCCCTTAGTTAGATCAATGGATTAAGGTAAACCTAAAAGCAAGAAATATTTTTGTTTCTTTTGCAATAGAAAGTCGTCATCCTGGTGGTGATCCTCCTCGATAGCTATTTGCAGAGTATGTTTTCTGTATAAATTATTATTCAGTTTTCATGACTAATACAAGTTAATGGTTGATATTTTGAGATACCTAATTATACTTCATCGTCAGCCTATTGCAGTCCACTGCTGGACGTAGGCCTCCCCCAGTGTACGCCACATGGCTCGATCTCCCGTTTTTGCCATCCAATCACTACCAGCCGGCCTCTTTAAGTCATCGGTCCATCTGGCCGGAGGGCGCCCCCAACGTTTATACTTAATTTCTTTTATTTTCATTATTTTCTGCACCTGTATACATTATTTGTATAATTGTACCTATTAGTAAAATCTTTGTCCAGCACATTTCACAAATGTACTAGGCACGAGGACTGATTTTTAAAATCTGCGGAAATCAGAATCTTTTGTACTTATTAAAGTTTTTTTTTTTTGCATTTTAATGACAATACTATATGATACATATATGCATATACTTTTATTGTGATCATAAGATCACAATCACATTATCTGTATAATAGAAATATTTCTTATTAGTATATGAGATTATGATTACTCTTATCATAACCTACTTCTCTTCAAATATGTATTGAAAGACTATGATCGTGCTATAAATTATAATATTTGACGAGCATTGCAGGGTATATTTTAATTTTGAATACATATTTATCTTTTAAATAACTACAAACAAAACAGTATTTTCTGTGAACATAATTAGATACAGGTAAGAGAGAGATGTACAATAGGGTCGATTTTGGCCGTCACACTTAAACGTAAACCTAATTTTAGTCAGGTCCATCTCTCTCCGTCCTTAACATAAATGGCTGTGAGAGAAAAGGACAGCTAGGACTAATTTTACGTTTAGGGTTAAGTGTGACGGTCAGAATCGACCATATTGCATACATATATTTAACTTTATAAATCATGCCATGTAAAAAAAATGTAAATACCTACCGGTGTTGGCATGCTTTAAGTGAATATATTTTTGTACAAATACATTTTAAAAAAATTTAAGCTAAGAACTACCTACCGACCCATTCCCAAGCATATTCCATGTCATGCCTTGGTTCATTATTTTGTTATCAAAGTGATTTGGGATTTGGTATCAAACGTTTTGGTATTATGTTGTACATTGAATAACACCGTGTGTTCTGTGATTATTAACTAGTTTTTGTGTTTTGTGTTACCCATTAATATTATTAGCTGTTTAACCACATTTTTGCATGCGAGTTCTCCTGAATCCACTGTGAAATGAGAAAAGTGTATATTTTTAATTCCGCTACGCTTCGGTCCGTCTCGATTAGGAAAAGCCGTCATTGCTTTTTCCTGTAGTTCGTACTACTGCCAAATCAGAAAAAATTTAGTAAAACAAGTTATTGACCTACTAATAAATACATTATTAAAACTAATAAATAAAAAGGTCTGTTATATAAAGATAAAATAATGAAGGTTTAACATAAAAATATCTTACGGCTTAGTTAGTTTAATCAATATACTTTATTATGTATATTTAATAGTCTGACTAAGGATTAGTACCACTTCCCTGCAAGCTCGCAAAATAGTAAAGACACCCAGTTGAGTTCTTTTACATATTAAGACTTGAACTGCTTTGTCACTACGAGCCAACTCTCGTCTGAAATCATAATGACGTATATAAAATTTACATATTTTTTCGTAACAGTGTGTATCGTCATCTAGCACTATCATAAATGTCAGAATCAAATGCTGGCAGTAAGAACGCGTACAATCCAAATCCTATTTTATAAGTCAAAGACCTGCAGGGCTATTACCTAATTTGCAGTAGCAGAACCAAAGCAATGCGACAGCGAAAATTGAGAATGTGTGAATGCGCGGAACGAGCACGAGGCGTCCTCCCGCGCCCCGCACCTCGCCCCGCCCACACACACTTTCTATTGCTGTGCTTCTGCATGTCACGTAATCAAGGGGCCGAGTTTTCAGTCCCACACCAATTCTCATGATAACCAAAACAATACCTATTACTAATCGGCAAATACTCTCTTCCCCTCCCCCCTCTCCCTTTTCAGAATCCGTCCCGCAAAGACCTCAACGTGCAGATGATGCTGGAGATCGAGACGGCTCTGATCCGAGCCGAGGTGATTCGCTGGCCTTGTGTCTATGTGCGACCTGATGTTGATAAGGCCACAGCTGCCAAAGTTAAGGAGATCGTTGTTGGGCATCAGGGCGAGATTTGCGGTAAGAATATCTTCTTTACTGTTCGGGGTAACCTCCTCAATGCTGGCAATAGACGTCGCGACACCGTAACGTCTCCATATTTATCGTCTCGACGACTTATACGACTCTTGTCGATGAACTGTTATATCTTTTAATTCCATTCCTTGAAACTACAGTCTATATTTTATATTCTACAGTTTATATTGAAACTACAGTCTATTAATTAGCCCTTCGGGCCCACTATAAGTCCCGCGGGGCCTAAACATTGGTCCTTCGAGCCGGATACACATAACATTTATCTTAGACATAGAATAACTAGGCAACTTATTATTCTATGATTTTAGTATACGATGCATGCCTTTTAAGTTCCGTCGTTTCCATATTTCCCGGCAATTTTGAATTTGCAACTGTTCTATATTCGAATGTGTTTAAATTTTGAATCTCAAAACAGTTGAAAGTATTAGGATTAATGCAATTGTTTAGTCACAGCGTCGATTGGAATCTGTCAGGTTACGTACGAAAATGAATCTTTCTAAGGAAAATGTTCGTGCAATAATTTTCTACAACTTTAGAAGAGGCCTAACACGGCTTCAGTGTTTTGAAGAGCTAACATCTGTGTTCAGCGATGAAGCCCCATGTTTGCGGACTGTCGAACGCTGTTATTTAAAATTCCAGCGTGGACATACTAGTGTTAGTGACAAATCTCGCGAAGGACGCCCAAAATCCGCCTTCATTGAAGATAACATCGTTGCTTTGAGACAACAGATTCTCGAAGATCGTCATGTGACGTATCGAGACATAGAGGCTCTATTAGGCATCTCAGGGACAACCAATCAGAAGATCTTGCATGAAGCGCTTGGTGTGAGAAAGCTAGTTTGCCGTTGGATACCGCATCTGCTTTCCGACGATCTCAAGGCGGATCGCCTCAGATGGTGTAAGAAAACTCTGCAAAAGTTCAACCGAGGAGAGTCAAATCACGTCACGACATCATCAGTGGTGACGAATCTTGGATCTATGCCTACGATCCTGATTCCAAACAACAATCTACAATATGGGTCTTTCATGACGAGCCAAAGCCGACTAAAGTTGTTCGTTCTCGAAGCACTTCAAAGAAGATGGTGGCCACGTTCGTTGGAAAAACCGGCATGTTGCGACTATTGCACTTGAAGATCGTAGAACGGTTAACGCAGAGTGGTATACCATAGTTTGTTTACCACAAGTCATCGCAGAACTTCGAAAATCTAACTAGAAGCAACGCATCATCCTGCACCACGACAACGCAAGCTCACACAGCGCTCGTCAAACGATTGAGTATTTGAAGCAGGAAAAAGTAGAAATTCTTGACCATCCTCCATACAGTCCTGACCTAAGCCCTAACGATTTCTTTATATTTCCTAAAATTAAGAAAAGGCTTCGTAGTCAAAGGTTCCAATCCGGTGAAGTAGCAGTCGACGCTTTCAAATCAGCCATTTTAAACACCCCCACTTTAGAGTGGAATAAATGTTATAATAACTGGTTTGAGCGAATGGAAAAGTGTATTAAGCTACGTGGTGAATACTTTGAAAAACAATGAAAGTACTGTAAGGTTCTGGATGTATTTTTTTCTTCAAACGAAAAAACTTAAAAGGCATGCCTCGTATAGTATAGTATAGTAAGAAGTAGTACAAAGGCGAGCTTATCTCAAAAAGAGAGATATTGTAGTCTGTTTCTTCCTCTCTTCATTAGGCGTCATGTGAGAGTGTAATAATCAAATTAATATGTAGTTTTTCTATGAATCTGTTACGAGTACTTGGCAATAACAATATCACTTGAAACAGCTTTTTAGCATAGGTAGCTTCCTATTCTCGGACATAAATTTTTGTTTGCTGCTTTGGGAAAACTTTCACGGATCGGTTATGTTATGTTATACCCATTGCCGTAACTACTCTGCATATTACCTGTCAGAGCTTAAGACCCGGCAGTCAAATAAAAATCCCACGGTTGCTCCGCCCACATACCCCGCCACCCGCAACACAAAGTTCTTACGCGTAAAATCTGTGAAGTTATAATTCAAAATTCGCGCGCTTTCGAGCAGGCGGGTCAATGCCAGGTCAAGCGCAGAGAACATAAAAACCACGGAGTCATATAAGTAATTTATTTCAAAGTAGTGTTGGTTAACCCCCGACGCAAAAACGACGGGGTGTTATAAGTTTGACGCGTCTGTTTCTCTCTCTCTCTCTCTGTGTGTGTGTGTATGTGTGTGTGTAAATATGTATATGTCTGTCTGTGGCATCGTAGCTCCCAAACGGATGATCCGATTTTAATGCGGTTTTTTGTTTGAAAGGTATATCAGTCGAGAGTGTTCTTAACTATGTTGGACGCGACAAAATTTCATACGTACGGTTAATAGCAGGCCAAGATAACCATTTGCAGTTCAAAATTAGCGGTTATGCCTCCGACATAAAGGTGGCACAAAGTCCCGAGTAGATAGTCTGACATGCTTTAGTTGGTACTTACGTAGTGTTAAAAGTGATTTTTTGCTTTTTACAGGGTTTCGCATTTTAAACCTTTTGTCATAATCATAACAATTGCGTGCTTTTTTTGGGTCGGGGGTTTTCTTAAATTTTTTAAATTTTTGTTTGCATAATATAATAAATTTAGTTACTAATAATAAGTAATGTCATCAACTATATATATCTACAGGGTGTTTTTTCGTTGCCACCCTTAACGAAGGGTATATACTTTATACTGGGAAACAATGTATTTTTTTATTTCTTGATCGGGCGAAATTTATATTTTTTTTTTTTCAATTTTAAAAGGTCTTTATTTTCTACATAATAAACACACAATACAAATCCAGTGTAAGTTTAGTCCTAGACAGTATTTTAAGCTTATAATTACCACGTTTACAAGCGTTAACATGACGCTTTAACAAACTTAATGAGCTAGCTATATAGAATTACTTAAAAACATACTATTTTTAACGAACATTACAATCACTGTATCCTACGTTTAATCATGTAATCCTTAGTATTAAATTACATTTATTAAATTGAGGTTAATTTAAAAGAGAAGATGGTATTAAACCAATCGGAAAGTAATGAATTGGCAGCCAAACATAATATACAAACGTTATATTATTTAAACTTAACCAACCAACTAGCTAAGATAAGTAAAAACCGGGGACAAAAGAGTGGCAGTAAGCGTATCAATAGGCACAACAGCTCACACAAGCTCGCGCGGGACCTGCAAGCGCAGCGCCCGCAATCCCCGCGCCTTTGTCTATTGGATAAAGGTCGAGTATCGCCCGCGCCGCACGGGCAGCCGGCACGAGCTTGCGCGTGCGCCCGTACGTGGGCATCCATCGTGCTCAAGAAACAAGTGATGGGGTAATTTGTACGTGTGATATTTATCGATAAACTTTAGATCATTTTTACGAGTTTTGCAAAGATTTTTGATATACTTATTTTTACTATTTGAATTATTATTTTGTAAATAGAATTTTTTTGACAATTTGTAGATAAATTCGTATAAAGTAGGGAATTTTATTTTTTTGTGAAGTATATGTAGGTTTGTAAGAAATGGAGTATTGAAAGCATATTTCAAGGCCCTGTTTTGGATAACCTGCAGGTTATTAAAGTTGGTACGGCATGTACTGCTCCATATAGGGCAAGCATAGGTTATGCACGGACGAATAAGAGTGCTATAAATACTTAATTTAGTATTACTACTGAGGCTCGACCTTCTATTTTTAAGATAGGAGATAACGCATTTAATGCTTTAGTCCCTTTAAGTTTTAACTTCTGGGTGTTAATAGTCCAGTTAAGCTTGGAGTCGAGCATAGTGCCTAGGTATTTAACAGATGAACTCCATGGGATCGTCTGTCCCTCGATTCTTAGGAATCTGTTAGGGGGCGACCTGTGTCTAGTGAACATAATGGCCTCAGTCTTAGAAGCATTAATTTTTAGCTTCCATTTTTTAAAGAAATCCAACAAGAGGTCAAGAGAGAGTTGAAGGCGATCAATGACTAGATCAACATCACTGGAAGATGTAAATGAGGCTGTATCATCGGCAAAACATGCTAGGTTTGTTCGAGCTTGTACAGGAATGTCGTTAAGGAAGAGTAAAAACAGCTGCGGGCCCAGGATGGACCCCTGAGGTACACCAGCAGGAACCAGCCTGGGTGCAGAGCAGGCTGTGTTTATATGCACTTCAAACGAACGCTCAGATAGGTAAGAAATGAAGATCTTAGCCAAGGGTACAGGGACACTAATTGACAGCAACTTGTGGATAAGAGCCTGGTGCCAAACTGTGTCGAAGGCTTTCTCGATATCGAGGAGGAACATGCCCGTGGATTCGAACATGTTAAGATGATGCGACACTGTCTCGGCTACCCTTGCAAGCAAGCTGCTGTGTGGTGGAATGCGCCCCGGCGGAATCCAAATTGTTCATCGATTAAGACGTGCTCAGAGGCCAAACTTAGACGCGAACACAGTATTTTCTCGAATAATTTACCTAAACATGGGAGAAGGCTTATTGGTCGATAGCCAAGTGGGTCCGCGGGATCTTTGCCCGGCTTGAGCACAGCAATAACTTTTGCTGTTTTCCACTGTTTAGGAAAATAAGCACTCAGCAAGCAGGCGTTAAATATTTTAGTGAGCAGAACGATACATTTTCGAGGTAAGTGCTTAATAAGGTGATTTGAAATTTTGTCCGGCCCAGGTGATTTGCGCACCTTCAACGAGGATATGTGTTTGGCAATTTCTGACGGCCTGACCAGCTTCACTTGGGAGACGTCCAGTTGCTCATCTTTTAGGGAATTGTAGGATGTAACAACACTATCCTGTTCATCGCTCGTCCAATTGTAGGTAAGGAGCATGTTGTTGTAAAAGGTATCGGCTAGGATATCAGCCTGATCCTTCGCGTTTACGATTAAGGGACCAGAGGGTGATTTAAGGGGAGGAATAGTTGAGAACGTTTTGCATTTTAGACCTTTAGCGATCCGCCACAGATCCGTGCAGGGGTTATCTACCTTTCTTAATTTCAGGTCCCAAAGTCTCTCGCGATGGGATAATAACGCACGATCGGTTTCATGTTGGAGGCGTTTAAATTCGTAGTAGAGCAATTTACGGGTACAGCTATTTGTTTCTCTGGCGTACTTACGACGGATCCGGTTTTTATCTTTAATTTTTCTTTTTATACACCTAGGCAATGACGAGTTCCAGGGCTTAAGTATGGTTTTAGGAATGTTTGCATCTCTAGCTGAAATAATAGCCGATTGGAGATGAGAAATAGCGGAGTCGATATCATTTGTAGATCTGAATTTATGATTGTTTAAAAGTAAATGATTATTTAAGAATGAACGATAACCCTTCCAATCGGCCTTGGAGAAATTAAGCTTAACGATGGGATTACGATGAGTTTTGATTGCAAAACTAGCGTAAACTGGTAAATGGTTAGATGAAAGTGCATGCATAGTTTTAATAAGTATGACATCGAATATGTTTTTAGTAAGCACTAAGTCAGGGGTAGTTGGTAAGCTTATCCCATTGTAGTGAACTAAAGTAGGCTCACTGGGTCCATAGACTATGAGCTCATCATGTAACATAAGCTCATAAAGGGTGCGTCCGTGTGTGTTGATAGGCCCAGATGACCAGTATGGGTGTCTTGCATTAAGGTCACCAACGATAAGTACTTTAGTACCAGAGGACGTGAGGGCGCTTACGTCACTGGTAAGAAGGGACAGGTTAGGGGACTGGTAAACAGAATAGATGAAAATATTACCGCTAGGGAGGGTAAGAGTTATGCCAATGGCTTCCAGATTTTTTAACTGCGGAGTAGAAACGAGGGTGTGTTCAAGGTCGTATCTGACCATGATTGCTACACCCTGTCCAGAGCCATCACAACGTCCATCCATACGGTAACAGGAGAAACCAGGTATTCTAAGGTTGAGTCGCTTGGTCAGTCTCGTTTCACTGATCGCAATAATGTCCACGTCGATATCACTTACCGCCAATGCTGTCAATTCCTGTTGCTTTTTGTGAATACCATCGGCATTCCAATACAATACACGCAATTCATTAAAATTAAACATGATGTCCCAAGAAAGACATAATTAAGATGACCTTATCCATAAAGGTCTCACATTTAATAAAATCCTGCTTAAGACTCTTAATTGTGGATAATATGTGTATCATTTCACTTGTGGTGTCGTCGTCATGCAAGGCTCCGGTGGCGCTGCTGCTGAGGTTCGGCTGTGCTTTGGCGATGGAGCGCTGGGGCAGTTGATGAAGCACTGAGTTGTCCTTGTGCGGAAGTGGTAGTTTATGTGCACTGGGCTGGTTGGAAGCTGCGACGTGCGCCCATGATCTTCCATCAGCAACATTGGTACCACGAGAGTTATGAGGCGGGTCACGATGAATAAGTGGCTTATTGGAAGGAATCTTTACAGTTTGTTGACCTCTCAATTTTTCTAAGTACTTCTGTCGCTCTGTGCATTTAGTGAAGTTTGCTGGGTGATTTTCTTTGCAGTTGCAACAGCATGCGGGAATGCTTCGATCTGTTTTGGGGCAGTCCTTAGTAGCGTGCGGCTCAGTGCACTTCACGCAACGAGGGGCTAAATTGCAATTGCGTGAAGCATGCCCAAAGTTTTGGCATCGAAAACACTGGGTACCTAAGTTTGTATTTGGTTTATACCTACTGATATCCACTGCACAATTTCCAATGTATTTTATCAGTCGGAATTTAGAGATATCAGTACCAGCCGGCAAATGTACCAGGAATAACGGGCACTCAAAGGATTGAGGATTCGTTCCTTTAAATTTTGATACAGTCACCTTATCAAATCCCATATTAGCAAGTTCCTCTTTTAACGTGTCCTCAAAGTAGGCTGGTAGACCTTTTATGACAACCTTGAACATCTTTTCGTCCTTTCTGGTATAAGTATGATAGGGTATTCCTTCAACTTTGAATCCATCTTTAACAGCTTGATGAGCTTCGGTGGTATAGCACTGTACAGCAACTTTGTTTCGTCCTTTATAATGGAGGTGAAAATTCTTGGTGAACTTCTCGACATGGTCTTTGACTTTGTTGTGAGTCCACCCTTCTTGCAGCTCAATTATTACCGGAGGAATTCGATGGGTATTTTTCCTCGCAGTGACAGCATTCTTAAAGGCTTCTGGCAGCTCCTTCCGTTGTTCCACAGTAAGATTACTAAATCGGTTTGAAGTAGCAAGACTCGGCTTCACAGATACATGTTTCTGGGAGGCGGTCCGCTTAGGTTGTTGCCAATCTTCATCTGATTCATCATCCCGAAGCCGCTTGCTACTTAGGCTTGATGTCGAGTCCGATCGGATCAGATACCTGTCCATTGTTAATGACAACGATATCGATACTTCCAATTGCCGATACTTTTACCCATCACTATTTGCAAAAACTACCGATGAGCAACGAGCAGCACAAAATAAATACGTGTGGTTTCTTCGAAAGTTGGACGACGAATACGAAATTTATAGTGACCAGTGTTTATGCAAGTTTTTTCATAGACAGATATTAATTATTTCTCATGAAAAAATCTTGCTACACGCGTCAATGTGCATTTATTTAAAATATATTTATTTAATAATTTAAATATAAGTAAAAGATTTTTCTTCAGTTAAACGATTTTATTGAAAACAAGTACGCTAAATGTTACCGACAATCTGTATAATCCGGTATTGTTCACAATACCTAGGCAATGTATAGAATACCTAAAACGTGTAGGTAATGAATGAAATATTACTTAATGTATACTTTGCCTAGGTTTTCTATGCAATACCGAATTAGCAGTCGGTAATGTCTATAAAAGAAGAGTTTCTGAAATTATTTAGGAAATCTATAAAATATTATTTAACAAAAATTCCTTCTGCTGTCGCGACACGCTCGCTACGCTCGGTCCGCTCGTGCGTTGTTATTTTAACAGTGCTATTATAACCTAACGTAATCTACAGATATAATAAAAATGTAACGGATCGCTGTCTGTACATGGAAGATATATGAGAAAAAATATTATAGGAGACCATTATCAACGCAATAGTACCCAAAATAATAATGTTTGTAATTTTTGTCTGTGTGTCTGTGCGTTTATGCATGCTGATCTCAGAAACGGTTGAACCGATTTCAAAGCAGTTGTCAGGAATATATTGTGACATCAATATTCGTTCCCTAGTTGGAAAGATCTAAGTATACATAGGGACAGACAGCGGCAAGCGAATGTTTTATAATATGTAGTGATAATATAAAAGTATTTTCTTTTTATAATAATATAAATTTTATAATTGGAATTTTACGATGGGGTTGCGTTGTTTAATTACGGAGTTTCTATGGCCACACTCTAGCTCTATCATCAGATGATGGTAGATACAACTAGTATCAAAGTACTCGTCAAGACGAATTAAACGAGCCCAAACTCGATGGGGTTGTGTCGTTAAATTACGGAGATTTCTATGGCAACCTTCCAGCTCCATTAGCAGACCTTGATCACCATATAGTATAAAAGAAGTCATCAAGTCGAATCGAATGAGCCCAAACTTGATGGGGTTGTATCATTTAATTACGAACTTTCTATGTCCACCTTCCAGCTCTGTCATCAGATCAGCTCTATGTCGTGATAATATTGTATTGATATCTGATTTATAGTACATGCATGCAAAATTTTAGCTCAATCGGAAGCCAGGAAGTGGATCAAATTTAACTTGGACGATTTGATTACAGACATTGAAGACGAAGCTTGTAAAAAGCTTCATATTTTTATGCATATAAGTATATTATTTATTTTTTTAACGTTAGAATTTTGTGTTATTTTGTATATTTTATTATTTAACCTAGGCTCATTCCATAAAATTGTACAATTTCCTGATCTAAACATGGGAATATAAATAAAAAATTTAAAAAAACCCCCGACCCAAAAAAAATACGCAATCATTATGACAAAAGGTTTAAAATGCTAAACCCTATAAAAATTTTACCCTATAAAGATTTCCACCAAAAATAGCTAAGAACACTCTCGACCGATATACCTTTCAAACAAAAAAAAACCGCATTAAAATCGGATCATCCGTTTGGGAGCTACGATGCCACAGACAGTCATATACGAGTACACATTTACACACACACATACATACATAGACACGTCAAACTTATACACCCCGTAGTTTTTGCGTCGGGGGTTAAAAATGACTAAAACTTCACGGTGAATAAAAAATATTTACATGCGATTGCGACTCCTATTATTCCTATGTTCCTAGTGCCAGCGATAAGGTAAGGTAAGGTAATTCTTACAATTTTATACTTTATTTAAATAGCATAAGAGTTATTTTTCTTGATAAATATTTTTAGTTGTTTGTGTGTGTGTGTGTGTGTAGTAAACTGAACTGTGTGATTGATTTATTGCTTTAACGTAAATGGCTATATGTCATAATCGGGTGCAAATGTGTACAACTTTAATACTAAGATATAAGGTTTAACTTAACAAACTTGTTACCCAACTTAAGTCTTTTTAATTATAAGCAACTCCAACAGTTTACATCTCTATAAGTACGTATAAAGTATTGATACGGAGACATCGATTAATGCTTGATGTAGTTTGAGACTGTGCATCTACCATTATATTTGATCGAAGTGGAAATATGAATGTTTTTCGATTTTATTTCCCATGAGTTCGAATTAGGTCGAGTACACCAAAAATAATAAATATTACTGGCGTGGGCGCAAGCGACATAGACCCTGCGTCGTCGGCGCACAGCGCGGTACTGAGCGCCAGCGGGCACGAAGTTACTATTTAATGCTATTCAGAGAGCGTTAGAGTAGAATATCGCTTGCGCACTTAACATCTGATTGAGCTCAGAAGTAAAGAGCGTAAGTCTCAAAAAGATTTTTGTTAATTGTATGTTCAATTATGATTGTTTTTTTATTTTGGCTTTACAAAAGATCACTATCATTATTATCTTGACATCCGAATTTATTTTAAACGCCTATCTCATGTAATAGCCGAAATAAACGGGAAAATGTCTAAAAAACATGTTGATTTCAAAAAACAAAACTATCGAGCGAAAGTCATTAAATTATGTTTTTGGCTTTACACAGCGTGGTTAAGGGTACTAAGAATATACTGTAAAAGTCTCACATTAAACAAACATGCACCCCCTTCAGCATATTACATCAAAATGATGCTAAATAACGTCTGCTTCCTCTTAATGGCGATCTCTATTTGTAGGGCAGGGGCAGTTTACGTTAGTTTAGATCATAGTTGTATTACCAATATGGACGAATATTTTCATGCTAGCGGACGCCGGCGATATAGCATGTAAATAATTTATAGGTACATAATATAACTGCCATTTATCAAATATTTATTTTAATACTATACTCCGTCCGCGTGGTACAGAAAAAAAAAACAAAATATCTCCGGATAAAAACATTCCCGGATAAAAAGTCTATATGTTAAGACCTGTCACAGTATATTGAAAACTTCGAAATCGGTTAGCCGTTTCTGAGATTAGCTGCACAAACGCACAGGCAAACAGACAAACCGACAAACAGACAAAAATTCCAAAAATCATTGTTTTGTACTATTCTTCTATAATATTTTTTCACATATCTTTTACAGATCCGTTACATTTTTATTATATGTATATGTCGGAGATCAAGATGACGCAACCCATTTTCATCGTTAGTAGAAACGTCATCGACAGCTATCCGTGGTGTAAAGACAAGACCCGCTTACAACGACCACCGGGTCGTTTGATGGAGCCGGAGTATTCTGTCTTGCTGGTTGCGCTGTCAGGCCGGTGCCTCTGTCACTTAACGTTTCTACGTTATCCGCGAATCCTAGTAATCGGCCAGTGAAATGTTCTGGATTCCTAATTGCTTGTTTACTACACGGCATTCTTTATTTCGGATTGGAAGATCGGACACACCTAACGGCACGCCCGACCCATAGTCATCAGGCGTGGGATGCAACCCGGATCACCCACATGAAACCTGCTTCAAATAGGACTCGCGAAGAAAAAGGTCTTCTCCGCAACAAAATCAAAATTTTCTCGTTGGTGCAAGCAATAAAACTACCGCATCTTCTGTTATTCGCCTTCCTGATTTCGACCCAGAGAAAAGAGACATCGACGCCCGACTTGGATATCGACCGCGGACATGTTTCACAGTCGACTCGCCATGGATCTTCTCTTTATCTAAGCCACGCATCAAGGGCACTATCTTGGCTGTCTTCAATATCGTTTCCTAATATGACGTGGGCCGATTTTAAGGAGCTTTTCGTAGAGAACTGTCCTGAAACTGCTGCTTCCTTTTACAGTATGCACGACAAAAAACCGAGAGATAACGAGTGCCTAGCCTTTACGCCGCTACCCTCATAAACTTCAAGGTGGAATAGCTAAAACGCAATAGACTGTCTTGCTCATATTTCAAAACAAGAGCCACGTGTTCAGAGGATTGCTATAACGACTGACACAAGACGCGAATTTACAAAAGGAACTAGGTCTCGTTCCTGAAGAGGTTATTCATCAAGTATTTATCGTGATGGACCCGACCTAAAAAGAAACCGACCTTATCTGCGTGACCATAGTTTATTGTGGCATAGCCACAAATCTCTTCATCGCAACAAAGCCAATTCGAAGAAGCAAGATGACCGGTCCAAACACAGGTCCTTTCACGGGGACCAATCGACCAACCAATACAGGGAGAACCGACACATTTACTGCCGAACAAGGCCACATGCATCCGACTGCCCGAAGAGGAAAATCAGGAGGGGAACAACTAGCAGAACTGGTCCACTAAGGAAAAGCGAGTAGACGGCATTGTGATGCGCCTTCGGGTTCTCTGCTCACTCTGGTGAGTCATTCCCATTTACTTACGACTCGTGTTTCTTAGTAAAGTCGATTGCGTGAAATAGTGGTAGCGAATTTATGACAATGTTTCTATGACTGGTATAGGTACACTTCTAAGCCTCGTATGCTCTAGGCGATCTCTGAACAAGCGTTGTAGTGTACATGTCTCTAGTTTGGCCAAAATCGACGAAGCTTTCGTACTAAAGGTAATAGAAGTTCTTTTGGGAAGGGATTTTCGTTAAATTAAAAAGTGCTATTCCTGAAAGAAAAAGTAGTAAGGACGAGGTCAAATTCCGCGAAAGATAGTTGACTCCGCTTTCCGCGCTCTTAATAATGGATTTTCATTTTATTCGGGTGCAGAAAATAAAGCGTTGCAAAGTTTCAATGGTAAAAAATTGCTAAAACTGTCTCTCTCGGGAATTGGTCAAAATTATTCAGCACCCAGCAAATACTGTGTAATGTTGAAATTAATGATTATTGTTTAGAACTTTTAACATTTTCGATGTGTATATGCCGGGATGAGTCAAGGCTTCGTTAAACTTGTCAACAAATAATTTTAGCATTTCAAAACCTATGACAAACCCTTGACAGACAGTTATGTATTTGTGGCAGAACCGAAGGACCGAGTTTCCTGTCGATGGACAGTGCTATGTGTGTGTGTGGGAAACCGAAGGACCGTGTTTCCTGAGGTAGCCGATGGACTGCTACATGTGTGTGTTGGAAACCGAAACTGTGTTTCATAGGTAGCCGAAGGACTCTATAGACTAACTGTTACTGTAATGTGACCGAAGGAAAGGTTCTGATTTAAAGATTGCGAGCGCTTATCTTTTATTTTTTATGTCTTTACGTAAAGATTTTGGGAACTTGACGGTCGAACGATTTTTGTGATTTCATGAACTATTGTAATAAGAAGTCTTTAAATTTAAGTTAACAGAATGGCCGAGCGCAGATACTTCCTTGAGTTATCTTGTTCACAGATTCATCGGTTCACGGGTAGTCTGTCAAAACCGACAAACAGACAAAAATTCCAAAAATCATTGTTTTGGGTACTATTGCGTTGATAAAGGTATTCTATAATATTTTTTCTTACATATCTTCCATGTACAGACAGCGATCCGTTACATTTTTATTATATGTATAGATATAGCTATCTCTACAGTCATCGTCGTCATCGATCACTTTTATTGCAAAATTAATAATAAAGAAATGGAAAAAATTCCTCACCCGGTTGGGAATCGAACCCACGACCTCTGCATTCCGCGTGTCAGTACTCTAACCAATGAGCCACCGGGTCAATTATTTTATTACTTTTATTGCAGATAAAATTATCTGTCTGCCTACATCTGAACTCTTCAGTTCTTAACTTTTTCATATATTAACTGTAAATGAAATGTGGTCTGATTAAATACATGCACAATGCGTGATCTATTGAAGACTTACCTAATTACATATTTTACATACATTCTTATCTAAAAATAAACTGCCTTGTGGCTGTAGAATTGCGGAAATCAAAATGTTACTAACTGCTTCATTTGGGTTTTGCATATCTCATAAAGTTTGCAAATATACTTCATACACTTTCAAAATTTAAGTAAATATAGACGGAGTATTAATCTTTTTTCGGTCCTGCAGCCAAAGTGTAATAGTTTTATTACTTATCTTGATTTGATATCTCATTATACATACTACATTTTCTTGCGATGAACACGTTTTAGGTTGGGAGACTTTAGCTATGACTGCTTTTAGGTTTACATTAACTTATTCTGTCGTTTATTTATGTGTGCAAGATGGGTATAGGCCGGACATTTAGAAGCAATTGGGTACTTTGACTATATCATAAGTGGTTTTATTGGTACGTTTATCATAGAAAAAAGTATATATTCATCAAACAATCTAAATAGTTCTACCATTTCAGACCCTACACATAGTACGTAGTCCTGGGCCCTTTGACTATGGCCGTTATATACTGTACTGTTAGCGACATCTCCCCACATTGTGGCAACACTGGCCGCCATCCTATATAAGCGCCCGGAACACTGGAGAACGACTTTTTTGGCTCGAGATCTTCAAGGCGTGCGCTCATTAGACTTTGTTCATTTATTTGCGGGTTTTCTGTTACAATCTAATTTGGTAATATTAGTTTAGAATAAAATAAGTATCAGATTTTGTTATTTCGTTAAATTGTTTTTTTTTATCAATTATTTATCTAACCTCTAAGAGTACATTCATTTATCATTTAATTTCGTCATTCCTAATGAGAGCTGCACAGCTGTTCCATAAATGTATGGAAAGGTTTTTTTTGCGATTTCAGAGTCGTCCCGTAGCAAAAATTCTTCCTTTTTACCTACCAAGTCTCGTCTTAAAAATTTGTGAACTACTATAATATGGTCGATTCTGACAGTCACACTTTAACCTAAACGTCCCTTTCTCTCTCAACCATTTATGTTTAGGATAGACAGGGACAGACCGGACTAAGTTTAAGTTTACGTTTAAGTATGACGGTCAGAATCGATCATAATACCATCCTATATATGACTAGGTGGAAGTGCCAGAGACGGCCAACTGGGAAATGAATCGTGCTGAGCCGTGGCGGGTGACGGCCACGTGGGTCCTCGACCTGCCGCAGTACAATGAATGGATGAATGAACAGGACTACGAGGTGGACTCGCATGGCAATAAGAAGGTAAGCCTTTTTTTCTTTGTCATTTTTCTATTTTTTTTTCTTTTGTAAAAATGTTACCCTAATCTTCGCAACTAATATTTATTGTATGCAGTGACACAGATGGTAATGTAATGTAATGAGGAGGAGCTGTTCCAATTGGCTAGGGACAAGTCTGCATTTAGTAAGCTGACGACAGACCTCCAGTAATGGAGTGCCACTACAAGAAGAAAATGTATAAGAATTTGTAGACAATAAAGAATTTTATCTATCCATCCCCCATAACCACTTGAACAATTTTATGTTTTTTTTTTGGTGAAAATTATACCTAAGTCTGAAAGTAATCTTTGAATTTACTTCATAAAGTTACCTAAAAGCTACTGATTTCTCATAATGTAACTCCTTAGGTGCACAAGCTGCGTCTGTCCGTAGACGATTTAATCCCCGGGGCGGAGCCAGCCGGCAAGGGCAAGAAGGGGGGCAAGAGGAAGCGCTCGCCCTCCCCACCACCTCAGAAACAGCATGGCAAGAGGAAGAGGTATGTTTTCTTTCTGCAGGCTTATGTATTAAATGGCGGGGCAAAAGAAGGCGATTTCCCTACACACGGGTGCAGAAACAGCTTCACAAGTTACAGGTACGTATCCTTTTAATAGGTTGTTTTTTAGAGGGGGCAACAAGAAGCGTACAACTTCCAATACCTATAGAATTGCACGCAGATAAAGGTATGTGTAGAGTATGTTTCACTATCGTTCATTCACAATAGTTCCTTTGAATGATTGCGCTAGTTGTTATGTATATTTGTACACAATTACACTTTAGAATAAGTGGTCGGATACATCAGGACTTTTTACTACAATCTCTTTTAAGTTCATAATGTTTCAAAACGTTTGTTTCAAACATATAGTAATCTTTTTATCATACCATGATCTTTTTGTACATATATATTCTATTTTTCCGTAGCGTTACAAATCTCAGAAAAAATCAAATAGCTTAGCTCTTAAGGCGCGAAACACAAATAGCCACAAGTCTTGTGTACGTTTGTTATAAAAAAACAAAAAAGTAATGAATCATTAGATTAGGTTTCTTATAAAGTGAAAATGTAATGTATTCCGAAGCATTTTTAACTTCCATTTACACACGAAACAATACATCAAACATCTTCCCCCCTCCCCTCTAATAAACAAAAACCTTTTTTTTTTTAATTTTTAATCAGTGGTAAATAATTTAAAAACATTTGTTTTGTTACTGCTTTTTTATGAAAATGCTAATAGAAAGTAAGTAAAACCGTTCAAAGTTTATCATTGGTGTCAGTTCATATTTTAATTATGGTATATTATTCTCCCTAAAACTTTCTAACGTTAAACACTTGAGATTTCAAGTGTTTTTTTCTTTTGGTTTCAGCAGTGAAACTGGTCGCGTTACAAGGCGACAGTTAGACATCCTCTGGGAGTTTTTGAATTCTAATAGAGATATTGCGAATGCCTATAACCGTTCTATGCTAGACAAAGAGCATGCCGAAAGGAAATGGAAAGAGGTTGCAGAGAGTTTGAACTCGCAAGGCGCGGCTTATAGAGACTGGAGGGGCTGGTGTAAAGTAATTCGCGTTTAAAACTTTATTTTTATACATCTAAGGGTAGATTTTTCTATAGGTAGATAGTTCTAACTGCTGAATAAATTTGATGCTGTCTTTCTCTAAAACCTGATCAAAATGGAGAGAACGTGAACTGTATCCTTCAATTAGAGCAATCTGACTATTGGAAAAAATCGACCCTAAAAGAGGAAGTCAAACTGATGTGACATAATTTTTAGTACTGGGTAGACTACAAAGCTAAAATAAAGAAAAAAGCCATTGTCGCAAGGGAGTTCAAAATGAAGGGTGGAGGAGATTCACCAACAGAGCCAACTCTGAGAGAATATGATGAGAAATTTCTGCAATTACTTAAGTTGGAGACTGGACCAAGATGGTTGCATGGTGTCCGGGTGGACCCATTTGCTGATGTAAGTGGATATTAATATACTGTTATACGGATGTTAGACTGTATCTTGTAAAGTTTGTAAAAGCGTATCACTTTAAAAGGACTTATTTGTTGACTGATGGTTTAGATACGCATTTGTTGTCAAATGTTGCAATCAGATGAAATCTTAAGCAACTGGCTAGTAAATATTTAACTGAATTTCAGGTTTTAGACAAGACACAACAGCCATCTTCTTTAACCGCGGAGGTTCCTGCCTCACATCTGAAACATATGAATGAACCCTCTCAGTCTGTGTTGATAGAAGCAGACCCCCACCAGATGGAACAAACATCTGTTGAACATTCCCTTTCCTCCATAAAATCAGAGGAGCCTTACCATTACCCACAGTCATTGCATTCTCGATCTCCAGAAAAATTTAATGAGCCATCTCATAGTTTAATGTTGCATTCTCATTCCCCCGTAACTGAACCGCCTTCTCATTTCACACAGGCTATGCCTGCCCCTTACCCCGTGCTATCTTTATCCCCACTGGCCATGCGTTCCCATTCACCCGCAATATCAGAATCGCCTTCCCAGTCCCCACTGGCCACGCGTTCCCATTCTCCCGTAATACTAGAAGAGCCTTCCCATTCGCCAATGGCTAAGCCATCTGAACCTCCCAAAGCTGTTTCATCTCAGCCTGGAATCTCAGTCCGGTCTCTACGTCGTCGCCGACGAAAACGGAATCGCGTTGTGGAGTCAACGCGGTTGAGAAATGAACTGGAGTTGAGGAAATGTCGCGCGCAAGAAGCGGCGGCTCGAAGTCTACAAAATATTGCGGAGGGTGTACAGGCCATTCAGAATACCTTGCTAAGAATGGAAAGGTAGTTATTAAATTGTTTTTCGATGGTACAATATCTTTTTAGATGAACACAAAAGTTAAAACATCTCTTGTCTTTAATATTCACTTTATTTACGAAGAATTTTTTAAAACGTAGACCTAAAAGTAATAAAATGCTTACAAAGGAATATTCTATTTTTTCAGGTCTATTGACGCCTTATCTGCTGAAAAAGGGCGAAATGTAATTTGAAAGTGTGTAATTATTTGAAAAACATACGACATATCGATAATGAAAATAATTTACGGCAACTTTTATTGTGAAACCCTATTCTTAAACGTTATAATTAATACAGCTTCAGAACTTTGTTCTGAAGCACTTGGTGCTTTTTCGTATATTGAAGTCGGTAAGTAAATAGTGATTCGTGACGAGCTTGGATGTGCCAAAAATGATTTTGAAATTGTTATATTTCCGCAGGCTTATTTACTAACTTGCGATTGGTCGGCAACCAGTCGCTAAACGTCAAAAGATGACTACGCGCCTGATTCAAAGAACCTTATTTTGTAATCTATGAGTGTGGGGCAGACTTTTTAATCTAGTTAGTGGGATAATACCAAATGTCATGTTTGACAGCAATTGCGACCGGTTGCGTGTTAGATAATCAGCCTGCGGGACCTTTCTTGTCAGCAGTGATTATTATTATTTTATTAATTTACAGAACATTCAGATAGTTGGGATTTCATTTAATGATGAGCTCATATAAATAAATGATATAAGTAAGAGTAGTCATGGGTGTTTCTTTGGATCACAAATCCAAAAGAAATATATATTGCTTAAAAGTTTACTGTAAGCGATTATTGTGGACAGTGACTTATTAGGATACTTTTCACTATTTTTAAAGAAATATTGTTAATTAGCATTCCTTATAACAACTAGTCCTAACTTGACTCTGGTTTGAACGCAACCATTAGGTACAATCACAAAATTAAGACTGATGAATAATTTAATTATGTTTTTTGTCTCTGTGCCAATAGGCTATTTTACTGATTTTTAAAATCTATTTTATATTACTTTGTGGAGGTTTAAAAACCCAGTAATAATTTTTTTTTAATTCTGGTACATATTTACTGAAGAATATCAAATTAAAAGTTTAATATTTAAATAGCGCGCCAAAACTTCACCTGCCTGTATCTGTCACTTTGACACATGTCATCCACATACTTTTTTTGTTGTTAGTTTATCCCGAAGGAAAGGCAAGGGGAACTAAGCCCATACAGCCATTGTCTTTGTAAATGATTTCTGAATTTATGATGGATGATATTGATGATGATGAATGGAAACGTCGGGAAAATCCTCAAGAATGGATGTAAAATTAGTAAAAATCAACAATAATTGCAGAAACAACTTACATGAGCCCATGAAGAGATCGCATTCCGACTAAAGTTTTACTTAGCTTACCTGCATATAAAACCATGCACACGCACTAGATTCACATCACAAGTAACCAAAATATAACTTATCTACCAGAAAACATCACTTTACGGACACATGCAAGCCATTTACAAATAAATTTTGATTTTCACAAGAAAATTACATCCAAACCGTTCCAGCTTTTCCCGCCCTCATCCACATACATTTTAATGTTAACAAAAACCAATGTTTACAAGCAGGTGACGTCATAATAAGCCCGACCAATCAGGAGCGTTTTGTGCCACGTAACAAAAGTTTAAAAATATGCGTTTTTATTTACGGATTTTTAAGTAAATCAGTTATTATTTTCTACTTCTGTTAGTCTATAACCATTTTTAAACGCATAATATATACTGATTACTGTAATTGTACATTTATTTTCACATTGTTAAATAGCCTATTGCGATGTCCTTCTGTTCATTTTATGTATGTATGTGTTTTTTATTGGTATACTTCTTTAATATAAAGAAATCAGTTTATAATTATGTTCATTTTATTTATTACACCATATCCTACGCTCACTACTTGTGCCTAGTACTTATTTTTTTACTTAAATAGTTTTATTTAAATTGTCATCTATTTGATCTATGATTTATGTATTTAATCTATATTATATATAATATTTTGCTTATTGCATTTGATCGCTAGCTTCCTCATTGTACGTGTCAATATCTAGACAAAATAAAATATATTAAAGTAATGTTTTGATAGA
This sequence comes from Carposina sasakii, assembly GCA_014607495.2. Classification (NCBI taxonomy): domain Eukaryota; kingdom Metazoa; phylum Arthropoda; class Insecta; order Lepidoptera; family Carposinidae; genus Carposina; species Carposina sasakii. The sequence continues at coordinate 8,419,014 of CP053168.1, forward strand.
ATTGAATTTTATTATGATTACACGGTATGAATATGAAATAACTAAGTGGGCATGGTTAAAATGGTATTTATTAGAGATTGTAGTAAAAGTCCACATAACATTGATATAAGGTTGAGTTGGTTTGTCCATGAAGAAAGGACAAATCGGAGATGCCATAGTAGGAGATGTCAATGTAAACTTACGACTGCAAATGTACAGCAGCGCAGTAGCGATAAATCCGTGCATGACATACATTTTGAAATGTCTTAAAAACAACATGGCGAGAGACAGAGGTATGTATCCTTTTAGAGGCATTTGGATTAATTGCACTGCTCATAGTCGTGTATCTCTTCGATTATGGATACTGTTTTAAGAGCTCATGGTGATCAAACATTGATAATAAGGTGCAGCAGATATTTTAATCGAAGAGGCCTGCCGCAGGAACTACGTGTAAATATACATACTTAGTTAAATAGGTATGTAACGTTTCCAACACATGCAGACGCGAAAATGATTTTCAAAATAATAGTTGTCCTAAATATATCTATCTACTAGTGGACGCCCGCGACTCCATTCGCGTGGACTACAGAAAAATCAAAATGTCGAAATTATCCGGGATATTTTAATATTTTCCCGGGATAAAAAGTAGCCTATATGTTAAGTGGGACCTGTCACAATATATTACTGAAAACTGCATTGAAATCGGTTCAGCCGTTCCTGAGATTAGCGTGCACAAACGCACAGACAAACAAACAAAATTCCAAAAATCATTCTTTAGTGTACTATTGCGTTGATAGGCCTTCTATAATATATTTTCTCATATATCTTCCATGTACAGACAGCGATCCGTTACATTTTTATTATATGTATATAGGTAGTACACAAGGCTGTGTTTCCAAAGCGCATGAAGAAAATCCTTGACTCGCAATTCGCATACCAGGGCTAAATGTAAAAGATTAGTGACAAGGTCCTATAGCTCATCGCCCTAGTGAACACTCTTGAGTCTTCCTTGGTAGACTCTTTCAATATGCACGGAAGGACATGGAGCTGATATATTCTAGTGAAGCCCCATATCAGCACGGGATTACCTATCACGCCTTTTTGACCTAGCTGAATGTAAATTTGTTGTTTGCAGTCGCATGGCAAAGCGTCGCGACAACGATGCGGAAGACGAAGAGGATAACGCTTCACGAGATAACACGGACGCTGCGCCCACGCCGGAGGCTGAGAAAATTGTTGAACGTAAGTACTAATTCATAATATACATACATCTACAATCATTTTTATTTACATGCATGCAATACGCGCGGCGAATCTCTGCGGCAGTGAAATGTATCATATTATGTTAATATATATAGATAGGTATGCGCGAGAAAGAAGGCAGATGTGGGGGACTGCGTATGATATTAGTTGTGTCATACACAGTTTGCCCCGCCTGCCATAAACATCTGCCATGCCTATTGTACCCACAGACTTATGTCTAATTATGGTAGGAAGAAAAGACTTGTGATCTTCATTTACTACGTTCCAAAAAACTTATTTCGCCTAGTTCACATTCTTGAAATTCTTCATACATGCTCGTCGGTTTCGGGTAGGTACTCTATTAGATTAGATTAAATTATAAATTAAGTGGCTTTAAATTCAGAAGTCATATTGTTAAAGATTTGGCAATTGTTTTATTTTTTATTTCCAAGTTCACCTAAATTTCTATATCTAAATGAAACATAACTAACTGTACATACACACTAGCGCCGCCCAGCGTCGCAGCAGAGGCCGGCCCGAGTGAGGCGCCGAGCACGCCCGCGCCGCCCGCAGACGTGCACGACGAGTCACAGGGCAAGCACAGCGACACCAACACGCAGGTACGTGCAGAGTAACTAACTGTACATACACACTAGCGCCCCCAGCGTCGCAGGGCAAGCACAGCGACACCAACACGCAGGTACGTGCAGAGTAACTACTGTACATACACATAGCGCCCCCAGCGTCGCAGGGCAAGCACAGCGACACCAACACCAGATACGTGCAGAGTAACTAACTGTACATACACACTAGCGCCCCAGCGTCGCAGGGCAAGCACAGCGACACCAACACGCAGGTACGTGCGGAGTAACTAACTGTACATACACACTAGCGCCCCCAGCGTCGCAGGGCAAGCACAGCGACACCCACGCAGGTACGTGCAGAGTAACTAACTGTACATACACACTAGCGCCCCCAGCGTCGCAGGGCAAGCACAGCGACACCAACACGCAGGTACGTGCAGAGTAACTAACTGTACATACACACTAGCGCCCCCAGCGTCGCAGGGCAAGCACAGCGACACCAACACGCAGGTACGTGCAGAGTAACTAACTGTACATACACACTAGCGCCCCCAGCGTCGCAGGGCAAGCACAGCGACACCAACACGCAGGTACGTGCAGAGTAACTAACTGTACATACACACTAGCGCCCCCAGCGTCGCAGGGCAAGCGCAGCGACACCAACACGCAGGTACGTGCAGAGTAACTAACTGTACATACACACTAGCGCCCCCAGCGGTCGCAGGGCAAGCACAGCGACACCAACACGCAGGTACGTGCGGAGTAACTAACTGTACATACACACTAGTAGTAGTGGTTCCATGACAAGTGTAACCACAAAGCATTTTACGAGTCACATAAGTAAAGTCAATAATCTGATGATGATGGATGAAACCTATTCTTAAAATTAACAAACACGATCAATTAATCAATTGTATTTGTCTTAGTTAAAGTAATTTTAACTGTGAAGTCGCTGCCATAGCTGTGTTTTCTTCCATGGTTCGCGCACCTTCCAAAGTACACACACACAACCTAACTGGCGCACACTGCGCACCCCTTTGTGTTCGGTGAAAAAACCAACAAACGGTGGATTGCGGCGTGCACAAGTTGAAATTCTGTGTTTGTGCACGTAATGAGAACGGTTCGTGCACGCAAGCGTTCCACTCTATAGGAATTCTGTTACTTGACCACAATGTGGACAAAGGCGGATCCAGGGGGGGTCATAACCCCTCTGAGCTGGTTCCAGGACTTAGGTGGACCACTAATTGAACATAATGGTTTTATTTATATATTTTGTTACCATACAGATTTTATGTAACTATATACCTTCAATATAAATTAATTTAATATAATATCTTTGTATAATGGCAAACGGTTGGGAACGAACGCATCGAAAATTTGAATTTTACCGCGCCACACTTGCGCGCGCTTGTCGACTACGTAACGTCTAGTCAGGGCTGCCAGATCGTATAATTGGATACAAAATATGTATAATCAGACAGTGTATTGTATCCTTGATCATTTCGTATAATACGATACAAACGCATACGCCATGAAATGGAACGTGATGTGGACGTCAAATTCTTTCAGTGCGTGTTACATTACATGTTACATTTCGTAAATCTGTACCCGGTATTATATGCTGCCTGGTAATTCTTATAAAACCTCTTTCTGTTTGTAAAGGACATGATAATCAAAGAGGAGAAAGAAGAGGACAATGTGACCGACCAGACGCATCACATCATAGTGCCGTCCTACTCTGCGTGGTTTGACTACAACTCTATACATACTATCGAAAAGCGAGCGCTGCCAGAGTTTTTCAACGGAAAAAACAAGTCCAAAACACCCGAAATATACATTGCATATAGGTTAGTACACGATGACGCTTAATTAATATATTAAGGGCTGATTTTTCCAAAAGTCAAAAAGCCTATCTGAAGAATAAAGTTGATGCTGTCTTTCTCCGAAACCTGATCATGATACATAAACTTTTTGGAAAAATCTGCCCTATGATGTTTTGTTGTAAACTTTTTCCACACTTGTCAAACTCTCGCCTTTGTAATGTGACAATCAATTCGCCTGTTTAGCCTATTATATTTAGTATAATCGATTGTTTTAGTCATATAATTTTTATAAGTCTCTTTATAAATTTTTCTTTATAAGTCTCTCGATTTTCTTATACAAAATAAAGGGGTATTTTGTATAAGAAAATCGAGAGACTTATAAAGAAAAATAATTCCATAATTCCACTCCTAACTAATATTATAAATGCGAAAGTAAGTTTGTTTGTTACCTCTTCACGCTTTATTTACTACTTGAAATTTTGAATACATTATACTTATATACGGTGATTTAAAGAGGGCGGCTGGCAGTGACAAAAACGGAAGATAGAGTCGTGTGGCGTACTCTGGGGGAGGCCTACGTCCAGCAGTGGACTACAGTAGGTTGAAGATTACGATGACGATACTTATATACGGCCCCTTGATTACGTAAAAGCAATAGCAAAGCCGAAACCGCGCGATCGCGTTAATTGAGTGTGTGTGCGTGCGCGCAATGAGCTCTCGGCGTCCTCCCGCGCCCCGCACCTCGCCCAAGCACACACACAATCTCATTTTCGCTATCGCATTGCTTCGGCTCTGCTATTGCAAATTACGTAATCAGGGGGCGGATGCGAGGGGTCACAGTGATTCCGTACAGCGTATTTTATACAGCAGTGCGTCCTTGCAATTTCTGCCAGTGGAACTAATGGATAAACCTTGTTGCAGAAACTTTATGATCGACACATACCGCCTGAATCCCACCGAGTACCTGACGAGTACGGCGTGTCGCCGCAACCTGGCGGGCGATGTGTGCGCCATTATGAGGGTGCACGGTTTTTTGGAGCAGTGGGGGCTCGTTAACTACCAGGTATTTGTACACAAAGAACACTTGTGTAAGTGGGTTCGACTGTTACTTTAAGACCCGGTTAACCTCGCCTGCCCGTGGTGCATTCGGCTATTTAACGGACGAGGCTCTGACGCTGATAGATTATAACATCTATTTAGAACGACACGGAAACATATCCCACTGGATTCGTTACCGGTCGCTAGATTGATGTATTTGTGCCCGAAATTGGCCAACTGTACTTTTTACATCCACCCACATTGTTTGCAGCTGGACGCAGACTCGCGCCCGACGGCGATGGGTCCGCCGCCGACGTCGCACTTCCACGTGCTGTCCGACACGCCGTCCGGCCTGCAGCCGCTGGCGCCGCGCCCGCAGCCGCGCCCTGGTAACTCACTGCACACTTCCGTCCTGCAGCGATGCTCCGCCGTCGACGTCGCACTTCCACGTGCTGTCCGACACGCCGTCCGTCATGAGTTACTAGATATTATAGAGTTGTAAGCTGTTAACTTTCCGAAAAAATTAATAAATAAAAAGAACTACAGGATTACAAAAGGAATCTACGTTTTGTAAGCTACGTTTAGCAGAGCGGGGTCAGATGTAAATCAGTTGTTATAAATTGTTTGTTATTCTTTCACGCAATAACTTCCGAACGGACTATATCATTTAGTCAGTACATAGTTTATGAGTCTCAAGTGTAATTTTACGATCAGCAGAAAACGCGGCGGTTCCGAAGACGGAGGCCGGGCTTCCGAACGGCGCGGACGCAGGCGCGCCCATTAAGGTCGAACCCATCGAGCTGGGCAACGCGCCTGGGCTCAAGATGGACCAGGTATGGACCATTGATGGCCGCAACAATTACAGTTTTATTACAAAAATCCTTGCACACTGTCTCACAAATATTCCATACTTTTAGCTGTCCACTATCATCATCTTATAGCTCCCATTGATAATCGAAGTATTTACCATTTTATTACGATAATTCGTGTACATTGTTTAAGTTAGCAGATATTCCAAATTTTTTACTGTTATCTTATAGCTGTCCTTAATTTCCATTTAGCTTACTGTGCTTGACTGTTGCCATTAAATGAAATAGTATAGAATTTACATTAAATTTTACATACACTAGCGGCCGCCAACGACTTCGTCCGCATGAAAGGGTATTACAGTCGTACGACGCCGGGCGGATCCCTAGTTATGCATATAAACCCTCCTCTTGAATCACTAGTAGCCAGAACGGTAAGATTGTAGAATCATGATCAGGGTGATTCTACAAACCCGTTTAGCATAGTGGGGCAGATCAGTCACATTTTGCTATCTCTCTCTAGTTCATCGCCTAAGGCCTAAAGCCTGCGAGTTCATAGGTCGACTCTTACGACATGCCCGGCAGGAGATGCAGCTGATGTATTATAGAGAAACCCTAGTTCATAAATTTCCCATGTTCATTTTTCAAGATAGTATGTAGAAAACAAACAATTTAGGAATCCTATGTGACTTCGATACTCAAATTTTGTGAATAGGTTCTTTATAGTGGGGTAAATTTCTCTTAACAGTATCCCTTTTGTAAATTATACAGAGTATTTTATAACTGTAAAATTATTGCCCACAGTACCGTGGCGGGCCTCGCGGTCGCGAATGGACGGACCAAGAGACCCTGCTGCTGCTTGAAGGTTTAGAACTACACCGAGACGACTGGAACCGAGTAGCTGCCCACGTGGGCACGAGGACTCAAGACGAGTGCATTCTGCACTTCTTGAGACTGCCCATTGAGGACCCTTACTTGGAAGATGCCCCTTCGGGTAAGTATTTAGTTTGACGTGGTGAAAGGCTGTTATACATTAACAAGTATTATACGTTAGGGCTTATATTGTGCCTTAATATTTTGTTGTTCCCGATTATTTTATATAATGCAGTGTTAATAAACTGAAAGAGACGCCGCGCCGCGTAGTAGGCTTCGACGCTTCATGTCAGATTCTCAAATGCTGATCAAGTATTCTGCGTTAACTTAATTTAACTGCTATATAATTGTATAATGTTTATTGTATACTTCTTTGAAGTGGCGTATTTTGATCAATATAGAAATTACGACAAAGGACTTTGAACATTCATATATTATGGAACTTCGCAAGGAACATGCTAATCTTGAAATAAATATTGATGATTTAGCGATTATCCATCAAACATGGTATAATTGGCAGGCTGATTTTGTAACCTGCAACCGGTCGCAATCGCTGGATTGACATTTGGTATTATCCTACTAGATTAAAAAGTCATTGCACCATACTGCTTGATTACAGAATAGGGTTTCTTGGAATTAGTCGCGTAGTCGTCTTTTGACGTTTATCGACCAGTTGCCGACCGGTCGCAAGTTACAAAATAAGGGTGCCGATCTGTGTTAGATATGTCAGCCCTGTAACTATCACCCAGTAGTTTTCTGTAACCAATCATCTAACTGATACGAGTAGAATTTAATACGCTACATTATGTTTCGCAGGCGGCATTCTAGGCCCGTTGGCGTACCAACCGATTCCTTTCAGCAAAGTGGGCAACCCTGTGATGAGTACGGTGGCCTTCCTCGCTTCGGTGGTAGACCCGCGAATAGCCAGCAAAGCCACGAAGGCTGCTATGGACGAATTCGCTGCTATCAAGGTAATGCGCTATAGATTTACCGACGTAGTCACTAGTTACTAAGATTTCATATTAGAAAGACATGCAAAGGTACATACATATACTCTTGGCTGTGTCCCCATAATAGGGTGGCTAGAGCGGCAGGAGCACGAAGAAGATATTATCGCCACGTTTAGAATAGAGGGGCCAAGAGATGCACATGAGGGCTTAGTACTGTGCGAGTTTTATTGCTTTTTCTTACGCCAATATGGAAGGCTTTTTGTCACGAATTTGCCTCAATTTCGTAATAGTTACTGACAAACATGATGTTTCTTAATATACTAGTTAAGTCCGTATAGTTGCTACGTAACCTATAGATTAGACATTCTTTGAGCGGTCTCGTACTCGTCTTTTTGTGTCTAGCGATCATTCGCAATCAGTGTCAAGTTGTTAGCTTATCGCTTGAGAGAACGTCCGAGTTGCTTGGTCGACCCTTGCGACATACACGGAAGAAGAATTTGCTGAATTGTGACATGTATATGCGGATGTTTTCAGGACGAGGTGCCGGCCGCCATGATGGAGGCGCACGTGAAGGCGGCGGCGGCGCACGGGCTCGGTGACGCGCTCGCCGCCACCGGCATCGCCGGCACCGCGCCCGACCTGCCGCCCGGTACCTATCTATATAGATATATATATATATATATATACGTGCGTGATGGAGGCGCACGTGAAGGCGGCGGCGGCGCACGGGCTCGGCGATCTATTTAACGGCCGATATTGGCAAACATTGATATAATATATATTGATGTTTGTTTCCCAGTCATGCATGTTTCTATACTCATATATGTATTTATATACCGTTGCTTAGTACCCACGGCACAAGACCTTATTGATCTTAATGTGGGACTAAGTTAATGTGTGTGAATAAAAAAAAAAAGAATCATAAAATAATTTTGATAGCCATAGTAATTGGCAACAATCTTGTTCAATAATACAGAGAAGAAGGAAGGCGGCGACGTGAAGGGCGAACCAATGGAGGTGGAGGAAGAGAAGGTGAAAGACGAGCCGGCCGAGGGGTCCGCGCCGCCTGGTGATGAGGCCAAGCCTAAGGAGGAAGCCGACTCGCAGCCTGGTATGTTTATATTCAGATTCATTTATTGCATGCCACAAAATAAATTAAATCTATGTTAAATTCATGTTTCATAAATAGAGTAGATACATATGACGCCCTGTCAGCACGGTAAATAGTAAGAGCAAGTAGTGGATACTTTACTTACTGTCTGTACATGTACACCTTACAAAAATAGCGAGTTATATTGTGTTGCTGCGAAGATTTCGATTACGTTCATTTTTTACCTGAGGGTATGTTTTCACTACGGTTAAAAACCGCGGATATAAGGTCTATGACCCTAAAATTTTTGCGCGGTTTTTACCCGCTAGCCATGTAACAAACCGCGGTTTTAAAATCAGTCGCGGAAAAAAACCGCGGCCGCTTCCATTAGTTTCCTTTACTCACAAAATCAGGCGGTTAAAAACCGCGGCGATTTTGCCGTAGTGCAACCTTAGACTTAGGCGGGAAAATAGGTGACAGCTAATCTATTTTTTTTTATTACTCGAGAATCTAGGACTATCCTTGCTTTCTGGGTCCAATAGAATGTCTAAAACTTTTCCTGAAGCTCAAACACGTAATAATTCTAGTGATCTAGTCATTGTTGTGTTATGTTACACGCGAATGCTTCCGTAGTACCAGAGCATAACAAGAAGTCACCATAAACATGTTCACAGACGAGCCAGCCCAAGTAGACGCGAAGCTGCAATCGGCAGCATCAGCCGCGCTGGCCGCTGCAGCAGTGAAGGCCAAACACCTGGCCGGAGTCGAGGAGAGGAAGATCAAGTCACTCGTTGCGCTGCTTGTTGAGACGCAGATGAAGAAGCTAGAGATTAAGCTCCGGCATTTCGAGGAGTTGGAAGCTACTATGGAGAGGGAGAGAGAAGGTTTGTGCTTTGTTGTCTCTTGTTATCATTTTTGACAGTGATACCCTTGGTATTTTTAGTAGCCAACCGCGCCAGAAGGAGGGATATGTATACGCAGATGAAGAAGCTCGAGGTTAGGTTCCGACATTTAGAAGAGTTGGAGGCTACTATGAAGAGGGAGAGAGAAGGTTTGTGCTTTGTTGTCATTTTTGACAGTGATAACCTTGGTATTTATGTATTTACTTAGAACATAACAGAACGAAATATACATGCAATAGATATAATAAGCTCAACATAAGCCGTGAGCAGGTTATTTTGGACAGACATCTTGGTATACAGAGTCAGATTGTATGTCAAGTCAACGATTCGTTATAACATAATGAGGGATTTTCTAACAAGTTAAAACAACTGTCAAAAATAGATGGCGTGAGCGAATCTCCTACCCTAGCTCCTCCCCCTTCACCTCCCCCTGTACGTGACTAATGACAAAACAGAATTCCGGGATGGTGATGCGCTCACGCCATCTATACATGTAATTTGTACTATTTTTTTTACTTTTAATAGTTGTCAGTATCCCTTATTATCTTCATTAGTGTCTCTTTCAACGTGTATGTGCAAAATCCTCTTTACTGGCATGTTAAGTTGTCTATGGTTTTAAGAGATTGAGCATCGAATCTGATAACTCGAGATCATAAGTTGGTTAAAGTTTATTGATTACTAAATATTTGGTATTACTTAGGTCTGGAGTACCAGCGTCAGCAATTGATTCAAGAACGACAACAGTTCCACCTCGAACAACTAAAGGCTGCGGAGTTTAGGGCCCGGCATCAAGCTCATCAGAGGTAAGTTTATGTTATCGATGAACGTAAAACTCTTCCATTACTTGTCTGACTTATAGACTATGCTAAACTAATCTTCAGGGCGTGTGAAATGGAAAGAATGTTTTTTTGGGAGTGTGGGATACACTAAGAAAGAATTTCCCAAAATTCCCATGGGAATGGGAAAGACGAGCATCCTCGTCTAGTTTACGTAGACGTAGTCCTGTCCCCGTATCAGCTATCTTTTTTTGACAATTCATAGTGATGATCACTGGATGAACAAATGGATCGGGCATAATGCCTTGTTGGGAGAAAATTTTCCAACACACGCATACATGTCACTTCCAGTTCATTAAGTTTCAATGAGTGATAATCACTATGGACTGTCAAAAAAGATTATAGAAATATGCCTGCTGGACAGGTCCGCTGGAGTCTGGACGGCCATGACAATTCCTATATTCTTCATTCCCTTTGTAGATTGCAAGCGGAGACGGGCGCGGCGCCGGCGCCCGGACCCGCTGCGCCGGAGCAACCGCCGCCGGAACCCGCGCATGCGTAGTTACATACGTGACATGACAAATAACTACTGACAGGGACTGTAGTACACTCACATACTACCACTACATAACAACTTTGAAGCACCGTTCATACACGTTATTAGATTTCGTTGCGTCATAATAATACAAAATAGATGCAGCAAAGCGTTCGCGTGCGACATAAACTTTTGCGAGCATTCATATAGCTTACCAATAATTTCATTTCTTTATTATTAAGATAGGTTAACAGTGAAGCATATTGTATGCAATTTTCTCAGAAATACAAATTATTTGTAAAACACTCGGATCTCACGATTGGAATTTCCATTTAATTAAAAGTATGTAACGGATGTGGATCTATTTTATGCGGTGTCTTGATACTCGTAGTTGTTTATGGTTGTAGTAATACTATATCTTGAGTGTACAGAAACGGCATTTGCTGTGTTCTTAATTTGTATTAAAGATAGTATCTTCCGTCAAATGTACTGGCTAGAACAGACCTATACCCCGTTTTTTTTAAATATAGAAATCTTATTTTTGAAGAAGCATTGTTTGTAAACATTAGAACACTTATATTTATAAGATATTAGTGAAGTTTGACGTTTTTCTATATTGGTGTATCCTACTAAAAAGTTCAGTTTTGTGTTTGCGAAATCAGCTTCTTTAGGTTTTTTATAGTGCCAACTTTATTATGAGTAGGTACTATTGAATTTATTAGAAAACTCTTGAACTATATTGATGATAATAATACACAAAACTATGCCTAATAAAAAACCTGATTTCGTTCTTTCGGATTCTTTCTATTTCTAATAAAATGAGGTATAGAATAGGCCTAGGTATAGGACGTCTTATTTTAATGGATGCCAGATTTTTTGACTTATGTAAGACTCAAATTTAGGTGTAAGTAGTATTTAAATGTAGCCCTTGTTCGTATTATGAATTTATGTACTGTCGAACGCAAGTGGATTGGAAATATTGAGTAATACATGCATAAAAATTAAGTGTCCAAGATACCCCAGTCCTTAAAGACGAAGGTATTCAACCAGTGCGTGCTGCCGGTGATGACCTACGGTGCCGAGACGTGGTCTCTAACTATGTGCCTCATAAAAAAGCTCAGGATCGCACAGCGAGCGATGGAGAGAGCTATGCTTGGGATCTCTCTGCATGATCGAATCAGAAATGAGGAGATCCGCAGACGTACAAAGATCACCGACATAGCTGAACGGTCCAGCAAGCTGAAGTGGCAATGGGCAGGGCACATAGCTCGAAGAACTGATGGCCGATGGAGTCGGAAAGTTCTAGAGTGGATACCACGTATCGGCAAGCGCAGCGTGGGAAGGCCACCCGCGAGGTGGACGGATGACCTGGTCAAGGTTGCGGGCGTCGGTTGGATGCAGGCTGCTTCCGACCGGTCGGAGTGGAGGTTGTTGGGGGAGGCCTATGTCCAACAGTGGACTTCTCAGGGCTGTAAATGATGAAAAATTAAGTAATAGCGACCGCCCGTGGCTCCGTCTTCAGTGAATATAAAATTGCCGTAGTTTTTATTTAGAGATATATGTCTCTGACGTATTGAGTACTAAAGTTAAGAAAACATGACATTTCATTCATAAGCTTCTTGAAAGTTTTTTTTTATTGTTTCAGACTCTGTTTTTTTGACATTCCTCTCTCTTTCTATTTCTAATTTAGTTACGTTCGGCACATTATTGACGCATGTAAATATTTTACAATGAATGCGTTATTCTGATTGTCTGACTTAATACATAAGCCATACAAACTATTGATGTAAGCGGCAGGGCTTTTCCGCGCGGATTTTAGATTATCGTATAAGAGTAATGGTTATTACCACTATAGCGGCGCTGGATTATCACCGTAATAAGCCGTTGCTATGGAATTTACCCAAATTACAATAATCAATCGTTTTCCATTTTCGCCATTCAAGAAAATTATTTCTTTTTGTATAATATCTGAAACAGCAAAAATTGGATCAAGTTAGATTTTTGCAATTGGCTATACCTTGTGTAATGTAAAAATAATAAATATAATTATGCAATGAGACCTGCTCTTTTTTACAAACTGAGAACCGACTAGAAATATATGGGAAAATAAAACAGAGCAGCGAGTTTCTATTTCATTTTGGGCTAATGACAACAATAATTTTATAATATAATATAATCGGGATGAAGTATAACGTTGCCAATATGTAATTTAGAAAAGAGAAGGTAAAGTTTGTCATCCGAGTAATTGACCCGGTGGCTTAGTGGTTATAGCGGCTGGCACGGTTTGCAACGGTCGTGGGTTCGATTCCCACTCGGGTGAAGAATTTTTTCCATTTTTTTATTAATCATTTTATAGTAATTTTATTGCTTTACGTTTATGCTTATTGTGAGTTTTTATTTTTATTTTTTTTAATCTGCGATCATATAATAATTAGGGATAGATCCCCAGCGGTGATATTTTAAATAAAAATTAATAATATTAATATAAAACACCCATGTGAATCATTTAATTAGGTCACTTAATTAGTATGTCGAATCATTAAATACATAGAATAAAATAAAATTAAAAGTATATTCTTCTGTAGTATGATTATAAATTCTTAACAGGTTAGTAAATAATTTCTACTAGAAAGAAATAAACATATCGCAATTTCTATTAATTTCAAACGTGTTTATATGTTTTCCAATAATCTATACATATAATAAAAATGTATGTAACGGATCGCTGTCTGTACATAGAAGATATATGGGAAAAAATATTATAGGAGACCTTTATCAACCCAAAAGATTGATTTTTTAAATTTTTGTCTGTGCGTTTGTGCACGCTAATCTCAGAAACGGCTAAATCTATTTCGATGCAGTTTTTAGTAATATATTGTGACTTAACATATAGGCTACTTTTTATCCCGGATAATTTCGACATTTTGTTTTTTCTGTTGTCCACGCGGACGGAGTCGCGGGCGCCCACTAGTCTATACATCTACACATATTAAATATGTTTATTAGTTGTACTGATAATTAAATGTTATGAATAATAAAGATAACATGAATAAAAAAGGTATTTACTTCTTTATTCGCGTTGTTTATCTTTATTGTTAATTCTTAGCATTTTCCGCGTGATTCTAATATTTGTTACTGAAATATAACACTATTGTTCTATTCAAATCAAACCTATCCAGCACAAGAATAGGATATAAGTACATTCTTTTATGGCGTTTTATCGATTGACTAGAAAATTTCATTAATTCTTTAGATTAAATTAAGAATTTTTTGCATGATGCTTGAAACAGTTTTGTTTTTGTTGTTTCTCTATCGAGACGTTTTTGCAGAGGAACAGTATTATAAAGTCTCTATGGTGAGTGACTTTCATTGCTTATTGTTAAAATTATAAAATATTGACTAGACATGTGCTAAATATAATTATGAAATTATGGAAATTTGCTACGTGTATCGTAACAAATGTGAGGGTGTGCCGAAATCGGATCTCATTTCCTTATAAAAGTTGAGGGTAGAACGATATTAATTTACATAAAAAAATGCGCGAAGATCAAGTAATCAACTGTGCACTAGTGGGAGAGAGAAGTGACCCACGCATCCTGGCACTTGGTAAACTGTAATTATAAAAAAATCTCGATTTTTGTGCACGCGACTGACATTTTTAACCAACTTCAAAAAGAGAGGTTATCAATTCGTCTGTATGTTTTTTTTTTTATGTGTGTTACCTCAGAACTCCGTCATTTATGAACCGATTTTAATTTTAATTTTATAGTTGGTCATGGTATACTTCCAGGTTGGTCCCATATTCACCACATCAGGATCTGATGATGGGATCTTGGAGAAATCGAGGGCAATCCTCGAATATTGTAGGCACATGTAGTCTGTTTTTATACTTTTACTGAGCGTTTTGATCACCTACATATAAAACATAACATCTGATGATGGAATCTAGGGATATCCTCAAATATAAAAGGCACAAGTAGTCCGTTTTTAGATTTTTATAGAGAATTTTGGTCAGCTACACATAATATGAAGGAAACGAGGGTCTGATGATGGAGCCGCCGAAAAACAGATAGTGGAACTTTTTAGTAACAAAATCCCCCTATGGCAGGGGGAGGCCTAGGTCCAGAGTAGTGGACTGCAATAGGCTTATGAAGATGGAGATAATAAGATAATAAAGATAATAAATTAAGTCGTGTAATTTTATGTTCCGTTAAGCCGTGTCCTAAGTAAGATGGTTATGGTAAGAGGAAGAGGTAAAATGATTGGGAACAGAGCAGGAAGAAGGAGTGCAATTATATGTTGCATATATTGTAAAACGTAAAATTTCGAAGCCTAGTCAGTTCTCTCTGTGCCCTTTCGTCATGTGGCCGATTTAATAATTGGCTGGCATCTAAATCTGACAATATTATGCCTTCTAAACTTCGTACACGGCATAACGTAACATATATTTTAGAAAAATTTTACTTTAGTTTTGGCTCATAGGGGCGGAAGTCGGTTTTTCGTTTAAAAAAAATTATCTTATTGATTTCTATTTCTTATCCGTTACGTACGAACGTTCTAAGCCGCTTCTGGTAAAATCCGTTGATCAACACTGCCTGCACACGCAACTACAAACCATCGCTTGATAACTTCTGCTATCTTGGTAGTTGGTATGTATTAAGTGTCGCATTTTCTGAACTAAGATTGCCTTGTTTGAGAGTTAAATTATTTCTCCCTGTATTCCACCTTATTACTATGGTTGTTTTTTACCAGGTAGCATCGCCATTAAACTCTGAAGTGCCTGCTCTATACAGCCACGCTGAGAGTCCGGTGTGGGACCCAACAACACAGACACTGTACTTTGTGGATGTGCACCAACAAAACGTTCATCGTTTGGACTATGTCACTGGAAAGATATCTACTAAACATGTGGGTTAGTGTGGCTGTTTTACCTAGGTTATTTTAGTCTTGATTGTTTTGTAATAGGTGATAATAGGGTCGATTCCGGCAGTCACACTTAAACCTAAACCTATTCTTAGTCAGGTCTATCTCTCTCTGTTCTTAACATAAATTGCTGAGAGAGAAAAGGACAGGTAGGACTAATCTTACGTTTAGGTTTAAGTGTGACTGCCGCAATCGACCATAATGTAGATGCGTGATTAAAAGATTTATGGGGATCAAAGTATTCATGTTGGTCAGATAATCTTAATTGAGTACTCCCTGTTCTAATTTGCGTTTTTCCTTGAAAGGAGTTCACGCTTATTACGGTTACACAATTTGTTGCGATTGCGACCTGTTTGGAGGTTATTTATGTATGTATGTAGACCTGTAAGCATATATGTATATGGCAAAAGCGAATAAAGTTCAAAAACCCTCAATTACAGTATACTTACGTTTCTGTAAAGTAATTAATTAAACTTCACAGGTTACGGCCAAGTGAACGTAGTATGCCCAATAAAAGGGTCGCGTCGTTTATTGGTAGCGACGAGGTCAGCGCTTTATCTCCTCGACTGGGATATAAAGGGAGACTCCGCCCTGCGACTACTGGTCACTGTGGACCAAGGATTACCAGATAATGTGATTAATGAGGGGAAGGCGGACTATGTCGGACGGTTCTGGTTTGGTATGATTTACATTTTTGTGCCATATTTGCCTATTCGTGATGAGAAGTTGTAGGGGTGAAGTCATACCACTCTTAAAAAATAAGACATATAATAGCACACAAGAGTGATGTAGGTAGGTACATAATGTATGAAGTAATTACAGCTTCTCTGCGCAGTGGAGGTCATGGGGGAGGCCTATATTCGGCAGTGGAATTCTCATGACTGAAATAATACAATACAGCTTACAGAACGTTGACAATCTACCTATATATGCATGTATCTATTTTTGATTGTTGTCTTAATAAAGCCCATAAGACAGTAAATGATTTACCTATAGATGTCAGATCAAAACAATCGACTCCCACTTCCAGGCACAAAAGGCCCTCAAACTGGCAACGATGTAATGCCAGACAAAGCCACGCTGTACAGCATAGGCGAGGACTTCACCAACCCGCGGACTCAGCTGCGGCCGGTGTCAATCTCCAATGGCATCGCGTGGTCACTTAACAATAGTGTCATGTACTATATCGACTCGCTCACTAAGAGGATAGAAGCTTTTGACTATGACTTGTTGAGCGGAGAGATAAGTAAGCGTTTTTCTAATATTTCTAATACATATATAAAATTCCTGTGTCGCGGTGTTTGTTACCAACACAGATTACCCCCTAAAAGATTCCGCATACAAGGCAGCGGCTGCGCACCAAGAGTATATGTAATTGCACTCATGTAAACGCAAACTTCAATAAAATTCTTCACACTAGTACTGACCAAGTATTTGATTTGCGTGCGCGTGATTTCGTTGCATTTTCTAATTTACTTTTTGTATTGTATTTACACATAAAAGTTAAAAAAAAATGACAACGTGTTCTGTAAATGGTGCGGGAAGAATTCCAGAACAAATAGCTGTAAGAAATATGGCATAACTTTTCATCAGTAATTAAAAACATTTTACATTTTATGCCTTACGGAATTCAAGTTACACTGGGCAAAAAAATGATGCTCCGAAAAATGAGAGCTCCCGTTTATGTCTTTTGGAAAAGTCCCTTTGTCTCATTATAATAATTAGTATGTTTATCTCTTTTTGTTTCCTCAGTGTTTGACGTTGACATAACTAGTGTTGTGACGAATTCAAGAAATTGAACGTATCGATATAAGTAATGATTTTTAACAAAAAAAAACATAAATTTAGTTACGTTTGTTATTTTATACTGATTATAAATAAGTAATTAATAATCTATACTTATACTTACTAATATACAAAGCTAGACAGTTTGTTTAGCTTAACACGCTAATCTCAGGAACTATTGGTTCGATTTGAAAAAATATTTTTGTGTTGGATAGTTCATTAATCTATCGAGGATAGTTATTAATTAATCGAGGAAGGCTAGGTTTTTTAGTACTTTACGGTAACGGAGTCGCGGAATAGGTACAGCTAGTCTATACAAATAAATAAAATTTAAGTGTCTGTTTGTAACACATTACAAAAAGAAAAATGTTCTAACCGAGGTAGTGTTATTAGGAACTGCAAACGATATCGCGTTCACTCTTGACGCCATCGACATCTATTGGCTGTCTGTTTGTTCACGCAAATCTCTGAATCAGCTGGACTGATTTTGACGGGACTTTCACTGACAGATAGTTGATGTAATAGGGAGTAACATAGGCTTCTTTTTATTCTAAGGAAAAATCCCAGAATGATTTTTGGGACGAACATTAATATTCTGTTTTTTCGGTAGTTTACGCGAATGAAGTCGCGAGGAACCGCTAGTAATTAATAATTTGCAGAATGTTGTTACACACTTCGGACTTTAGCCGTAACATATAAATTATATGATAAGTATACCTAAATGATAAGTGTATAATAATTCCGGCTAAACTTAGCCGTTATTATCTCGGCCAATCTTAACTTTAACATAATTCTAACCTGACCTAACCTACTTACACACTTCGGACTTTAACCGTAACATATTATGTAAATTATATGATAAGCGGACTATTTAATATAGACATATAAAAAAAATAGTTTGATCAGTACCTATTCCTAAGATCATCGCGTTTAAACAAACAAACTCTTTGGCTTTATAATATCAGTATTTATTAAAACACAAAAAAAATGTAAGTAGAAAAAAGCATGGTTTTTTTGTATTTACTATAATATTATATTATTTCATTAAACAATAATTTCATCGATATATTTATCGGCACGGCAAATTGACTCGTTTACATCACTATAGGATATTACTGACCTTGAAAGAACCAATCACGGCACTGTTGTAAGGTACCTCCCCCCCAGCTCTTCCTACCGCCTAATTTGGTGACTTTTGTCTAGTGCAAAATAGCAATAATGCGGTATCTTTAGGGGGTAATCTGTGGTTACCAAACTCATCCGAAACGGCTTGACCGATTTTTATGAATTTTTATATGTTTATTCGATAGGTCGCAAGAATAGGTGTGCAAACTATTTTTTATACCTCTTCCACGCAGTAAGCGACATCCACGCGAACGGAGCCGCGGGCAGCATCTAGTATTACTATAAAATCTCGGATACACTAGGGGACAAAATTTTACACACAGTTTACGGGATGCTGTAACGTTGCCTGGTATCTCGCAACGTTTTACGTGACGCAAGACATGTTGCTTTATCCCAGCCTGAGAGCGAGTGCATAGTGTTGTTACCATATTGAAAATTTGAATTATATTTTATAGTGTAATCTGGAACACCAATATAGGGTCCAGCTGAAAACCAGCGCTGCAGACCATCTGTTTTGGTCTGCAGCTGTATGCTGAGCTGGGACCATTTCAGCCAATTTTTATTACTTGGCTGTATTGTAAAACATTTGTAAATGCTGAATAAATATTTTCTTATTCTTTTTTCTTAGTGTCTAATTGTGTACATAGTGTACAATTTTTCTCCTAGTGTATCCGAGGCTTTATTTTTACACTTGTTTTTGTTAACTTCTGCGATAGCCGTCTGTTTGTCTGTTATGTCATGCGACTGACGTGCGCTTGCTTCTGTTGGTATGATAGAAAGAGATGGCATACTTAGGGGAGAATTGCCCAGGGTGTAAAATTGAGGCCAATCTATCATAGAATATAGCTTCCATACTTAATAAGCAAATAATTCACTATCACAGCTATATTTTAATACCTACATACTGAAGTGAGACTTCTATGTGAAGTGAAGTTTGCCTGCGCACTGTGTAAAACATCCTTTGTATACTGCAATGATTAATTTTCTATCTATTACAGGCGGTCGGCGCACGATTCTAGATATAGCAACACTGCACTATGACAATGAAGTAATTCCAGACGGAATGACCATAGACAACCAAGGGTTCTTGTGGGTGGCTCTCATGTTTGGCGGCTTGGTTGGTACAGCATATCTATTATCTGGTGCACACTGCATTCCTACTGGGTGCTTAAACCATGTAACATTGTTTCAAATTGACCAATAGCATTTAGACTTCATCGAGTGATATAACGAACGCCCGAAAATGAACGCTTCCTATTGGAGCAAACGCGTCGATGACGAACGAGTCAAGTCGATCGAGAAATAATATTACTTTGCCTAAGCCCCCTTTTTTTACGTGAGTAAATGCATGACGCATTCGACCACGGCTGGGGCAAGCACGTGGGATATGTGGGACTCTAACCGACTGCAAAGGATGGAAAATTTCGGCAGCATACCCACTAAAACCTCACGGTGTCCTCTTCACATCGCTTTCCACGGGGCAGGACACGCCTTGCTAGGACTCCCACCATGCCCCGTGGAGTGTTTGCCCACCAACAAGTAGGCGGGCACATCTCAACTTTTAATTTACACCTCAATAAACCTAAGCCCCCTGATCCAACCAAACCCATGAAAATTGTAGAGAATTCACTATGGGTGCGCCCACCACCGGGCCCTACACCCTCCACTGACCCTCGGATCTGATAACTCATAACTGCGACAACAGGCACTTGCACTAACCACAATCGCCACGAGAAACGAGTGTGGGCGCACCCATAGTGAATGTTTGAACTTCCGAATTGTAACGCCTAATACAATTTCATTTATAAAATTGTAGAGAAGTTAATTGTTATCACCGGTATAGAAATTGACATTTTTATAGGGTCTAGGTAATACCTAACCCTGATAAGGAATATCGGATGCAATGCGTAACTTCGCACTAATAAAAAAAACCGTGAAATATATCGAGACCATCGATAATAAAATACTCTATTACCAGGTCCTCCACATAAATCCGGATAGCCGGCAGATAATCTATGGCTACAACTTGCCGGTGTCCCGAACCACATCCGTAGCTTGGGGCGGACCCAACATGGATGAGCTGTTCGTAACGACCGGCAGAAATTTAAATGAGGAAAACGCCTCAGAACCTTTGGCCGGAGCCATTTTCACCATCCGAAGCACTGGTAGCAAAGGCATCCCGTCTTATAAGTACGTATTCCCTAATGCTGATAAGTTTTAATTTAGGTTACGTTTTTTTAATAAATTATTTTTGTATTTTTTTGTGTTTTATTATTATGTTCACATTAGGCTCAGATAATTATGAAATGTCGCGTTCATAATTTTATAAAATCGGTAATTCTATGGTAATTACGTACCTAATGTGCATCATAAAACCAAGCAATGTGTACTGACCATGAGCTTTTTAATTATACATGGTGTTTTTTCGTTGCCACCCTTAACGAAGGGTGTGTACTCTATACATCAAATAAAGTAAGTTTATGCCAATGCTGGAAATGATGTAATTTTTTTTAAGAATATTTTTTACTTGTTCGGGCGAAATTTATAGTGTCCAGTGTTTATACTAGTTATTTCATAGACAGATATTAATTATTTCTCGTGAAAAAATCTCGCTACACGCGTCAATGTGCATTTACGCAGAAAAACGCAGTTTATTCACTCAACTTTGGACCCTAATATTTTGGAAACCAGACACTTCCCAGGTATGCTTCCATGGAGAAAAATGATCATGATGATGAGATTTCGTAGTTTTCGGGAACGTTGACGACCAAACATCATCCTGTATACAACTCCATGATGTATGATTCTTAGTTATATTATATTTAGGTTATTCAACCAAATAAAGCTATTTAAGACGGGTTACCATGCACTCTTAAAGCTGATTTCTCGTTATTCCACGAGGGAAAAATCGCTTTAAGAAGATGAAATACATGGCATGGTAACCCCCCTGCCCCTCCCCCCAACATGACCACGCATTGTGGATATCGTATCGTCTCTATACAAAATTCAACATGGCGGCTATATTTATCGTATTTTGACAGGCTAAATGTCAATAAATCGGTTTATCATATTGTGTTTCGCAGGTCATGATATTTGGGCAGGTCTGTGTAATAGCAAAGTACCTAATTCCGAAACCAACATGTATTTACATAATTTATATGTACCTGGCGATTAGTCTAAACTCGACTGTGTTTTAATTACGCTAATGATCTTCGATACACTTAATTTGTCGGTACATGGCGCATATACGTTAGATGAACAGGACATTTTGAAAATAATATTTCAATCAGTAATTGCAATACGAGACTTTGATATCAAGTTCGCAGATAAAAAAATTAATTGCTTCCATACAAAATACCGTTTACTTTAGGAAACCTGGGTGTTCTTAAGTAGCCTAAATAAATAAGCTACCTATAATATAGGTGTGTGTGTGTGTGTATGTATTGCTGATTTACAGTATTTTATTTCTGTATCCAAGCTTACAAGTGTAGGTAGGTACCTATGAAAATTTGGTACAAATTATGTAAAATATTTTTGCACCTACAGCGACAATGTATAAGCCCACTTATCCTTACTAGCCAGTGCGGCTTTTAATTAATCTTATCATTCAATACATTTTAATTACCTGTACATACTTTGTACCACAGGTGCTTCGAGTATCACGAAGTTTATAACTTTACCCAATCTTCATTTGACTCAGTCAACCGTTAGCAATAAAATGTTGTACATGAAACAATTTCCATTAGACACGATTGCGAAGAGAGAAAAATTAATAGAATTAAATATAAGCATCTAGAACTAGTGGAAGATCTTTGGTTACATGTGCTTATGTAAATAAACATAGACTGAACAGTGGGAACATGTTTCGGTTATGTTCAAACACAGTTCTTATCGCACTATCTATTTTATTGTGTATATTAAGCGAAAAGACATTATCTATACGACAGGTACGATGGTGAAATATGTATAAATATTGTATCTACTTGTGAATCCTATGATACAGGTTTCAATTAGTTAGGATTAGCAGGAATATAAAATAAAGTTGAAGGCAGTGGGCAGGGCACATAGCACGAAGAACCGAATGGCCGATGGAGCCTAAGAGTTCCATAGTGGATACCACGTACCGGCAAGCGCAGCGTGGAAATGCCACCGGCGAGATTGTCGTACGACCTATGTTAGGTGGAAGCAGTTCGTTTTTGACCGGTCGGAATGAAGATTTTGGGGGAGGCCTATGTTCAGTACTGGACTTGTCATGGCTGATAATGATGATTATAACGTGTCGATTGCATTCTAGGTAATGTATACATTTTCAGCGTAGGTATATTAAATTTAACCAAGTGACAAAGCCATCGAAGGAGTGGGAAGTACTCGTACCCAGTAGATTCATTCACGCCGAAAGTCCGGTGTGGGATGGAGAGAAACAGATGCTGTACTGGGTGGACGCACTGAACCAAACGGTGAACGCGTTTGATTACAGGACGAAAACACATGCCATGAAACGTATTGGTAAGCTGTATCTAAAGTATTCAATGGGTATTTGACAAATCATTCTTGGCCGAAGCTGCATTATATTAGGGTCTAAAGTTCGTGTCTATAACTATCTTTATCTCAAACAATGGGCGATAGGACAGGGATCGCGGAATGACCACATTAGATAAGTAGTTTTTCTACATGAATACATTTGCCGTGAAACGATACCAGACAAATTGCTATATACCCTTCGACATTTAATTCAGGTAGACTTTTACAAAACAGATACAATTTTCTGTACATACAGAATATGGGGAAGTGAACATAGTGCTGCCGGTAGAAAATACCAGCCGCGTGCTTGTAGCAGTAAGAGCACAGCTATTTCTGCTGGACTGGACCAAGCCTGGTGACAAGTGTCTCCGGTACATCACCGCGGTAGACCAGGGCAATCCAGACAACACCCTTAATGATGCCAAATGCGACGCTAAAGGCAGATTTTGGGGAGGTATTTCCATTTGGATTACTATTTCAATGCTTATACTCCATAAAGCACGGACCATCTAATCGCATTTATTTGTTTTCTGCTATTTAACACGTTCACTGCCGCCAGATTTTCTGAACATGCCGACATCAGTTCAACGCTTAGTGCCATGACGCAATAACGCAAATAAGCGTCGGTGGCACCTCTAGAAATCCAAGAAAACGCAAATACCTACGTAGTCGGCGGCAGTGAATGTGCACATGCAGGAAAGATCGAAGCTTTATTATTACCTATATCTATACTTTCTAGGAACAAAAGGACCTCATATAAACAGTTACGTAATGCCCAGTAAAGGGGCTTTCTACAGTATAGAACAGCCGGACTTTACTCCTAAAGTTCACATAAAACCAGTGTCCATATCTAACGGCCTAACGTGGTCCCTCAATGGTAGCGTTTTGTTTTATGCTGACTCGGGTACTAAGAAGATAGAGGCATTCGACTTTGATTTACGGAGGGGTATTTTAAGTAAGTACCTACTATTTCGTGGACTTGATGGTTTGAGAAAAGCAATCGTAAATAAGCATTAACGCAAATAGTCGTATAAGCACCTCTAGAAAACGCTAATAAGTACCTTGTTGGCGGCAGTGAATGTGTTGTATATAATGACTGTGAGGCACTGAATAATTAACAATATCTTGATATCTTTTGTAATTATAGTAGGTACAATAGTCACGGTAGATCTTTGCGACTTTGGAGTTTACTGTGTATGGTCGGTCAGTCCTCCCCTCGCCTACCTTCTTCACCCGCACGCATTTCAAAGATCTGCCGCTATCTACATCTCCCTACATACCTAGGTACATAATCTACTGTACATTACATATAGATAGCTTGAATCAGTTAAAACAATTACTCGATTTATTTGTACAGGTCGACGTCGAACGATTACAAATCTAAGAGGACAAAATTTTGCTGATGGAATCGCGGATGGCATGGCCATTGATCGAGACGGACTGCTATGGGTGGCTATCATGTTTGCTGGAACGGTATTTTTGTTATTATTAAGTTGATATAAAGTTTTTACTTTAGTCTTATCATATTTTTGTGGAACAAAACGGTGTGATAGGCAGAAATAATTACTCCCCTACGGGCGTCCAAACGTCCTCGTTTCTATTTACTACGAGTATCTCGCTCAATCCGGTACAAACTGAAAGAGATAGCACACACATCTGATATCCTCTATATAGTGGACATATAATTATCATTCATGGCCATTAGTGACTACTTTCAGAATTGTAACCATTATTTTTTTACAGATAGCACGCATTAACCCCGACACGGGTATTATAATGGAAAGATACGATTTACCAGTTGATCGAGTCACGTCCATAGCCTGGGCTGGTCCTCATCTAGACCAGCTGATCGTAACGACCTCGCAGCGCGATATGACGATAAGGGAGCGGGTGAACTCACCCTATTCTGGCGCTATTATAGTTATGAGAAATCTCGGAACAAGAGGCGTGCCCACGAATAAGTGTGTGTTCGATGACGCCGATTCGTATTGAAAACTAAATGGCCCACCGCTCAAATATTATTAGAAACACGTTATGCGGTTTCTTCTAGTTTATGTAAAATAAGGCGAAAAAACAAAGCAGCCGAGATTTAGACGATTGGTGCAAGTTTTTCTTCCACCTAAAAACGCATCCAAAGTGGCAATCATTCAAATAATCTGCGTTCTGCATTTTTTAAATATCCTGTTCTTTAACTGTTAAGGATTGTATAATGGATAATTTTTAACTAATACAGGTATGAGTATATTTCCAGAAATAGTTTAATAAATGGCATGCATACAACAAGAATCATTTAACAAGGAACTGTATAACATTTTACAATTTAGTTTAATAAATAACATTCAGTATAAATAATAGAGAACCACGTCAGCTAAAATGACTAGAGATTTTAACAATATGTAACATTTCAAAAAAAAATTAAATACATTTGTATTATGTACTATAAATTTAAATTAATAAAATAACATCAAAAATGGGGAAATATAAAAGTCGCTTGACACAATCTCTCTTATTTATCCAACTTTCCTTTTTTCATTGTAAAATTTATTATTAAAACACCCACCATTATTAAAAGGACGAAACTAGATACCAGTAAATTAGTATTAGTACTAATTAAATATGGCATGTTGGTCAAATCTGGAATTTTACATATTGTCTAGGAATTTTGAACAATACGAGATATAAATTGCATCTAACACTTCGCCAAAGGAACCCACGGAGCACATTATTGTTTTCTTATTTTTTTAACAATTATAAATAACGTAATTTAATTATAGTGGCATGCGAAGTGCTAAAAGCCAAAATACGTCTTCCAAAGCTCATACTATACAAAATGCCTGGGCAGAATGTACAATGCCAGATTCCGCAATTTGCCTTCGACATAGAACAATAGAATACTAAAAACGTCAAATTGTTTACAATCTAACTATAATAACTATAAATTAGACCAAATTGTATAGAATTAAACATGTACTAAAATTCTCATTCCATAGAACAGCTTACAACCGTTATAAACTAGAAATATTTAACCATTAGGCACATTAAATTGTTAAAAGATATATAATAGAATGAGGCAGCGATTTTTATACAACTTTCCGTCCTAACCTTTGCAATTTGTAGGTATATAAAGTTGAGATCATGTCCCACTGAACAGAGTGTAACAAAAGGGCGAAACTTGTATGAAAATAGCTCACTAAAAAGAACCAAGCCACAAAGTTAGGGAATCCAAATGACATTGTATGAAGAATTCCTAAACGACACAGGCATGTATTTCTCTATAGCGGACTATTTTCATAGTTTTCGCTTCATATCCTATTTGTTACACCAGTATTCGACTATCATGCAAAAATGTTTTGGGATTTAGTGGTCTAAACTTCAAAGTATTGCGTGCTTTAGTATTATACTAATTAACTCTATTACTGGCTTCGATCAAGATCAAATCACTGGTGTGTAAATATATTCGTAAATGCTAGTACATGGTATGAAAGAACCTACCCAACCCACTACTCTAAACATCATGCATAGCGAGAGAGCAACATTTTCCACGGAATTTATAGGTAAACATAGTATGTATGTAAACCTGGGCATACATATAAATGGAACATTATCAAATTGTGGGCCAATAGATAATTATATTCCTGATTAGTCGGAGATAACTTAGTAGTACCGTTCGTAATATCGACTTCGGAACGCGTTTGTTAAATGTAGGAGAAAACAAAACACTGGCAAACAGTATGTGAGAGACTTTAAAAGATTACTTACTTCAAGTATGTAATATAATTTCGTTTATAGTAGTGCGTTACGTAGATTTTACACTGTAGGAAGCTCAGTAGCTCGTTTCTAACGACATTGTTATATTGGCTTGCCATGTTTACCTGATTTCGGTATTCTTACTGGGAATTACCGTTGAAGTTATTTCGGACTAAGCTGATATATAATTAAAATCAATTAATTATTCAATTCAAGTTATAGTAGCAAGTTAAGGTACAAGTCAGTTCAATGTGCCTTGTCGTGAAAGAAATCTATCGGTATAAAAAAATAATAAAATTAAGGTAATTCATTCAGCCAGTTTACGTAGTAACATAAATCTCAGATCTAAACGCACATATCATGCATTAAAAAAATACAGTGGTTTTTCTATACCTACTTATAAATTGTAAAACAAGTCACATACCATAGCATACAAATAAGTTATAGAGAGCGCTTTACAACATATGAACCGTAGGCACAAATATGAACAGGCAATCTTATGGCCGTCAATGAAGGATTTTCTGACAAGTTAAAATAACTGTCAAAAATAGATGGCTTGAGCGAATCACCCTCCCTAGCTCCTCCCCCTTCACCTCCCCCTCCTACGTGACTAATGACAAAACAGAATTTAGGGGTGGTGATGCGCTCACGCCATCTATCCAGGTGATTTGTACTATTTTTTTACTTTTAATAGTTGTCAGAAAATCCCTTATTAGTGCAAAAACTAGAAAATATTGCTTACGCTGGGCACAATAGAACGAACCTATACCAGCGCTCTATAGCTTAGATGTACTCTATGCATTATACTATAATCATTCGAAATCATTCAACAAAACAATTTTGTCTATTTCTAATTGACATAGAACGCGAAGTAAATCATCGTAACTTTCGTAACTAGATCTATAAATGAACGATTACCCTAGTCAGATAACATCATAAATGAGATATAACTTCACTAGCCTATGAATGGACCTCCCTATCCCTACATTTTGCTTGCTAGATCTTATAAAGTTATAATTAATTATTATACTTTAAATAAAGTTAATTATATACTTTAGCGTAAGAGCACTGGCAGTGGTGTAGCTATTTACATTATATGCGAATACAATTCGTTCATATCATTCATTCAATTATTCATAATACAAACTGATTAGAACTCCGCTATTTAGAAGTCAGTTTAAGGTGCTTAGACAATGTAAGCATTATTTCTCGGTCGAATCGATAGAGGTGCGCGCCATAAAAACGTTTGTTACTCCACATAGAATAACAAGTCCCCAGAAGGAGTCATCAATGACAAATGTATGCCGGGTAGTGAAGCAAAAAACGAGGCAAGATACCACATTTTCTTCTAACCCGCCGATTGTTGCCTAATCGAGATATACTAGTATTATCACTTTTTAGAGTTTTAATATGGTAAATAGATTATAAAAATTACCCATATGCCTAACAATAGGGTGAATGTGACTCATAAAGGGGAGAAATAAAAATGAAGTAGGTCAATTTGACCGACTAAAAGTTGCTTCAAAAGTGTGCGTGATCACGGGTTCTATCTGGGGAACTATTATTCTATGGTTACTAGGAAGACCAATAGAAAGTCTTCATTTTAGCACATTCGTTGTAGTCTTGATGTAGTCTAGCCGCTATTGGTAGAAATGTGACGACAATGAACGTCAACGTGAAACGATGTTACATTATCTAAATACCTAGATACAGAAGTAAACAATACAGTTTAAGGCACCATAGCTAAGTAAGATCTGATCGAGAACAAGACAAAACTATTCAATATTTGCATAAACAATCTTAAGTAGCAAAAAGTATCTAAGGGGCGGATTCATAACCTGAATAAAATTCAAAAAGATGACGTTCTGTAAACATTTCAATTAATTAATTTTCTTTATACCTGGAAGTCTATTATCCAATATTTAAATATGTTTTCACAACATAGTATCGTATGTGTATCGATTGTTTAATATTATATATGCTAGTTAAATAGCCTAATTATATATATCACAAAATAATATTATCACTAACACAATTCCTTACTACTTATTTGAATAATAACTAATCTAATATTGCAAAATAAATTAATTTGTGCCATAATTATTCCTTTTACCCTTTTAAATAAACTTAAATACAATATTTAATAATAATGTCTTTTTAACCGTCCTATGAGAAACTAGGCTATTAATAGATTGTTAGACAATTAGCATTAAACACTATGAGATTACTTCCTCATCCAACAAGGATAATATTTAATAACTTTCTATTTTTCTTTAATGCAAACTTCTATATGGCCAATATAATTTCATTATAATGTGTATTTCTTAATTATCATGTGGTTTATCTACAACATTCATATACACAATCAGTAGGGCACTACATAATAATGTCTTTCTTAACCCACAATTCAACCTGAAGCATCTAATTCACCACATCTTTATATGTACGTACAGCCACACTTTTAGCCCTATACATAGCTTTAAGGTTCAAAAGTATGGCTGTATTTAGGCAACTATACTATAACTATAACCCAAGTCCATATACATACACCCTTATTATAATAATAATGTAGTAAGAACCGTTGCATAACATCCGAATACGATTGGTAAAGGACTATTTCTATAGTAAGTTAAGAACTGCAACCGATGTTTGTTAGACCTATCTGTAAATCCATTAACTATCCATAATTTCCATGCGCGGAAAGCTGTCCAGAAAATGTTTATTCAAAATTTGACAAAATCCTTGTCTGATTCGTTTGCTGTCAAAAACAAGCTAGCCAACTAATATATATAAAATGAATACTGGAGTCGCGACTTTACTTTCATTTTACTTTTTTCAGGCGCCTCCAAGTTTTTTTTTAACATTTCTCTATTCTCAACAAATTTTCCAGGATTTTTCCGATCTTTTCCATTCATCATCATTATCATTCATTACAAATTCCGACATAATTTTTACTAAAGACATTGTCCATGGTCAAATACCAAATTGGCAATAAACCAAAAAGAAACTGCCATACACCAATTCGGATTCGGGTGCTGTAAGTAGCTCTATCTAAATACAATGCAAAATATGATCTACCTTACTGGTATTTAGGCGCGATTAGTCCGCTCATAATGTCAAACGTGTTGCCGTCGGGCGCCACGGTGGTGTCTCCCTTACCAGTTCGTACTATTAACCATCCGGCATGATCGACCCCTAATATAGTACCGGGGACCGGGGTTGTGCTGTCTTTCTCCAGTATACGGATCTCTTCATCACTGTGGAAACAAGATTTTTATTTGTATATGTCAAAGGCATATTAAAACACGCCGTATTATAAAACTTGTACATCTCAACTATACCCTCAAAATTGGTCAGAAGTGGCACCATGTGGTTCTATCGGCCCTTGGTGCTCTGCCTACCCGTAAGGGATAAAGGTGTGATTATATGTATGTATGTATTATAAAACGGCTAGGCTTTTGAATAATATTAAAGAAACAATTCCTTATAGTTGTTACTTAAACAGATCTTACATAACATATCCTAATTAATTAAGCAGACAAAGTGGTAGAAGCCAAATTGTCTCCCTCTAAAACCCATACTATTCAAAATATCTAGTCGTTTATACGGCGTGTTCTATAATTCGACATGCTGATTGATGTGATGAATATCGATGAGGTTTCTAAGTTATGGCTGTTTCTATATTTTATTTTATGCATTTTAGAATTAAACAAAATATTAAAAATCTATCTTTATATACTTATGACAAGGCTGTGCTGTTTGTCACACCTTGACCATTTTACTGGCGTAATTTTTAACAAATAGACTATTATAAAACAAAAACAAACATAGTTACTTACTCATGCAACCAAAACTGGTAGTACAGATTTAAAAAGTCCACAATCCCGCCTTCAGCGTCCATACTTTCCAGCATTTGCTCCAAAAGGGAGCAGTGTCGAGCCAGGAACCACTCTATCGATATCGGGGCTAGGGATGTGCCGTACTTGCGGTTGTGTTCCGATATGATGTCGTTGACGCATGTAGTTGGCACTGAGTTGGAGATGTTTACGCCCGTACCTGCGGTATAGAAAGTAGGAATTAACTCCAAGCTAGCTATGGCCTGAGTTCATGATCTATTATATTTATGAACGTACGTGTGTATTTTTTGTAAATGTCCGTGAATCTACATTTAAACAGGATAGAAAAAACTTATAAGTTGTGCGATCAAAGTACTGTGGTGCAAACGAGATCTTTCTTCAAATCAAAATAATGGCTGTGTGATGTCATTTTCGCGCGGGGTGTATTAAATTGTACATGGCATGCATGTATGTCAGAAAACGATCGGCTTCTTACTTGTTCTCTTTACTCCTACCAGCGAGCCTACCTAGACAACATTGTTCCAAAAACATTATATCCATGTAATTCATAGTTCGTCTACATTAATAAAATTTAAACTTACCGATATTGACAATGACATCGTCGTTCATACAACTAGCTGTCGCTAAGGTGCCGCCTATCTTCACATCCCGCCGGTAGTAGATATCATTCGGCCATTTTATACTGAAATTATTGTCAATTGGTGATGGATGCTTATTGGGAGTAATGAGTTGACGAATAATAGGGATGAATGGAAGAAAAGTACTTAATGCGCAGAGCCCAAGTAAATGGGAACAGGGCAGATAGAAGAAGAAGCTAAGTAATTATTGTAACAAATGTCTTATTTAATTTAAGCTATATGAAGTTAACAACACTTTGAAATTTGTTTGCCTAATGTTGTGAATAAATTTATTTTGATTTGATTTGATTTGAAATTAACAATTGGAAGCACGCCTTTGTATACATTATTTTTGAAATTTTTCTGTTTTTACTGTAGTCATAGTTAGTTACATGTATCAGTATTGTGTTATAATGATTAATCATTATTCTACCTTTTTAACCGACTTCAAAAAGAGAGGTTATCAATTCGTCTGTATGTTTTTTTTTATTTTTATTATTTTTATTTTTTTTTTATATTTTTTATGTGTGTTACCTCAGAACTCCGTCATTTATGAACCGATTTCAATTTTTTTTTTTATAGTTGGTCATGGTATACTTCCAGGTTGGTCCCATATTCACCATATCAGGATCTGATGATGGGATCTTGGAGAAATCGAGGGCAATCCTCGAATATTGTAGGCACATGTAGTCTGTTTTTATACTCTTACTGAGCGTTTTGATCACCTACATATAAAACGTAACATCTGATGATGGAATCTCTAAGGAATCTAGGGATATCCTCAAATATAAAAGGCACGAGTAGTCCGTTTTTAGATTTTTATAGAGAATTTTGGTCAGCTACACATAATATAAAGGAAACGAGGGTCTGATGATGGAGCCGCCAAAAAACAGATAGTGGAACTTTTTAGTAACAAAATCCCCCTATGGCAGGGGGGGGGCCTACGTCCAGTAATAGGCTTATGAAGATGAAGATAATTGTGTTAAGTCATGAAATTATATGTTGCGTTAAGCCGTGTCCGAAGTAAAATGGTTATAGAGGAAGAGGTAGACATGAGAATAACGAGATGACGGTTAATAGGGATGAATGAAAAAAGAGTACCTACATATTGAACCGACCCCAAATGATTGGGAACAGGGCAGGAAGAAGGAGTGTAATTATATGTTGCTTAAATAAGTGTGTACATGGCTGTTGTGCTGCCAAATCTCCGAGGCGTGGTGCATGTACCGTCGCCACATACGCACTCTGATAGATCCATCTAAATGGGAAGTTTTGTCAGCACAAGGACCAGAGTGGCGCAGGACGGTGATAAAGCAAGTACACGAATTCGAGGAGCAGCGTCAAGCTGACCTTGACGCTAAACGTAATGAACTAAAGACTCGTCCTCCTGCTGCCATTATCTATAATACAATAATGGCGCACTAACCTGTCCTCTGTGTGCGCGGGCGTTCAGGGCGAAGATTGGCTATGTAAATGTAAGCCATCTCCGAGCGCATGAATGCCAACTTAGTAATATCTAGGAGTAGAAGTGGTCGCCATGACCGAAATTGGTCGGAGTTCATCATTATCATCATAATCATCATATTGTCAGACGTAAAGTTTCGAAGCCTAGTCCTTTTTCTCTTTTGTCATGTGGCCTATTTTATATAAAAATTATATATGTCGGAGAACATCCATCGTGATGTTATGAAGACTGTTTATTTTAAAAATACCTTAAGTCGAAGTGACATTTTGGTTTTGTTTATTTCTTTTTTATTTAGTTCCCACCTGAATGTAAAGATGGCGTGATAGTTGGTTCGCAAAAAGCAATGTTAGTCTATGGCCGGATGTCAGTGGAGTTTTCTTTTTAGACGGTTGGTGGAAAAACGAGGTTCTCCCGCCAACGGACGGGCATTCGTTTGGCGATCGCGGGGTAGTCATTACATCCGACGCTATCACGCTCATCTCGATATATTTCTCTGCCTACATTATTAAAAACGCAATAAACCCACATTGGTCAACACGCCTGCATTATCATTTCGAAGAAATCTCACGTTATGGACGAACAGTCTAGCTTCGTAGACGCCCCTGCTGAGGTTCCCCCGTCATATAAATATTATGCCTCCTAAACTTCGTACACGGCTTAACGCAATATATATTTGCCCTTTAGTTAAATTTTACTTTAGTAAGCTCGAGTTTTGGGAGGAAGTCGGTTTTTCGTTTTAAAAAAATTATTAATACATGTGATGTTGGTGTGCCTAATCTTAATAAATAAATGAATAAAGTAGTGTTTTGTATACAGTAAAGAAAAAGAACAATGAATACGACATACCCAATGTCCAATTGTTCGTAACCGGGTCGTGAGCGGATAGCACGCACCACTGCCACCGCTGAGGCGTGCTGTATTAGCGGTAACGACGGACTGATTTTCCACCATATCTAAAAGTATTATTACGAAACATGTGAGACTGTTACTTATGAGTATTGTAGTTATCTGTAGGGAAAGCTTGAACCTTTTTACGCAGCGTGACGCTAGCAACTCGCAAGCAAAATCTGAGATTCGACAGTTTGACGATAGCATTAGGGACTATCGAGAGGTTCGTGCATGCTCCACTGATCATGGAAGAATCAAAGTTTATCGGAGGTTATAGAGAGTGCACTCGTGGGCATCACCAGTGTTCCTACTCTATAATGTAGGCGCAGTCAAGACACAGCCCTACATGTCCGTGTTGTATACGTCATCTGCATGGGAGACTAATCAGGGGCCAGTTGCCTCACATTTCCGTGGTGTATGTGTAGTCACTTACGTGGCCATGAGAGCCTGCCTGGGCAGACTGATCACAAATCTCCCCACTCCGTGTAATACGAGCCGCGTAAAAGAGCTCAGATGCCCCATAATATAGCACCTATCGTTACCTGCAAGGACATGAGCGCCTGCCCGGGCACGCTGATCCACAGGTTGCCGCCTCGACCACGCCCGCGCGCCTGCCGCCGCGCCACCGCGCCTAGCCCGTGCGCCAGCGCGCCGCCCGTCACGTTCAACGTGGACGTTATTACGTCCGTGTAGATTACTAGCCGACCGAGGTGACGGGTCGTTAGATTCTGAAAACGGCGTGTTAAACTCACTAATAGGGATTTTTCTTTATATAGGTATTATAATAAGCTGTTAGCGACAATGGCGGACTGCGCCAGGGCGCCGCCCGTCACGTTTAC
Source organism: Carposina sasakii (assembly GCA_014607495.2). NCBI lineage: Eukaryota > Metazoa > Arthropoda > Insecta > Lepidoptera > Carposinidae > Carposina > Carposina sasakii. The sequence goes on from CP053168.1 coordinate 8,453,379, forward strand.
ATACATAAAATCACGCCTTTATTCCTTACGTACGGGGTAGGCAGAGCACCAAGGGCCGATAGGACCACATGATGCCACTTTCTGTCCAATTTTACCGTCACGTTTAGTGTAGAGGTTATGACATCCGTGTAGATTACTAGCCACCCGAGGTGGCGGGTCGTTAGATTCTGAAAACGGCGTGTAGAGCTCACTTATAAGTAATGTATTTTAATAGGTATTATGATAAGGTGTTAGCGACAAAGGCTCATAGTAGCAGATACCTATAGCCGATTGTATCATGGTCAAGTAACGCTACTTTGGGTTTTTAAGGTATTAGTCAAGCAAACCCCTATACGATATATTTTTTTATTTAATGACATCACCATCGTAACTTAGAATTTTTTGCACATGGGTTTAACAAGAAAGGGGATTATAGAGCATATATGGTGTCTAGAATAAAATTAATGTTTGATCTATTGTCCCCAAATCAGTGATTTATTATTTCTCACTGCAAGATATGAGCCGATATCTGGTCTACGTATACATGAAAATGTAGGGTATTAACACAACCCAACATTAAAAAAACTCACATCATAATACTCAACCGTGGAGAAGTTTTCCGGACATTCGAACACATGCACAGGCAGAAAGGTCTCGGACGGCGGCTGCGCCGGTTGTTCCCCGCGCAGACACCACTGCACCGTCAACTTGCCCAGCCGGGCCAACCCGGGCGGGTCCGGATCGGCGCCGGGCGAGTCCGACCCGCCCGCGCCCCGCCACCCCTCCACTAGCGACAGCTTTTGCTAAACCAAACGATGAATTCAGATGAAAGTTTTATATTAACTTAGATCATTGAAGTCATTGGAGATATATATGAGAGAGTCATGGATGTTTCTATACTTATATATGTATTTATATACCGTTACTTAGTACCCACGACACAAGACCTTAGGGATCTTAGTGTGGGACTAGGTTAATGCGTTGTGTAGTGTGTGAAAAAAAAAAATTAGTCGTAAACTCCCAGTATCAAAGGAGAACTACATAGGCACGCCTTTTTGTGTACTTATTACAATGTTAGTCGGCATAGTTCGATAGAAGCCGCCTCGTAAATATTGTACATTGATCATATTTGTAGTCTTCAAACTTATTAGCTTACAGTTAGCATCTAATCGATACATGCGACATTCAAGAATTTTCCAAAATAGTTTAGTACTAGAGTAATTTAGTAGAAAAAATATGAATGACACTTGAGGTACAAAAAATCATAAGTTTATTAAAAAGTTAGCTCAAAATATCCTGAACAGAGAAATCAAAAACAATGAAATAGCGTCCGCTTGGAATATAATTTTTTTTAAATCTAATAAGCGTGCGAAAAAATACATAGATATGTATATTTATAAAAGAGCGACAAAACAAGAAAGCAAAATTAATAAATATATTTATTTATGCGACTGCAGACTTGTGGAAAGTTTAACAGTAAAATATTTTATATAATAAACTAGCGGCCGCCCACGGCTTCGCCCGCGTGAGAGTGCATTATTCCCATGCGAAGTCGGGGTGGGTCCCTAGTTATACATTATAAACCTTCCCCGTGAATCACTCCATCTATTAAAAAACCGCATCAAAATCCGTTCCCTAGTTTGAAAGATCTAAGCATACATAGGGACGGACAGACAGCGGCAAGCGACTTAGTTTTATAATATGTAGTGATGTTACTTGTCACACTAAAGAAATAATGATTAGGAAAGCAAATTGCTACAAACTATACGATTAGTAACATACCCTGTGCGCTGCGCCCTAATATATTAATAAAAAATTTGCACAATACGAACTATTTTAAACGAAATATCTCCACTGTTAAAACTGCCACTCACCCTTTCACACTAACCAATATAGTAAATACCTACCATATGCCCTTTGTTGAATAGAAAATAATAAGTAGTATTGCATAGCGCTCCTCTACTTTCAAGTCACTGATTGACAATCTTACAATACAGTGTGCCGCTTTACAGAAGACTAGAAGGAGAAAAAATACTGAGATCAAACGTTCTGTAATGTATATAATGTTCACTTCGCGCAAAGAATAGTCCGATGTAAAACAAAAAAAAATAATACAATTTTAGTAATACGATAAAAAACTACTCTATCGACGATATGTGAATGAGAATCTAACCTTTACTAAGTCAAAATTAGCCGACTATTTCTTTTTTAAGGCCAACATATTGTTTTCCAACAAAGAACTATGTATGACGTGATATGAGACAGGTACTTATACAATATTATCTTGATCTATTTCTACACGAGCAATGTAACGTATTAAATCAGTTATTAGTGTGTGAAAGGGATTTAAGCATAAAAAGCCACAGTGTAAGCGGTGCGAAGCTAGGTGCGTCTCACCGGCCATCACACCGTCAGGTGGCCCGGGCCAGACGCCGCCGGCCACGCCCCCTAACAAACAACCTAGGAGTCACTTTATATACCAACACAGGGATGAACTTGTTATGACGATGGTGAAATGTACTATAGACTGAATATTTTATAATGTGTGGACAAATACACACTCATCCTAATGTCACAGTTACAATATTACTGGGTGTAATGCCTTGTTTACACAGGGAAGTGCTGGCGCAGGTGTAAAGTGTTGCCGCGAAGTGTTAGGTAAGTAAAATTAACGTGTAAACGTTCACGCTCAGTTAAGTGATATGTGCCAGTGACAGTGCAGGTGTGAAGTTGACTGCTTAGACACTGACACACGCAAAACACAACAATATATAAACGATTACTTAACGCTTCACATTTTACAGCGTTCTTCATAGCTTTAGCAAACACTTCTCGATGTGTAAACAAGGCTTTAGTTACAAAGCTGGTGTAAGTGTAACTAAATGTAGTTTTATTTCTATGCGTGACAATATGGCCACTTTCAAGAGTAGACCGTGGCTAGGACATTAATATAAAAACTTTATAAGCCACATATAGGTGTTAAAACTTTCTAAAATTCTGTCTCTAAAACTTTAATGTACAGTGTACAAGTTTGTATACTAAATTATTAACTAATGAATGATAATATGATGGATGACAGTGGTTCTATAAAGCTTATAAATGCAAGTACTTTATAAATCGCTGCCCAAATAATTGTAATATCATTATAACTACAACTATGCACATGACAAGTCAAATATTTACCCATTCCTTTGTTCAACTGACTGCATTCTAAAGACGTTGACGTTTATGCATTTACGCCATATTCTAAACGCTATAGTCAAAGTTGTCAAATATAAAAGTGAACCGAAAATAATAATGGCGTTTTACCATGCCTAACGTTAGGCTTTAAAATCGAAGATGACAACGAAATGTATGGAATGTCAAAAGTGTCAAAGTTAGATTATATAACACGGTAACATATTAAAATGTCAAATTCCACAATACATAAACGTCAACGCCGAGCAACTACTGCCATAATGATGATGCGTAACACCAAAATATTCAAGATGTCTTACCACGTGATTGCCTAAGAAATATCCTCTAGTGAACTCAATTTGAGCGATCTCGCTGGGATCCTTCACATGCAGGCCGAGGATATCGCCGAGGATCTTGTGAAGGATCTCCAGCCGAGCCTCGTTGCTTTTTGCACCCTCGTCTACTAGGTAGTCTGTTGGATCTGCTTCTAAATGTATCTAGAACAAAAATGGCAGGTGAAGATTGGTGTCAAAATGGTAGATCAGTTCGCATATTGTTTAATAGATGACGCTAAACAAACATAAATGGATGCCAATTATTGACAATATAAATATCGTGAATTTGCGTTATTATGCGTACATACAAGTTACTAGCGTCGTCACAAGCAAGGTGATGTCAGTTCGTTTTTGGGAATCTAATAATATTATGATTTTAAAATAGTAGATTCTCGTGAAGTTTTCGTAGCGACGAAATTATTCTTACGCCAATATTTCTAGGGACAATTTTGTCTTCTTTCGATATAACTATGAAGAACAATATTGCTAAAAATTCTACATCAACACCTAAACAATTCCAGAAACATCTGGATTTGTTAAATTGATAATATACTTTTTTTAAACAAACCTGCGAGAATATGGCAATGCCACTGTTGGTGAGGTCAGTAGCCTGAAGCAGCGAGGGAGTCCGCCAAGTCTCCTCCGAAGCCAGGATCTGAATATCCAGCACGTGGCCCGGGTGACCCGTGTATTTGGATGGCCTGGACATATGTACCAGTTTTTATAATATTGAGTGTAAGTATAATATTTTTTAAGCATTTATAACTGTAATAGTTGTTTGCGATAGTGATGTAAAGTGACAGTTTCACCACTTGCTGATAACTTCCGGATAACCTATCTGGCATTTGTTTTGATAGATAACCCATACAACTACCTGTCAATTAAGTATCAGATAGGTTTTGCAGAACTTTTGAGCAAGAGAAACTGCCACTAAATCTTTTATTCTGTAGCTACATATACAGTCTCGCATTTAAATACTTTGTTATGTAAATATAATAAAAAAATGTCTTTCATACACTTTGACATTTTGTTACCAGTACAAATAAATGTTTATAGTCTAGTCATAAAGTACATGCGGGAATTATAAGCAATTTAAATACATGTATTTATTTAGCAAGTGAATTTTTCCAGTAAAGCTTAAATGCATAGCACTATTCTTATAATATGTCGTGTTTGTGTTGTATGTTAGTATTTTATTTTTGTTATTATAAGTATTATTATACTATCTAATACTACTTTGTTATTAGTAAATGTGAAAAAATATTTCTATTTGAAGTACGAGGGCTGTTTGATAAGTCGTTTTAAAAAGTAATTTATTTTTATTTTTTTTAAACAATTTACATTTATTTCTCAACATAGTCTCCTTTGAGGGCCAAACACTTGTTCCAGCGAGTTTCCAATTTTTTTATCCCCTCCAAAAAATACTTTTCGTCGAGGTCTTCAAAATAGGCGTTTACACCAGCGATGCAGTCCTCATTTGTCAAAAATTTTTGCCCTCCAAGCCATCTTTTCAGATTTGGGAATAGGTAATAATCGCACGGAGCTAGATCCGGCGAATACGGAGCATGCGGAACCAGTTCGAAGCCCAACTCGTGGATTTTGGCCATTGCAATAGTTGACGTGTGCACTGGGGCATTGTCTTGATGAAAGAGGACTTTCTTGGGGGACAATTTTGGTCGTTTTTCCAACAATTCGGCATTAAAACGGTCCAATAACTCTGCGTAATAACGGCCAGTGATAGTCTTTCCCTTTTCCAAGTAATCAATCATAATGATTCCTTCGCCATCCCAGAAGACTGTCGCCATGACCTTTCCAGCCGACAAAACAGTCTTGGCCTTCTTTGGGGCACGTTCACCAGTCGCCATCCATTGTTTTGATTGCTGTTTTGATTCAGGTGTATAATGATGGACCCAAGTTTCGTCCACAGTGACAAATCGACTCAAAAAATTCCGAGGATTACGCTTCATCATATCCAAACACAGTTTTGAAATTCGCTTTCTTTCGTGTTTTTGTTCGATTGTCAACAAACGTGGCACCCATCGTGCAGACAGCTTTGTCATACCCAAATCTTCATGCAGGATTTTATGTACTCGCTCAGTGGAGATGCCTGTGTTCTCAGCTATTTCACGCACCTTCACTCGGCGGTCGTCGAGTACAATATTATGGACTTCTTCAACAACATCCTCAGTAGTGACTTCGATTGGGCGACCAGAGCGTGGAGCATCAGATGTGCTTGACCGACCACGTTTAAAATCATTTATCCAGTTATAAACAGTCTGCAACGTTGGTGCGTTAGTGCCATGAACAGAATCAAGTTCAGTTTTTATTGTGGCAGCACTGCAACCCTTCATAAAAAAATGTTTTATAACGGCACGAAATTCAGTTTTTTCCATAGTTGTTGAATATTTACGAGTGATCACAGTTAAACAATGGTTATACTGACAAAAACTTGTTTTTTTTTGCTGAATTTTTGACAGTCTTCATTTGAAAGATTGTGCCTGCCAGTGTTAACGCCATTTACCAGAAAAAAGGTTTTACAAATAGTTTTTAAAAGGACTTATCAAACAGCCCTCGTATGTAAATGGGCTGAATTCTAAGATTATATTATAATCATGCATAGCTAATAAGGTTGAATCATTACAAAATTATATGTATAGTTTGTCAAATATAATGACAGGCAGAGCAATAAAATGAAAATTAGCAAGAGATATTGAAAAAAGTGTTATTGCAATATGATCCATACCAACACATATTATTTTCTTGACTTGCTCTGCAAAATTTGTAAAGTTTATTGTAATAATGTTTACAAACAGATGATGAAAATACATATCGTAACTACATAAAACTGGTGAACATTTTAGTTGGTATCTTTCCTATAACCAAAACTAGCAATAACTTATGCTAATGATTATATTTCAACATTGGTCATACATTGTACGCAAAATTATATACATTACCTAAAGTTATTGGTAGGTTTAGTAAAAGAAAACAGAGGTGGACAACCTTGTCCACATTATATTATAGAAAGCATGAAATGAATACTCACTGTCTATCACTTTCGGTGGAGAATTGCTTCTTAGCAGGAGATGCTTGGTAGCAGAATATATGATGCTTCATCTTCACTGATTTCCACTTGTCATACGTAAATTGTACTATTTCGTTTTCCCTCACCTAAAAACAATCAAACACATTAAATGTCAACAAAGTTTTTCGTTTTCATTCAGTTTTCAATTTAAATTCTCAATAAATTTTATGATCGTGCAGTTTTGGCTACTCCATTTTGGGAACAGCCATGTCTGTGTCTATATGTACAATATATAATTTTTTTGTGAACCTATCAACAGCCTTATTGTGATGTAGAAATAGTAGGTATCGAGCCACACATAGCGAGGATTAAATTTATAGAAATAAGCGAAGTATGCATCCAGCAGGAGGGCAAAAACGTTTGATAACGTTCAAAGCCAAAGAAAGACGTTAAAACTGTCTGAAACGCTGTCAAATGAACAGCCAAACTACTACAACAGCTAAACCATAATAAAAAACGTTCTGTTGAAAGTTCGAAACGTTCTGTTATAAACGATGTAATTATGCGCGATTGCCCTCCAGGTGTGTGATATAGCTACCTCAGCGGTCTTGTAGTGCGGCAGCGCAGCGTGTAACAAGTCGGAGCACAGAGCCAGCAGTCGGCCGCCGTCCAGCAGGTGTGCTAGCAGCAGCGGCGCGGCGCGGCCCGCACAGCCCGCCACTGCCACGAGCGCCGCCCGCCCGCGCCACGAGCCCGCCTCGAGGGTTTCTCGACTCACGCTGTATATTGCGTATCTGTGGGTTTAATGGTTATATAGTTATAGGTGTGGGTTCGAAAACTAAGTGTGGTCAAACTTTAAGCTTAAGTGGTAAGTCTTCCATCTTTTCTGATGCTAAAGATTTACACACGAAGAAAACCCTATAATGATACATACAGAAAATTAACTGAACTACTCATAGTACAAAATGGTGCTGCTTCTATAGTTTGCAGTGGCCACCCACAACTTCGCCTGCCTTTCTGCCATACATAATTATTAAGATGGACACACCATACATTTTTCTCACCTGCTGATTATTTACTTACATGATCTTAAGTGCAAATAAATATAATGTACCTACAAAATAATGTAAGATTTTTCTTGCAGAAACTTACCTATCACAATCCAAAACCTTCCTAAGTGAAGCTTCCAAGCTATCTCTAGCGGCTATACTATCAGAATATATTAACACATTTGGTGATTTTGTATTAACTAATGGACGGGATCCCTTGGTAGACTTGGGAGTACTCTGCTGGGAGGTACTCTTTTCTCCCTCCTCTTTAAGAGGGCAAGCCTCTACCTGAGGCTGTTTCTTCGGACCAGTAGAACTGACTATACGCTTATGTGTAGTAACAGATTTTATTTGACTAGAAATATTTAATAGAGAATTAGATAGCTGACTGGTACCCTTCTTCAAGTCCAATCTCAAGCTAGATTTCTTTGGTGTAATATTGTGCTGTATTTCAACTGTCACATTCTCAACCACTGTTGCCTTTTCATCATCAAAATCATTGATCCCATCAGCTGTTTGAGACACTTGGTATTCTGATGTTGTGGTGATCTCTTGAGGTTTGTCATACTCATCATTTTCATTCAATGATTTGCCTGTATTTACACTAACATCGGCTAATGTTACTACTTTTCTAGAAGTTTCTAAGACATGTGTGGTGTTGACATGGTTACCAGTAGTGCCATTCATTTCTACTGGATGTTTAGGGTCTGACTTGATGTCCACAACCTTACAAAGTTTCCGCAGTAAGGCTGCATGTACCGGCCACTGAAAGTCTCCAGCAGCAAGCTTGAGATTATGAAGGATATCACTTCTAAGACTTCTCATGGATGGGTCTGAGGCTTTGTTAGGTTCCCCTGATAGTTGGACAGCTGAAAAGTAAATTAAAAATAGATAAGACCATTATTTTACACAGGTCTCTACCTGAGATCTATCATTATGATAACAATTTGGTTTAGGGAGGCAGTATAAACAAAATGAGTACTCAAAGTTTACAGTATCTTTTCACATACAAGTTCACATAAACTATTTCACATACTTTGTATTCTGACCACAGGCAGTTTATGATCAATGAAAAACTCTCCACAGATGAAGTCAAACCCAGCAGCACTGAGGTGTTCAATGCTTGTCTTCAGAACTATGGCTAGATGTGAACCAGCTTTCCATGCTACTGGCTGACCTAGTGTTTCCAGCTGCAAGGATGCATTTAGTTTAATATTACACTACTACTAAAGTCTTACTTAAAACTGAATTGAATAAATGTAAACTAAGGTGGCATACTCAATAGTTGAGAAAGTGTTATGAGATTAATTGTAATAGAATAAACTATAGGTATGTATTAATATATCACACTATGCACTACTTATGTAATTATCGAAAAACAAAAAGATTATTGTTAAGTATACTATACTTATAAAATAGTATAATACTTACACTGGTAAAACTTTGTTGTGAGTTATGAGCTTCATGTGGATCCATTTCACACTCAAACAGCACATCTACTTCAAACTCAGTGATTGGGGAAGTGTCACTGGAGCCAAGAGGGAAACCTCCGGCACATGACACCCAGTCACTGATCTCTATGCACTGAGTAGGCTTCATGCTGCAAACCCTCGTGGTGTTTGTGTAATCCAGAAGATCACACAGATATGCATTTTTCGGATTTGTACACAATTTAGAACTTAGTGTTGGGGTTTCTGTAAGTTTTTTAAAAATATGAATTCAGTTCTACATTATAATGAATATCTTATAGACATGTCAGTGAATACTTTACCTGCAGCATTTTCAGGCACTTTACAGAATGCGACACTAGTGTTACCACTCAAAAACTCAAGTAATCGCGCTCTAAATGAACGAATGCGCCAAGTTTTTATAAAAGTCATCGCAATATAAATTGGCGTAAACAACATGTTCACACTGTTTTACTGACAGTAGATGATACAGTCAATCTTAGTTTATTAGTTTCTTATAATTACTATTATACTGAAAGCTCCATAGCTACGAAATTAGGTTATTGATTCAAAGTCCATTCCAGTACGAAATGTAGAAAAGGAACATAGTAAATAAAAACCTATAACACATAAACAACAAAGTAACAATTAGCAATTAAAGATAGCAACGTAGACTCATTAAGCCTTTGTCTACAAATAAGCACCACCGATCCACCGATATAATGTTATAACTTTAATTGAAAACAAAATAATTATTTCCCGGAGAGACGGACGTTTTTTGTTTTTTAAATGTTTGCGTTCCATTTCATCCGCCGAAAATTTGAATTATGTTCTATCAAACATATTATTATTATTTCTTCTTAATTATATTCAATAAAAATAAGTAAATTTTAAGAACGGTAGTAATAAAAATTTCTCTGCATCTTTTTACTGCTACCATAAACGGAATGATAAAATTAAGAATCTATGTCGCCAATTTCGTAAAATGAAACGTAGATGATATAAATGTCAAAATTTCACGTGCGTTCATTTCATGTGTTTTTTATTACCTACATTGTATTGCGTTCATTCTAAACTTTATTAACCCCCTGTTAAAAACGATATATGTGTTGTGTTTATTGTAATAACGCGTTGCAACGTCAGAATCGTACAGTAAAGAAACGAAGCTATGTGTATGTACCTATAATGTTCATGGGGCTGGGTAGGGTAGGTACAATGTTGACATAATATGTACTGCATAATCTGAGCGTTCATATAGGATTTGGCATGCACGAGCCCTCGGCTTGTAATTGCCTCCGGATGATCTTCGTTCACGCTGGCTATTGCGAGAGTAGTAATGGAACATACTTTCTGTATTTGCATTCCGGCCATTTTTATTTACCTACCTACCTACCTACATCCAAGTTGATCAAGGTAGGTAGATATTATACATAGGAGGGAAAAGTTATGCCAATCTAGCCTCTGTGATCACATTTTAGTGCAATCAATACCTAAGTTTATTGTGTTCATAATAAATACTTAGGTACCTACCTGTGTAGTGTCACTTTATATGTGTTTTTAAGCAATAATAAGGAATGTGCAAATATAACACAAAACGAGGTTCTCTTCTCACGATATCTCAGCTAAATTGGTATTGATAATGCAGAGTTCAACGTAATCCAAATGTAGGTTCAAACTTAACTTTTCCGTAAGTAAATAGGGAACGTAGGTAACAGTGATCAATCATACTTAAATAGATAATTAAGGTACTGCTGTTACAGTGTATAATCCTTCCATACCTATCTGTTATTTTATACACCCAATGCACCTACTCAGTGGTTGTATGTACCCACCTACCCACACTGAATAAGTACCCACACACAACCCAAACATTTTTACTTACCCATGGTTCAAGTATCCCATCAAGTCTTATTGTCCACTTATGGGATAGGCTTAAAAGTAGAGAGGTACGTACCTACTGTCGATAATTATGATTAGATACAAGGGATGCATTTGTGTATGTCACTTGTTTACCAAAGCCGACCTTATGGCACTACAGATAAAAGTTGTTGATGTTGTTTTCTCCACTCAGTCGAGGTCTATGCAGCAAAACGAGTGCATGTCAGTCGGTAGAAACAAGTGAACAAAAAGTTCGTATAATTAAAAAGATACAGTGTACATACTAAATATAAAATGGAATTAAATTACGTTACTACATTAATTAAACACGATGTTAACCATAATCATGTGAAAGAGTGTATTAAGGTTAAAAAGGCATTTGGTAAGTTACTTTACTTCCTACTGTGTTATGTCTTTCTACTTCGGTGGTCTATTTATCCCAAGATCTATAGGTACTTATCATTAGGGACTACAATTAATGTTATTTCTCAAACATAATATATCAATTTAATGCCTCTTTAGTGAGTTTTCATCGATTCGATTAGAAAAGTCCGATAAGCATTAGCCGGTATATCAATAACTACCCAGAGGGCACTTAGGTAGTTTTCCGATGTCTGGAAAGATCTACCTATAGATTATTTTTTATCTTAGATCTAAGTATGGAGTTGTATTTATCGAAATATAAAACAAGTTAGGGATCTACCTGCCACGGTAGGAGTTTACCGTAGCCAGAGGTTCAAAAGAAGTTCGAAACCACAGACAAAAAATAGTTTTTCACTTAGGTCCAGACTGTTTCACTTACATATAAAGGAAAAAGGGAAACTTACGGAAAGATACAGAGATCAAGACCAAAGATTTCAAGTCTTCTTCCGTCAAATAATCCACGGATTTAACCTGATCTTGGTTTAACCGTTTAACCTTTGCAAAATTGGCCGTTAAATATAATATCAAGTTAACATGCGGCAATTTCCAATCCTACCTATAAATAATCAACTTTAACTTTAAGGTTTTAGAAACTTCTTACTTTGTAGCTAATATCAAATGCATTGCGATTAGAGAAACACGTAAGTAGTAGGTATTACTTATCAGTTCAATGCACTGTTGTTTTCGTATTCGCGCCTATGTTGTTATCAATGCATCAAAATTAGTTAATTACGGCTGCTATTCGTAACAAGTAAGACAAACACAGTTAAAATGTATATTTTATAATTTAAATACATAATTTATAATTCTTACCTATTATTGTACGTAAGTACAAACGTAATGTATTAAGTAATTATAATTATGTATGTACTAATATCCTATGCTGATAAGGGGTTTCCGTGCATGTTGTAAGAGTCGACTAAGGTATTCGGGAATACTCTTAGGCGATAGGTAAGCTAGCATCTTGTCACTGATCATTTACACTGTCCCCTTATATGGTAAATGGCTGTGGAAATTCCTTTATGATCAAGTTTCGACTGCCACATTTCCTGTATACAGCCATGTATATTATGTACCTTTAATAAAATACCTAAGTCTAAAAAAAATCGCGGGCTAAATCATTATAGGCACATGCTAAGAAAACTGAATGCGCAGAGGGATGTTTTCGAATAGAACCCAGGTCGTAGGATATTTATATTTGTTTGTTCCCGGGTCTCAGATGCTGTGTGTGTTGTACCTATGTGTCCAATGTCCATGCCATCTGCGTGTCCCAGACACGCCGGGCCCCCTGATTACCTAATTTGCAATAGCAAAGCCGAAGCAAAGCGATAGCGCGAATTGTACAAAATTCGCCTTGAAATGTCAAAGTTCCTTTGAAATTCGTTTTACGTAATACGAATTTGACAAGCAATCAGCGATACAATTTTCGCTATCGATTTGCTTTTGCTAGTTAGGTAATAAGGGGGCTCGTCCCTAGTGTAACCAGATGTTAGACCTACCTACTTTATATTTTATCTAACGTTTTTCTTTTTGTTATTGTTACAGTTAGTAAAAAGGAAGAAGTAATGGCAATAAAAAATAAATTCCCAACGAAGATACCGGTAAGTTTAAAAAAAATGTGAATAGGTTAATTAGTATTAAGCTTTTGCCTCATTGTACTTAGGTATATGAGCCCATCTCCCCTTTAGAGATAACTGTGCATAATATAAGCAATATTACGTAAACTAAAAAATACATTTTATTTTAGCTAATATTAGAAAGATATCATAAGGAGAGAAATTTACCCTTATTGGAAAAGTCCAAGTTTCTAGTCCCAGAAGATATTACTATGTCACAATTTTTAGTTATAATACGAAATAGGATACGAATGAAACCAAACCATGTAAGTATTTTATGTTATTACATACTAGATGCTACTATTACGTTACTAGGTACATAATTTCTACAGATGTGAATTTGGTCGATAACGCCTCACTCCGATTGTAATAGGTACATGGTACAAATTTTTATATGTATAAAAAAACATTTTTTTTCGTATGTTACAATACCATCTTTAAGTCGGACTTTGTCGACCAAAATTAACACCCTGTTAATAAATTAATAGCATAAGACCCGCATGTTATTTAAACAAATAAGGACACCTCGTAAGTAAGTGTTTTCCCCTTCCAACCCTTCCATCAACTTTTTCCGTTGTACACTTTCTTTGTCAGTCTACTTTCACTCATCCTTTCCACGTGCCCAAACCACCTCAACACGCCATTCTCAATCTTCGTCACCACGTCCTCATTTATATCACACTTCTTTCTGATCACCTAATTTCTTATTCTATCTTTCAAAGTGACTCCACACATACTTCTCAATGTTCTCTTTTCCACTGCATTCACTTGAATTTGGTGTTTTGGTTTCTGCCATACCCAACTTTCACTACCATTTATAAGAGTCGACACCAAAACACCAGACGTGCCGCTTGCGACACTTTCTGGATACTCATAAAAGAATTAAGTACCTACCCCATTCACCCGATTCCCAGCATTCACTCTCCTTACAATATCTTTGTCATGCTTACCATCCCTTGTAAACAAAGTCCCCAGATACACAAACTCAGTCACTTGCTCCACTTTTTCTTCGCCAATCATTATTTTGCAATCCGCCCAAAAACCATCACTTACATTTATCTTAATCCTTTTACTTTCAAATGATCCATGCATTTTTGTTACCATCTCCTGCAACTCTTCCCCCGAAGACGCAAGCAAAACCATGCCATCGGCATAGAGAAGGCATTTGACAAGTAACTCATTCATTCTTAGACCACAACCATCGTCTTTCAAACCTTGCAAACAACTGTCCATGAATAGATTGAATAGCCACGGTAACGCTACACATCCCTGTCTAACACCCCTTTCGATGGTAAACCAGTCTGTGTAAGACCCGTTTATTCTCACACAAGCACTTGAGTCCTCGTAGAGGGATTTCAGTGCCCGAATGAGAAGGCCACTCACTCCATACATAACCTAATCCAGTGCTAATTCGAAATCCCTAATCCAAAATCAAATAATTATACTCGACGTCTACCTGTCTAAATAAGTTTACCTGACTCTAAAATAGTTAGTTGTTAAACTTATCAATCGGAGATATAAAATATCTTGGACTTAGGCACCTGGTGCAAGTGGCCGTTCATTAGTTTGTGATCTCTTAGGTAGGTATACTTGACTACAAGTAAATCGTGCATTAAAACAAATTTGTAGCAACATTACGATTATTCAATTTATAGTGATTATGTGCACAATAATACATATTATGTAGCTCGACGTCTGTTTAGTTCTGTAGCATAATACCTAAAAGTGATCCCGAACCAATAGACTGATCATCGATCAATGCCTCTGATCGTAGACTCAATGGTTGCGATAGTTTCTACTGCCCTAATCCTAGTAGCACACCTATCGACATCGAACAGTAGCATCAATGGAACGATTATCGACCAATATGCATAGAAAGTTAGCCAAAACAAGCACACCAATCGATCGACAATCGTTCGAGGCCTATTGGTTGATTGGTGTGCTAGGTGTATGGTGAAGTACGAACGATAAATGGCTTCGAACGATGATCAATCGATTATTGTGGTAACGTCCTAAGTAGCTAGAATATACTAGATAAAGTTCATGATCCCTAGAGTCGGATGGAAGCAGTTACAAGTTTCCATTAATGCAGAACATTTCAATTGATTTATTTATCTCGAAAATTACGACAAGCCAATATACGAGTACATAATCGAATACTTAGTTACTTACCTTCTTATTAAATGGTTTGTTATTTTAAAGTGTGTGTAGACTGTATTTATATTATCTAAATAGGTAGATAAGTTTTATAAGCTCTAGGGAAATTATTGCTATTTATGATAAGTTTATCATCATTCAACCATGCATATTATTCCATTATGTAATATACCTACTATGGGGTCGCTCGGCGCAATATATTTTCTTTCAAAATTCAATATTGCTAATTATTTGGCACTGCCTAACGCCGGTGTTAGTGATAAATTAATTCGTTTAGTATATTAATTATTAAAAATTGTTTACAGGCTCTCTATTTAATCATAAACAATAAATCTATGCTAAGCATGAGTCTGACAATGGCGCAGGCCTACGAAAGTTATGGAGGGGAAGATGGATTCCTTTACATCACTTACGCCTCACAAGAAGTGTTTGGTTATCAAGATGGTAAGTATCTACACAAAAAAAAACTTTTTAAACGAGAGGTCAGGAAGCTACCCCGAACTTTTAAAGTAGGATTTTTCCATGTAGCGACCTCTTTTTCCACGATGGAAATTCTGCTTTATTCTTATACCCCTTGGTGAACATAATATTTTAAGTACTGTAATGAAATCCCGGTGAATAATTCATTGTTTTTTAAAGATCATACGCATAAAATACCTGCGTAATCGTAGATTTCATTTTATCTGCAGATCAATATATCCCATCTTGTTTGAAACGGAATGAGACGTCGTCGTTGTGTGAGGTTAACGTCAATTAAAATTAATCCGAAGATTTAAAACATGGTGCGAGTGGGCCTATAAACAGAAAACGAAAACTATGACGTCAAAAACTACGTTCCCTATCCTACGTAACGATTGTGTATATATTTCCTATGTTTGCATAATGACCCATTTGGTTAATGTTGTTCATCAATAACCAATATTTATTCTTTACAGATTCTGCGAAGGAAGTTAGTGCTGTTAGAAATAGATTTCCTAATAAGGTGCCGGTAAGTTTCCTAGATCTTTAGTAGTACTTAATTGTTAAATATTTACACTAGTAGAAAGTAATTACTACTTGGGCTGTTGCTGGGTCTTGTGTGTGGATGAATGGTCTGATTCATTCCTGAAAAAAATATTACTTCATTTTTTTTTCAACAGCTCTTTGTGAAACGTTACGGAAGAGAAAAAGAAGTGCCATCATTGGGTAGAACTAAGTACCTCGTGCCACAAGAACTTACTATGTCCCAGTTCCTATTCATTATTCGGACTAAGATGAAACTAAGAGATTCTCAGGTAAGCATATAAAATTACAAATATTACAAGGTCAAATTGTCCGGATCGAAGGACCAACAATATAACAAGGCTGCATCTATTTTATTTGATTTGTTGACCATACATCACAGCTCCTACATATTTTTATGATGACATCTCGTAAATGTGTCTATGGGCAAAGCCCCCTGTGGCAGTAGCCTTGTGGCGTGCCCTGGGGGAGGCCTACGTCCAGCAGTGGACTGCAATAGGCTGAAGACGGAGACGAACTTGTAAAAATTTTAAGTACCCATCTAATAAGATAGCCAATAAAGTTTGTTTCATCTTCCAGGCACTATACCTGCTGATGAACGAGAAGGTGATGGCCAGTCACAGCATGACCATGGCTCAGGCGTACCAGGAGTACCGCTCCGAAGACGGCTACCTGCACATCACGTACGCCGCACAGCAGGTCTTCGGTTGAACGATATGTGAGTCTAATGTACCTATCTATGTATTATTCATTATTTATTCGCACGGGTGCAATGTTGATAGGTGGGTACTATACATGAAAACCTTCCTCTTGAATCACTATCGATTAAAAAAAAACGTATCAAAACCCGTTGTGTAGATCTAAGCAGACATAGGAACAGACAGACATGGGGAAGCGACTTTGTTTTATAATATAGGTACTAGTGGCCGCCTGCGAGTTCGTCCGCGTGGACTGCAGAAAAAAAACAAAATGTCGAAATTATCCGGGGTAAAAATATTTTCCCGGGATAAAAAGGAGCCTATGTGTTAATCCAGGGTGTCAGCTAACTCCATGCCTAATTTTATTAAAATCGCTCCAGCCGTTTTTACGTGAAAGAGTAACAAACATCTATCCATCCATACTCACAAAGTTTAGCGTTTATAATATTATATTATATAGGTAGTATCGTAATCAATATGATTGTGACGGTCATAATCGACACACTATGCCACCTACTCAACTAGGTATTCAGTTTCACCTATCTATGTTTACGCCACCATTTCTCATCGACTTTTGATCCTAGGCGATGAAAGTAAATATTTACCTCGACACCGCGGAAATAATCTGAGGCGATGAAAGTAAATATTTACCTCGACACCGCGGAAATAATTCTGTTATCGAGTTCCAAACATCCTATAGTTAAACCAATCACATATTATAGGTACTTTACTTTGTACATATCTACAATTATCCAAGGAACAGTCAATTAGTAGGTACCTAACTTATAGTGCCATAGCAACTTCATCTATCACTACATATTATAAAACAAAGTCCCTTCCTGCTGTCTGTCCCTATCTAGGTATAATTAGATCTTTAAAAGTACTCAACAGATTTTGATGCGGTTTTTTAATACATAGGGTGATTCAAGAGGGAGGTTTATATGTATAACTAGGGATCTGCCCCGGCTTCGCACGGGTATAATGCCCTTTCAGACGGACGAAGGCGTTGGCTAGTCTATCATAAGACGCGATGATCATAATTTATGTACTTACTTGTTGTTTCAATAAGACAGTTGAGATATGAGCGTGGAACCACAAGACAATAAATATCCGTCAATCCATTAAGAAACGCTGATAAAAAGTCAATTGCATTGATTCGCACTGCAACAAAGTGTCCATGCTTATAGTACGATATTGCGGTCAATGACTACGGAATCATCATCCACAGAACTCATAAAATAATTATACAACTACTCGTATGATATGCTTTTCTAATCTAAATTGACATAATATAATATAATGTATTGTAAACCTACTATGTGTTATGTATGGTGATAAAGGTTGTATTGCCTATTAATTTGGTTGTTTCCCTAGCAACTGCAATCTCCCGTTAGTAACTAAAATTAAATACTATACACTGCCTACACGGATTTTTATACTTACGTACTACAAACATACGTAGTATGTGACGGTACTCTTTCGGTTTGTAGTACCAGGTCGACATGGATATCAGGGTATTATGAGGACATGCACAAATCCATAGAATAGCACTGTGCTGGCGGGGTATTAGATTTTTTCATGTCTGTCTCTCGTTAAAAAATGAGTAGATCATTATTAGTTACGCTATTAATAATGAGGGGTTGTTAAAATGCAAAACAAACACAAAATTGTTTTGTGGTAATAAAATAAACCTATTGTAAAATAAACAAATAAAATAAAAAATCTTTACAACGATTTAATGCAAAACATTAAATATACCTATAGTTAGTCTCAAAATTAAAGTAATTAGGTAGGTAGATAATTACTAAGTGTGAAAATTATAAAAACTTATAAAGCTTTGGGAAAAATACAAATAAATAAGTATGATAACGTTATCTTAATGACCTTAAGAAAACCTTGGATTTATCGGGATATTTCATTTTTAGATTCCCCAATCTTTTTTAAATACAACTTTACTGCGGAGTGTAGATAAAATAAAGTACCTAGTGCTCAACTTGTAAATATAAAACAATATTCCTGCTAGTAATAAACCGCGCGTAAAGTTACAACCTCGTTATACTTACCTACTTGATTTTTGACAGCAAAATATATTAAATATCTGTCAAATGAAACTGTGAATAGCTTATACAGAGGAGATACCAAATCCCTGGCTTATACCTAGTTGAAAGCTTTTTTTATAAGCAAGGCCCTGTTTTGACGGTTTTTACTCATCAGTAAGTGAAACTTGGGTCATCCAAGTTCAAAAAAATATTTCCAAATAACGTGTAGTACCGCACGTAAATAACATACTTGTTAATTACAAAAATAAATAAACACATTTACTATTACAAATAAAGGTTTAATAAATAGGAAAACATTAGCTTCAAGCAAACGACTTGTTCCAGATTAGTTACTTAAACGTTCGGGAAGTTACCTACAAAATATTTGTATCTTTATTTGTGACGTGCAATTATTTGTCGGTCCACATAGATAGAAACAACTTTATTGTGTTTAACTAAGTTGTACCGAGGTTACCATAATGCTCACAATATTTCAGTTCAGCTCAGTACAAAAATACTTAAAAACAATTTAAAAGTATTTTGTGTTTTTGAATGTTAAGTTCATCTATACTCCTATACTTAAAGTTTTTAAACGATGCTAGTTGTTGTTTTTGGAAGTAAAATAATTATAAAAATTACTTCAAATTACATTATCAGACGCCTAAATATGGCATCTGTATTTACACATAAACCCAACATCGTATTTCAATATTTGTTTTACTTTCTTAAAGATACCTTGTAATATTGTACTGTATCGAAAATCCCGTATTATTCCATACACACAGAAATCCATCTGTGTCAATAAATAATAAGTTTATCAGAGGGTCGTATGCACAAACATGTTTTATAAGAAGTCCATATATTTCATCCTGGGCGGTGATAAACAGCTTGCATCCCGTTCTATGTTATCTCTGGACCCCCAGGACTGTTGTCAGGCAAATGATAGGCTCAGACTAAGCAAATAGATCCTATTACGAATATGTATCAACTTCTAGTACCTATCTTAAAGGAGAATCCTTGTGATATTTATATAAAATTTTATTACATTAATGCTTGATGCTATTATTTTATGTTTTGCATGATAGGTGTACTCTCATAGCTGTAAGTGGTTTAACTTACATATAATTTTATTGTTGCAGGTACTCTTGCTGGATAAGTGATACTTATGTTCCTGACAGGTTTTTTTCATTAAAGACTGATAGAAATAAATGTGCCATGTGCTCCTAATACATGGACTAAACTCTAAATTAAAAATACAAGATGAAAATAGTGGAAAGGATTCGTTTTTAAATTATGTACTGTGAATAGTTAAGTCCATATTTTCAGCAAACATGACATAATGTCTTATGATTTTACAAAAGTGACATGTCAAACGATTGGTCTAACTCAATGACATAATTTCGTGATTTGTTTGAAAAACTAACAGATTTTTTGTGTCATTAATAGAAAAAGTGACAAATAAGTACTAAAAAAGTGACATTTGTATGTCTTTGATTACTAAAATAACTTATGAGACATGTCTACTGTTTTCTAATTATTCATTAAAGTATTGGATTTAGATCTACAAATTAACATTGATTTATTTAAAGATGTAATTGTGCTTTCTAATTATTCTATGATCTCGAATAAATTATATAAGAACTTACATACCAGGGATGTTTTGAAAGGTTTCTTATGATAGCAGAGGAATGTATTTTATTATTTACTTTAATTTATATAATATTGAGTCTCATTTTTACTTTTATAGTCTGTTAAGTATGTATAAGATATAATATTTCCTTTAAATTTTTTAATGAAGATATTGCAATTAATCAAGGTGAAAAATAAATGTTAAAAATAATAATTTATGCAGGAATTAATACTTATTGTTATTAAATAACAAAGGTAGTGATGCGATTTATGATAAATTTGTTTATTAAGTTAAGATGCATGTATAAAATATTCTTACTTACTAAATATAATACAGTTTTTCACTCGTTTTTGTGGTGTTATTCCGTGGGCGCTATGTTTTGTGCGGCGGCTACTAACGTGTCGTGAATGTCTTTGGCGTACGAGATCTGTAGACGGACCGTATTGAGGTACTGCGGGTAGCTAAGTGGAGATTCCTGAAACAAGTTATAGATAGGTTTTAGTTATTTTACAAGCTACTATTTTAGTGTGTACACTGTATATTTTCCGAAATAAATAAAACAAGCTTTTGTCTAAAAAACCTTTTTTTAAAACAAGCTTTATATATTTATATTTGTTAATAAAATGAACTGATCAAACAAACGAGCTCAAACTCGATAGGGTTGCGTCGTTTAATTACGGAGTTCCTATGGCCTTCCAGCTTCATCATCAGATCAGCTTTATGTCATAATAATATTGCATTGTCATCCGATTTATACATTAATGTAAAATTTCGACCTAATCGGAAATCGGGAAGTGTATCAAATTTAACTTGCAAGATTTGGTTACAGACAACGGGACAGGTGAAACATAAATAAAATCTTATAATAAAATAGGATCAAAGCTCAGTCTTTACAAGAAGATACTTTACGGGGTTAACCTACACGTTTTTGTTCAGAAGTAGACTTGATTAGGATATCAAGTGGAATTTTCCGTTGGAATGGTTTTAGGTAATCATAAGTGGATACTTTAAAAGATTTAAGTCCCAAGTACACCGGGTGCGTATGCGTACACGTAAGCGTAGACGTCTGCGTCGACGTGCACGTACTATTAGTTGTAATGTATGGAACCTTATAGGCTCGGGCAGACCGGGTGCGTATGCGTAGACGTTAGCGTAGACGTCAAGCGGTGTGGCCTCTCTTATACAGTTCCATACATTACAATTCAGCGGTACGTGCACGTGTACGCACACATCTACGCTTACTACTACTCTATGATTATGATAAAAAACATTATATTAAGATGGTCACAACTAGCCTAAAACCCTCTTTAGATATTTTCATAAGGTGTATAAAGTAAACTGCTTCGGTAGATAACAAACAACAGACCCAGAATCCATCACGAGATCCGGTTCAGTTGTATAAACAAGAGTTAATTAATCATACAATTTGCGATTGTAAAAAGTATTTGTAGAAAATGAAGAATATCTTTGGAATATGGAGACTTAGGGTTAATTTACACCGAAGCGAAACGATGTAGATCTTACGCATTGGAGGATTTTTGTCTTTGTAGTATGTATTGCTGGCACGATTTCCTACGAATCGAACATCGTGACCAGCCCCCCTAGCATGACCACGCATCGTGTATATCGTATCGTCTCTATACAAAATTCAACATGACGGCTATATTAATCGTATTTTGACAGGATAAATGTCGATAAATCGGTTTACCACATCGTGTTTCGCAGATCTCGCTATTTGAGCAGACAGAGATGTATAGAGTAGCCCTGGGGGCGTTGCCGGGGTAAGTGGAGTTTGAGCAAAATCGGCAAACTTTTTTGTATGCACACAGAAAATGTGGTCATGGACAATTTGGCTTACACCAGCACCCGTAGCATGGCAAAAACGCGACGCATGTTTTTTTTATCAACCGCGCAGGACTCAAACAAATTTGGGTCGGGGGCCCATCTCCCGTTTGTTTCTGATATCTATGATGGTGACCCTACCTGCGTGGCCGGGCCCGAGTCCAGCCTGGACGGAATGACCGTCAGGTTCAGGTAGTGCGCTGCAGACTGCGCTTGCTGGATGCAAGTGGTCGCGGTGCGCTGGAAAACGAACAACAATAACCTGTCAGACAACTAACAAGTTTATGACAATGGTAGCCAAAACTGCAGGGTGACGAAGGAGATCCTGCATCTACATCATGTTTATGAGTGCGATCGGGAGCCTGATGATTGAGTGCAAGAGTATGGATAGAAAGACGAATGCCTGCGAGTACCATCCAATAAATGTTACGGATAGGCACTTATGTATGTATGGGTTTGTATTATTAATGTTTGTAACGATATGGTTATACTGTTATGTTATGAACATACATATATTTGAATAAATAAATAAATCTATACGTTTAGCATAGCGGAGACAGATGTAAAAGATCAGTGATCACTTGCTAGCTCATCGCCTGAGAGAACGCTTCTCAGTTCATTATTCGACTCTTACGCATGCACGGAAGGAGATGCAGCTGATGTATTCTAGTGAAACGCCGCATCACCACGGAACCTATACTTATACAGGGTGTAACAAAAAGGGTATGTTAAGCGAAAAGCTACGTAAATAGGCCACTATAGAGAACCTATTTCCAAAATTTCAGACTCAAATTCCCATTTTAATTTTTTCCAGATAGTATGAAGAATTCCGAAACAACTCAGGAATGTCCATACAATCTTGAAAATTAAAAATGTGATTTCGAGTCTCAAATATTGGAAATAGGATCTCTATAGTGGCCTATTTACATAGCTTTTCGCTTAACATACCCTTTCTGTTACACCCTGTATAAACTGCAGTTTTTAAGACACGACTGATTTTGATTAAATTTTGTAATTAACTAAGTCGGTCTAGCCAGGCATGGTGCACACTAATTGCAATTCGTCTAAGTGAACGAAGTCGCGAAATCCAGCTATTATGTAGAATCTAGTACATTGTAGATGAATAATAATTGAGGTAGGACCGAAAAGCAGTAAAATGCGCAAGTCAATAAAATAAAGTAGGTATTATTCCTTTCAGTCGGAGAGATATAGGTACAATATTAAACATGCATCCCATTTCTCTTAACACATTATGATTTCAGATGACAACCGCGTTAGTTGCAATATGTAACAACTTTTTTATAAACAACTTTATACGTTATAATAATCATGTAGGCGAGACCATTTAATATTATTAGGAGGTACCATTTACGTTTAGAAGATAATTCAATTAAACAAAAACGATCATTAATAAAAATCAAGTCACAAGGAATAACATGAACAATGTGTCTAGCCTTGTAAGAACGTAAAAGGTGTACTCGTATAGTGCTCTTATTTCATAGGACAATGTAAAAACCGATAATTTCTCGAAACATTAGACTTTCACGTCATTTAAATAAATCGCCAGAAGGCTTCATATTCGAGAAAATGTTTTGATAACTTTGCAAACCTCACTTTTGATCGTAAAACTGTTCATTGTCCTAGCTTGCAAATAGCAATGGATTAGATTATGAAAGGTTTTACGACATTATCCAATTCAAAGCCATTGTCTGTTTTCATTAAACTTATAGGATACTAGCGCCCGCCTACGGCTTCGCCCGCGGGAGCGTGCATTACTCCCGTGCGAAGCCAGGGCGGGTCCCTAGTTATACATTATAAACCTCCCTCGTGAATCACTCTATCTATTTAAAAAAACTGCATCAAAATCCGTTTCCTAGTTAGAAAGATCTAAGCATACATAGAGACGGACAAACAGTGCCAAGCGACTTTGTTTTATTATAATATGTAGTGAAGTTACAAAGCTTCAGGGAAATAGAGACATTTCTTCTCTAACATAAAATTTTATTGGCCATTGATAACAAGTCACGTAAATCATATTGTTTTGGTTAACTTGTAATAACATTTATTAGTCACTGTTGCCGGGTCGCTGCAGTTGATAACAGCAATGCATGTGAATATAAACAACTTTTGTAGCTATAGCATAATTCATAACTGTTAAGGTGACTACAAGACCTAACTCAAATCGAGAATCCCGAGCACACATACACATAATCCTCTGACGGCAAAACTCAGAATTATCTACTAAACTGGCAAAAAGTACAACCTGAGATTGCGCCCTCTACTTTCCATAGATGGCGCTTAATAATATACTTATTAATATTCGGTAGGTATTTGTCTATAGGTATACTAGTCAGTACCTAATACAACATATTATAATAAAATATCATCTCATTAAAAGAAATCAACCGTAAGGCTTAGACTATAAGTTTCAATTTCATTATTTAGCAAAAATATTACAATATCATTAGAATAAGAAGGTAAATTTCACCATCTCTAACAAAATTGTTATAGCCCAGATGGTAAATCGGTGAATTCAAAACCAAAGTACGAGTATTCCATGGTTCGAATCCGGGTTCAGACTGACATTTTTTTCCTTTTTTTTACAAAATTAAAATACTTTATTTAAACAAAATCATCATCACCATCATTAGTCTATTACAGTCCACTGCTGGACGTAGGCCTCCCCCGGGGAACGCCACAAGACTGGGGGGTATTTGCCCATAGTCGACCACGCTTTACCAGTTTAGTTTAGTTTGTATTTTGGACTATGTTGTCAACACTGGAGGTGCTGCTGCCCACCTCCCGGAAACCCTTAACCGCCTTGTACGATATCCACGGGCAGACATGGGGTGGTATGAATTCTAATTTCATTTATGTATGACCTAATTCTATTTGCATAGATATATCTATATACAGGTGAAGTGCATCTAAGATTCAAGTCAATTGTCTTACCAAATGTAACTCCATTTGATCACAAAGTGAGAAGAACTCCTCTAAATTCTTATCAAACCTTGGCACTGGGTTATCAGCTTTTCTGAAAAAGGAAATAGATTTAAATCACCTTATACTTACATCATTATATATTTATGTATTTGCATGGAAATTATTACATGATCATTCATTAATGAATGACAGTCAAGACCCTAAGGTTGCCTTTTCACTATACTATGTTGCTATAGATGTGTTTTATCGAATGAATATGATTGGTAGACATCTCTGGTGGGAAGGTAGCCTAATAGTAATAAATGTGGAGAAAAGATAAAACATGTTACATATTTCCATATAAAGTCACTATTTTTTATGGATAGTATAGGACATGTATTTTATACATTTAGTGAGAGTGAGGGTCCTGTTTTGTTAATCTGTAAAAGCATTATATATACCTATACTTACTGTGAATTTGAATCTATGTTATGATTTTGATGCAGGATTTGAGCTGCTGATTTTAATGTCATCTGAAATAGTTAGACATAAAAGGTTAATAAAATTATAAACAAACACAGTAGTACCTATCTGGTATTTTAATAGTTAAATAGGCACAGATTAAATATTCACACACACACTTCACAGCACATTAACTTAGTCCCACATAAGACTAAGGTCTAAGATTAGATAAATATAGGACAGAGAGAAGTAATCTGAATAGTGCAAGCATAGTGATAAGTGATGTATGGGCTGGTTTCCACAGCTTGATGTTTATACATAGGTACTACTCAATTAATAGTGCTAATGACATTTATTCCTAGGGTTTATTAAATTTGACTGGATAAATGTAAGACCGGTTAACTGTAAATATGATCAAGGCTAATATTTACATAATGCTATCTAGCCTATGAATCTAGCCAACATTGTATTGGGGATTTCAAATCAAACTCACTGCTTTTGGGAGGGTGGTCCAAGTGGAAGTTAGTGTAGTGGAAAAATACATACCGGTATTGATTCACGGAGTGAACCCATTAGAGTCTTTACTTTAGATATGTTATCCATTTTATCTTGCTGAGGTTGTTGCGGCATTGCAGGCTGCATTTGTTGAGGGGAAGGTTGTTGCATGATAGGTCCAGCAACAGGCATTTGCATTCCTACATTAGGAGAAGCACCAACTGGGTTCATATGGGACGTGGGAACGTGCATATTCATTTGGTTCATATTTATAACGGCAAACTTCACTACGTATTAAGTTATAATTTATTAAAATAAATAGCTAGAAATTTTTAAACAAATTAATTTTTTTTTTTTTAGTCTATCCCGAAGGAAAGGCAAGGGGAACTAAGCCCATACAGCCATTGTCTTTAGTAAATGAATTCTGAATTTATGGGATGATAATGATTATGGTGATGAATGGAAACGTCGCACAGTGGTTCCAATGTATGGGAGGTGCTGGACATTCGCATCCAAAAAATAAAATTGGTGAATCTTGAGAAACTAATTATGCCATCTTGTTTGGTAGATCAATGTCTTTGAAAGTTATTATTTAAAGTTTTTTTGTAACTGTTATATTTGAGGAGATAATTGAGAAATAGTATCTTCTTACTATGGAAATGGTCAAACTTACTTACATATCTCTTGATTCCGGCCTCGTTTCAAGTTGCGGTCTTCGGTATTGTGTTTATATTTGAGAGAACTACAATTAATGCTAACACACATAGTGCGCCAAACGTGCACTTTCTGCGGTACATAGAGATGTCTATTTTTATATACGAAAAAGTTCCATACTGAACACTACAATGAAAGTGATCTTGTAATTTTGATTTTTGACATGTCCAAAATGTAGGTCAAATGGTTTGAGAACTAAATTACACTAAAATTGTTAGTGGTAGTATTTATTTAATAAAATTCAAAAAATACGAAAAGCACAACATGCATTATAAATCTATAAAATAGTACAGATAAATTTAACTAAAAATGTCTATAAACACAGAGAGAAAGACCCTAGTTACACGAATGAGATCTTTTTATTAAACTGTAATAAAAAAATTATTTATTTATATTTATTTTAATGAAAATTTTAATTTATTTATGAATCGTCTTCACAATCATCATCGATCAATTCTGATGCGGAGTCTATTTCGATTAACTCGTTTATATCGACAAAATTAAATTTACCTGTCTCGGATATAATCAGTTCATAAAATTCTGAGAAACAAGATTTTTTAATAAATTTGTTATACATTGGGCGAATACTTGTAAGAACCGGATCAGAAGATAATAAAAGATTGTGTAGTACATCTTCATTACACGAGACACTGCTATGTTTTCTTGAATGTCCTTCGCGGTACTTTCTAAATTCTTTATTTCGTGCCTCCGAGGCTTCTTCGGACAAAAAGCCGATAGGCATCATTGAAAAGTTCTCAATGACATCTGGCCCATGGACCAGCAATTTGTGGAGACTAGACGGCATATAAAACCATGGATATAATTCCACGTAGAGCAAAGTAGTGTCATTACAGAACATACGAAATTTGTCAATGTCGAGTTTCTCTCCTGAAGATATACACTGTAAAATGACAGCTAGCCTTCTTAAAAGTCTCGCATCTAATCCGGTTAATTCAGCAGATTTTTCTGGGTTTTCAAAAAACCTTCTAGCACAATTACCGGTGTTGGTGGTTCCACTCCCTTGCTTGACAACATCAAGACGCATTCCAGTTTCTTTTTTGAAGTTTTCTTGAATTGCTGATTTTCTTTCAGCAACATTCTTCTTTGCTTCATCACCTCTAGCTTGCCATGATTTTATGTCTAATCTGTATGCGATGTGAAGACAACACTCCATGGTCCGGATCCATGCATGGAGCGAGCTAAGTCCGTATTTAAACATGTCTTCGTGCACTGGCTTGCTTCTTACTTTACTAATGTCGTTCATCTCATTTGGACGCGCTTTGCAAATGTCGCACACTGATGCTGCTGTGCCTGATATGTATGAGTGAATCTTACCATCTATCATCGTCAAATGCAACTGGTGCTTTACACTTACGTCATCGCTCTTAGTAGGTTGCAGAAGCTTAATCTCTTCTTCGAATTCAGACATCTCCATTTGAACATTTTCTTTTGTTTCTTTGATGAACTTGATTAGGATTGGTCGACAAAGAGATGTTGACGAGGGCCGCTCATTTTCCCAAATTATTTGGCCAGTTTCGGATGTGAGCCGGATTGGTACAAGACTTGCAACAAATACACTGGCGAAATTCGTTTCCTCAGTTTCACTTGTTTTCTGGTGGTAAACACTTTGATCCGAAGCACCGTCAAAGCCCCATTTGCTCACGAGCACCAGGTTTTTCTCCTCAGTGGTAGAGAGGTTTTGGGTTTGTAGAAGTCTTGTCGTAGTAAGGTCTAGCAACGCTTGCAATTTGATTTTAGCAGAGTGTTCAGTAATTGTAACGTCTTCTTGTTTTGGGTAACATTTCTTTTTTTCTTTCAGAAGCATGTAATAACTGGGATATTGAGCTACTCCTTCTTTAGCATGAAAATCCCGTAAAGTCATATAACGCCATTTTGAAAGGTTCATCGACACAAACAAAGCTAGGGCCTTTAGTGGAGATATACATTTATCTGAATCTGTGGTACTCCGTCCGCCAATGAAATCTTTGATCTTAGAAGCTTCTGTAGGATTTTCCATTAAAAACTTCATAATATCAGCTACATCATTTTCCCCTGCAGCCCTAAGACTGCTTTGTGCAGAAAACATAATCTCGTCAGTGCTGCTAGATGCCCTAAGTACTTCAGTGCGTCTTTTCTTTTGACGAGGACTTAAATCTTCAAAGGGCTTACGAGGAGAGACATGAGTACACGTAGAGGCATCAGATTTAGAAGGTAAATTCGTCTGCTCAGTAGTTTCTTCTTCTATTGCGTTCGTAGGTAATACTTGTAAAGGCAAATTATTTTCCTTTAGGGAATCCGGCCACTGGACTTCAGACTGCAACCACTCTGAGTGTTTATTTAGAAACTTTCCTTCGCTTCTTCCAGCTTGAGACCATTTAGGATAGATCCGGTAGCAAAATCGACGACACCAGTTCTTTAAGTCTTCTTCGGCACCTTCACAAAGAGAAACGTTGCAATTCGTTTTAAGGACACCGAATAGATGATCAAAGTCACGTAGATCATTGTGTTTGCGTAAAGTGCAATAAAGGTCAAGATTTGTAACAAATCCACGGAAAGACATATTTATTAGAACGAAATAGAAATCAAAACTGATGTAAAATAAAGGATTACCAACCAATTTATACTACACTACCCTCATTACTGCGTACTGCGTACAATTGTTATTCTTGTAATGTTTAGTACTAATGATTTCAATTAATAATCACCTGCATCAAATAATTGTTGAAAATGCTAAAAATTACTCTAAGAATGACATCTGTAATTGATAGAAATGCTAATGACTACTGTCTTAATGATAATGCAATAATTTCATTAATTAATTATTTAAAAGTCTAAGACCGTCTGTGGATCGATCGTTGCCCTCGTTTGCAAATTAATTAATTTAATTATTATTTTTTTATTTCTGCAACATCATTTATCGATACGCATATTTAGAGGGGCCCTTATTCCTCTATGATTTTAACAGAAAATTGTAAGATCCTTGTCATTGTAGTATATTATAATATAAAAATCAAACATTTCTATGTACCGCAGAAAGTGCACGTTTGGCGCACTATGTGTGTTAGCATTAATTGTAGTTCTCTCAAATATAAACACAATACCGAAGACCGCAACTTGAAACGAGGCCGGAATCAAGAGATATGTAAGTAAGTTTGACCATTTCCATAGTAAGAAAACACTATTTCTCAATTATCTCCTCAAATATAACAGTTACAAAAAAACTTAAAATAATAACTTTTGAAGACATTGATCTACCAAACAAGATGGCATAATTCGTTTCTCAAGATTCACCAATTTTATTTTTTGGATGCGAATGTCCAGCACCTCCCATACATTGGAACCACTGTGCGTCGGGAAAATCCTCAAGAACAAGTGTAGTTAGTCAAAATGAAAAATTATTGCAGAAACAACTTACATGCGCCCATGAAGAGAAAATATCAAAATATATTGCTTTTTCTTTTTTTTTAGTTTATCCCGAAGGAAAGGCAAGGGGAACTAAGCCCATACAGCCTAATCATTGTTTAGTAAAATGTATTCTGAATTTATGATGAATGACAATGATGATGAATGGAAACGTCGGGAAAATCCTCAAGAACAAATGTAAAGTTAGTCAAAATGAAAAATTATTGCAGAAACAACTTACATGCGCCCATGAAGAGATCGTAATATGGCTAAAGTTTTACTCGGCTTACCTGCGTATAAAACCATGCACACGCACTAGATTCACACCACAAGTAATCAAAATATAACTTATCTACCAGAAAACATCACCTTACGGACACATGCAAGCCATCTACAAATAATTTTTGATTTTCACAAGAAAATTACACCTGCACCCTTCCAGCTTTTCCCGCCGAATCCTCAAAAAAATTTTTTTTTTTTTTTTTAGTTTTTCCCGAAGGAAAGGCAAGGGGAACTAAGCCCTTACAGCCTAATCATTGTTTAGTAAAATGTATTCTGAATTTATAATGAATGACAATGATGATGAATGGAAACGTCGGGAAAATCCTCAAGAACAAGTGTAAAGTTAGTCAAAATGAAAAATAATTGCAGAAACAACTTACATGGGCCCATGAAGAGATCGTATTCCGGCTAAAGTTTTACTCAGCTTACCTGCGTATAAAACCATGCACACGCACTAGATTCACATCACAAGTAATCAAAATATAACTCATCTACCAGAAAACATCACTTTACGGACACATACAAGCCATTTACAAATAATTTTTCAATTCCACAAGAAAATTACACCTGCTCCCTTCCAGCTTTTCCCACCGAATCCTCCTCAATTTTTTTTTTTTTTTTTTTTTAAGTTTATCCCGAAGGAAAGGCAAGGGGAACTAAGCCCATACAGCCTAATCATTGTCTAGTAAAATGAATTCTGAATTTATGATGGATGATAATGATGATGAATGGAAACGTCGGAAAAATCCTCAAGAACGAGTTTAAAATTAGTAAAAATCAAAAATAATTGTAGAAACAACTTACATGGGCCCATGAAGAGATCGTATTCCGGCTAAAGTTTTACTCAGCTTACCTGCATATAAAACCATGCACACGCACTAGATTCACATCACAAGTAATCAAAATATAACTTATCTACCAGAAAACATCACTTTACGGACACATGCAAGCCATTTACAAATAATTTTTGATTTTCACAAGAAAATTACACCCGCTCCCTTCCAGCTTTTCCCGCCGAATCCTCAAAATATATTGCAATCTATCCATAGACAAATTATTGTTTTTTTTTTGTTTATCCCGAAGGAAAGGCAAGGGGAACTAAGCCCATACAGCCTAATCATTGTTTAGTAAAATGTATTCTGAATTTATGATGGATGACAATGATGATGAGTGGAAACGTCGGGAAGTTTTAATCCTCAAGAACGAGTTTAAAACTTTAGCCGGATTAAAAATCTCTTAAAAAATAATTTTCATTTTGACTACAACTTACATGAGCCCATGAAGAGATCGTATTCCGACTAAAGTTTCCATTACTCAGCTTACCTGCATATAAAACCATGCACACGCACTAGATTCACATAACATTTAGTAAACAAAATATGGCTGTATGGGCTTATCTACCAGGAAACATCACTTTACGGATAACACTAATGCAAGCCAACAAATTATTCGTTGACTATCCAGGATTTGGATATCGTCATATCAAAGCGAGGATGAAGGCGACAATGTTTTTTTTTTTACATGATAATGAAATAGTGATGCCGTTTACTTGATTTACCGGTTTTTTCGTTAATCCGAAATGTATTCCGAACGTGAACAATTTATTTGTATTGCCACACTGAAAGTTCATCTACTTCAACAATAGATGGCAGCACATCTGTTATGAGTAAACACAAAATGCCAACCAATCACATAGAGAAAAGAGTGACCAATCACGACACGAGTATAATAGAATTTAGAAATGTCAATTGCTGTCAGTCTACTTCAAATGTCTACCTACATATTCAATTCAAAACAAATTCAAAATATTTAAAAAATACGAAAAAATATTTACGAACTGAATACATATGTATGTATGTAAGTTTTAAAAGAAATACTAAAGAAATATCTTTTAGTTCATTGAATATAAATTGTATTAATGAGATAAGTTCGGCTGTATTTAATAATATGGACGTAAATTTTAATATCTATAATGCTACAGAAATATGGCAAGTAAGTTTTCAGTCCCTAGTCCTTACTTTTAACAAGTTCACGAGCTATTATAATGTAATGTAGCTCTAACTTATAATAAACGCCCTTACATACACCATCATCACATCTTCCTGCCTTTATCCCAATGAAGTCGGTGCAAAATGGTTTCTTTCGTAACTTATATTGCCAAGGATTTAGCGTTTGTTTCACGGCAGGCTGCCTGCTTGACGCCAACTCTCTTCGGGTTAAAAGCTAAATGTCAATTTTAGTGTCAATATCCATAAGTACATGCAGTGCATGACATAAATTCAGTGGTACCTACCTACAGGCGTGCCTGGCATGGAACACACTAATAATAATAAAGCTATTACCCGTACTTCTTTATATAATTGATTCCAGAGAGAAACAAGCCTACCCTGTGTTCCTACATTTAGTCGGAGCCTTGATAACATTCTGGGCAATGATGGTCTACAATTAAGTTCTATAACTGAGATAACCGGTTTACCTGGAACTGGAAAAACTCAGCTCTGGTAAGACAATATTAGTTAACATTATTAGTGACAAGCTATCTATAAAATAAGCAATTAGAAGGAAGAGATGTAACTTATTGTTTGGTATAATCTACAAGTTTCCTGACACTTCCAATAGGAAGCCCCAACCTTTTTGATTGTTAACCATATGTTTTAACCAAATAAACTTTTTCATGTTCATTTCATCTACATTTTCCCTTAATTCCTTTGTTGCTAAATAGTGAAAGACATACATTATTTCTATTGGATAACTTCCACTTGGAGGTCTAAGGCTTAAACCACAGTTGGGGTCTATCATAATCCCTGACACAACCTTTACTGCAGTGCAGTCTGTGCAGTCCAATTCTGACCTTTCACAGTGGAGATCATGTTCAATAGTGGACTTCTGACTTTACTATCTTGTCTTTATTTCAGTTTGCAGTTATGTGCATCCATACAGATTCCAAAAATCCTAGGAGGTTTAGATGCAGAGGCTTTATATATTGACACAAACACACACTTCACACCATGGAGGTTTAAAGGTACCTACTTAAACCATATTACTTCTCCATTTCTTCCTTTGCATGAGTTCATACTAATAATCTTTCATCTTTATGTTTTAACCTGAATGAAGGCTAGTTTAGTATTATGGGACTACTTAAAATGCCATGCAATATATATTAGACAAAACATATAACAGTAGGTAATCAAAAGCAATCTAGGTACAATATATGAAAATGTATGGTACTGAGTTTTTACTTTTTTCCTGCAAAGTGACTGTGGAAGTCATTAGTTAGATTATGTTATCATTTACAGCCCTGAGAAGTCCACTGTTGGACATAGGCCTCCCCCAACAACCTCCACTTCGACCGGTTGGAAGCAGCCTGCATCCAAGTTATATTATGTACTTAACTTTTTTTTCAGAAATCCTCATGGCTAGCCTAGCACAATGCCAAAGGCTATTAGATATATCCTTGCCAATTAAAGAAGAAAATGCATTGAAAAAACTGCACTATGTAAATGCATTTGGCCTGGAGAAATTTTGCTCTTTTTTACACTTGTTACCGAAGTTTATTGAAGAACATCCTCATGTAAGAACATTTGCTTTCAGGTACTATACATTAAAGTAGTATACAATATATTTCTTTAATAATAGCCAAGATATACTTCTGCATGGTGCCTATGGGTGGCTATTGCCTTTCATGTACTTTTTCATCTTCTTCTTTAGCCTATTGCAGTCCACTGCTGGACGTAGGCCTCCCCCAGGGCACGCCACAAGGCTACTGCCACAGGGGGGTTTTGCCCATAGTCACCACGCTGGACAGGCGGGTTGGTTTGTACTTTTACTAGTATGTAAAAATATTATTTACACCATATATTAAAATTCAATATTTTACAGATAAAACTAATAGCTATAGATTCAATAGCATACCCATTCAAAGTTAACATCTCAGCAAGGGAAAGAACAGGACTACTGTTCAGACTAATGGCCGAGTTACAGAGACTAGCTGTGGATAAACAAATTGCGGTAAGTCGAGTTTAATTTACCAGAAAAGTCCATAATAAAATTATTAATAAAATAAATAAATAAATAAATAAAATTGCCAGCTATACTTACACTACACACACAAATATGTATAAGGATGAATCTATTCTTGGTTTTACTATTTAGTGTGGAGTCAGTTTTCTTAATTACATTTATTTGTTTGGCTGCACCGACTCAAAAAATATGTGATAATTGATAAAATTTAAATGTTAAAGATGACTTTGTTAAAGTATTAGGTCATATAAGTTTAAATATTTAAATATTTGAATATAATGTATCTAAGTAGATAAATGTTACGTTATTTATCGCCCTTTTTAGTTAAATGAAGTCGGTTAATTTTTTTTTTTTAGTTTATTTTCGATTTTTAGTTGTGTTAATGCGTTGTGGACTTAAATAGATGCTAGTTTATACAGGAGATTTGGTCGCCAAGTTCCCGAAAACTACGTACTCACCATCACTATCATTTTTTCTTGGAAGCATACCTGGGAAGTGTCTGGTTTACAAAATATTAGGGTCCAAAGTTGAGTAAATAGACTGCATTTTCAAGCGGATCTATGAAGTGAGTAGACGCGCTAGCAAGATTTTTCACGAGAAATAATTAATATCTGACGCACTGGACACTATACATTTCGCCGATCAAGTACCTAATAAAGAAAATTGTTTCAAAAAAATTGTACATGTTTCTCAGTACCATTTTTTTTTGCATAAACTTACTTTATTTGATGTATAGAGTACGTACCCTTGTTAAGGGTGGCAACGAAAAACAACCATGTATACCTAAGGTCTCAGGAGTAGTATCTACCCGTATAAGTATCACGTTAGCCCTACATATATCTTCCATATAGTTTCATCGTTGCAGGTATTTGTCCCCTAACTCCTAACCGTTAAGGAGTTCTGTAGCTTCATCGTCAGAACAGCAGCATGATTGTTGAAAGTAACACGTTAGCCCTACATACTAATAAATAGTTTCCATCGACCAATTGCAGTAAAAGTTCTGTAGCTTCATCATAGCATCAGATGTTGATTCAAGTGGCAAAGTTTAGAATTGCTGTACTGAACTCCTAATAGTTCTGTAGCTATCATGCATCATCGAATAATACGTCATACATACTACAGGAAATTACTGTCTCCCAACTCCTAAGTGGAGCTGTAGCTTCATCATTTGTTGATTCAAGAACATAGCCTTAGGGTATAACTAAATAGTCGACCTATTGCAGTACTGAACTGCTAATTAAGGAGTTCTTTCATCATCAGCATATAGATGTTCCTGAAGCATATACCTGAGTAAGACATGATTACGTAAAAAAGTGTATGCATATTTCAATTTTCGGTGGTTGCCCTAAAATGTCTTTCTCCTGGGATCCCATCATCAGATCCTGACCTGGTGAAAATGGGCACCTCTGAACTCTATCCAACAAAAAAATTCCAATTTTTGAAAGGTGTTTATTTGCCTCTTAGTATCTTTCTGTACTTTAAGAACTAGCTGTACTATAAGCATACATACAGTCATGAACGTATAAAGAATAACGGACAGAGCGTGAATAAATTTATATAAGATCTCTGTCACGTATATCTCCATGGAGTAGGATCGTGTATTGACGCGTGAATCCACCCACACATACATCGTAAGCTCGGCGGCGTCTACCTAGGAAAATACGCACACTGCGTAACGCGCCGCCATTACGGTGCTTCAATCTGTGCAGTGACAGCATTCCATCCGTTGTTATTTATACGTTCATGCATACAGTTGCCGGATAACTAAACATACATTTTGAACGTTTTTCCCTGAAGGTTTCGCAATATCAGTTATTGATACATGTATCAAAGTCACATTTGAGATGGGTGAAGCTCCCAGACATTGCTCTTCATAACTTCCTTTAACGGGAAAAAGTAAAAAAATACTGTGGCTATTTTGTTTATTCTTTTTTTGATAGACTTTTATTTGAATTACATATTTGAGGTAACAGTAATAAGTATTAGAATTAACGTTTATAACTTGGAACTAATGTCAGGATCAAAGTGTCAGGAAACAAAACAATAATGAATCGCAAATTAATACGACGGTACTATATTAAAAATTATTAATAAAGAAAATGGAAAAAATCACCCGAAAAACCCACGACCACTGCAAACCGTGTAAACTAGCCAGTTTTTTTTCCTATTTTTTTAGTGTTTATTCCAATAATGGCAGATTCAAATAAGTTTATAATATACGATATCTTTTAAATTTATAATACACTTCTCCATTAATATTCTCCATAATCGTATGAAGCTTCCTAAAATCAAAATTACCACTTTCAAGCATACTTACATACAGACAATATATGTTTGGTATGGGCGATCAAAAGAGAATCTATAGGCAGTCAGGGGGTGGTCAGAGGCGTAACTGGTTAAATACTTGCCCTGTTCTACAGGTATAATTAAATTATAATATAATTCTAATCACATCAATCTGCTTGTAAATCATGGCAACACTTAATTTGCTTATTTAATTTATAACACAGGCCAGTAAATTTTAGTTAATTTAAACTAAGCACGTTACTTTTCAGATAGTGCTTAAATGTTCACGAAATGAGTACAAGACTGGGTTTATCAAGCGGATCTATAGTGAGTGCGTTAGGCGACGCATGGTCACACCGATGTAACAAGAAGGTTTTGCTGTCCGTACCCGAGGGGGCTGAGGTTGGCAACACTGCTGAAAGGGTGGCAGTACTGGTGAAGAGTAACAACTCCCCTAACGCTGTTGGCAGGTTCCAGGTACTTACATACATTATTATTCCATGAAGGGTTTCTTTTCGGTTATAGGAAAAATATTTCTTAATTTTTTACATTGTCTTGTGTTTAGAGGAACTTAATTGATGAATTGTATTATGAAAGCTAGACGTCGTTATAAATAGATTAAGGCTACATTTGTTTCAAGGCCCGTGCCCGACCAAAACGGTTTGGATAATTTTCCAAAAAAGTTCTCACATCACGTGGCAAATAGAAATATACCTACATAAACATTATTACACAGTATAAATTAGAAGTGGAGCTCTTTTTGTTACTAAGAACATACGCAGGGTGTAACAAAAGGTGTAAAACGAACTGCAATTAAACCTTTCCTCATCCTGTATATAGATCCTGTATACATATAGAAAAAAAGTGTATGTATTTCAATTTGCCACCTAAAATGTCTTTCATGTCAAATGGGTTATCCCAAGACTCCTAAGACTTCATGGTAAATTGGCTTTCGTCCATGAATTCCAATTGGGTCCGGATTTTCCCGACTTTGCCTCTGGATCCAAGCGGACATAACGCATCTGGGACGCCTCAACATTCTGTACTTTAATGTTGAACTTTGATAGTGATAGGGATGTAGTCCTATTTCTCAAAATGCGCCAGCGATTTTTGTGATATACATACAGTCATGAACGTATAGCAAAGAATCACGCAAACGGCTTCTTCTGTGGCCACATTAATTACAGAGGCGGCTGCTCTCGCGTCGCGGATTAAACCAAACTATTCGCTACACAGAGTTAAACTTTTATAGTTTCGGGTAAGCTCTGTAAGGCGTATATTCCATGCACTTCCTCGACACATCCCATAATAAAAATGAGTAGGATGTGTATTGACGCGTGATCCACCAAAACACATCGCATACATAGTAAGCAAAGTAGACAAGTTGTGGCGGAAAAATTCGCAACTAAATAACTACCAGAAAATACGCATGATTGTTATTCCACATGCTTTGGTAACGCCCCGCCACCCCGCACCCATTACGGTGATAACTTCAATAATAATCTCAAAAAGGTGCTACCTGGAAGTGAGATAATAAAGCTTTGTTTGACCGCCATCAAACATTGTGTTGGGTGGAAACGTGTAATTTTATTTTAGGAAGCTATACGATTAGAATACTTAAAATAATAAAAAATATTTTTGTTGGAAACTTATTTGAGAAATGCAATTATGGAGAAAACACAAAAAAATAGAAAAAAAACTTGTTCTACAAGTTTTTTTTATTTATGGTACGTATACATTTTTAATTTTATATACTAAACCGCTTTATTATTTTGTTTTCTAATACTTAACGTTTCTCTACAGATTTTTTTATTTTTCAA
Organism: Carposina sasakii; assembly: GCA_014607495.2. Classification (NCBI taxonomy): domain Eukaryota; kingdom Metazoa; phylum Arthropoda; class Insecta; order Lepidoptera; family Carposinidae; genus Carposina; species Carposina sasakii. The sequence continues at coordinate 8,492,080 of CP053168.1, forward strand.
TATCAGTTGATTGATATATTGGCTGGCGTCCAGTGAACCTCAATATTTGTAGTAAATAGCGTATAGAATACTGCGGGCAGCATGCCAAATAGTGCCAATGCAGTATGAATTTGTCATTGATTGGTAAAAGTTGCTATTTCGGTTTATTTATTTACCTACCTACAGGATGTCAAGAATTTAAAGCTGCTTTCATAATTAATATTTTTAAATTTGTGTGATGCGATCCCCTTCATCAGTATGTTTATTGCTGTTTTTAGATTATTTCATAATTTGTATTTCCTAATGTATCTACTATACATTATCCTAAGGTAACATCCTAAGGTAATGCAATTTAGCGCAATGGTTTTCCAGTCATGGTCTGAAGTCTGCATAATTTCTCAGTTTTGCCTGGCTGTTTCTTACACCTTGTATCTTCCGCAACTAAATTACAATTTACAGCCTTATGCGTATTATGATAGAGACTATTACTTCTTACAGATAACGCCGGAGGGAATAAGGGATGTCGATTGAAACAACAGTGAACATACATTTGTAGTTTAATTCATATTGTAAATATGTATATTGTAAACAAAACTACAGAGCACCAATAAATATCTCATTTTCAACAAAAATATTCAAGCTTCGATTTAAACATTCAACAGTTATACAATGTAAAGGCAGTTCAGAGTTAAAAGGCATTTAATATTATGCATTTCACGACACAAGCGTGATCAGCGCCTTTTTGTAGTCTCCCTTAGTATCATCCTGCAAAATATTGTATCGTTGTAACAATATCCAATTTGCATGCAAAAGCTCAATATAACTAGTATAAAAATAATTTTGCCAGTATAATTATTTTGCAGGATTAAGCACAAAGTGTGACTAGCACATTCCTGAAGTCACCGGTTAGGTCGTCCTGTAAACAATGCCGAAAAAAAAACAACTCTAATACTCTGTTAAAAGAAACAATAAAAAATAAAACAACATAAATTGGCCCATAATTTCTTGAGATATCAGTAAGACAGATCGTGCATTCGAGAAGCATTAAGATTAAAAATACACACATTAATAATTATTGATAAGTAATACTTAAATTATAAAATTAAATCTCTATTAAAATGCCTCGATAAATGTACTGGATTACAGTTGTAATAATAAACACTGCACTAGTAATATACTCGATATAGTGAGGTTTGTGTCGGTTTAGTAACACATTGTAGATAGCATATCGCCGAGCGGACCACCAACGTCCTCCTGAAAATAGCAACACTACAGATAAGACACACGACGATAGTGGCAACACCACTACCCTCCATGCATTAGCAGTTAGCTACGGTGCAGAGAAAGTTACATGAATGAATAACAAAGCAAAATATACAGATCTTGTGAACAAAATTTACAACGCATGAGTAACCTAAGTGCACACTGCAGTGGAAAATATTGAAATGAGAGGGAATATTTTCAAAATTTCGCCCACAGCGCGCATAACTGCTTACTTAACTGCCTAACAAGTAATTGACATAACTTAAAATAATGATCTAGTTGAGATTTATCGTTGCCTTTTCTTCTCGAGCGTAATTTATTCGATAATTGTCAATAAAGCCTTCTTGTAATCTCCCGAGGTGTCTCCCTGGAATGAAAACGCATCTTTCTAAACGTCGGTTTTTTTCAAAACCTAATTTTTAGTCAAACATAGGGTTAGCCAAAATTTTTCCAACATTTTCGCCTAACAAACCTGAATAGTGGATAATATCGAAGCCAATTTGTATGTTTTATGAATAAATATAATTCCATACATGTATACTTCTATAACATATAGATCTGTATATAAATTGACGGTGTTTCATGACGATGATGGTTTATGAAGATATAAAAATGGATAGAATAAAAATCTTCATGCTATTTCAAAGCATTTTAAAGACGGTAAAATACTAAATCTAAGAAATTATGGGTCAGTTATGGTAAAACAAGTAAATCTCATGCGAAATACTGCAAAATATTTGCAACATACCTAATATTCTCAGATATCTTGTGTTTTAAAACAGATTGTGCATATCTATATAAGTACTTCAAATGTAATGTTAGTATACACTGATATCTAAAGAAATGTTAACTATGGATGTATGGTGGTTAGATTTACAGATATGTTACAGTCAATGTAGGATAAATACTTAATTTATTAATTGATAAAAACCGATAAATGAAGTAGGTAAACTAAATTAACAATTAGGTAGATTGTATTGACTGTAACATGAACAAAATTAATATAAATGTTAAATTGTCATATTTATATTAGATGTGAAATAGTGGATATAGCGATAACACAAATATAAGCTGTAATGGATTACAAAAGGCTAAAACATTAATTAGGCTTAGTCCATGTGATAAAAACAACGCTGACATGGCATCGTCTTACTCTGTCTTAACAAACTCTAGTATAGAGTAAGAAGGATAGTACTATCCACAGAAATCTAAAGAGATACGTACTAGAAGGGAGATCGTAGGTAATTTTTAGAAACGTGTTTAAGAATCAGCGCATATAAAGAACCAAGCTCCTTGGATGCGTGACACGTGACTTCACTGATCTCGTTATGCCAATTCAAGTACAGATTTATTTAGATTTCTATAGTATACCCATCAGCGTTTCTTTCGGACTATAAAGCCCCCTTCACCTGTTAAAATAGAGAGGCTACTTACAGAAATCCAACTCTCCAGGCTCTTGCCGTATTTCTCAAGGAATGCTTGTTTGATGTCTCCAAGGTCGATCTCGGAGCGACTGACCACTATTCTGATGAGGGTCTTGTCATTGGTGCCCATGCCCTTCATGGAGTGGTAAAGACGCTCGGCGAAAAAGCCTACTTTGCTCTTTACGCATTTAACTAAAAAGGATAGAGGGGTGGAATTAGTATAAAATACACTGTGTAAGCGGGATTGGCCCAGACAGTACACGTCCTCGCCACTACAGCTCCTGTAAGCCAGGATCAACAAAGGCGACCAGCAAGCCTAGCATGACCTGCGAAACACGATATGATAAACCGATTTATCGACATTTATCCTGTCAAAATACGATTAATATAGCCGCCATGATGAATTTTGTATAGAGATGATACGATATCATACGTTACGATATCCACGATGCGTGGTCATGCTAGGGGGGCAGATTTTAACGATTAAATGTCGTCCTGTATACTACTGCTAGGACAAAATCTTAGTAAAGTGTAGACAGGCATTGCAACATTAAGTGATGGAAATAACATAAGAAACATTAGAATATTGACCATTGACGGGGAGTAGATAAAAGCCGTAGGTACAGTGACCAAATAAAAGGTAGGTACCTACTCAATATGAAGGTATTCTACATAGACAGGAAGGAACTCCATAAACAGTATGAAATTGAAGTCACTTGCTCAAGAACAATATACATGCAGACATTGACAGATCATGTTAGTTTAATACCTACTAATGGTTACTACACTTTTTTGGCCAGTTAATGACATCACAAGGCCAGATTATTATTTCCCGCAAGACCTGGCTATTGTAGTTGCATCTCTAACGCTAGCGAATAAGGTATTTTACGGACTGTATGCGCGTTTAGTAACAACATTAACAACCTTGATAAAAAAGTTCTAAACCAACATGTTTTGAAATGGCTTTAGTTACAGATTTTTATCGCTAATATACCTACAGTGTTGCCATATGAATTTACGTTGCCATATGAATTTTCACATTACACATATTTATGGGTCATTTGTGCTAAAGTCCAATGAGCACGAAATAAACTGTTCATTTGGAAAATTCATAAAACAGTATCTTGCCTTATACGGCACTGTTATTTTTAGTGACTTTATGAAGATTAACAGCATAATTATTATCATAAAACAACGTGTAGGTAGGTACTTACAATCATAAATAAATGCCTTTCAATAGAAAGAACTTACCAATAGCGAGCATGCCCTTCTCGATGCTTCCAGAGAACTCCTTCTTGATGGACTCTTCGATATCCTTACCGGTCAGCGCTTCAAATTCAGCGAATACCTGAAAACATTGGATTACATATTAAGCGTCGTGTATCTAAGCAAAGTATGTGTACGTTAAAGAAAAATTTACAAAGTAATACGTGCATACATTCTTTCACTGTTGTTTGTATAGAGAATTTGATTAGCTCTACATTTTAAAACAGAGTATAGATACCATACTCTACATATTAATAATGCATACTTAGGTGATTTGTATGCGATTAACTTAATATAAATATGGTTAGATAATATGTTTGAACTAAATTGTTTTGTCAATTTTATCTACTTTAACATGACACGAATAGATTAAGATAATTAGTTTCTCGTTCTCCTAGTAATAGGTTGATGAACCCTAAACTATGATAGACACAATATACCTATACATAGCAATATTATGTAAATCTGTATAGCTTATAAATAGCACAATGTCATATACCATGAAACGTCTCTTCATTGTAGTGTTTGACATTGAAGAAATGATTCAACAACGATTCAACACCTGAATAAGTTGATTGCATTGCAAATTAGTTCTTAGGTAGGTATCTGGTGTTATTGTGTATTGACTGCACTGTAAAATATTGTCGGCCATTTTTGTTTTTAGCTTTACCTACATTTTTAAACCGAGTATGATGAGGCGAAAGAGGTATGTTTGGAACGTACTAAATGGAGATCTGTAGTCTCTGCCTACCCCTATGGGATATAGGCGTGAGGTTATGTATGTATGTATGTGTATGTATTTAGTACTAGTTATACATAGGTGCCTAGGTATAAAGAATAATGTAAAAACTAAATAAAACTGATAAATATTCACAGCTAGTAAATACAATAGGTAAGGTAACCTACACATCTGTTTGCAGAAAATTATTTAGAGGATTAAGGAATGCGTGTATAATATAGATAAAATGCATTAACTACCTACATACGTTCTGTAAACCAGTCGCTTACGTAATGTTTACCCTGCTACTAATAAATCGCATATAAAGTAACAACTTTGTTATACCTACTTGATTTTTGACAGCAAATTATATGGAATATTTATTAAATTTATATTTGATTTATTTAGTTAAAGCTTTTTATTAGTAGCTAGGTACCTAAGGCCCTTAATGTTTATCAACTGCAAGCTTGCAAAATCTTACCTGTCTCAACTGCTGGTAAGAGCGTGTGATCAGAATAGAGTTGAACACTGACTCGTCAGTTCCCCATTGGCCTTCTCCGGCGTTCGCTAAAGCTTCCGCATCAGCCTTGGCCTGGTTCTCATCTACACCCTGGTTCTCATCCCTGTTGGCCATGCACAGGGATACGCAAAGCCTCTTGAAGTGCCCTGATGTGTCACCCTTGAGGTCTGATTCTAGGCTCTTGCCGTACACTGTAATATTAATTTGAATTAGATCATGGGAATATCTCACACGATCAGCACATTACACATTAGTGGTTCCCGATCGCTATATGTCTATGTTGACGCGAAAAAAATCACAATTAATTAGTATGTGGTGTAGGCCTGTAGGGGGTCCACCAGAATACTCTAGTGGCTGACCACGACTTCGTTCGCGTAAACTTTAGGATTCCCGTTATTTCCCGTGGCAATTTTAGGAAATCCCTTCTTAGTGGACTTATACTGACAAAAGGAAGCCACAGTCCAATTATCTAGTACTTTGCTTGCACTTCATGTTACTTTGTATGATAAGTCATTCTCTACTAAAATCTATCCTTCCTCACGCTATACGCCACCGAACGGTACCTACATTCACTCTATAGGGCCACTCCTTCCTTCCTTTGTACTATGATGATGTAACTATTACTACAGATTATTTGCTAATAACTTAGTACCTGGAACTTATGTGTTATCTATTTAGTACCTAGCCTACACGTACGCACTTAGTATTCTTCGATCGTTTCGCGCTAATGGCACTCGACATTCAATGTACCTATCTTTTACGATATCTCTACCTCCACTGTACAATGCGCGCAACCAAAGATGAGACTTGACGGATCACGTATATGTGGTGTTCGTTTTATACACGACATTCGACATTTCGATATTCAATAAATATTTTATTAATCCGAACTAATTATCTTATTTAACTATTTTGAGTGCGACTGTACCTGCGCAAAATCCCCTCTAACTAGCAACTAACAGGTCTCATCTTTGGTTGCGCGCATTATAATAATGCAGACGTCTGGTTGATGTAAATTGTGAGCGTCTTTTCAAAGAGTTTTCAAATTGGTCTTGAATCCACGCAAATTTTTATACACAGCTGGGCCCAAACTCAAATAATATTTGGTGAATTGTCTACAAAGCTCCCCTCAAATGCCGAATCACGGCCGTGACATATGACATCACCCCATGGAAACACTAAATGAAGTAGGTCACTGAATGTCCCCATATCGTGAAATAGAATGTGGAACTGTTAAATGTCCCCTAAATAAGGGTACTAAATGTCGAAGAGCTATGGCGATACAAGATTCACGATCCATGGTCATGAATATTTGTTTTTTAAAACCTATAATTGTTTTATCTAGTACATAGATAGTAGCTAAGTTTTTCTTAACCTACTAAGAATACTACTAAGCTATATTTAGGACACCGCACTCAACACATCCCGCCACCGCACTGCTCCTTCCATTTTAATGAGTAAATTAAAATAACTTTATAATAACGCTACTTCCAGCATAAAGTAAATTCTACGAACTATGTTAGGTCAGCTTGTTAAAAATGTTGTTCTTAGCTGCTTTAAAAGTTGGCTATCAAGGTAAATGTGTTTTACCTGTTAACATGAACGTCGACAAATTAATGTAGGTAACTTAGCACAAAATAAGGGCGTTGCGCAAACAAAGGTTTAGTTTTAGCCGAACTTCAGCTCTGGAGGGGCAGATGATGTGTTTCAACAATAGAAGAATTCCGGATGTGTTTCATATCAAAATTTTCCAAAATGGGGTGCGGGTGACATCACCAAAAGGAGGTTTATTTTACTTACATTGTTCGTAAAAAGCGGAGATGGTACGGATGCCGTAGTTGGACAGGGTGCAGAGGATCTCAATGATGGCCTCCTCATCAGTGCCGAGCCCCGCGACGGCGTCGTGAAGTTCCTTGGCGTAGAAGTGAGGCAGCGGCGTCATGAGCGCGAGGATCACGTTCTCGAGGTTTCCGCTGAGCTCGCTCTTTAGCTCGCTTAGGAGATCCTGGGAAAGTTTAGGATGACGTTAATCAAGGGATATATTTTATCATATTTATTGGAATGCATCAGTTGCATCTCCTTCCGTACATGTCGTAAAATCTTCGGAACTAGGCATTCTCTCAGAGCCTCAGGCAAAAAGGTAGCAACTGGTCACTGACGATTCACATCTGTCCCCTCCCCAATATGCTAAACGTAGCTGAGGATCTCCGTGATTCTGTAGTTTTAGCTACCCGACTTCGGGTAGTTAGGTACGTAGCCGAATATGCTAAATAGATTGTATTACTTGTGTTGTGGCTTATAAACCCTACCAAGCTAAGTCTCGTGTAAATAATCATAATGTAACTTAATTACGAAATTAGTACATTAAATTAATCTGTCTGTACATTCTTCATGGCTGTACCCATTTGTTGTCGTACATTATGCGACTATGAGATTGTGAGAACACCGGTCTGATGAAGCAACATAGGTTCAACGACCTACGAGTCGCATGCCTATGTTGCAATGTTACATTCATGACATTCTTCCGTATCAATACGATTCAGTATGACATAATTCGTATAAGAGGTTGAGTATTTTATTGTCTGCAATTCAATGCAACTCAATATAACTTTACTTACATACACACGGCTGTGTTCCTGAAATGGTGTAGCCAGAACTGTAGGATGATAAAACATTCCACAGCCATGTCTAGCATAGCGTAGGGTTGCCAACCGTCCTGTTTTCCCTTTTTGGGGTGTCCTGGGCTGTGCTGGATAGTTTTAAAGCATCGTCCTGAGTTTTAGAGTCCTGACACATTCGTTGTCGGCAGATTTTCTAATGGTGCCGACATCAGGTCAACGCCTAGTGCGACGACGCAAATAAGCGTCAGCGGCACCTCTAGAACGCCTAAAAGAGCAAATACGTTGTCGCCGGCACTGAATGTGTTAAAGACCTATGTTTTGAAATTCGCACGCCACTAACTCTCTCCAAGTCTCGCACATGTATAGTCCTGGCTTTTAATTGAAAGGTCCTGATATTTCTTCATCAAATCCTGGTTTTCAAAGTTTTGAGATAGCAACCCTAGCATAGCGGGGCAGATGTAGCATAGCAGACCAGTTGCTAGCCTCTCATAAAACAATGCCAAAGTTTCTTAGTCGACTCTTACAACTTGCCCGGAAGGAGATGTAGCTGATGTATTCTAGTGCAGCTCTGCATCAGCACAGGACTCTTTGGACACACGCTTTAGACAGGTTTCGTTATTCCCATAAACACTGATACTTTTTTAAAACTTTAAATAGAATTTGGAGTTCTTAAATACCGGTTGGTCGCCTGACTACGCTCTTATTAACATTGGATGAACTTTAGAACAAGTTCCTAAATTGACATCAGGTCATACTGGGTAGGTCTTGAATTGGTCCGAAAGTCATACAGGTCACTTCTGGGAGATCATAGACTAGGTGCATGTTTCGTGGCCCGAAAGATATCAATCAATTAATTTATCACTAGGCAGATTAGTAAAGGTGTCTTGTGAGCTTGATTGAGGCAGATCAGATGGACTGGGTGGTGAATATGGTTACATTACATATCACACTTACTACCTAGTTACCTACCTAGATATTCCCATTATAATAGTCCTATAGAACAGAGGTGGTAAATTTATTCAACTTTTTAATTTTTTTCTGTACTTTATGTTTCTGTATAATCTAATCGCTAAACTTGTTCCAGTCCAATGACAACGATTGTTCCTGTTCGATAATGCTAATTTAGAGTTGGATAAAGAACGTTAATTAAAAATTCCCTCGTATTATTTTGGTATTTTAACGCTCATTATGCACAAAACATTGTAAAAACTACACAAAAAGACAATTTAATTATGACTTTGCAAAGTCTGTAAATATTTGCATAGTGATAACTGTTGTGATAGCTCGGATAGCTGTGGCAGTTACCTATAAATAGGTAATACTAACTGAGAACTGATATAAGTAGGCAGATACCTCTTAATTTCACAATAATATAGAATTTGTGGTACAGGGGACAGGCAGTGGTTTAAAACCGGAGCACTGAAGTACCTATCTAATATTGCTAAAGGTACGAGTAATCTCCCACAATAGAAAATAAATCTGCTGTGTCTATCTGTTAATGCTCTACATGCATCACACAAAATTGGTAGGTATTCTGCATATCTGATATCACTGACTGGTCTTTGAGTTGTAAAGAATGTAAAGGACGACAAAGGTAACAAAGCAAACTGTAGAACAGCGCTCGGCCAAAATAACCTATACCCAACTGTTTATCATCAAAATGAACTTCAATGATTCACATCGCGACTGAACTGAAGGCTCAGCTTCCGCCCTGGAGAAAAAAAAATAGATAAATAGAATTCCGTATTCAACGTAATCATGAATCAACGATGACTAACGCGACTGCAGCAAACAAGGTCAACTCTGAGACGTTTCGTTGGTCTTATCGAGAATAATTTTCCTTATCATTATGGTATAAGGTCGAAAATTTAATTAGCTACAGAGCAAAACAAGGCTAAAGGTCTTAATTGCAATTTACCAGGGTCTTCTTGAAACTATCTTGGCTAGGGCGTCTTGTTGAACTGACTGCTTGTAGATCCTAAGTCATGTCATGATCCTGTATTTTTTCTAAAATGTTTGTGCAGGTAAAGTGTACCTGTAGGTACAGCTTTATTAGTATGCAAACTTCGTTTTACGAAGGTCCTGTCTGTCATCACTATGAGCCATCGTAGTGGCTTTGTTTACAATTAATAAATTTTTATAATACCTGGGTAGGTAATAAATATAAATAGCAGCATTAGTGAGTAGCAATACCAATTTTGATCAAATAGGTACACTACCTAGTGAAGAGGTACCTTGAGTTTCACACCCTTGAGGAACAAAGGATGTTAATTATTTATTACCTACATAACTAAGTACCTAAATCATCATGAAATTATAATTACCATGGCCGTTAAATTGTGAATTATCCTTCCTTAATTTTGTCAGTAACAAATTATACAAGCATAAATATAGGTACCTACCTCCTTAATTGCATAATCCGTTAGTTTTCTCATGTACCTATATAACTTTCTACCTATGTCAATGCAACGTTCACCAAACTCTATGAAGGTAAGACTAACCTTTCGACATGCATCCAGTAGGTATTCAAATAAAACCTTACCTTTCCATAGTTAGTTTTGAAGGTTTCCGCAATCTCCAGCCTCTGGACAATTCCGCGGCGGCAGAGGACGTCAATGATGGCTTTCTCGTCGGTGCCGAAGCCTTTCATGGCCTTGCGGAGGGTCTCCGCATCCGCAGCAGGCTCGAAGGGCTCTGCTGGGTACACCGTGGGGGTACACTGGAAGCGGATCCAATGTTAGGTTTGTATTGACGGTATCATGCTTGGTAAATTATAGGTATTACAAATTGTAATGTGTATAGGGCGCTTAACACCCTGTATAAGGTCAGAAAGATGTTAGAAAAAGATAATGCTCTAACTAAGTAGGTATAACAGTTAAGTAGGTCTGGTAGGCCTATCTTAATATGAAATATTAATCTACCTATTTAAGTACCTCTACGTCTATGCAATGTTACCTACCTAATCGCATAGGTACCTTAACCTACATTATCTTGTATATGGAATGGAATTTTTAGTTAATTTAATAATTAGGTCAATGTTTCATAAGTACCTAAGTAGTTCTATTTTTTTGGGAAGGTCCATGCAGGTGCGCCCAACCCGAGGTCACAATTTATAACAGGTGACCACTCCTACCACGAAAATAGTGAAATCAGTGATTCCGGCGAAATTAATTGCGGTCATAAAAACACCAACGCAGGCTAAATAATAAACACATTCACTTTGTGGGTAATCCAACATTTTATTAGTGTTATTCCTTCGTAAGTTTCAGTAAATCATTTCAAGTGCATATAATTGATTATACTTCTCGGGGGAAGGAATAAAAACAATCCAGCTTTAATTTTAGCTACCAATAACCCGCTGTTTTGGCCTAACCTTGCCCCAAAGGCATGACATCATCCCGTGAGAATCGATATAGCTAACCTGTTTGTTATGTACCAAGTAGGAGGTAGATACTCACCTTGTATGGGTAATACTGTTGTCCGCTCATTTTGATGAGATTCCTAAAACAATAGACGGGGATATAATACACGTATAATGCAATAAACTGAAATTCTTCACACTAGCCGTCACAAATACAATCACGGCAACGCAACCGGCACGGTGTGTGAGTTGGCCGCAGAGTGCCGGCAAAACATTTAGATAAACCTTTCACTTGTTAAAGAATTTGTAGAACAGAATTATGTACGTTCACATCACTTTTTAGTCTATGTAAATTAATAAGGAAACAAATTAGAATATAGTATTGGATTTGTACGTACTTTTGTAAATTTGTGAGACACACCCAACCTAACGACTAGCGTTTTCCGTAATGACTGTCGGACGCAGTCGCGTATATTCGTTGTTCGTTCCCTCCCGGACTCAATGCGCGGCTCGCGCAGGTTTCGCCAACCTTTCGGTATAGTCTGCATTTAGCCAAAATGTTAAGAAATTGTAAACCTTTCTATAACATATTTTTCGGAAATTCTAACGAACGGTTGGTCACCTGTACCTATACCTAAGTATAATTTAATTATAGTATAGGACATTTTCCTAAGCACCTACGCGAGAGCGGTGTTAGCTCATTGAGTTTAAGCACAGACATCTAAGTATAGGCAACTAGAACTCCGTGGGTTTAATTGTCCCGTAAATGGCGTCATGATGAATGTGTATTTTTATTTTAATAAGTAATAGGTAATTTCAGTCGTTAAGTTCACTGCTGAAATAAGGCCTCTCCCATTAAGCGACCTGGCTTGTATCCAGCATGAGAACATACCCGTGGTTCTGACTAGGTCGTCTAGTCTTAAAAATAAAAACTGTTGATGAGAACTGGCGTGGTACCTACACGTAATCTTTGTGTGGTGATGTCATCCGCGACTCGCCGGTCGCTGCCCGCACAGCCGCGCAGAGGAAAAACACATTTCGGGCAAAACAGCTCAATAATATAACACATTCTTTTGCAAAGTGGAAACCACTCTCTTACTACTGTATACCTAGTCATTTACCTATATTACGTAGTATAAAGAAATAGGTAGGTACTTGTTCTAATGAAAGTTTATTTGAATGTGATGTACCCACCTAAGTGCTATGGTAATGATCCCATTAATTTCTTTGACCTACTTTAGAACTTAAATCTACTGAAGACCGGAATTTTGATGTTTGTCGGTTTGTGGTGCACCTGTATAACGATTTTGCTTAGCTGACCAAATTTTAATCTAAGAATTTAATTAGGGCTAAACCTTTCAAGCCTATCTTGTTATAGATAAGCGTGCTTTATGCCATCTATACCCATCATTATCTACCGACCTACAGCTTAATAGGTACGTACTTAGGTATGTTCTCATTAATCACTTCTCGATGAATCACGTATGAGACTAATCTTAGTAACGTAGTATGTCATCCATCGGAGTTTAATAGTCTGCAGCCACAATAATTATACAATGAATAAAGCGGTATAAATAGATTACTATAATCATCGTAATTTATTTAAATTGTGATAAAAATTTTTAGAGCACTCATTTCGGTGCCCGTCCTACGTGTCCTGTATAAACGCCTACAGATGTATAATAGCAATTTTTTTAAAGCGTATGGATTAGCTTTTCTACGCTCCGTTACGCAAGCAAATACTCTTTGATGTTATCTTTAAAAACTTCGTACCTAGGTAAAGTACTTAACATTGAAACACTTCCTAAGAAAAATAAGTTTTAGCTAATGCTAAATTATTTGAAAATTAAATTAAGAGATGGAATGAAAGCTTAGCAACAGGCAGATTGCAGGCCATTTAACGCCATAAACAAGTGCCCTAATACAAAAACTAATTCGTGTGGTAGATTTTGATAAAAGTTGGCAGTTACATAGCTGTTACCCGCGCCGCGCAGTGGTGCCACCTACCGCAATAAATATGCCTATGTCCTTTTTGGGGCTCTAGACTATTTGTGTACCAAATTTCATTGAAATCGGTCCAGTAGTTTTCCTGTGAAAGACGGACATACACACTTTCACAATATTAGTATAGATAGATATCAGAATAATACATTCATGTACTCTTATATTTCAGGCAGACAAAGCCATGGTTTGTGTGGCATCCACTAATTACAAAATAATGCAGAAGTCCTACTTAAGGCACTCCTTTAACTGAGTTGTAAATGTAAGTAAAAAGAAAACAGAATGCAGTGTTATATAAAACTGATTTTAATACATACATACATTAATACACAATTTTATTGGAAACATTATGGGATGGCTCGCCATCACACCTTGTGACAGACAAAATAGCTCCAAATCAATATATATAAATAATCATTTGTTGCATTGGCTAGACTAATCTTCCAGGAAGAAATATTGCCCAGCTCTCTTCTGGTCTATATCCTGTATCAAAAGAAAAAAATGTTATTCAACCATTTACACAAGAAAAATGTTTAATTTGTCTTCTTAAAATCTAAAACTACAAAGTAAAAGTAAGAAAGGGACAAGTAAACATTCAGAAAGACCTCCAGTACTGAGTGCACCAACTATTTTCCATAAAAACTATAAATAGATCTATGCATTTCTTTTGTAGATTTCTCTATATATAATAATAATTTATTTCAGAAAAATAATTCCATAATCACATTTAATACATATACAGATTAATAATAAATATACTGTAGTGTTTTGTGTACACTGGAGAACAATTGTCATACCTTAACAGAAGCATGCTTATTGATCCTAGGCCTGAAGTTATTGGGATCTCTCCTGAATGTGATCCCGAGTAGCTCAAGGAACTTGTTCATCCCGTTGAGCAGGGACTGAGGTGCGTGAGCGGTGGCATCTGATGAGGGAGTACCCTCAAACACAATGACTCGGTCGGCCAAATATGTAGCCATTATGAAATCGTGCTCTACCACAAATCCTGTCCTTTTGGCATGTAAGATGAATCTGTAATAAATAAGATGTGTTGATTTACAGTAGCAAGGCATATTGAGGTGTTTAACTATATCAAGAAAGTGTTCTCCCTCATCAAATCTGTAGGGCTAAGTTTATATTGTACATTTTCTATAATAATATGGCATATCTCTATGTACATTACAAAATATTAACAGTTAACCTTTTAATAACTTTAGCAGCAACAAGACGCTGTTCTGAATCCAGGTAAGCTGAAGGTTCATCAATAAGGTAGACATCTGCAGGCTTTCCCAGGCAGAGTACAAGAGCTACTCTTTGCAATTCTCCTCCTGACAGGTTTTGGACTTCTTGATCCATTATTTCTTCTATCTTCATGGGTTTCATGACATCTGTTATGAACTGAGCAAAAAAGTAACAATTTTCATTAATATGTACATATTTTCAAATTATATTGCATTATAATATCATGTTACATATTTTGTATTGAGTAAGACCCTACATACCTGTGGATGCACATAAGCATCTCTAATCTTATCGTGCAGTAAATTCCGCACCTGCCCCTGTGACTTGGGGGATATTTTCTGAGGCTTATAACTAATGTGCAACTGAGGAAGGTTTCCAGAACCTGTAATGATATAAACAAAATAGTATATTAATAATAACAACACAGAAAATGTACACAATGTTGTAAAAGAACATGCAAGTAGTTTGGTAACACTTCAATAACTAGGACAATGATTATCCAATTCTACCTTCAGTGAACGCGGAAGATTCTGCGTGCCTTAAGCATTTTTGGAACACAGGATGAAAAAATAGATCAAATAATTCAGTCTTGGCCATTGCAAATCTCACAAACACCACACATTCGTAACAATAAAAGTTTTAAGTCCACTAAACCGTATAACCTCAAAATGAGGGAAGATCTACATTGTAAATATATGAAATCAAAGGAAATAGTCTAATTTTATCCAGTTTTAAAGTAAATAACAATATTAAATACGTGGATTTTATTCTATATCACTGGAAGTGCATTTTCCTTTCCGACAAAACTTGACGATCAATTGACAGATGACTTTGACATTTCAATGCAGTGTTACCATAAGAATAAAATAAAATCGTTCGGATACATTTATATAAAGTAGAGAAGAGATTAATCGGTAAAACTGGGAAAAAAATCACTTGCACAAAATGAATAAATTAATCGTAATATCTCGAAAGTTAAATTATTTATCACCTTCATCAGGTTCCAAATTTCCAGCCAACATTCTAATAAACGTTGTCTTGCCGGTACCATTTTCGCCTAGTAGCACCAAAATTTCGGAATCCGAAAACTCGCCAGCCGATACATGTAAGTTGAAGTCACCCATCTTTTTGGACATTTCTGGATACTCATAGTGGTTCATTCTTTTTATCTAAAGAATAAAATTTCACTTAACAATTTTTGTCATTAGGATTACATGACATTATAAAACTTTACCCAGGGAATGAAGTTTCTACAATACAAAATTTTTAACTTACCTCTTCTTCAGTTGCAGACTCAGCAACTTTAAAAACAAGAGATTCAGTTCTGAATCTCATATTTTCTGTTGGCACAAATCCATCGAGGAAAATGTTTATACCTAAAACAAAGAATCATTTGTTAAAAATTATGTACTTTTGTCTATTTATATAAAAGGAATGAGATGAAAAAATTAATTCCTTACCTTCTCGAACTGAGAAAGGCATAGTCACAACACCATAAGCTCCCGGTACTCCATACAAGCAGCATATAAAGTCCGAGAGATAATCCAAAACAGACAAGTCATGTTCTACTACAATAATAAACCTGTAAATATGTTATTGTTAATTTTCTAGCTTTTCTTATTAAAAATATTTTTTATAATATATTTTATAATATATAATATCTTGACTAAGATAAATTTATAAAAAAAACACTTCTCCATTAATATAATCCGTTAGGATATGGTTGATCATTTCATCTTTAAACATTGTGCTGAGGGATTCAGCTTTGTTTGCTGAGATTTGGCTAGTGTATAGCTATCGGGATGAAAAATGGTGTTGCCAATATGTAATTTAGAAAAGAGATGGTAAAATTCGTCATCCGAGTAATTGACCTGGTGGCTCAGTGGTGACAGCTCTGGCACGCGGAATGCAGAGGTCGTGGGTTCGATTCCCACCTGGGTGAGGAATTTTTTCCATTTCTTTATTAATAATTTTGTAAAAATATTTCCTACAGTTTATGTGCATGTTTAACAATCTTTGCTTACTTGTCAGGATGAATCAGTGAGCGAATTGTGCGAGCAGCATTAAGACGTTGTTTCACATCCAAGTATGAAGATGGCTCATCAAACATAAAAATGTCACCATTTTGAATGCACACCATGGCACAAGCAAAACGTTGCAGTTCCCCACCAGACAATGCAGAAATTTCACGATCACGAATGTGTGACAGATCTGTAATTATAACAATTATGATCAATGTGGTTTCACTTTTGCATTTTGAAATAATCAAGTGAAACCACATATTGAAATAACCTTATTAGAATAGTTTAGTACATCTAAGTGTAAATTAAGCAAGCTCCAAGGAAATCTTTCTTTCACACATTATTAAGATAGGCCTTATGAAGTCATGTAGTCTATTTTAATATCAATAACAGTTTCAAAAACATTACAACACTATTCTTACCCAGCATATCACAAATAGTAGCCTGGTTTTTCATTTCATCTTTCTTGTCCAGTAGTTGCCCAACAGTTCCCTTGACAGCCTTGGGAATCTGATCCACATACTGAGGCTTTATAAGAGCTTTAAGATCATCTTCTAAAATCTTGGTAAAATAGTTCTGCAATTCTGACCCACGGAAATGGGACAGAATCTCTTGCCAATCTGGAGGATCCTGAGAAATATAATAGTTAGTGTTAATGAGTGTTTTTCTTCTCTGTATTAAAGGCAAATATGTAGGTATGTTTAATAAACTTACAGCAAAACGTCCAAGATTGGGTTTCTGTTTACCAGCTAGAATTTTCAATGCTGTTGATTTTCCAATACCGTTTTGCCCGACTAACCCCAACACTTCTCCTGGTCGAGGGATTGGCAAACGATGCAGCTTAAAGGAGTTCTTGGAATATCTATGAGTTGTATGCTTCTCCAAATTGGAAGGAATATTAATGATGGTAATAGCATCGAAAGGGCATTTCTGGAAATAATGAGTTATATATATTTGGAAACCTTTTAATTTAGAGGGCAAAGTATGGATACTAACCTTCACACAGATACCACAACCAATGCATAGTTCTTCAGAAATGGTGGCAATTTTATCGTTAGGGGTAACTTCGATACATAGCTTCCCCATGCGCACCACAGGACAACTTTTTTTGCATTCCTGTCTGCATCTTTTGGGCTTGCAGCGATCTGCATTTACAATTGCAATACGCGTAAGTTTATCATGCTCTTCCAATGGTTTTTTGCGAGACATGACTGAAACAAACAGAGCACAATTTGGGGATTGTTTGGAGCCCTAGAATTTTTCGTGAAAAGCGTAGAAAATAATTAAAACAGATATGTGGCACAGATGATGATTATAACCTCAATCACGACACTAGTAATTTGTTTTATTAAAGAAATATTATAAAACTGAGCATTTGACCTCTCAATTTATATTGCTCGTTTCAGAAAGTGTTTCTACCTGATAAAAGAAACCAAACGCTGGCGATATTCTGCCAACGTTCGCGTGTCCCTTTTACAAGAAATGTCAAAAAGACCGATCATTTACCACAGACAACATAGATTGATCATAAGTTTGTAGTTTGAGAAATTCGTTGTCTTCTATTGCTGATGGCTAGAAAAAGGCCGTGTAAATTCTGCATCGTTATTTTCCTCGTCTATGAAAGGACTTATGTTATCAGAGGAGAGGATTCGGCGGGAAATGCTGGAAGGGTGCAGGTGTAATTTTCTTGTGAAAATCAAAAATTATTTGTAAATGGCTTGCATGTGTCCGTAAAGTGATGTTTTCTGGTAGATAAGTTATATTTTGATTACTTTGTGCTGTGAATCTAGTGCGTGTGCATGGTTTTATACGCAGGTAAATTGAGTGAAACTTTAGCCGGATTACGATCTCTTCATGGGCGCATGTAAGTTGTTTTTGCAATAATTTTTCATTTTGACTAACTTTACACTTGTTCTTGAGGATTTTCCCGAAGTTTCCATTCATCATCATCATTATCATCCATCATTATGTTCAGAAATCATTTACTAAAGACAATGGCTGTATGGGCTTAGTTCCCCTTGCCTTTCCTTCGGGATAAACTAAACAAAAAAAAAAAACAAAACGCGTTTGTGTTGAGTTAACTAGCTTAGGAGTAAATACACTCAGCTAGATCAACCAAAAATCAATACTAGTTATACTATACTGTAAGTTGTATTATTATTAGAAATCTTATTTGATGTTGGCCATAAATATTTTGCTCGGATAAATTATATCAACAATTGAGGCCACCAGAACCAGAGTGGCCCAAACACAAAATACGGATATGTGGATATATGCCAAAATACTATGCTCTATTAATATTTTAATAAGAATCAAGATGCCACAACATATTTTTTTTATGTCATCTATGATTGTTTACTGAAATTACCTTTGAGCCACTCTGGCTTTGAGCTTGGGGGTTTGAAAGGGGCATTGTCGTGCTTAACTAATATTTTCATAAATTGTGGTTTGGGCCACTCTGGTTCTGGTGGCCTCAATTGGGCTCGTTATTAACAGTCACAAGTCAGTTGTTAGCATTAACATAAAACAGGGAACGCAGAGAACCAATCACATTAATGTATGATGATGACAATTTTGATATAAATAAAAGTAAGATCGGCACTACGTGATAATTGGTTATAATAGGTAGCTAACGTTAACGCAAACGTGTTTAAAGTGAAAACTCACACTAAGCACCAGGGTTTCAACATTATTCATTCGCCTTTGGTTTTAAGGAAATATTCTCTCGTAGGTATGTAGGTAAGTATAATAAGAACCAATAAGTACCTACCTAAATTAGAAATTTTGCGCGTCTTTGAATTTGATCAAAAATCGACATTGGCGACAGTTTACGCAGAAGTCATTATAGGCCCCCAAGGGTAACGACTAACTTGAGTTAGTAACCAAATTGTTCGTTTGAATGATGGCGCTAGTTACTATGTGTGTGAATTATCTTGTTGCAAAATCGGGCATAGCATTTATTCTACCGGACTCTACTCCGTTACGCGCAAGCAAAATCTTATCTAACATTTTATGTAGTAGGTATGAAATGCAGAAACCAGTAACACAGATAGTACTTATAGTCATACACATAGTAACTAGCTCCATTATTAAGAGAGAAATAGTCATAGACAGTATTACTGTCAAAATAGGTAGATGTGTTAGGACAGTCAATTAGGTGCCCAAGGATGCTGGAAGTATGTGTAGACAGCTTGGAGTCGGCGCTGAACGCTATCCACGGGCAGGCTGATGAGCTGGAGGTGTGCAGCTCCCTCGCCGAGGGGGGCCTCACCCCGTCTGTAGGGCTGGTCAGGCAAATTATCAACGCTGTAAGTTATGGTGTAAACCGTACTCATACACATAAATGTTTGATCATCTATGATGGTTCCTATGCTTTATTATTTATTAATTTTTTAGGTAAATAGAATATCGACAAGGCAACTGATTTACAGAGCTTGTTCTATACAATGTCCATGTATCAAGGTAAGTTACTTAATCTTTGGTTACTTAACCTTTCGTTCCTTATACATATAGGTAGGTACCCATTTCCATTATTTCCATTATAGGTAGGGGGCGATCACGGATCTCCATTTGCTACTGTCCTCACACAAGCTCTTCGCTGTATAAACATACTGATCATTTCTTTCAGTTTAGCAAAAAACCTAAAGTGAACGTAATGATTCGCTGTCGTACTGGCTCCGAATTTTGCTACAACATGCAAGAAATGGACACAATGATAGAAGATGTTAAAACCTTTAAAGAGATGGAGATTGACCGTTTCGTTTTCGGTGCTCTTACTGATGCCAAGCTCATAGATGTGGTCAACTGTTCAAAGGTTGTCCAAGAAGCGTTGCCAATTCCGATCACATTCCACCGCGCTTTCGACATGTGTGCTGATCCAATATCAGCTATCAAGCTGCTTATAGATCTGGGGTTCAGCAGAGTTTTGACAAGTGGCCAGAGATCAACTGCTGCTGATCCTGAAGCTCTACTTCTTATAAAGTCTTTGGTCGCGCGTTATGGAGACGAGATCGAAGTAATGCCTGGAGCGGGAGTTACGGCTGATAACGTGCAGGAATTTGCAAAGGTTGGCTGCAAAATAGTTCACAGTTCATGTAAAACTACGAAAAATTTAAACAATGAGACGAGTATAAGTATGGGTACGAATGAAAGTGAGTTTATTTATATTACTGATGAAGATAAAGTGAAGAAGACTGTTAAAAATTTTACATTATAATAATTGGATATAATTAAATCATTTATTTCAAATCTATCGTAATTATTCAACATATATCTTCTTGAATAAAAAACTGAATGTTAGCTGCACATGGATATTTATTTCGACTGCCTGCCTGCCATTAAGTTCCTTGGGAATGGGGTTAATTCATTTTGTAGCACATATCTCTTTTGGAGTGGTCTTGATTTTGCCATTTTCTATCCAGCAAACATAATGTAATTTTTTTTACCTCCTTTCTTATTTAAATGTCTATTACCAATGACAAGGGTAGGCACAATTTATCATTATGATTAATGTATTTCTTAGGAGATAAAATAAATTTTATATAGCCGCAGCTTTATTTATTCAAATAATTTTATTTATCTCTTCCATCATTATCCCTTGGAAACTGCTAAAAAGGGCTTCATTCATCACACGGGGCCTATTTTCCGCAAAATGCGGGCATAATTTAATGACTCCTTCCATAATAAGACCTACACATACAATATGGAGACACAAGAGCGACACAGTTGCTATGTGTGCAGCATTGTTTTGGTTTACCTCATAGAGGAAGGCTATATTTTTAATTACGCCTTCTATGTATAGATAGGTAGCTAGATTCTTACTAGATAATTTAAGTAATGCGTAACAAGTAAGTACCTATACTTTATTTAACTAACTGTTTTACCACGTTTTAATTTAATTATACAACAATTAAGTACCTACCTTTAAAATATATCCCGCAGATTCATTACAGTGCAATTTTTACACAATATCGCGTGAACAAAGTTCACGTTCCACAAAGGTCGATGCCATTAAAAATTTAGATGCAATTTGCAAGTTGAGCTGCGAATGATTGATGTGGTCGGGAGCGGGGGGCTGGTGGAGACTGATCAGGTCACGTAATCTTTTTATCCTTACATCAATCATCGCCGGGTTTTTAAACGTTTTCTGGCAGGACACCCTGGGACTAACTAGCCGTTAAATATCAGAACCTTCTAAACTACCTAGGTACTCCTAATTTACTGCACCAAAAATATGTAAGATACCCAATTATTGATACCTAAGGGTTACTTTTTATAAAAGATAAAAAATACTTATTAAAATTCCCTTGTTTTAAACTGTTCAAAAGTTATTTCAAATCTCCATTTGTTCTACTTACCTAGCTTCCTAGATAGTTGAACTTGGCAACGTATGCAGGAGATATATCGTGAGTATTAATTGAATTTTTCTTCTGAAACGAAAAGCTGGTGAAGTTTAATACAAAAGAAGTGATTCGTACTGCATTGCTGCAAGGATTTTGAAATCGTGCCTGGTTTCTCTCGGATCTGTGCCAAAAGCTCTTGGATTTTAGTAGAACTTTATGACAACGCAGGTTACAGAAATACACGTCTAAACAAGAACGGATCTAGACTTAGTCACAAGGTGGTCACAATTCGATAACTTTGCGAACTTCGCTGTCGCTCGTAAAATTGTAACATTGCCTACATTGGTCATGAATCCGTATCACCACTATTCACCACCCCCTAAATCCGCCCTTGCGTCTTAACCCGTTTTAAAGCAATCAAAATGATTTAGGAATGTTCGCTGTAGTTGACACTCACCTCGGAATTGTAACGTCCATCAAGCATGAATTAGGCTGAATACAGCGCAATTTGGCAGCTGGTGAGCTTTAGTTAATTTACCTATGCTGATTACCAGATTCCGGGTACGATGTCTAGTTAACACTACCGGGTTTAGTTAGTACCTATATACTTGATTTCAGGCGCTACGGATGTTGGCATAACATGTATTAAGTACCTACTGACTGTCGACATACTCAACATAAAGGACGTACAAAAAAGTGAAGAGTGGTACGTGAAGCGAAATGCTATGAATACGAGTACACGTTGCGTAGACAACAATCTACAATTTCACACTCAAAATCACATGTGTATTTAATATAAAATTGTATAAACATTTGCCTATTTAGAAAAAAAAAGATGTTGTTTAGAGTCTCAAATTTTGTAGATAAGTCCTCTTTTTAGTAGACTTGTATATATACATAGCATTTCTATTAATATATCCCTTTTTTACACCCTGTATTAAGTATTCACTTGGCTGGTACCCGCTAATTTAGTCTTCATGACAAAAACAATGGCTAAATAATTTTTTCAAAGAAAGTGGATCAAGTTGCAAGTAATTAACGATATCCAATTTTTAGAACCAAAGAAAACTACAGGAAATAAAAAGTTGTTCGCTTTGAAGCAAGTTCAAGGGGCTATTATGCTTAGAACGAGAAAACTACTCTTCTTTACGATAGTGCCCTGAAAGATATAAAGTGCTATGTGTAATTGAGAAGCAGGATTGTTAACAAAACTTTAAACTAAGTACTGTATAAGCTGCTGCATGCAATTCATTTCTACTAAAGCAAATGTCTTAAAAGTGCACGTTGTGAAATACGATTAAATTAATAATTTCAAATTAATTCTGAGTTCCTAATAATATCATACTTATCACTGGCATTTGTTGACCCTAATAGTACATAAAGGTAACAAATCTCTGTTTACCAATTTTTCCAATGGTCAGATAGCCTACCGGATACTGTCTTTCATATAGGTAGCCAATAATAATATTGTATGTGTGTGAGCTACGATCTAGGATTTACGAAATGGGAAATGATAAAACGTTGACTTTATTAGGTCCCTAAATGTGCCCTTTACTTTACAACCTACTCTTATCGTGACGTCACATCATTAGATGTCACTTTATCACTCCATTTGACACAGGCCAAGGGTAGTTCATTTACATGAAAAATGTATGAAAGATTTATGGTACATAAGGCGCGCGGGAGCACAAAATGGAATAGTAGTTTATTTAAATTGAGATTTCAGATGATAGAATATTTGTTAGTTACATACATAAAATGATTTTATATACTGTGAGCACTATCTTCATAAAACACATTCATACTCGTATTTACATGTTTTAGTAACGGTTTTAAAAGATCTAGGTAATACAAGGTACCTGTAGGTACTACTAGTAGGTATACGAAATATAAAGGTTTACTAACTTACCTACCTAAGTAAGGTAAAATAAGTAAAATAAGGTAAAATACCTAAGTACCATCCCTGTTTATTTTCACGAATATAGGTGTATTGCGTGTCAACAATGTTATTTAACCCCCCAAATCTACCCTTAATATTTCAGGCGTTATCGGGGAAATCGCTCGCTGGAATATTCGTAAATCTTAGATATCGTAAATAGAAAAAGCTCGATTTAGTATTTCTATTATTGTACTTACCTGTTTTTGGTTCAGCAATGGATGTCTTAAGACCCTAATATTAATAATCGTGGAGCAGAGATGGAATAAATTTATACCGTGCCATTACAAAGAAGAAATGTCCGTTTTTGACTCTTTACCTTAGAATAATGATTCGCTCCGTAATCTAAGCTCTTTACATAAGCCATATACCGAAAAAGTTTACTTGAAATAATACATACTTTTATAAACTTTACAATTTAATAAGTTTGCGCATATTTCCAGTAAAGCCTGTAAGATAACGATAAAATGCAAATTACAACGTAGTCATTTTGGAGCAAAGCTCTATGGAATTATTCTGGCAAATGAACCGGGTCACTAACTATGTCTATGTTGACATTCTCTCTAGGGAATTGTTAATTGATGTGTTGCTAAGCTTCCTTGGCTGACATGACGGTGGGTGATTATTGACTGCCATTAGTGTCTGTATTATTTTAATTTAAGAAATATAAGACCTAGAAGGGTTTCCGAACATCTGACTCCATATTGTCCTACATGTAAAGTAGGAAAGAAGTGTTAGAATGACTGGTGATTGTTCAGTGGTACAGGCAAGTCTTTCAGTTAGACAGCGCTAGTTCGATCCCAGTCACGACATGTACGAGTATCTACCAATATTTTAATAAACTGAAATCAAAGTCAGAGGGTTAGTGCGAGATTTCATTTCTATTCAACCAATCATTTAGTGCAGTTGTTCTAAACAAATGCCAAATCTAGTGTAAGATAAAGGGGTTTAGGGCAGGAAGGTGACGATGATAGCAGAAATAAATAGCCCAAAATTGAAAAAAAATAGAAGATTATTTACTTACAAGTATTTACATTTTACAATCAAAAGTCATAATATACAATAAAAAACTGTTACCATAATATATAAATAAAAATGCGTGGCATTCCGAATCAAGAAAGCGTTAGGTCGTCAAGGTAAAATACGAATAGCTACGAGTAGTTCGTGCTGAAAGTTATTTAACAACTAGTGCAAAGGAGTGAGAAACTACAGCAGAACTAGAATAAAGGCAGGAAGTTCACGGGAGTAGTGCCCGGTTTATGCAAATAAGCTACTTGTATACGAGAATTAGGCCGCGTGATGCCGGCAGAGTAGAATACTTCCCCCCCTATGTCTGCCCGTGGGTATCGTACGAGGCGATTAAGGATTTCCGGGAGCAGCGCCTCCCGTGTTGACAACATAGTCCAAAATACAAACTGCGGTCACCAACCCGCCTGCCCAGCGTGGCGACTATGGGCAAATACCCCCATGGCAGTCTTGTGGAGTGGGATATAATAGGCTGATGATGATGATACGAGAATACTGATAAAATGGTTCTGATAAAAGTTTACGTTAGTTCAGCTCCCCGACGAAGAAGCGGACTTTTATGATAACATAATATTTAATACGCACAAAATACTTTTTGGTAAAGTAGGAACGTACATTGTTGTTAAGGTGAGCACAACTTTGTTGAGAGAGATAGTATTTTCTACTCTGTTCAGATCAGACGTTATTATCTTAGGTGTTTACTTTGTTGTTATTACTTAGAAGAAATAGTGGGTAGATAAATATATTTTTATATCGTAACATACAATTATGTTTCCAAAATAAGGTAGAACTGTAGAGTCACGAAGGAGACGCTACAGAAACGTTTAGCAAACCATGTGCGGATCCTGGACTTCTCTAAAATATTCACTTGCATCACCTTCAGTGTGCGTGCACGTCATAAGAGTGAGTTAAGGAACTCAGGGACATCTCTTATTCGATGAGCTAGCAACTTGCTCTGATAACCACTCAGGACTATCATATACTATGCTGCCCAATAATAAGCGGTGATAGCCCAATGGTTAAGACGTGCACCTTCCAAGCGGGAGGCGTAAGTACGATCCCAGTCACGGGCCTGTAATAATGAATTTATTTCATGTACAGATTTTAATGTTGTAAAATTGTCACTTAGCTTGTGCCTCGGAAAGCACGTAAAACTGTTGGTCCTGCGCCTGATCTCTCTGCGGTCGTGTCGGCTTTTCGTCCCATCGGACTATGAGAGTGAGGGACTAGAGAGTGCATCCGTGTTTGCGCACACACTTGTGAACTATAATATTTCCTGCATACCTGGCCAATCTCCGTAGAGATTGGTCGCCTTGGCCGAAATACGGTCGGAGATCATCATCATCATCATCATACTATGCTAAACCAAGAATTTGGTCGTCGTCTTCAGCCTATTGCAGTCCACTGCTGGACGTAGGCCTCCCCCAGGGCACGCTACAAGGCTACTGCCACAGGGGGGGTTTTGCTCATAGTCACCACGCTGGGCAGGCAGGTTGGTGACCGCAGTGTGATTTTCGGACTACTCGTATGTTGTCAGCACGGAAGGCACTGCTACCCGCGTCCCGGAAACCCTTAATCGCCTCGTACGATACCCAAGGGCAGGTATGGGGTGGTACACGCGGCAAGAATTTGGTATTCAAGTCTAAAAAAAGTCTTTTTAACAAACATCGTATAAACTGTGAGTGGATAGACAACTCAAACTAATAACATACGAGTACCACCACTTGTTCACAATCGATCACTCCGCGAATAGAATAGATTCTCGTCGATTGTACACTAATTACATAGTTGCGGCGACATAATGTACAGTATGTATCTATGTATATATAATTATTAATTATATAAAGGTAGCATGTACAGGAAACGAGTAATATTACTAAGGTAGATATATTATTAGTTGGTATGCAATTTTTTTACGTCAGAACTACGGAACATTTTAATTTTTTACTTCAGCATGTAACTCAGAAAAAATTTAGGGTTTAAGATTATATTCATTTTATGAAAAATCTTATTTTCTATATTCAACACGGACCGAGAAGCAGTAAACATGAACATTTTTCATTATTATTACGCTGTCATTATCATCGTTTTGGTAGCTATTTTCCATTACTTACATCGAAATCTTTTTCTGGTCGTTATTTTAAATGACTATATGATATTTGTTGGTTTTGAGCTTTATTTTATGCTAGGTAGGTAGAGAATTAATACTCGTAGAAAAATGTAAATCTATTAAACATCTATTATTCAGATACGTCTCTCCCAAAAAATAAGTCGCAATACGTAGCACAATATTCGTAGAATTAGGATGCTACGAAATTGCTACGAAGCTACTACGAAAATGTAATATTTTTACACACAGAGCGTAAACTTGTTTACATAATATTGTTTATAATACCTATTAATCCTGAGTATAAGTATTAAGTGTGTACTATAAGCATCAATCAGCTAGAAAAAGCTTAGTACCTACTCATTACATTTCCTTCGAAGTAGAAAAAGCCAGCCATTAATTCGCGAAAACTATAACAGAGGCATAAATAGTTAATCAGTCGGTTCAACGACTGACCTACATGCAAGGACGATTAAGGGAAAAAGCAGCCATGTTTGATGTTTTACTTGGAAATTATCGAGCGTCGCGAGTTAGTAGGGAGTGCAGCTATAAAACTCTATTACAAAAGCTTTACCAATTTTTTTACCGATTTCAAAGATTGTGAGTATGTTTACTATGGGATTATATCGATAGGTATAGAAATAAATTTGGTATTTTATTTGGTGGTAGCCAGAACTGTTGGTTCAGAAAGGATATCCTACAGCCACGTACATCATGTCATCACGTTATCAATGATAAGTTGCTGGCTCATCGTCCGAGAGAACGCTTCTGAGTTTCGCAGTCGAGCCTTACGACGTGCACGAAAGGAGATGCAGCTGTTCTATTCGACACTACCTAATAGTGAAGCCCCGAATCAGTACAGAAATTTGTAGTATGACGATATACTTGTTCAAATATTTCCTCTCTCTGTCTTTAACATAGAGAAAGAGAGAGAGAGTCAACAAAGGTAACTATAGATATTTGTAATAAAGGTACGCGCACAACGGTGATACCTATCCCCAAGGACGTGGCCTGGCATGTATCAATAATGCACAGCAATCCACGACCCATTCTATTTTGAATCGCCGGCGTAGAAACGAGAGGTCTTGGTTTATTTAGAAACTTTGATTTAGTCGCCCAAACAATGAAAATTATTTATTTAAAATGAATGTGCTAGATGATAGTCAACATCTTGGTATATTTCTGAAAATACTTTGTAACCTATTTTCCACAGGCCTGCCTCCGTTTTCTAGGAATAGACATCACGTAAATAGAGATGCAGCGAGAAGAGACACTTTTATATGTCTAGATGCAGCTACCTATATACGGATATTGACAGCGTCTTCCGCTTAAAACTATCATATTGTGTAGTAATAGTTTGATGATAATATTAAACTCAAATAGAGTAAAGTTATCTGCTG
This sequence comes from Carposina sasakii, assembly GCA_014607495.2. Taxonomy (NCBI): domain Eukaryota; kingdom Metazoa; phylum Arthropoda; class Insecta; order Lepidoptera; family Carposinidae; genus Carposina; species Carposina sasakii. The sequence continues at coordinate 8,520,307 of CP053168.1, forward strand.
ATTATCTCCTTTCGTTTAACTCATTTACATAACTAGTAAAATACCTAGTTAAGCGGTGACAGTATATTCTAAATAGGTATAAAATATGAGTTAATCCTATTCTTGAGAGAGCAAACTTAAATTATACCTACGTTTAAATTAAAATTAAAGGACCGGTTAAAGAACACTTGTATGCGACTCTTTTAATACAATAATAAAGTGGTAATGAATACCAACATAATTTAACTCTATAGTTCGTTGGGGTTCCCAAGAGTATGTACCTTTCAATACAAAAACAACTATTCTCTCGATATTTCCTATTTACAAGCCTCGTGAGAGAAGAATGCAACTAATAAAATTGTGATAGCCAGAGAGCTTTGGGCTCGTGAGAGATTAACGATCGTCGTTTATTTTAGCAAAGCACTCGCCATTTAGGCTCTGTAGCTAGGCTGGTGTTGTACAAAGAGATGATAGTTAAAACTAAAGACAAAATAAATTTGTTTAGGCGTTTAAGTTCAAAACACATAGATAAACATTGGATTCTTGTGTCTCGCTGTTATATTCCGATTACGATCCTTTTGTAAGTATGGTAATATTTAATCTATCAGTACCACTCTATCAATACTATCTATGAGGCGGGCGAAGCCAAGGGTGTCCACTATGAAAATTAAAATAACATAAATTAAATTAACTATGTATGTAACGATTTTTTTATTTCATTTTCCCACTCTGATCATAACAATTCAACCAGAAATAAGAGAAACTCCGTTGTTAATTCCACGTAGTGATTTTATTTAGATTTATATAGATTTAAGTTCTACCCTTGTTTTTTATACAATTATTTATGTCTATCTATCTCCAAAAAATAAACAAATAAACATTCTGTAGAGGGTAGTGCAAGTATGTCATATTTAGTTTTTGTTGTGCATACACCCTAATGCGTTAACTAACATACATGGTAATCTATTATTATATTCTATACATATAATAAAAATATAATGTATCGCTGACTGTACATGGAAGATATATGAGAAAAAATATTATAGGAGACCTTTATCAACGCAATAGTACCCAAAAGAATGATTTTTGGAATTTTTGTCTGTTTGTCGCTTTGTCTGTACGTTTGTGCACGCTAATCTCAGACACGCTAATGCAGTTTTCAGGAATATATTGTGACCAGTCCCAGTCCCACTTAACATATAGGCTACTTTTTATCCCTGGAAAATATTTTTATCCCGGATAATTTCGACATTATGTTTTTTTCTGTAGTCCACACGGACGGAGTCGCCGGCGTTCACTAGTAGTAAGTAAATAAATTACGTAGGTGCTTTGTACAATTTGCTGGCACGGTAAATTGAATAACCTAAATGAACAAGAAGGAAAAGTAATAATTTTACTGATAATTAGACTTTAATTAGGTTGTTATTTCTCAAAAATATCAAGTTTTAATAATAACCTCTGTTAATAACTAACTAACCTGGACATGCTGTAATCAAAATTTCTATATAATTCTAGTGTAAAGTCTAAGTTAGAGAAAAATTCTAGATAGGTTTATATTTCCTGTAGTAGGAATACATAATATTATCATGGATAGGCCTATGCATAAGGTATTAATAAGCTATTTTCTAATATCTAATATGGTTTAAAAGGTTTTGTATTTAGTTAATATTATTATTAATTCAATAACCCTTTATTATTAGCGACAAAGCATAATACGTTGACAGATTTGTGAAAACGTAACCGACTTTGTTATTAGAAACCTAAATATTTAAGTTTTAAATGGAAAAGGGAGAACGCTCGTAATAGAACCAATTTAACAGATAGGTTTATTACTTATTTAAAGAACAACAATAAGCATAAAATTATGTATAACTTGTACAAAATTATCTAAACTTTCATCATTAATTACGAGTATGTTAACACTATTGGACGCCCGCGACTTCGTCCGCGTGGACTGCAGAATAAACAAATTAAAATATTTTAAGGGATTAAAATATTTTCCTGGGATAAAAAGTAGCCTTTATGTTAATCCAGGGTATCAGCTAACTCCATACCAAATTTTATTAAAATCGCTCCAGCTGAAAGAGTAACAAACATCCATCCATTCATACTCACAAACTTTCGCGTTTATAATATTAACGCCTTTGTACATTTTCTTTCATAAATTCTGTCTGTTTATAATTGTATATGTACAATAAAGAATAAGAATAATAGGACAGTAGGAAGTAGAATGCATGGTCAGTAACGTATTTTAAACTTTATTTAAAAAAAATGCGACAATACAGCTGATTCTTTTAACCCTGAGGGGCAAAATCGTCCTTGGGCCGAGTTTAAGACTAGGACGAGATGTCCCTTAACCCGATTGTGGGTTTTAATGTTAAATGCATTTTTTTTATTTGAAAACAATAGAAGGTTAAGTATTGATATTAGCTTGTACGAAGAGTAAAATAGACTGACTCACTGCATCGACATACTTACTTCGTGTTTGCAATTTATTTAATTAATTAAAAATTACATTTATAGATTCACTGAGGGATTCAGCTTTGTTTACCGAGATTTGGCTAGTGTATAGCTATCGGGATGAAAAAATAACGTTGCCAATACATACATATACATATAATCACGCCTTTATCCCTTACGGGGTAAGCAGAGCACTAAGGGCCGATAGAACCACTTGGTGCCACTTCTGACCAATTTTTAGGGTATAGTTGAGATGTACAAGTTCGGTTAGTAGTGACATGTGGTCCGCCCATCGCCTACAAAACACCAAGACCCTCTTGTCCCTCTACTGGCTTGTACAGTATGCCCGGGAAGAGAAGCAGCTGTAGTATTACACGTTATTTTTTCACTCCCAGAGCAGCATAGAAAACGTTGCCAATAATGTAATTTAAAAAGAGTTGGTAAAATTCGTCATCCGAGTTAATTGACCCGATAGCTCAGTTGGTTAGGGCGAAAGCACGGGTTGCGAGTTCGTGGTCGTGAGTTCAAATCTCACTCGGGTGAAGATTTTTTTCATTTTCTTATTAATATTTTATAACATTTATAGATACCTATGTTTCAGATAAAGTAGAAATTAGGAAAGTTTTTCTAGACTAAATTGCTTTTTGTAAATTGTTTTTCTAATGTAGTAGGTACAATTGTTAGTCCATTATTTATCTTGTACAACTTTACTTTTTACTACACAATAATACCGATACAACATTAGTGTATAGGATTGTTTTAGGATTGTAATCGGAAAGAGGTGAATACGTCGTGGGACCTTTTAGACCCCTCAAAATTAGTTGGGCTTCAACCTTATTTATTATTATTACATAGCGAGTTGTTAATTACGTTTGTAACGAGGAAAATATTTTTAGAGCTTAGCTTTAATTGTAATTTATGGTGCAGAGATGGTACCGACTTTGTTTTAATGTTTGTATACCTAGGCGCTTAAGCGCAAGGATTTTTTATTCATATTTTTATCATACTGACTACAAAAGGTTCCTTAGCAGCTTCACTTACTTAAAACCGATCACTTATCTAGATTTATATTTAAGAAGTCATAGGTCTAACACCTATTGCCTAAGTTTATTTTTCAGGGTTTCACAAATGTAAATACTATCTCGGGCGCTAACTATATAGCAAAATAATTTTAGGATTTTAGAAAATGAAAGCATGATGTCATAATATCGTTATAAACTGACCTGAAACTTAAAAGTAATTGAGGTTTGTAAAACCAAGAATACCCTCATAATTCCCCAAAGTAATAGGTCAATCAAGTAAAACGAACCCCGGGAATTGGACATCACAACTACGAATGTGTTATTGATTTGCTTTCTGTCGGAGAAACAAAAGTTCCTTTGCAAATAGTTTGGTCGGAAATAATATAGAAAAGAGGTGTGGAGAAAGTTGGATACGTAATTGGCAGTGGCGTAGTGAGTGTTGTTATTGTTCGTGTTATATTTACGAGTTGTGGATTTTGAAACGTGAATAAGAGCCATGAATTTGTTAGTGTCAGATTGTCCAAAATAATTAAACAGTTAAACATTGTTGAAATAAAATAGCACCGAGGCAAACGAAACTCTGACAAATAATATTTGTAAAATAACAAAACAAAATCATCAACACTATGTATTAACCTACCTAGACTAATATTCATGGACCTTCATACCTGCTTAAATTACTATCAAAATATAAAAAAGACGTTTCGAAAAAAAAAACATACAAATAAGTACCTATTGTCGTCAGCCTATCTGCTGGACGTAGGCTTCCCCCAGAGCACGCCACAAGGCTCGATGTCCCGTTTTTGACACACTTTGTTGAGATATAACCTAGGGTTTTCAGCATCTTTAGGGCTTTCCTTAGTCTTTCTTAAGTCCAGGCGCGCATTACTTGCCTCACGTTTATAATAATATGTTGGTACATGTAGGCCGCGTGGTGCCGGCAGAGTAGAATTCGTACCACCCCATGTTTGCCCGTGGGTATCGTACGTAGCGATTAAGGGTTTCCGGGAGGTGGGCAGCAGCGCCCCCCGTGTTGACAACATAGTCCAAAATACGAACTGCGGTCACCAACCCGCCTGCCCAGCGTGGTGACTATGAGCAAATACCCCCCATGGCATTCTTGTGGCATGCCCTGGGGGAGCCTACATCCAGCAGTGAACTGCAATAGGCTGATGATGATGATGCTGATGACATGTAGCTAGTCCTAGTTCCTATTCATTATGGAATACACAGTTGAAGTATAAGTAGGTACACTTTAAATCAAAATCTCGACATATTCCATAAAATATATTTTACTTCATAAACAGACTGTTACCTAATATATAACCTAAAGAAGTTGCGAAGAAACCGGGCACACCGGTAACAAAATATAACTTAATCTCTGTTGGTACGAGATATTAAAAATGTTTTGTAATGAATTGCACCTAATTTATAATTTCTTTTCCTTTATGTTTCAGCGTTTGGTTACAAAGCAAAGGGGGCGATGTTACTATTGTTTTTACTATAAACTCACTTTCCATTAATCACCTTGATGCCAACAGTCAGTGGGATATTAAAGGCCCGAAAACAATTGAAGATAAAATTTGAGTACTTAGAATACCACCACACCCCATGTCTACTCGTACCCGTGGGTATCGTAAGAGGCGATAAAGGGTTTCCGGGAGGTGAGCAGCAGCGCCCTCCATGTTGACAATATAGTTCGAAAACTCATGATGTCTAAGTGCAAAAACCCCCCCTATGGTAGTAGGTTTGTGTGCCCTAGGGGAGGCCTACGTCCAGCAGTGGACTGTAGTCTGACATGTATGATGTGTGTAAGTAATATAGATGTCACTACTGTAGAGTGAGTAGCGTATGCCGTGGCTTTGATTGAATTATGTGCCTAGGATTTCAGACTGCACTCTGACGTACCATTAGCTGATTGTGTTGATGCAGTTTTTCAATCCAATTTATCTTTTCCACCGTAGCAATGCAATAGATAATTAAAGTAGTGCTACGTTTTTTAAGTTGAATATTAGATGATCTAGGATAGGATAACAAAGATAAGATATATGTAACAAAAATGCTACCCTATACATAAATTTGGCCGCGTGGTGCTAGCAGAGTAGAATTCGTACCACCCCATGTCTGCCCGTGGGTATCGTACGAGGCGATTAAGGGTTTCCGGGAGGTGGATAGCAGCGCCTCCCGTGTTGATAACATTTTCCAAAATACAAACTGCGGTCACCAACCTGCCTGCCCAGCGTGGTGACTATGGGCAAATACCCCCCATGGCAGTCTTGTGGCGTGCCCTGGAGGAGGCCTTAGTCCAGCAGTGGACTGCAATAGGCTGATGATGATGACATAAAATCACGCCTTTTTCTCGGAAGAGTAGGCAAAGATCACAGAACTCTTCCAGTCAACACACATCCATACTTAAAAGAAAATTAATTATTTTACTTACATATCAAAATAGATATAACAGGTATTTAAAAAATCATAGCTTTCCATGGTTAACTACTTTTTTTTTAGTAAATGGTGTTCACAAAGTGACATTCTTTTCTCCCAATCTGAGTTTGAAAACATTTTTATTTTTATTTTTTATTATTTATCTCTCCCATCTTCTTGATTAATAGTGTCTGATTATTGGTTTCTTACTATTGTATACCAATATACTTACATTTGATGTTATTTTTATCCTTTAGTTTGTATACTATTTATCTATGCTTATCTATGTTTATGTGTTTTATTTAGGTATTTATGTTTATGTAGTCTATTTGGATATTTTTGTTTATTTTAGGTTTATGTCTTTTCTTTTATTTAATTATTTAGTTTATTGGTCTGTTTGTGTGCACACATACCTACCTCTTATGTTAATTTCTCTTTCACGGTTGGTTTGCTGGAAGAAGTCTCTTTTAGAGATAAGCACGCCTTTGTACATTTTTCTTCGTCATAAACTTTATTTGTGAAAACTTTACTGTGTACAATAAAGCATAATAATAATAACTCTGTCACAGACATGGCCTTCGACAAAGTTTCTATAGACCTCTTAAAACACGTTATATCCAAAACACACAATTGGAAAGCCACGGGATCAGATAAAATACACAATTTCTGGTATAAAAAACTTACAAGCTTACACGACACACTACTACGACATATTAATACATTCATTCAACAACCCCAATCAATGCCCAGTTATATTACTCATGGTACAACCTACATGATTCCAAAAGATATGACCGATACAAAGAATCCCGCAAAATATAGACCAATCACATGTCTTCAAAACATATACAAGATTACTACTTCATGTATTAGCCGTCTAATATATCAGCACACTAATTCCAACAATATCTTAGCCGAACAACAAAAGGGATGCCGCAAAGGTAGTCAGGGCTGCAAAGAGCAATTGACTATTGATGCAGTAGTGACGGCGCAAACTCGACGTAAAAAAACAAGCATATACACTATGTTTATAGATTATAAAAAGGCCTTTGATTCAGTTCCACACACATGGCTCATTAAAATACTAGAATATTACAAAATCCATCCTATACTAATTAATTTCCTCAAAAACACAATGCAAAACTGGTCGACGGTACTAAAGCTAAATACCACAGAAGAATCTGTTCAAACCGAGTCTATAACCATTCGCCGTGGAATTTTCCAGGGAGATTCTTTAAGTCCATTATGGTTTTGCCTTGCCCTAAACCCTTTATCACACCTTCTAAATAATAGCGGAAACGGTTATAAAATTAACTACAATGACACGCAACAGAAACTGACACATCTACTTTATATGGATGATATTAAACTATACGGATCCACCCTTGAAGAAATATACAATCTTGCAGATATTACAGAGAGATTTTCGGCTGATATACACATGGAGTTTGGAATAGACAAATGTAAATTACAATCAATAAATTGTCAAAATTGAAAAGATCTGTCAAGAACAATCAAAAAAATATATACAAAATAAAGCACCTGTAAATATCTTAGCGACTCCTCAGAAGTTTTTTCGCCGCTTCTCAGTGTAATAAAAATATAGGTATTCTACACCAAAATATCGCAGGTTCACTAAATAAACAGGACCAACTGTATTGCTCAATTTTGGATTTGGAAAAAAATAATAATAATATGCATATAGATGTAATATGTCTCTGTGAAACCAACATGATGAGTGGAACAGAGAGTAATCTTAAATCTGATAACTATAGAGTTGCTGCTTCCTATTCAAGAAAAAAAACTAAAAAAGGAGGAGTAGCAATTCTCATACGCAAGGAGCTAGATTACAAAATCATTACGGAAGCTGAGCAATCATCACAACCTTACGTATTTGAATGCTGTGGAGTTGAACTTGTTAAATATGGCATCGTTGTAATAGGCTTATATACAAATAAAACTCCTACGTCAACGAAATCATTATTTTTTGAAAAATTGAATCATGCATTAGAATGTGTATGTAAGAATACGAAAAAAAAGTATGTGCTATGCGGAGACCTAAACATAGATATTCTAAAAGACTCCAATATATCTAAGGAATTGAAGCGAGTGCTTGAGATTTATAACCTGATACCAATGATAACGAAACCTACGCGCATCACGTCAACAACAGCTACATGCATCGACCACATATTTAGTAATATAGTAAAAGGAATAGCAAATATACACGACTTGGGATTGTCGGATCATAGAGCGCAGACATTCCAAATTCCTGTTAAGAAACGACATTCTGTTCCCATCAAATGGTGGTACGAGTATAGAAGGGACTACAGTGATGAAAATCGAAGCAAGTTCTTAAATTATCTGTCTGCTTTATCATATGCGGAGATTTTCGTAGCTGATAATGCTACCCAAGCATTTAAACTCTTCTATGAACTATATGTACTAATATATTACTTGTGTTTTCCTATAATTCGACAGAAAAAATGTAATAAAACTCAGAAATCTAACTGTTTGACAAAGGGACTTCGCAAATGTTGTTCTATAAAGAGACAAATGTATATCAGCAATCGTGGAACACGAAGTAATAACGGGGTATACACACGATACTCACGGATACTTAAAAGATGTATAATGTCAATTCGTAGGAAATCTAATTTAAAATATATAAATGTAGCAAGTAACAAATGCAAAGCCGTATGGGCAATAATTAAAAACTATACATCCGTCGACTCAGATCATAATAATATCGATTATGTAAATTTAAACGAGAATAAAAAAGTTTACAATCCACAGGTTATAGCTGATTCATTCAATCATTATTTCAAAAATTTAGTTATAAATGATAGCGAGCCAAATATTGAACTATCTGATTTAACAAAAACGATCAATAGCCTGGAGAGAAGTATATTTTTGAACCCATTATGTAACATTGAGCTATTGCAAATAATCAAATCATTAAAGAACACGATGTCCGTAGGTCATGATGAATTGCGGACAGACATAATAAAGATGAGTGCAGAAATAATTGCTCCTCCATTAACTCATATTATAAACATGTCATTATTGGAAGGAATTTTTCCCGAGATTCTAAAAAAATCTGTTATAAAACCGTTGTACAAAAAGGGTGAAAAAAGTGTAATGAATAATTATAGGCCAATTACTCTAATTCCCATATTCGCAAAAATCTTCGAGAAAGTAATGTATAGTCGCCTAAGCAACTTTTTTGAAAATAATAATGTAATAGTCGACGTGCAAAATGGTTTTAGGAATGGGAAAAGTACATCACTAGCAATTTTTAAGTTAGTTAAGAAAATAACAGACTGTATTGACAAGGGGACGCCGGTCAGTGTTTTATTCATGGACATGAGTAAAGCGTTCGATTTTGTAAACCACGCACGTTTGCTAAAAAAACTATACATGTACGGTATTCGTGGACCCGCATACAACTGGTGTAAATCATATTTAAGTAACAGAACCCAATGTGTAGTTACCACAAGGTATTGTCAGCGATCCAGAAGTTTTAAAAGATACTCATCGTCTTACATTAGCAATGAGTCTGGGGTACCTCAAGGCAGTATCCTAGGTCCTCTGTTATTCTTAGTATACATTAATGACATTACTAACGCTCTAGCCAATGAATGTATTCTTTTCGCAGACGATACCTCTATAATTATTGAAGGTAATGATTTAACAAAATATAATGAGACCATTAATCATGCTCTGGCTCAGGCCGTAATTTGGTTAAAAAATAATAATTTGAAAGTAAATATCAGTAAAACAAAACTTGTTCAATTCCATACTCACCAAAGTAACCCTAAAGTTTTAAATATTGAATACAAGGGAGAGCGAATTGAAGAAGTGTCACACATTAGGTTCTTGGGGGTTACTATGGATTGTTTATGCAATTGGAAGGAACATATTGATAGTATATGCACCAAAGTAAATAGATTTGTCTTTGCGCTGAGAACAATAAGACAGGTTGTTTCAATAAATGCAGCAATTATTGCTTATAATGGCTATGTCAACTCTGTGCTGAGATATGGTATTGTAATATGGGGGAATTCTACAGATTCAGACAAAGCCTTCATAATACAAAAGCGCTGCGTGAGGGCAATATTTAATTTATATCAGGATGATTCCTGTCTGCCATATTTTAAGAAATACAATATTTTGACTGTGCCCTGCCTGTATATTTTGGAAGTCTGCATATTTGTATTTAAACATAGGGACTTATTCCAACTAAAAAAAGATGTACTATGCAATAGAAGTCTAAGATCATATTACGTTAATAAACTTTATAAACCTCCTGCAAAATTGACATTGACATGTAAGAACAGTTTTATGATGTGTATAACAATTTTTAATAAACTGCCCGATAGATTTAAAGATAAAAAGAAATTAATTGTATTTAAAAAGCTTGTGAGGTCCTGGCTTCGAGAACAATGTTTCTATAGTGTACATGAATTTCTTAATTATAAATAAGACGTAGTCGTTGTAATTAAGGACATTGAATTGAATTTATTTATTTATTTATCGATTTTATTGATGACATTTAATTTTATAATCTTAATACCTATAGACATTTAATACTATACTCATAGGAACTGACTTTTATTGTTTGAGTGGATTATGCATTAATTGATTTTAATTTATGATTTTAACTGTGCTTTCTTTGCAAGTGAGTGTACGCCTGGAAAAGGTAGACATTCAGTGATACTACTTTATGCATCTACAACTGCAAACTGTACCTAATGTCACATTCAATAAACATTTCATTTCATTTCATTTCATTTCATTTCAGGTAATAGACACAAAAAACTACCAGAAGCACATAATACGTAGCACAATACTCACATCAGATTTATGCCGACACTGCCACAACAGTTCGGAAACAATTCAGCACATCACTGGAGCTTGCAGGACGATCACACAAACCGACTACAAGCATCGTCATGATCAGGTCGCGGCCATCATTCACCAACACCTAGCATATAAATGTCAGCTCATCACAGAAAAAACAGCATACTATAAGTATACACCACAGACAGTACTCGATTCTCCCACCTTCAAACTATACTGGGATAGGACAATAATCACAGATAAGACGATCCACTGCAATAGACCGGACATAACTCTTCATGACAAAACCAACAAAACAGTTTACCTCATAGACATTGCCATTCCTAACACACACAATCTCACATCAACATACACACAGAAAATTTCCAAATACATGGACTTGTCCATTGAGATTAAAACTCAATGGCAAGTGAATATGGTAAAAACCATTCCCATTGTGTTGTCCACGACGGGCGTCATACCAAAAACACTCCGCACCAGCCTTGACACATTAAATATGCACCTATCTATCACATACCTTCTACAAAAAGCTACCATACTAAACACCTGCCGCATTGTCAGAAAATTTCTATCGAACCCATCGTAAATTCATCTCCGTTTGGCCACAAGCCCGCGGTTTTGAATAAATACCTCAGTAATGAGTGAAAAATAAAAGGAAAAAAGATAATAATAATAATAATTTTTCATTATGCCACGTGTCGCGCGACGATGAAACGAAATATGACCGTGATACCGATGAGTTGTATCTAATGTTATTTGTTAACTTTTTACAACTTTTTTTCCTGAGAGTTTTAATTTAATGGTATACCTGAATAAAAAATAACCATGGAATCAGAAATTCAGAATTGCCTAAGCGTGTCCCACTGCTGGGCGAAGGCTTTCCTAATGTGAGCCCATGCTTTTCTCGTTACCACTCTGGCTGGAACTAGTTCAAGAAAAAAATAAAAACCTATAATACTATCAAATTATAAAGGTATGCCCGCCTGTCCAGCGTGATGACTATGGGCAAATACCCCCACGGCAGTCTTGTGGCGTGCCCTGTGGGAGACCTACGTCCAGCAGTGGACTGCAATAGGCTGATGATGATGATGATAAAGGTATAGGTACCTACTTAAGGATTAGATAGTGTACCAATCAATGCTAATGCACTATGAATATTACAGAGGTCAACCCTCGCCCAATATTGGGTCCTCGTTAAGTTGAGGGTCATGCTGAATGCTACCCTTTGTCATAACATTTTATTTCTTTTTCCTTTCCTCTCATGGAATAGGTTAAGGGGACCTGACATTACTTTAGTAAAGGTATCTTGAAGTTTGGTATTTGAAATAGATGGACACATACTTACGTACTTTTGTAGATTATGTAATTCTTAGTAAGGAATTTCTTGGGAAAAACTTTTACAATAATTATTTTATTATGACGATCGATTGCCGTAGTTGGCAAGAGTAGTGACTTTGCCTAGGGTGCCATAGGATTCGAACCCAGAATCTCGGTTGAGTGCTATAATGAATAGAATAGAATAGTTTTTATAATGGTTGGTTGGAGATGCGAGTATGATGAATATCAATGTTTGTTTCCAAGTCATGGATGTTTCTATAATTTTTATGTATTTATATCCATTGCTGTACACTAGGTTATTGTGTTGAAAAGTGTGTGATTATTTATTTATTATAAGTATTATTTTTACAAATATATTAGAGTGAATGCATCTAAAAGGTCCACAGTAACTTTATGTTAATACTAGTTTACGAAGGTTACGATACAAAGGTTTCTATTTTGGTTAGGTTATTAAATTACGTTGAAAGGGTTTAATATAAACACTTATTTCACCCCCCACGGCTAAGGGCTGAGGGCGCAGGTGCGGAAGTTAGATATCACGTAAACGACGTACTTAACTATATCTTTTTAGCCCTCAAAAAGTAACGGGTCATGGTAGGTAGGTAAATAATGGTAATCTGATTACATTTGAGTAAGTAATAACATTAGTAGTAGGTGAGTAATTACTCATCACTTTTCATCTTTCGAAACTCACATTGCCATAAATTTGGCATTTGTTTTACGGGCAGCTGCCTGACTGACTCCAACTCTCCTAAGGTATAATAGCTAAGTGACACTTTAAAAAAATCCGTAGGTACTTACATGAAATAAATTCAGTGGTACAGACCCGTAACTGGGACGAACGTCACTTACATACGTAAATGAATAGTCTAGACTGGTATACATATTAGTAAGTGAAAGATTCATATTTGATATGAAAATTATGTGAACCTGTATCTACTATTGTCCAATCAAAAATGGAATGTTCCATACAAAACAGATTATAGAGTCAGTGACGTTCATTTACTGAAGTGCGATGATATTCTTCATCTTCGAGGTCGTTGCATTCAGGTAAAGTTACTTTAAAAATAAATAATACAATACGACAAAATATATTTTTGTATTTTAGTGAAAAACTAAACATTATTTTTAAAAAGTGTAGGTACTTACTACACGTTTTTATTTTAGGAAAAGTCTATTGATAGATAAATTGAGGATTAAATCTTCTCAGGCTTGCCTGTATAATGAACAAATCTGATTTAAAATATTTAACATATTCTCTTATCGTAAAAAGTCTACAAATCGTGTTTCTGCAACTACAAAAGTTAGTAAATATATTGGAGAATCCGAATATCAAATATTGCATTTCTATGTATTGTAATTTCTAAAAAAATCGACGTATCTACCAATTCGTCGTCTCAAGTAACAGGAGCCCGATCTTTACTCTCGTGAAAACGGCTTTTGCAATGAAAAATCACATTACCTCACGATTAATAAGCTAGTCCGTAGTTTTTGTTTCAGCAAATAAATCACCCGTGTTAGCCCACCGCACTAAATGATAGATTGCGTGTTTGGACACAAAAGATATTTGGTTTGAGAAGAATCAAGAAATAACATTATATACCACACTATTAGTTTGTTTGAGAAATGTAGGTATGCTAATTCAATTATTTTGGAGACTTACTTAACCACCTTGCTCTTGGTAGGTATGTATATAATGAAGATTTTCGTTTATCAAATGGATTCTAAATTCAGCATTACAAAAAAATATTGCATGAAAAAAATAAAATTATGTGATTCATTTTGTATAGCAAAACATTTATGACACCAAACGTAATATTTTGAGACCATCTCTTCAATTAATACGAGCATCAGGTTACGAAGATCCCGGAGTTGATGGGAACAACTTGGAAATAATGATACAAATACAGTGAAACCTGGTTAAGTGAGACCTCAAGGGACCTGCAATATTGTTTCACTTATTGAGGTATTCCATTTACCCAGTGTCTGGATATCTATCCAGGTATAAATAAATATTTGTCTCATTTACAGAGGATTCCACTAATAAAGGTTAGAATACAGAGTATTTCAGTTATAGAGGTGCGATTATTAAATAAAATGACAATAAAAAATGTTAAATGAGTTTTAATCAAAACAAAATTAATAAAGGTAATCATACAAATGAAATAAACAAAAATATTCAAGGACGTTTAAACGTATTAGAAATATGGAAACAAAATGTATCAATTATAAAAATCTGTCATTTTAGTTTGTCTTTTGGAAGTATCAGCCATCAGATGTTTTTCAATGTTATAAATTTTATCAAATATGCTTTGGTCATTAATTGATGACATTTCAAAATAACTGTGCAAAGTTTCTAATGCTTTTACTGCTTCGCGTTGAGAATTTTTTACTACATTTACTTCCGCGCCCATTTCATCGTCATCTTCTTCATTTTCCAACGAAGAAGACAAGAAGGCATGAACAATCTAGCTATCATTAAGTTCTTTTGAAACTATTAAATCGTCGTCGATGTTAATAATATCTTTGAATGTTGGCTGTTGATTATTGTCGTTGCTGATGGCTAGGTTCCAATCTTCAGGATCAGTTTCTAAATTATCGTCTTCCTCTTGTAAGCTTTCAGATACATTTACTTCAGATTTAAATCCAGATTTTATAAAGCAGTTTGATATAGTAGTTTTGGTCACAGAAAACCAAGCTTTCCTAGCAAACCTCATTGTTTGAACAACATTGATTTGTGGGCACTGATTGTCCTCTATAGATTTAATAACATGGTGAACAACTTCTTTTCTGTAATAAGTTTTGAAATTGTTGATGATGCCTTGATCCATTGGCTGCAATTTACTTGTCGTATTCGCCGGCAGATACACGAGTTTAATGTGGCTTAAATCGGGCATATTATTGTGAGCAGTACAATTGTCAACAAACATCAAAATTTTTCACCTTCTGGGCTTTCATTACTTGGTTCAAATTCTTCAACCAATCGGAAAAAAGAGTAGTAGTTATCCATGCTTTTTTATTAATTTGGTAATTCACAGGCAAAGTTTTAACACCTTTGAAATATATAATATACAGGATGTTTTATTTCTCGTGAAAAAAATCTTGCTACGTGCATCTATGTGCATTTATGCAGAAAAACGCAGTCTATTTACTCAACTTTGGACCCTAATATCTTGGTAACCAGATACTTTCCAGGTATGCTTCCATGGAGAAAAATGATCGTGATAATGAGGAGATTCCGTAGTTTTCGGGAACGTTGACGACCAAAAATCACACTGTATATACACTTATATTTGGATAATTCTCGACTTATTTAAGTAGAGGTGCTTTGAAGTAGGATTTGTGAACTTATATAAGAGGAAGCGGAAAGTACTGAATTAATTAAATTCCGCTAAAATATTTACAAACAAATGAGTTAATTAAAAGTTGGCGAGATGGGCAGGTGACGTGATAGCAAACGAGGGTGCGGTTTTGGTTTAATTATTTACATTAGTATTTACTTATAAGGTATTGTTATTTATCCAGTCATATTAAAACACTATGGTGAAACATGTTATAAAGGTAATATATATTTATTATCCATTATTATATTTTGTAGGGGGATGATATCGCAGCGGATCGGTTCTCTTATCCACCATGGAGCTCTTGGTGTCGGTTTTATATAAAAAAATGTTAATGCTACATTCTGGATAATTTTCTTAAATCTTTATATCTGAATACTAAGCTATAAGGCAAATTTGATGTTTTAAAAGATTATAAAAATATAAATGGCCGTCAGTAATTTACATTTAATAATTTAAAAGGTTTAATGGAAGGTGTCGCCCAAACAAAATAGTCACGGTAAACCTTTGAAACATACTCAAAGGCACACTAGAGCCTAGCGACTGCTGTATTTCGTGTATTTCAGTAAAAGGCTGCACGGCAGTCAGTGCGAGGCCTCTCACGGAATGAAACGTCACTCGTGCGCTCCGTATAAAAAGTTCACGTAAACCACGTAGGTTTTATGCACGTTTAATAAAAAGAGGTTAAACAATGACAGTTTATGTAGATCCTCTTTGGACTATACAGTGTTTGAAAATGTGAATTTTTAAGTTTAATTCGTAATACCAGAGTGTGGCTATTTTTACCCTGGAAAGTTACCCCAATTTAAAGTTGCAAGGTAAGTTGGGGTCTCATTTAAGTTAGTGCAGTGGAACTGGGGCAACAGTGGAAAGGTAAAATGCTGTCAAGTTTAGGTTATTTATAACAGTTACTAGGTGCAGAAGTTATGATACAACACAGTTTGTATGTGAGTTAATTTGTATTAGTTTTAGAAAGAAATGACAAAACAGAAAAAATACACTATAAATTCTCTTAAAATATGATATCTTGCAAAAAGTTTTAACCAAGCTCTTATTTACTGAAATATTTATGATAATTAATTTAAAGTTTATTGACTTTTATACCGTACATTAACATTATCGAAATCTAAATTCGAAAAACATTTGTAACCTATGTTTATCCAGGACTCTGATAAATCAGTTTAATAATTTCGGAGCTTTTTCGAAGTAAACATAAAAGCAAAAACTAAACTAACAAATAAACAATATTACGGAGAATACTATAAGAACATAAATTGTAGGAAATTTTCAGTTATTCGTGAAAAGATATGTCCTCAAAAACCGGGTTATCGGCAACAGACGTACTCGTAGATTTTTTTATCATCACCGGGTTAAAAATTAAACGAAGAAAAATTTGCCTAATATTATTAAGCCACCTACGTACCTATACATTTTGTCACTAAGTAATCGTCATAGTTAAGTGTGGCATCGTTTTTGTCACCACTCTTTTTCCAACCGTACAATTGACGCTTGATGCGCCCCCTGACCTAGGTACGTCCTACGGCGGGCGGTTTAATTAAGGCTGTTTACAAACGCCTGTTGTGATGTAATCTATCGATTTACGCATCGACAGTTCCAGCAATCGAGACATAATTGCTGGTTAAGACATCGATATTTTTCAGATATTTTTGTTAGGTTATTGGTAATGTATTTTTTGTTATTATTTGTAGACCGGGCGGAGGAAGTTTCTATATATACCTATATCATTCAGATAATAAAGATTCAAATTCGTAAATACTAAAAAAATTAGGAATATCGATATTATTGAGTATTTATATTCTGTATGAAATCTAACTTTGAACATATCATATAAATACCTCCTCTTAAATACAAGTGTTCCTTTCTACCCTATATCAGTAAAATGCCTAAGGCTTTGTGGGCTAAAGGATTCTTGTTATAATATATAATAACTTTCTGTTTTTCTTAGTCACAATTATACTTTTATATTTTATATTTTACATGGTACGTGATTAAAACAATCCAACACTATTTATTTTTTGTACAAAATCTAATGACATAAGGATAATTAGAATTGTGCCTACGTACTTATACGAGTATTACATACGTATTAGGTACATACGTCCATTATATTTATATATGTATAGATAGACCCTATTATGCCAGGAACCTTTATTAAAGAATTATAATTTGTATTTTCCACTAGTTACAATATCTTTTAGAATAAACAGTCGGTTCTTAATGACTCTACAGTTGCTGAAATTGATACTTAAACCATTTTAATTGGATTCGACGAATTTACTACAACTTTCTGACAACGATACTTTTTAGCGATTAATTTAAAGTGGTATCGATATTTAGTTACATCTTTACAGTGATACCTCGTTAGGTATATTTACTATTAAGGCCACACTACTTAGGAAAACTACGAAAAAGTAATACGGTACCTACCTATAAGAAGAATTTAAACATTGACCAAAATTGACAGAAATTCACTGCATTTTGCTGTCATTCGTAATATACCTATTTTCATTTTTTTTAACTTATTCTAATAATACAGGTTGTTTCTTCATTGCCACCCTTAACGAAGGGTACGTACTCTATACATCAAATAAAGTAAGTTTATGCCAAACTAAATGCTGGGAAACGATGTACATTTTTTTGTTTTTTTTTTTTATTTATTTGATCAGTCGAAATTTATAGTGTCCAGTGTTTATGCTACTGTTTTCATAGACAAATATTAATTATTTATTACTCGTGAAAAAATCTTGTCACATGCGTCAATGTGCATTTATGCAGAAAAACGCAGTCTATTTACTCAACTTTGGACCCTAGTATTTTGGAAACCTGACACTTCCCAGGTATGCTTCCATGGAGAAAAATTATCGTGATGATGAGGAGATTCTGTAGTTTTCGGGAACGTTGACGACCAAAAATCTCTTGAAGACCCTGTATACATACATGCTTTTGGTTAGTGGCGTTGAACCGAATATATTACATTATTTATCTATTGCACACTAGAGTGACGTAAACCGTATATTTGCGGTTAGATTATAATGGATTGAGTGAATGAAAAGAGATTGAAAAGCATTTCGGGCTTTTATGTTTGAGCAGGAAGCTTTAGAGTTTATTGGCACTTATCTTTATTGCTTGTATGAAAAGTTAAAAATAATACGCATTTTTATTTTTATTTTTTATAGTTATGTAGTAGGTAAGGGACCTTAGCGTGAACGAAAGATTTCATCATTGTGTCTATCAAGTTATAGAAGTGAACCTTTGAGCATTCTCTATCACATTATATTTATATGTAAGTACACTTTAGTTTTTATAGCTGTAATAAGTACAAAAAAATCCAACTCGGCCGGGCAGAGTTCGGAATACTACGAAGCTTATTTGTGTCAAAGATAGACGAAGGTATTCAACTAGTGCGTGCTGCCGGTGATCACCTACGGTGCCGAGACGTGGTCTCTAACTATGTGCCTCAAAAAGAAGCTCAGGATCGCACAGCGAGCGACGGAGAGAGCTATGCTTGGAATCTCTCTGCGTGATCGAATCAGAAATGAGGACCGACATAGCCAACGGTCCAGCAAGCTGAAGTGGCAGTGGGCAGGGCACATAGCTCGAAGAACTGATGGTCGATAGAGTCGGAAAGTTTTAGAGTGGATACCACGTATCAGCAAACGCAGCGTGGGAAGACCACGCGTCGAGGTGGACGAACGATCTGGCCAAAGTTGCGGGTGTCGGTTGGATGCAGGCTGCTTCCGACCGGTCGGAGTGGAGGTTGTTGGGGGATGCCTATGTCCAACAGTGAACTTCTCAGGGCTGTAAATGATGATGATGATGAATAAGTAAGTGGCGAAATGTGTGAAACCTATTTACTTTAAGATCTTTGCTATGTACCACATTTCTTGTGAAATAAATTATTATTATTATTATTTATTTTTCAAGATTGTATGAACATTTCTGAGTCGTTTTGGAATTCTCCATACCATCTGGAAAAATAAACATGTGATTTCTAGTCTGATATTTTGTGGGTAGGTTCCCTTTAGTGGACTACTATTTACATAGCTTTTCGCTTAACATACCCTTTCTGTTACACCTGTATATACCTATACTGGATGTAAAAAGACAACTTTGTCGTTTTATTACCTCGTATTCTTTGTAACATCACGATCATTTTTTTTCTATGGAAGCACCCCTGGGAAACCACGGGTTTCCAAGATATTGAGGTCCAAAGTTACATTAATATTATATTTATTTTTACATAAATCCATCTAAAATCGGTTAACAAACATTTTTTTTTAAAGATACCATGTCAAAATGATATAATTTTACTTTTGTAGGTACATTTGTACTTTGCGCATCAAACGAATACATTGCTTGTAATAAAGTGACAGTATTTTTCATAATTTTTTTGTCGTTTCCCAGGGTTGGTTCCATAGAAGAAAATGATCGTAACCTTACAAAGAATACGAGGTATTAAAAAAACATCGTTGTCTCTTTACACCCTGTATATACCCTACTTCTAACTTCAATAATTCGAAACAAATATTAGACAAGTTACTAAGTTGAAAGTTATTCAGTTCCGTGTCAGTACCTGGCCTGCCGAGTTATCGATCGCTACCACGGAGGTGACAAAGTGGTTAACCTAACCTCTATTGGGTTATTACTCAACCACGTTTATTCATTGAAAACAGTATCGTCGTATCAACCTATCAACATCAGTCAACATCAGATACAAGTTGCTAGTTCATCCCCCGAGGATACACCTCTTAGTTCCATAGTCGACTCTTGTATGTACGGAAGAAGATGCAGCTGGAGGGCAATCGCGCAAAAGGTTGGAAACGTCTGAAACGTTGTCAAATGGAAACAAAACAAAACCTAAAACGTACCGTTAACGTTGTCATTTTGCGCGATTGCCCTTCCCGTATTCTTGTGAAGTACAGGTAGAGAAGTTGTCTAGCTATATTAGCTCATGCTGCTCTACATTGACGGTGACAGTGCCACGTAGATTAGGCAGTCTCCTCTTTTTAACCCTCCGTGGTAGCCACCCGGTCACTAGCCCTACTAGCAACTGTATCGATTAGCCACGTTCAAGCTATTATTGTTCTGGCTATAGCCTTTTTTAACAAAAATAGTCCCGTAGTTGTTTATAGAACTAGAAAAAAGTATATGAAGTTATATCGACATTAAATAGACGGTGGCGCCAGGAATAGGAGTCAAGCTGGTAAAATGACTTAACGCTATAAAGCACAATTGAATTAACTGCTGCCGTCAAAACTTCGGTGGAATTCATTATTCAGCTTGAACTACTCGTAGCTTGAATTTATTGGTTTCTTTATAGCTTTCAAATTTGGTGCATATTTGTTTGGGGAATAAGTTAGGTAGGGTAAGAACATACTTCTTTTTACATAGCATGTACTTGCTGTATAAGTAACTTTACCGGACCAAAGTTTCAATAAATTTTGACGTTACCTTAAGCTGGTATTTGGAGTTTTTAATCTAGGTAGGCACATGATAATCGTGATGGCCACGCGAGCGCCACCAAAATAAACGAAGGTCGTCTAGAACACAACGCGGGGATGTCCCATATATACCGCCCTACATAACGTATATTATTATGCGACAGGTTCATTGAAGCTTGCTAAATTTGATATGACGCAAAATGCGTAAGCATTATGTTGCTATTTTGTAAAGGCTCACATGATAAACTTTTTAAGGTACAATATTATATATATGTATATACATATAATAAAAATGTAACGGATCGCTGTCTGTACATGGAAGATATATGAGAAAAAATATTATAGGAGACCTTTATCAACGCAATAGTACCCAAAACAATGATTTTTGAAATTTTTGTCTGTTTGTCGGTTTGTCTGTGCGTTTGTGCACGCTAATCTCAGAAACGGCTGAACCGATTTCGATGCAGTTTTCACGAATATATTGTGACAGGTCCCACTTAACATATAGGCACTTAACGAAGTCCTCCCTGCTTTCAAAGGGATAATCCATTATTCGAATTATAATTCGAATAATGGATTATCCCTTTGAAAGCAGGTACATAAATACGAAATAGGGCCTGAACTTACTTTATACTTAATGATTATTCATTGGTACGAGTATAATGTTTAAATGCATTTATTAGAAGAAATATTTTCATTAAACAAACAATAATATTTTAAAACATTAGTCCTATACAACTTGGTCTAAGTATTATGTTGTATATAGGTATAGTGCGTGTCCTGTGAAGTGATAAGCTGAAAATATATATTTATACATACACAGTGTACATACACATACATAGTTCCTGAAAAGGGGGGGGGGTAGCTCAAACTTCAGGCTCAAGATCCCACAGCCAAATTTAGCATAGGGAGGAAAGATTGTATTTTTTATACTTATGAATAAGTAAGCAATTTAGCAGTAGGGAATAAAATCTTCTAAAACGCCTTATACAGGGTGTAACAGAAAGGGTATGTTAAGCGAAAAGCTATGTAAATAGCCCACTATAGAGAACCTATTTCCAAAATTTGAGACTCGAAATCACATTTTTATTTTACAAGATTGTATGAAAATTCCTGAGATATTTAAAAATTCTCCATACTATCGGGAAAAATAAACATGTGATTTCGGGTCTCAAATTTTGTGGATAGGTTCTCTACAGTGGGCTATTTACATAGCTTTTCGCTTAACATACCCTTTTTGTTACACCTTGTAGAGGCGTTTTAGAGGATTTTTTATTGCTAGATGGGTGCGTCCTATCGAATGCCAACCTTCATGTAAAAATATACCAACCCCTTTACGTCATTCGATTGTGGGTAAAAATAGTTTGTGGGTATGTCATTGCTTACAATAACTAAACTACTAAAAGTTACTAATATACGTATATATGAAAAGATTGGTATTCTTTCACGCAGAAACCACTGAACGGATTTCGATGAAACTGGCAGTTAA
Source organism: Carposina sasakii (assembly GCA_014607495.2). Lineage (NCBI taxonomy): Eukaryota > Metazoa > Arthropoda > Insecta > Lepidoptera > Carposinidae > Carposina > Carposina sasakii. The sequence continues at coordinate 8,542,685 of CP053168.1, forward strand.
AAAAGCCAGATAGGTATAGCTTAAGCTTACGCGAACGAGGTTGGAGGCCTTATATACAGAGCCTTTGTATCTAATGTAGATGAGACATCTCAATTTCCTCAACAGTTAGCCGCAATATCACAACAAATAGGTATCAAGCGACTCATTTCTTCCTTGTCGTTAAACAAAAGTAACTTACCTGGACTTGTTTACAGTTCATAGATATCAAGCAACTCATTTATTTCGTGTCGTTTGCTTGTCTGTCTAAACAAAAGTAAGTTACGTAGACTTGTTTAAAGTTCGAACAAAGAAAGTAAAACCTCTACCTATGTAAACAAGAGCTGCTCTCGAATCGTTGTATTTAATTAAAGTGTAAATAAATGATCAATTTATTTCGTTTGAAGTTGTGTATTACACAATGTATAAGTTTATTTATTAAAATTACAATCGGAGACAATCAGATAAACTTAAATAAATTAAATAATGCAGGTAAGTTAAACAATATTTACGAGTTAGTTTTTTTCATAAGCATTTTTGGGTAGGTAAGAAAGAGTAATACATCAGATGCATCTACTTCAGCATATGTCGTAGTTATTTACATCTGTATCCGCTATGTAGCTGTAGGATGTCCTTAATGATCCTGCAGTTCTGGCTACACCAATGATTTTGCATGTTCAAACAACGAGGCGATTGGACGCGTGCAAAACTTCTGACGCCGAACAGTTGTTGAGTTGTTTGACGCCAAAGTTTCGTAACACGACACTGCGCTTGTACATTATCTGTATGCAGGCTGTGGGTGATACAAACATTAGGAGATATCTATCGATTCAAACCACAATTCAGACTTCTTCTTCTTCAGTCCACTGCTGGACGTAGGCCTCCCCCAGGGCACGCCACAAGGCCATAGAGGGGTTTTTGCCGAAAGTCACCACGCTGGGCAGGCGGGTTGGTGATCGCAGTGTGATTTTTGGACTATTTTGTCAGCACGGAAGGCACTGCTGTATAAAATATATAATAGTCTACATGTATTTTTGAAAATTATAATCTATGGAACTTGGCGGCGTTCTCTAGCAATTTGTCACGGATCTTTGACATCTAGGCTCGATATATAATGCCATAAATGTAGTAGTTAGTCGTATATTATCTCTCTAGTTTCTTATTTTTATAATTTTCCACGCATAAATCGAAAGAAAAAAAAGGTTCTCAGTCCTCGCGAATTGCTTGTACAATTTTTTGTCGCTGACAAATATAAAAACGGAATATTGCAGGTAGAGCCTCGCCAGTGTCTCGTGTAAACATCGAGCATGCGACTTAAAGCGAGCTTACTGAGCATCTCAGCCGAGCCTAGCTGGAACATGGTCTAAGGAAAATTGGTATAGCATGAAGAAAACTAGATTATGTTTAGCAGGAGACTGACTAAAAATTAACTACTACTAGTTTAGTAACTACTATATAGTTTGGATAGCCCAGTGGTTAGGACGTGCGCCTTCCAGTCGGACAACATAGGTTTGATCCTAGTCATGAGCCTGTACCACTGAATTTTTTTCTTGTACGGATTGATGATGTAGTAGTAAACTTGTCATCTTTGGCTGATTGTCAGTTGTCAGATCAATATTGGGTCTCTAGCAATAATAAGATTATTGAGTGCTGCATCAAACCTGAAAAACTCCAACCTGAGAAAGTGTTTCAGATACAAATTTTAATGTTTAACGTGCAAACATCTACATTTCGATCGGCCTTTATTATGGTTAGGTACCTACGTAGCTAAGCCACTGTCACCTTCACCTTCACGAAGATATTCTATTATTCTTCGTGCTCTTCGCGGTGATGTTTCATGTGCTTGTATTATTCAGAATTACAGCCCATTGTTTATGTTCGAGGATTCCGAAATACATTCATAAAACAGAAGCACAGCTTTACTCAGCGGATTTTCTTTAGCATTTCTTATTCTGATGTTTAAGGAAAACAGAAAGAATGTCACTGACTATTGTTGTAAACGTTTTAAAAGTTCTACGGGGAATCATTCATGCTCTATACATTTTTGTCCGACTGTGCTAGAACATCCTCTAGGAGGCTTTTGTTTTTGGAGTATGTGTATGGTTGTGGGTATGTATATTTTTCTTGAGAGGTATCGTTTTATTAGGTAGTCGTAAAAGTGAGAATGGGTCTAAATTTTTACGCAGTCGGGTTTTTAAGGTTATTCGTACAAGTGTGATCGATATATTTCCTCGCATCAACTTTTCGCCAAAATTTATTATCTATAGCACAGATAAGCTATAATCCATATTGTATGATAAGATATCATATACCTACCGAATGTACTTTCATATTTTCAAAGCTTTTAACAGAATTTTATTCGGTTCCTACATGTTTTACTGATAAATCTTATTAAATAAATGTGTAGATATAAAAATGTAGAACGTAAATTCGTAACGCACGTTCACTCGCGATTGCTAAGTAGATTCGTCGAGAAAAATGTATGTCTCATATAAAAAAAGCTTGAAAAAATATGTTTACCTGAGGCACCCCTCTACGAAATTTCTTTATACAAGCGAGCCGTTTTCAAAAGCTGCTAGTTCCGAATTTCATTACGTGTAACAAATTGGTGCTTGGCTCATTTTTGCATGAAATATTTGCGCTCCAACTGATATATTGCTGAACGCTGTTTCTTTATTACAGTTGTGTGAACAACCTGTGTTGGGTTTACTTGTAGGCTTGTATGTTATGAGATAATAGGGGATATGAAATATCATGTTTTTATGTTGTACGTGTTAGATAATGTAGCGCTATTAGTGCCTACGTACACGAAATATTTTTGATGTGAAACATCTATAGCCGCTGGTGAAACTGATTGATACGTAGAGTTAGTGGCGAAGAGGCAACATCTAATGAAGTCTGAAGTCACTAAGTAAAAGAATTGAGTTGTTGCAACTTGAAATGAGTATTTAAATTTTTGTATTCAATAAAAATAAACATTAAATAAATAAACTGTCATCATTTTATTTCAGTCGATGTTTCATATCTACCAGGCGTCCCGTGACGGCTCATAATTTTTTTCATTTATAACCTCATGTATTTCTAATAGACATTTTTTTGTAATAGAAATTTTACATGTAAAAAATTCCAATTCTGTCAAATTTATACTTATAGCCTACCTATTCTGCTACAGTTATACCTAACTTTAAGCTATTGATTTTGTGGTCTTTTCTATAAATGTACTTACATATTATATATCTTTGAGACCCTTTTGCGTAAGGTACAATTCAAAACTTTTTGTTCCAACATCCTAAACATCGGGAACCGCCCGCGGTCGCCAATAATGTAATAAATTCTCGACAACTTGGGACATAAATTATACTTGACATGAAAGAGGTGTGAGAGGTATGGTTAGGTTCTCTGTGATAATACTAAAAGGCACAAAATGAAGTAGCAATTATTTATAAAGGTGGGTACGCTTCGCAAACTTAACCTTCATAAAAAGTCACGGTCATGGAAAGTAAAGTCTGATCTTTGAAGATGAAAATTACGGTACAAACACTTACCTACCTGTCATTTTTGTGCACCTGCCATAAGTAGAAATATTTTTGAATGCTTTTTTGCATTACCAAACAAATGAATAGCAACTCCATTACTAAAGTTTTACATGTTATGATGATGATAGTTTCCGACCGTATTTCGGCCAAGGCGACCAATCTCTACAGAGATTGGCCAGGTAGTCAGGAGATATTATAGTGCACAAGTGTGTGCGCAAACACAGATGCACTCTCTATTCCGTTACTCTCATAGTCCGATGGGACGGAAAGCCGACACGACCGGAGAGAGATCAGGCGCAGGACCAACGGTTTTACGTGCTTTCCGAGGCACGAGCTAAGTGACAATTTTGCATCATTAAAATACCTATAATACCAATACGTCGCTTCGAGGTAGGTACGAATATTCATTGCTGCATTATTACAGGTCGGTTGCTTCAGAGCTTTTTGAAAATATTTCTTTTTTAAAAGAAAAATACAGTGAAGTTGACACTGCCACAAAATAACCTGCCTCTGCAGATATATATCGCACCTTCGGTAGAACAAGGGCACAATTGTCTAAAATTGCAAAAGCAAATTGTGCCTTTGTTCTACCGAAGCTGCGATATATACCTAAGAAAAGAGCTTATTTTCATTCGTAAGTAAACATGATGGAACTTTTGAGGCGTGCGGTGTATGTAACACGCTACTTACTTTTGTAACTTTGTTTTCTCTGTCGGATCATCTCATTTCAAACCTTTTATATCCTTTCAGAGGAATTCTTGGAGCAGACGGATCTTTTTACACTTCACTGCACAACTCAAAGCCTTTGAAAAATGGAGGATTGGGTAGTGCACTACTCGTATATTTGGAGAAGTTATGTCTAAAAAGAGATATTATTATGTCAAATCTTTTAGAATCAATTCTAACTCAAGACAAAATGAAGGCCTTTGAAAAATAGAAATACCTTTGGAAAACTATATATATAACATATTTTTTTGTTAATGGTGGATTCAGAGGGTAGATTTACATAATAGTCAGTAAATATGATAAGCGTCATGTGCATATTCCGAATATATCAAACCGCTGCGGTACCCTAATTATGTTTCTGGCACGGTTATTGAGTTACTGACTCTACACTCGAGAAATTGGGACCAGTTGGAAACCAGAGCCATTTGCTTTAGTGTAGAGTTACTACTTAAGGTACAGTTTTCGTGTAAAATTACATAAAGTTGTGCTTATATTAAAATTGATTATTTAAGTATTAAAATTCAATATGAAACGAGACATCAATTTATAAGAAACTTCATGTTATTTAATGATTTGCTTGATTAACTTGTGATTTGGGATTTGTGACGTTAAAAAATGTTATGAAACATAGTAGAAAAAAGTAGTAGCAGTAGCAGGTTGCATTTGTTAATAGAATATTATGTACCTATTATGTATCTGCATACATCTCCTGCGCTCGTACCGACGATTATTTCTGTCGAAAGTCTTTCAAGAACTGTATTTAGCTTAAACAATGTTAGTTTTTTATTTAAGTATCTTTAAGTTACTCAGATGGTTTTCAAAAGTGGATCTTAAACAAAACTTTTTTATACGTAAACCTTAATTCTGAAACAGAAGATATCGTTGCAGTTGTAATACACAAAACAATAATAAATGCAAGCATTTTAAAAGATCAACTCTCCAAAAGCGGTCTGGTTTCAAACAAAACGTTATCAAACGGTACCAGAGGGCTCTTTAATTCTCAAATTTTTATCGCGAATAGCAGAATATTCCCTAGGTCGTGTTTATTATAGTCTTTACAAAAGATTTTCTATTTCAAAATTTAAAAGTCGTCATACCAGTGATATGCATTTTTAATACTAGGTATTTTGTTTTTTTAGTTGTTGAAATCCTGTTACAATTTTGATTTTATTAAAGGGCATTCTTAGGTTTGCTATCTAAAACTAACTATCACATTTATTTAATATTTTATTATCAGGAAAATATATGTATTTGCAAACATAGATTTAGTTCTACTTCATTCGCGGTTCTAAATCTAAGTGTCTATTAGAAAAAAAGTAAAATGTGTCAATTTAGTTACTTATATTTTAAGTAATTAATTGAATTAACTTCTAAACCAGAGTAAATTCATACAAAAAAGTAGTCAATCAATCATTCGTTTCTAACTTTGGTGTGTAATAAAATAACTCTTGAGCCTCGTTAATAAATTCGCATGAAATTTGCAACAAAAGGAAGTTTTGCTTGATTTTAATCTGAAAATTTAACGTACTTTTGTTCGCAGAAACAGAGCAATGTTAAAAAGATTTTATGGAGATTTGTTGAGTGAAGTAGACATTATACTTATACTACTAGAATTTGAAAATATTGATATCATTGATGTAAAGTTATAACATGAAGTAGAGACTCCTTTACTGCGGTTTAAAGTAAAATTCTGTTTTGATATTTTTATTACAAACTATTACATATTCCAGGTTGTTGACGCTTAGGTATCTTGTATTTGAAAATTTTTACTTATTAACAGTACGGTGAAACTTAACTGATTTGGATATTATTCAAATCGTCGGGAAACGTTATTCTACGTAGAAAAACCCCTAGTGGACGCCCGCGACTCCGTCCGCGAGGACTACAGAAAAAAAGAAAATGTAGAAATTATCCGGGATAAAAACATTTTCCCGGGATAAAAAGTAGCCTATATGTTAAGTGGGACCTGTCACAATATATCCCTGAAAACTGCATCGAAATCGGTTCAGCCGTTTCTGAGATTAGCGTGCACAAATGCACAGACAAACAAAGTTCCAAAAATCATCGTTTTGGGTTCTATTGCGTTGATAAAGGTCTCCTATAAGATTTTTTCATATATATCTTCCATGTACAGATAGCGATCTGTTACATTTTTATTATATGTATAGATATATGTATAGATTTCGTTCAGTAGGCATCATATACCTAAACATATTTGATATGATAATTGTTGCGCTGTAAAGACAATACTAAGGGCTATTAAATATACAAGACTTACCTATTTTATGATAAATTTCCGAATAAATAGTAGAAAAAAAATGATTACAAAACTAATAGCTTTCAGAAAGGCACAGGTTCTTGAATTTTTTTAATTTCAAATTTTAATCATTTAGGTTTGAGCTAGGTTAGTGAAAAGAATATTTTACAGACTCTACCACCTTTAAGCTAACATACTGACATAATTGCCAACAGTGGAACAGCAACCTTAAAGTCAGGGTTGGCACAATGACGTAATTTCCGCCGAGGGCGAAACGACCTGTCCCAAGAATGATTAGGTTCTATAACGTGTTCTTAGCGTGATAAGGGTGTTGAGATAGGTTTAGTGTGGTATTATCCTCACGTGTATTTATCGCTATGAAAATAAATCACTGCGTACGTGACTGGATATCATTTATCTTAGGGTTCGAGATTGTGTTTATAGTTTTAAAATGATTTGACAACAATTTTTGTAAGTAGTAGTAAGGTTATTGGGGAGAGGAGAAGGAGGCTCAGCAGTGGAGTTCTCTTGGTTAAAATGATGATATGAGTACAAGTGGTTCCATGAGCCAACACTACTGGGATGGGCTTACCCATGTCACTGCAACGCCTGGAAGCCAAGATATACGGACTAAACGCAAAAAAGTATAGAGAATCCTGAGAGGAACTTACAACTGTCTAGAATCATAGAATGTAAGTATAGAGCTAAACTGTTGTTTGATCAGTAGTTAAGCATATTATTAGTTAAATAAAATACATAAAAAATACCATAAAACAACATGCCCTCAAATGTTTAATCTAAAATTATTATTAGTGACCACGTCACTAAAGTGGGCAAATAGGTAAATGGCATGGAAATGCACAATAGTGAAATGTTTTGAACTCGAGCTAATAGCAATATATGTGAAGCAAAAATGAAAATACCATTAGTAACACTGAATATTTTGGGTTTGCGGCGATATAATAGTAGTTCATAAAAGTCAATATTATACTCCAAAGTAAATGCTCTCCATTTCGGATTTTTCAACACGTCTTACTCCTTAAAGATAGAACCTAAGCTTTGAGTAATGATATACCGGTATTTGAAGATTTAATCCTCTATACATCCATGTGGGAAAAAATATGTGCGTAACCGCATTTTTGCTTTAATAGAAATTAATCATCGTAAAGATGGTGCTACTCTGTGTAATGCCCTACAAAACTGAAGTTATATTACTGTTACCAAATGTGAAAATATTATGGTGGGATCAAGTCGTTGATTGTACCCTAGGGTGCTGTAGCCTTCGGAAACAGTAAGAAATAGCGCAATCAGACTAAACGAGCGCTCTTTAACATTTGTAAGCTTGTAGGTAGGTCATTGGAGCTAGATAGATATTTTACTTTGACTACCTAATAATAAATATATGATCCTATAGCTAATATATGTTAAAAGTTTTACAGATGAACATATCATAAAAAAAATCACGAATTCGGTATGGGTACACAGAACTTGATTTGACTTATGTTTCTGTGTCCCCTAGGTGGGGCAGAGGACCTCCACAGATCTCCGCCATCCCGTTCGGTTCTCAGCTTCGCGTTTTAATTCGCTCCAGGTCTTCCCTACTTTCTTTGTCTCTGCAGTGATCGTGCGCCGCCAGGTCTGCTTAGGACGGTCACGTTTACGTTGCAGTCCAGGGCTTGCCTCGGTGTATGGTTATCCTCCCTTCGAAGCGTGTGGCCGATCCATTGGTTTGGTTTTACGAGTATAAAGAGCGGGAGATCGGAGAATAGATAATATATTATATGAATGCAAGTAGGCTTAGTGTTTTTTCTAAAACAAACGCGGACAAAGGCGCGGACAAGCAGGTAGTATTCATTCAAATTAATTAAGCATGAGTACTAAGCGCCGCTAATGTGCTTTAGCTGTACTAATTTAATGTAATGTTCCGAGGAGAAAAGCTCTTACCTACATAAAGCTGCGGTTATAAGACAATAATGTGATTATCCCTATTGGAAACATTGAAATCTATGTCTTTCTTGTGTTTTACTTGAAAATTTTCCGTAAATAATCCATTCATTCGGGTTAGTCCACTCTGATCATTTATTCGGGTTAGTCCACTCTGATCATATGATCCGTCGCGAGTAGAAACTGATCATGCTTTTGGATACACTCTGATCACGATATCAGTTTCGAATATGTTCAGAGTGGATATTAGGTACTGTATAAAACGTTGTGTCGGTGGAATCTGATCACGATCGCGTGATGATCGTGTACCCAAAAGTATAATCACTTTTCACTCGCAACAGATCATATGATCAGAGTGGACTAACCAGATATTATCAATATAAGTTGCATGTCGCTATATATAGCCAGTTTATAGATAGCATAAGAAGTAGTAATAAGTCAGATAAGTACCGAATAAGCAAATTTGGCAATTAACACATAAAAACTGTACTTGTTAGTAAATGAGATAAAAATTCAAAGCAAGTCTATTGAAAATTTAAAGAAAGCTACGTCACCGATACCCTACTCTAGAAAAAAATAGAATAGCCTTAGTTACACATTGAGTGGCCATCCCAGCTACTAGATTACACAGAAGGGCACACTTAAAGTTAGATGAACACTGAGATTTTCGGCTAATTAGAATAGGAAAAGATAGGATTAAATAAATGTAAGACCTCTATAATAACTATAATAATAAAACACGGTAAATAAATATAAGGTACACAATTCCCTGCACGTAATCGGCAGGGAACGTATCAGCTTACATTAAAATAAAAAAAACTAAGGCTAACCCCTCTACTACATTCTACAAGAATCTAGATGTAATCCAGCCCAAGTAGCATGACCTGTGGAATATAAATACGATATGATAAACCATTTATGGACATTTAGCCTGTCAAAATACGATGAATATAGCCGCCATGTTGAATTTTGTATAGAAACGATACGATATCCACGATGCGTGGCCATGCTAGTGGGGCTGAAGTTCTGGCTACCCCATTTCGGGAACACAGTCGTAATATTAGATTAGAGATTACGGTATGACATCAGTTTTAGGCTGCGTTTCCACTGTGGCGGAGCGGAGAGGAGCGGTACTTAGCGGTGCATGAATTGACCAGTTCAGGTCAATTCACCGCTAAGCACCGCTAAGCACCGCTCCTCCGCTCCGCTTCAGTTAAAACGCAGCCTTATGCTCTACTAAAACCTAATAATACATGTGTTACTCAAAACAGAACACTGCTCGTCACCTATTCAGGTGTCTATTGTCGGAAAACAAGTTGCACAGCGAACCAAATGTAAGTACTTATACTTATGTTATTGTTTTAGACTAATATGAGGGCGTTATTCCTTGAGAAGGAGTAAATAATTAAATTGTCAGGAGATATTAGTTTTTTTGCTCTATTTACAGTTTTTTTTTAAATAATAAGGTCTTATTACCTGTAAACCTATTTGAATTTTAATACTTATCCTTATACCCGATAATCGCCTAGGTACTCGTACTATAAATAAAATAGCAAGCAAAATCCGCTATATTCCCTGCATCAAAGCGAGTGGTTGATAGAGCGATGCATTAATTCACTTTGCGGTGCACTCGAAAATTTTATTAGTTTACCTACTTCGCTGTACAAGGCTTTGTTAGACAAACCACCGGGCTGGTCTACGGTATTAGCGACCGCCTGCGACTTCGCTTTTTAAACTTTAGATTTCTTGTGTGGGAATTTCGGGAGTAAATTTAGCTTTAGTTACTTCTCATTACATTGGCTATCTGCCAAACAGATAGATAGACAAAAAAAGTTAAAATATGTTATTTTGATATATTTATTATATACCGTATACCATGCAATATGCATTTAGTAAAAAAGCGGTTATTTTAATATTACAATACAAACTCCAATGTTTTTATTGGTGTCGAAAAGTGCTCTTTTTGATTGAATGTCGGCAAAATATTACTTTTTTTTAGCGTTTTTGAGCTGTTGTAGCATCAAACGTTGCAATGTTAGGGTTTTTGGAGTGAAAGCTAATGCCCATATTTAGCCCTACGCTAAATTATATTCTCCATAAAAATGGTAAATTATAAATAGTTTATATAATTTTCTCAGAGGTAGAGTTTTACGAGATTAATAAAATTCGTTAGATTTATGATTTCGTAGCGGTTAACTACGAACGCTACGAATTTAAAGATATTTTCATATTTTATGCTTTTAGTTCTGCCAAGTGGGGTAAGCTGTATAAAATATGATGGTTGTATTTTAGATTCATTTCAGAACCTTAAAAATATTACTAAAAGAAAACAAATATGAACAAATAAAAATATGACTATGATGAGTTTGGTGGTATAATTGATGATGATGATCTCCGACCGTATTTCGGCCAAGGCGACCAATCTCTACGGAGATATTATAGTGCACAAGTGTGTACGCAAACGCAGATGCACTCTCTCTTCCGTTACTCTCATAGTCCGATGGGACGGAAAACCGACAATTTTGCAACATTAAAATCTGTACATGAAAAAAATTCATTGGTACAGGCCCGTGACTGAGATCGAACTTATATCTCTCGCTTGGAAGATGCACGTCGCTTATATTGGTATAATTATATTAATGTTCATGAAGTTATTGTTCTATGAGCAAAATCTTTTTAGAGCTTGGGTTTTTATATTTTTGGGATATTCCTTTGGGGCGCCGAGTGAGGCGGGTCATTGAGCGACCTACATGTGATTACACACCTATAGGTATTGTCAAGATTACATTGAGGTATCACATTGTGACCGTAGTTAGGCTCCCATATTATTTATCTCTAGAATTATATATAGGTATTGTTTTGAAATAACGTTAATAATGTTGAAAAGCTTTCTTCTTCTTAGCTAGGCGTTACAATTCGGAAGTTATTCACTATGGGTGCGCCCACCACCGGGCCCTACACCCTCCACTGACCCTCGGATCTGATAACTCATAATTTTGAATCGCCATAGACCCGAGCACCTTATTATGCTAATGGCGATTGTAGTTAGTGCAAGTGCCTGTTGTCGCAATTATGAGTTATTTCTGTCGGTGGTGGGCGCACCCTTAGCTAATTTTGTTAAGATTTTGAACTACTATATTTGAGAGTAAAAAAACAATCATTCATCAACACTTACAACAAGTCAAACTTTTTAATACAATATGCTGACAACCTTCTATTAGAATTTCAGAGTGTGATTGCATGTTTTCTTATGTAGTAGGTACTATTTGCAGCTATTTAAATTCGCCCATAATTGAAGATACAGCAAGTAGAAATAATATTGATGCTACGTAATATTTCTTTATACAATGCCTTCCATAGTGAACTTACACGTATGTTAGGAGACGTGTACGGAATTACAGTTTTAATTAGAATTTAGCTTTCGGTGCATTAAGGTTAATGGTAGTAAGAACATTTGCATATTTACTTAGCGGAATGCCAGTATACGGGTTATATTATGACTTTACTAACATTTAAAACAATTTTAATAAGTCGGTGAATGTTAGATGAATATAAGTACCTACTTTGGTATTTATTGAGGTATAGGAAGTTTTGACTTAATTGATTTGATTTACTGACAGGGATAATGCATTCATTGCATGGATACATAATAGTGTACCTAGGTACTGTAATAATACTTAGTGGTGACCTACACATACTTAGATCTTTATTTGAATACCAGCAATAACAAGCAGCACCGGTATGATGAACTTGGTGAGAGCGAGATGTCTCACTTTTAAACGTGTAATTCACAGAGCTATTAATAACTAGATAAACTAAGTGGATGTACTTTGCATGTAAAAAATAGACTCAAGAATTAGAATAGACACTCGTTCTCGAGCCTGGACTGAAGGAATTACGGCTGATAGAAATAGTTTGCAATCCCTTTTTACACACCAAGTTGAAACTCTTGCCTTGTCTAGTTATTACGTTAGCTCTGTGGATTTGAGATTTAAAAGTGAGACATCTCGCTCTCACCAAATTCATCATACCGGAGCAGGAGTTATTATTTTTCCTAGACATTTCGGGTATCATTTATTACTATAGACCATACATAAAGCATCCTACCTCTTATGTATCAATTGGCTGTTCACCATATATAAGTTTTGAACCATTAACTACCCTATAAACGATCAAACTGTCCAAAGTTGTTGTTTATACTAAAATATCTTGCCTGAACCGGGTATTTTACGAGAACGACGTCTACCCAGCCTCGGAAGTTTATCCTTAATTGTGTAGGTTTCCATAGCTTGGAAGTTTGGCATAAACCTTTTGAGAACACCTTTCTTTAGTGAATTGTTATGGTATTTATATAATCATCGTTATAGTCATTTACCCCTTTTTCATTACGCTAAGGGTAAAGGAAATATAATTTCTGTCGAAATCCATATTGATCAAGATTTAGATAAAGTATTTACATAATACGTGAAAAGAATAAGGTACATTCAGACGCGTACGTAATCCTTCAAACGCGATTGGTCCAACTCCCGCATGTACTCGAGTATGTAGGTGTTATTATAGTGCATTTGTTATTATCAACATAATCCATTTGGCCGGGATAAATAAATTACTAGTATGTCCAGTTCACTCACCCTTTCTGGAAAATGTCACACACCAAATTGCGTCTTCATTCGACGTTACACAATTCAATAAAACAATATGGCGAGTCGAAATTGGCATGAAATATTAATGTTTCGCTGTGTCAGACCCGCGCGCTGGGACCTCGCTGGTGTAGACAAATGGATTTAGGTATATATAGGTATATTAGGATATTATGCGTATATAGCCGCCCGTAAGTCGATAAACATTTGACAGCGTATGAGATTTCCACTGGCATCACGTGGGCATGACACGCAAGATTTCGGGACACTTAGGTCAGGTTTATTATATTTTCATGGACAATTAGTATCCCACGATTTCGTCCGCGTGAAAAGGCATTACACCCGTACGAAACCTGGGCGGGTCATATATAACCTATAGCCTTCCTTGTTGAATGGCCTATCTAATACTGAAAGAATTTTTCAAATCGGACCAGTAGTTCCTGAGATTAGCACGTTCAAACTAACAAACAAACTCTTCAGCTTTTTATTATATTTTGCCCGCACTTCGTCCGCGTCAACAAACAGAATAAAATATTTTAAAGACTTCTGCGTAAATTATATTTTTTGTTTTATTTTCTTTGGCAGAAGAACATACTATTTTCTCCGCAACCCGATCTAGACACGACATATTTCGTGAAAAGCCGCGTGTCAATTCCAAAAACGTTTGCCCCTGTGATTTATTAATTGTTACAGCAAAAGATAACTTAACAGGGAATTGAATTCTTTTAAAATGTTGAATAACTTTTTAAGACTAATATTTTCACCTGGGCTGTTAAGGGTTCTACAGGTTATCTAGACCTTCAATTTTAACGTTATTAGAAAGTGCTTATCTGCTGGCAACTTTTCCGGGTATTTTCATATCTCTCAAAGTTTAGCTGGGCTGCTAAGGGTTCTATATAACCTTCAATTTTTTTCTTCATATCATTTTACGTTAAATTTTTTGGATAACTTGAACCGTTTACGCAGCGCACGCAACGGAAGTCTAACACTGATTTTCCCCGTTTTTTCCACATTTTCCTCTTATTCTTCGTCCCTATTGGTCGCAGAATAGCCTAAAGCCTTTCGATAAATGGACTATCCAACACAAAAAGAATTTTTTAATCGACCAGTAGTTCCTGAGATTAGCACGTCAATCAAACTAACAAACAAACTCTTCAGCTTTATTATAATATATATATATAATATATATATATAGTATATAGGTATATTATTCATAATAGCTAATTACGGTCATAACTAAAGCCATACTTATTCTTTGTTTCAGAACTTCGCTTACAATGAGCCATACACGGAGATGAAGAAACAGGACCAGGCCAGCCTGTCCCCAGTGAAGCCAGCGTTAAAGCGAGATAGCGGCGACGAGCACTCCTCTCGCTCTAGCACCAGGTCTGAGAGAGAACTCAAACTACCACCAGAAAGATCACCGAGTGATGACTTGAGGAAGGAGAGGCGGTTGTCCAGGACTAGTGAAAGTTCTAGGGATACATTTGAAAGGTAATCTTTTCACGCATGAAGAAACAATCTGCTGTAGTGTCTGCATTAGGTTCCTGTTTTCATTTATTTTACAATTATCGGGATGAATGAGGCAATTTAAAAATAATAATTCATAATAATAAAACTCCCTAAATATTCATCACAATAATAAAACCTACAATACTACTACAGTAGTTAGGTAGAACCGACACCAAAATGAGACGGTGCCTGTCGTAATCGTAACACGAAATTGGACATCTTACTCTCGTCAATTCGTAAATGTCCATATTGGATTCGGTCCACAATGGTTCTGATGGTTCCACATATATTTTTGTCCCAAATACTTTAGATAGGTCAAAGCAAAGTTTTTAAATCAATAGAAAAACTTTTGCTATAAACGCTTATGTAGACTTTGGCACAAGAAATATTTTGGGTGAATTTCATTTAAATGCATGAAGATATTATATTAAATATTTTATCTACCTATTACTTCTGATGTGTAATAATGTGAATTCTTTGTATGAACTTTTCCTTTTCACGTACTCTTTCTAAACTAGTGTTTTGCCAGAAAATACAAGAAAGCTATACCCTAAATTAATTCCTAGCTTAGATATCTTTACATTCCTATGTAGTAACACTATGTGTAATATATTGTAATTTGTTTGTGCTTTCAAAGCATTGTATGAAAATATAAAGGAGAGGATCCGTTAGTTCTAGCCGCAGAAAATAAAAGTGTCTATAGTTCGACACAATTTACTTAAGTTATTACGAGCATTAGTTTATGTCCGACCATCAATCAATCGTGGAAGATATATCGGATTATCGGAGATATTTTTATTATAAAGGAACTGTATTAATGCTGCCCGCTCCTTAGAAATATTGGAAAAAACGCTGTTACAACTAGATTTATGTTTGAATATGACCACAATATAGTGTTAAGTAGGACATACAAGAGGCACTTCATTTGTCCCGGACATGACGTCAAAATGTAAGAGTGCCTCGAAATTTTAAATTGTACTACTTCAATTTTCTTGTCGCGGTCGAGCTTGAACGGTCGAGCGAGGCAGGCAGACAAACGACAAGCACGTCACGTGATCACGTCACGGTCGTCGCGTCTGACATTTTGAGCGAGAGAGAAATATATTGTCTTCCATGCGAGGCGAGGCGCCATGACAAAAGCACGTCGCGTCTGACATTTGAGGCGTCAGGAGGCGCGCATATTTCGTACTATAATAACTTCAAATGGTTCAGTCAGTAGGTACGCCTCGCCTCATTTGAAGTGGGACATTGTACTGGCTCAGGACAAAAAAGAGGCTACTCTTACAAACTCTTTTTCAAGTCGTGTCCTACTCAACACTACCACAATACATCTACTAGGTATGCTCTGGTACAATCAAACCAATAAATCTACACACATAGAAAGGAATATTTACCAAAGTGTATTTACAAAAAGTAGCGAACAAGATTTATCAAATAGAATTATTATTTTAGAAGCATAGAAAATTGATAGGAAGAGGTTAATTCTTGAAAAGTTTAATTTTATCAGAAATGCAAAGGAAGTTTAACAAAGTGAATAATATTGAATGACCCGAGATCAGCTTTAGGGAAATCTGAATAATAATGTCAGTAAAGTAAATGCAGTTGAGAACTTATCTCATCTGTTTATGATGCCACGATAGAGTACTAAGTTTCTCAAAGCTTTGTTCTTCAAAGTGCCCACAACTTTATCCGCATAGAAGAGGTCAGTAGACTTAAGTAGAGTTAACTTTTTAATTTAGTACTGCGAACTTATATGTGAGAGTTTTTAAATGTAAAAAGTATATTTTTTATACTTAACTGCAGTAACGTATTATAAGTTAGGTACCTACTATGCTATTGCTCGCGATTTCGTCTGTAAGACTCCCCCAGGGCACGCCAAAAGGCTGCTGCAATATGGGGGTTTAGCCCATAGATAATACGCTGGGCAGGTGCGCAGGCAGGTGACCGCAATGTTATTTTCGGATGTTAACTCGTAAATATAAAGCTGAGGAAGTGACCGCAGTGTTATTTTCGAATGCTATGTTCTCAACACGTCCACATAAAGCTAACCGTAAATTAATGATTGCAGACAAGACTCAAAATCATCATCCCTCACCAGCCCGAAGGTATCGAGGAAGTACTTCACGAACTGGAAGCAGGCATGTGACAAGACGAAGGACAAGACCAAGGAGCTGCTGAAGAGGTGGCGGACCCTCCCCGAGGCGGAGGCGGAGATGCAGGCCCCGGGAGAGGAGGAGAAGAATCATAACAGCTGGAGCGTGCATGTTTGGAGTGAGTGATTTCATTTTTAACAATGCTTTTATTTATTTTATTTACGGCAGGCTATTAAATAGGTGAAAACACATAGATAGAATATACGTCGACATTCAGGCATAGCTATGCTAAAAGTAGTTCTTCTGCCGTAATTACGAATGACTAAAATGACCTATGATACTTTTTGACAGACATGCAATCCTCATTATTAATGGTCTGTTAATCGGATGCTTATTTACCCTAAGTTGAGGTGTTGGATGTTTTGGAATGCACTTTCCGGAAAAATTACTACATGTTAAAGAAGTTATTTTCATGTCCCGTTACCGGGTAGTTTTGCATTCGTGAATTTTCTGGATTTACGGATTTTATATTTTAATAAAAACATGTTTTAAAAAGCTGATCCCATAATTTCTTAATAATTTATGTTCATATAAAACGCATGCGATTATGCGATCACTGGTTATTAGACTTACCAACTAAGCACTTAACTAACTGCTAAGTGTTTCGCATTTCCATTCGCGATGTTCCCAGCGATATTTGTCCATCATTACGAGTACGACCAAGCTCAGAGTAAATAGACTTCCTTTTGTTGGCATTTACTTACCGAGAAATAAAAGAACTTGAGATTTCATTATTGTATTAGATAATATAATAATGAGAGATGTGAATATTTCTTGTAACATCTTCTTCTTCTTCATCAGCCTATTGCAGTCCACTGCTGGACGTAGGCCTCCCCCAGGGCACGCCACAAGGCTATTGCCACAGGTGGGTTTTGCCCATAGTCACCACGCTGGGCAGGCGGGTTGGTGACCGCAGTGTGATTTTCGGACTATATTGTCAGTACGGGAGGCGCTGCTGCCCACCTCCCGGAAACCCTTAATTGCCTCGTACGATCGTATCCATAGGCAGGCAGGGGTGGTACAAACTCTACTCTGCCGGCATCACGCGGCGGGTGGAACAGATAAATATTCCCAAACTTTACAACACATGAATCTTGTAATGTCTTGTATCTATGCAAAGGTATATAAATATATGGATATAATAATTCAAGACACATCCATAACTCAAAAACAAACGTCGATATTCATCATATCAATGTTTGCACCCACCGGTATCTATGCAGCAGCAGGCTGGGTGGGCATCCCAATTACACTAATCGGTCGTATAATTGTTTGACGTAGATTATCTCATATTTTCAAACTCTACTGAAATATTTTTTAAATTATATTTCAAAGATTGCTGGCGATGATCCTCAAAGATGATTAATCCATTAGCTGTTATTATTTTCTCACGATGACTGTTTTTTGTTAATTTAATGACTTATTATTGTTTTTTTAGGTTTATAAGTTTATGTAAGTATTAGCTTAGGATTTAGGGTTGGTTAATGTATCACAATTGTTTTGCAGTGGACTCTGCTAGGATTAATCATTTCTCTAAATAAAAATGTAATCTGTTTGAGTGCCAAATAAAAAAAATTGTTAAAAATAATAAGAATAAATATTTGACATTGAGTCCTCGAGATCTAGAGATCAATTGTTTATTGACCACAGTTCGCCACAATATAGTACACAGCTATTGCCTTCTCTGCGGTTTACTGCATAGTAGCAGAATCTAATACTAATACCAATGTTAGAACACTTGTTTGTCTTAAATTTAACCTGACGATAAGTAAAGTGACATGAAAGATGGCAAAACACTTAAAATCGGCTCTTATAAGACCGAATAAAATACATTCAACTAATCCCACAGTAAGATCACTAGGTATTGTCTTGTCGGAGTACTAAACTTATACCTTACTAAAATAATAGAGGTATGATTAGCAAAATGCTATGAAAGCTACACATAATATAAACAACCTATCCACAAAATTAAAACCTTCTGTTATATCTTGTATATATTCAAATCCTTAGTTAATTATATCTAAGAGACCCATAAGTTTTTATGTTATAAAGATGTTAAAGCCGCAATTTTAATATAGTAGATTACTGAAGATTTCGGAGATAATAAACCTATTTGAAAAGGAAGAAGATTAATCGTTGAAACATGTCTCGGCTGAGTCTTGTTAACGTTCTTATCAGACAACTGTAATATTCTTTAGCGATCTCCCTAAAGCAATTCTGATTTTTATTAAAATTATAATATTAGTCTCCATGTTTTATAGAGTTTTCTTATTCTAGATTTTATATTATGCTATACTTATTGAATGTTTTACACAAGGCGTCATAAACTTAATATAGTAAGTATTTTAATATTGAGGATATTATTAGGGCCAAATTAACCTAATTCCGTGGCTTATATTAGTGATAAATTATTCACATGATTGATAAATATGTAATAGCTAATTGACGAATTAGTTAACATAATTTGACAAACATTTTCCATCATCACGTCATTTGAATAACTAGCGGAAAGTTACGTACAGTTTTCATTGATGCGTGTTTGACCCCATATAAAATTTAAAAAAATAATATGTTGTTATATCTTTGTTAAAAAGACTAAAATAAACTCTAACATTACTGAAAGTAAAGTGGAATGAAAGGTAAACTTCACTTGAGGGTAGACTCAACTCAAAAGATACTTGATATTGTTCGAGGCGGATGAAGACTTTCTATTTATGGTAGTCTCGATCAATATGATTAAGATTTAATACTGGCATGAATTTGATATCCTTATTACATATGAATAAAATTATATTATACTAGCTGTTCTCCGAAAATCCGCTAACTCACGTACAGAAAATTACAGATTTTTATAGAAGAAAATATCTTAGGACTATGATTAAATCTGTATTTGAGATGCCTCCTAAACTTTTTTAAATTCATAGCAAATAAAAAATAAATAATTTAAAATATCAGTGCTATCTGCTTCAGCTACTACATTCCATTCGTACAAAACCACAATTAAAGAATCACATTAATAAAACAGCAGACCTATAAAATAAACAATTGTTATTTATTGCAAAAAATTATGGTAACTAGGCAGTCTAAGTTCAACTTCATTGTAACTGTGACATCGTTAGTTTGTGTTATTCACAGACTAGTATACATAATGTACTTCGTACTGGCCTAGTGTCATTCATCAACTAACGCAATGAAGAATGTACCTACTTACAACTAGGATAAAGCTATTGGCAATATTAAAGCACGTTTTCCAAGCGATAAGTTACTATTTCATCCAGAAATAGAGGAAGGCTCCTCTTATTAGAATAAACTGTGAACTAGCCCCTAGGGGTATCTTTGCACTGGTTGCTACTTATTTTAAAAGTTGTACGAGTATGCTTATTAACTCTTAAATTAATTAAATTATAATAAAACACTATATCAGATCTGAAATTTTAATACGAAACCTTGCTTATCGTATGAGTTGATTTCACTAACGTTGTAAGTTTAGGTTTACAAGTCATCTAGGTACCTTAGAGCATTTATTTTAAAAAGCACTCACGCCAATTCTTAATTTGTTTCCGGTCATAATGTTTGCCATCTTAACAAATAATTACAACAGCGAGGCAGTAAACACACGAGTTCATTAGGTCATTAAACTTTAAAGTCCTATTCCGTCTAAAGTCCCTTACCGCGGGGAGCAAACACTTATAGCGTGCCCTTTGCTCCTTAACCTACATTTCCCCTAACCTTTCTTAATCTACGAAACAAACGTCGGTTTTTATATAACGCATTTCGTGCGTAATATCGATGAAAAACGCCTGTACGGTATGGAGCAATAAAGATGTTCCACTACCTACATGTTGTACAATTCGTTAACCATATACAGATAACATAAAAATATATGTAAGCACATACTTATATTGAGTGAACGTATATGATCTTCCTCTCTGATATGCTGAAGGCGGATCTATAGGTCATAAATCAGCCAAGTTGCATTTGAAAATGTAGTTTAACATCAAACGGGAAAATTAAGTAAGAAGCTATTATTCCATTCAAACCAGTAAAGTACCTACATTATCAAAATGAAGTGTTGTAAATATACACAACACAGTAATTTAAGCATTTCTAAAATGGTATGCAAATAGGTAGTCAAGAGACATTTCTCATTGATACTCTAGATTTTTATTGATGACGCTCGTTACTCGGATCTTATTTGGGTATTGGCAAATAAAAACTCATTGTTTGTTATATTTTTTTTTTCTAAAAGCATAAGAAAAAGGCATCCTTAGACCTAACAATCTCTGTCTTAGTTTACAAAAATCAAACAAACCAACAATCCATGCCTACAATAGACTGTGGTAACGACGTTTATTCTCGTGATTTGTGGCCATTCCCGGTTGTCGCGAGCCGCATACTCATAAAGCCTATTTTTATATCGATCAGGTATCCGTGAGCCCTCGCCACTATTTCCGTGGAAATGGTACGGAACAAACGTGCACTGAATTTAGGACAGCCGACCAAGATACGTTCTCGATTTATTGACTTTGAGGGATACAATGAATATGAAATGAAGCTTAGAAGTCAGAAAAGGCAATATAATTGTTTATTACTGCGTTGGAAATGCTACCAATAAATTTTGGAATGGTTTTGAATACCCAAGGCATATTCAACAGATATCGAGACACAAAGGGATCATGAAAGGAAACAATGACGTTTTGGGTAATATCTTAGTTGAAACTTTGGTAATTACTTGAAAATTTTGAAACTCTGACATATGAACAATTGTTTAGAACTCTTAACACCAACCATGTGTTAGGTTGGACATTTATATTTCTAACTAAAACACAAACCAACTAGATTACGACATACAAGTGTCAAATACATCTCGTGGGCAAAGCTTTCTTATGACAAACGGTAATTGGAAACAAAGAAATGGGTCCCAAATTACGCACACGTACATTGAAGAAGAAAATAGCCACTCAGAAACCAATTGCTTCAATATCTCAAGTAAAAGGTAAAGTGAAACGAAATACGAGAAAGAGCAACAAGAAGGAGGAGGGTTTCTATAAATTCCAGAACATGATGGTTCGCTTTACGTTGGCTCAAGAAGCCCCGGTTGAGGTCAAGTCCTTGCATAATAAGGACGCAAAAAGGCGCATGAAACGGAGGTCCCAAAAGTAATCACCATTCATCAATGCAAAGACGGGAAAAGGGTTCGAACTATTCACGGTAGTAAATAGGTTCACCTGCGAGCCTATCGGGATGGTTGAATCGATTGGTTTATAATTTATTTTCTATGTTACCTACACCATTGTAACTGTATAAAGATCAATGTTTTAAGCTGCAATGTCTTTTTATAATACCTATACATACATATTGGGGTCATACATACGAAATGGGGTAGCCAGATGTAAATGATCAATGACAAGTTGATAGCTCATCGCCTGAGAGAATGCCCGAGTAACTTAGTCGACTCTTACGATATGCACGGATGTGGCTGATGTACGAGTATTCTAGTGAAGTTCCGTCTCTATCATCAGTAAAGTATGTAGGTATCTGGAATGATTATTTAGTAATTAAAATAAATGAAGCGTTATTGAGGGCCCCGATAGAGTTATACGGTTAGACAAAACAAATTTCAATCGAATTGGTAAAAGTAGAAATTAATTGCATGCAGATACCTACTTTGAGTGAAAAACAGAGTTAGGATTTAGAATAGATACCTACTCGTTCTAGAGCCAGGACTGAATGAATTGGCACTGAAAGAAATGCTAGTTATTATATAGCTCTGTGGATTTGTCGCATAAAAGATATATCTCCCTTTTATCTAAGTTCAAGCAACAAGCGCTGGGTACATTACTCATGCGCCTATATAGATCTCCTTTGACTGCATGTAGTAGTTAGCTAGCTGAACCGTCTTCTTTTCAAAATAGTGGAAGAATTATGATGGCGGAAGGAATTATATTATTATTAGTAAGTACCTTATATACCTATGTATAGGTATAATACCTACTAAAATAATACGTAAGTATTTGTAAAAAAATATTTAAAAGCCGCTTGGGAAAATAGGACACAATCAAACCGCTCTGGCTTTGCATCCGCGAAGAATGGATGCCTGTTTTATTCCTTTTAACTTCAATCAGAATAAATATAAAGACAGGCCTTATTTCATTTTGTCCCTATCTATATAAAAAATTCTACAAATATGGGAAATTTTATTAATGTACGAGTAGACTAAAAAATCTATTAATGAAAACATACCCTTCCTTCTGGCACGGGTTAAATTAATTTGGACTAACGAATTTTTCAGTGCATTCTATAGGTACACTTCTTCTTCTTCAGCCTATTGAAGTCCACTGCTGGACGTAGGCCTCCACCAGGGCACGCCACAAGGCTACTGCCACAGGGGGGTTTTGCCCATAGTCACCACGCTGGGCAGGCGGGTTGGTGACCGCAGTGTGATTTTCGGACTATGTTGTCAGTACGGGAGGCGCTGCTGCCCACCTTCCGGAAACCCTTAATCGCCTCGTACAATACGATATAGGTACACTGTAATTGTAAAAAAAAGTCTAGCTATTTTTGAAAATAATCTAAAGAAATGGCTTGTAGTAGGATTTTTCTACTTATTGTGCTAATGTTTATTAGGTTTTAAGCGACGAAATAAAAACCCTTCTACAATATTATTTTGCTGAAAGCATTTTACCAGCAGCAGCAGCGGAGATAAAGGTATATTTTTGCTGAATAACTGAATGCATGATTCATTTATTTTGTTCATGAAATATTAATAGACTCTCGAGCTTGCTAATTTAGCTGCATTGTTTGGCGTTCATGCGAATCGGCACTGGGAAAACGGGTTACTGACATTTTGGACGTATGATACACGTCTTGTTATTTTTATTTTTTCACTATGAAGAATGAAACCACTAAAAGTTGTACTCTTGGATGATGGTTTTCTACTCTTACGAGAAGACGTAGTTAGATTTCCACGTAATGCAAAATGTGTGTGAATTTTAACACTGTTTTAATTCAATTGGTAAAAGTTCCTCTTCTTATACTTCTCCATGTATATTACAGAATATCGTAGAGCATTAGTAGTCATCTGACGGGCATGAGAGAACCTAGAAGGTAAAGAATAATACCTAGTAGGTAAATAACATAGTCGTAAAAATACAATCTTTATTGTGCACTTGTAGATATTGCACATTTCAAATAATACCTTATTTCAGCAACCATTTACCGATATTAATGTGCATCATCATTATACAATGAATACTCGATGTGGAACGAATAAGACCAAACCCTAGATGCAAATTCGTAGGTCATAAAAGCCGCTTCGCATGGACCGACATGCAAATGACGTTTTTCACTTAACCCCTTTCTTTTTTTGACACATCCTACTAATATTTTATATGCGATAGTTTGTAAGACTGAATGATTGGATGTTTAATGCAAAAACTACCGAAGGGATTTCAATGAAACATATCAGAATAACATTATACACTATTATAGTTCACGGTGTCGTGGGCTATTTTAAATCGGGAAATTTCGTAAATTAATGTTTCTGCAGTCCACGTGGACGGAGACGCCGGTGCCCACTAGTATATTATTAAGGTACCTAACTTACCTAAAGATACGTAAGACCAAATGAAATTATGCAAGCAAAAAAGGATTATTTAGTACATTCATGTATATCATAATTCTTATCTACACTTGAAATAAGAGTGGCTGAAACCGTAGTATTTTTCCTATATTGCATTCGTCGTGTTTTGTTGGAACACGTAGCGCGTGCACAATACAAAAGTGCCACCTGAAAACTTTATTGAAAACCCCTGTCGGCAACAATTTACGAGAGGTCTGCTTTACGAGCTCAAATAAATACTTCCACGGCCATTGTTCTGTCAAAAAATTACTTTTTAGGGTTCCACAGTCGTCCACGTAGGTACTGTGGAACCTATAATTCAAAGACCAATACTTGATCCTCTGCTATTGTATAAGTAAAGATGGAGTACCTGTGTGCATGATGCCAACTTTTCTTGCCTATGGAGTTATCGCTTAATAACTTTACTCCGAGGTGCAAAGTAATATTTTGTATGGAATAGGCTTGGACTAAAAAGTCTTTCTTACTGAGTTTTACGATAAGAAGTGGTGTTTGATGAAACAAAAAAATATAACACCTGAAAGAGTTAAGATTCACACACAGGGCACGTTTGTGTAGGTACCTATGTAATCGAGATTTTTTTGTGATATAAAAAATCCAATGTTTACGGTCATTTCTCACAAGAAACTATTCGTTTTTACTTTAGAAACAGAACATTGTTATAAGGGTAGGAATTAGTTACCGCAGTGCGTCACAATAACGCGGACCCTTTTGAAAATAAAACGATATCACGCCCTTTTCATGTTTTGTTCCAAAAAGAACTTGCTTTTCAAGAATTTTATTAGGAGTAAACTAATAAAATTCTTGAAAAGAAAGTTCTTTTGGAATGGCGTGATTATAAGATTAATTTCATTAGGTACCATATGTGCTTTAGCTAGCCATTTCTACATATCAACTACCGGTAAATAGATAAGAAGAATGGTCGTGTAGGCGTAAATATACATAACAAATGTACATATATCAATCAATGCGTGAAATAGGGGTTCGATTAAACTGTTCAAAAGCTTTTGCCTATTTTTCACTGTAGTCTTGTGTTTAACTTCGAAAGGATAACGAACTCCTTAGATCAAATCTCCTGAATTCCAACAGTCAGAGATGCGTGCTTGTCACATTACCATACTGCGTTATTACGGAGGACGCCCATTACAGAGGACGTACGCATAATGTATGTCATATAATATCTAGGGACGGCCCTTTACTGCATTATAGATGTCGAACCGAGATATTTGGGAACAACTGACTGGGGGAAAGTTCTTGGTTGTCTCTTTCGCCATCTTTTTCTATGGTTGTAAGTTTTTAGTAGGTATATTTACCTACTGTGCTCTAGTCATTAATGAATGTGAAATTATGAGGGTTAGTTGAAAGATTTAGTTCATATATAACTTTACTTAGATTTAGATATACTGAACCTAGTTTTTTTTTTACAAATAATCTCTATGTGTACTTACTATGCTCAACTTCATATACAGAATGATTTTTGGTCGTCAACGTTCCCGAAAACTATGGAATCTCATCATCATGATCACTTTTCTCCATAGAAGCATACCTGGGAAGTGTCTGGTTTCCAAAATATTAGGGTCCAAAGTTGAATAAATAAACTACGTTTTTCTGCATAAATGCACATTGGCGCGTGTAGAAAGATTTTTTCACGAGAAATAATTAATATCTGTCTATGAAAAAACTAAATAAAAATTTTTGCTAAATTTTTGCCCGATCAAGTAATAAAATAAAAATTTTCAAAATTTTTTAAATAATAAACTTACTTTATTTGATGTATAGAGTACGTAACCTTCGTTAAGGGTGGCAACTAAAAAACACCATGTATACAAGTTAATATACCAAGAAAAGATTTTTTGAAAAATGAAGTTTACTTATGTGACCAATGTCTACAGCAACTTGGGTAAACCGCTGCAGCGAAGACCTGGAATGTCTAGACCTGGAAGACGAGCAGCCTCTAGCACAACTCAGCTCAGTGCAGACGGACAAGATGACTCTCTTCTTCACCGAACTTCTGGATCATGACCGTGACGATGTCATCTGTGATAATGATTTCGACCAACCGCACTGGTTTCGATGTAGAAGCCTGTGGCAAATTCATGATTTCTGACCGATATGGTCAAGTTATCGAGCTGCAGCCGCCATCGATTCAGCGCATGACGGTAACGTTCATGATACTCATGTGCATCGGTTACTATCGATACGGACATATCGAATTTTGACATCAATTCTATCTAGTGCGCGATAACCGAATTCTTTGGTTGATTTTTCAGTGATATGCTCCAAACAAGGTCAAAGATAAAATTAAATTATTAGTAATTGGTATCGTATTTTGACAGCTAGTCGATATTTTTTTTTTTTGTTTAGTTTATCCCGAAGGAAAGGACCATTTCTGGATGATGATGATGATATTAGATGCGCCCATATCGTAATCCACTCGGCTTACCTGCGTATAAAAATCTAGAACTGTCACTTTTGCAAGGGCAAATTCAGGTCCTGGGAAAAAAATTTTTTTTTTACTCTAGAAACATTTGACTTATCTCGCGCCTTATCGTATTAAATACGGGATAAATCTTAACGTACCGTATCGTTCCATTGGTCATGTTCGCGAAATCGATAATTATGGTGGTATAGAAGATACGAAATCCTTTATCGCTTATCGTGGTCGTGCTAGCCCGGCTGATGAACGACAGATGAGGGTATCGTTCCATTGGTCATGTTCGCGAAATCGATAATTATGGTGGTATAGATACGATACGAAATCCTTTATCGTATATCTACTTATCGTGGTCGTGCTAGCAGGTATGTGGTATCTCTACCCACAGTAAGTACACAAAAATTTGGGTGGAGGGAAGGGACGTAGGGTACATGCCCTTTGTAAATTCGCCTATGACTAGGAAAATAGATCATTATATCGGGTTTCTAATGGAAGCACTTAAGGTGTGTTACTTTAACTTATAATATTTCACACCAGATAGACTGATAGTAATCTTTGCATAGAATTCAATTTATGTGACAAATGGTAGTGGAAACCACTCCAATGCAGTTATATTTTTATGAGAACCTGTCACCAACCTTCCTCTGGTAGTGCTTCTAAACGAGCGATAATTTTCCGGCAATATGTAGCTGAAAATTGTACGTGGCGATATTTTTGTATCATGATTTGAAGTTGACAAATTTTTCAGAAATATGGTGCATCACTTTTAGGTCACATAAATGATAGGCAGGCAGTAGAATAAAATGTACCCAGCGCCCACCTTAGAAGGCACTTAAGTACCTATGCTAGCACCGTTCTTTCCATAGTAGGTACATGGCTTTGGTTGCTGATCTATACCGAAAGCATTTAGAACCTAAGTGCATACTCGTTTTTGCTTCTAGTTCTTAAAATACTTGATAATTGAAACGTGGGAAATCACCAGCAATATTACCGTGGATATTAAAGTTACCGATATAACTATATTGCTGGAAAATGTTGGTCCGTATAGGTATGATTGACAAGAAATTCCTGCAATATTAATTAATATCTGTCTATCAGTGTCATATCGACTTGTCATAGAGACTTGAGAGATTATTCGTCATCATCATCTTCCTGCCCTGTTCCCAGTTATTTGGGGTCGGCGCAATATGTACTTTTCTTCCATTCATCCCTGTTATCCATCATCTCATTGCTCACTCCCAGTACACGCATATTCTCTCTCACACAGTCCATCCAACTTTTCTTTGGTCTACCTCTTCCTTTATATCCATCCACATTCATGCACAACGCTCTCTGTAAAATATGCCTTTCATCCCGTCACTTTACATGCCCGTACCAAGACAGACGGTTACTTTGTAACTTGTCTGTGATCGGCGCAACTTTCAGATTTCCTCTTATATACTCATTTCTTATTTTATCCATTCTCCACACATTGTAACTCCACACATCCATCTCAACATTCTCATCTCACTGCAGTAGATTTTCATCCTTCTTCTTTACGGCCCAGCATTCAGATCCATACAAGACGACAGGTCTAATTTTTTAATTAACAATTCTTTAAAGCATATATATAACACAAGTCCCATATTATGATAACCTACGATGCAGTTAGCATATATAGGTATTTTATACATACATAGATAGATAGATAGATAGATAAAATTTTCTATTGTACTACAGCAAAAAACACATGTACAAGGGCGAGCTTAATGCCTAACAAGGCATTCTCTACCAGCTTACCTGGATACTTATGAATAACATACATACAAACATATAATCACGCCTTTATCCCTTACGGGGGTATTTTATTGCATCAAGTATTACATTATTTCATTGAACGATAAACATTATTTGCAGAAGTTGGCCCACTTCGCCGACTGGTCGACCAACTCGTCCGAGCTTCACATACTTCTGGAAGTCAAACAGGAGTTCATTGAAAATTTTATCAACCCACTTCCCGCAAAGTAAGTCCATCTTTGTGTTTCAATGAGATAACAAGATATTTTATAAATAACAAATAGAAGAGTTTCCATAAATGAGATAGCCAGTACCACATGATTTTAAAGGAAATCCTACAGTTATGCATTTACTATAGTGGGGCCAGGGGGTCTACTCTGAAATGCCGCTTTCGAATCTTTCGGTCCGACCGAAGCCCGACCGAATCGAAGCCTTTGACCCTACTACGAAATTGCTTCGGATTCATTCATTTGAGTTCACAACTCATTCGGAACCATTGAGAATAATTCACATTGACTAATATTATAAGCTTTCTATTATCTAGACTTATACCTGTCAAATAGAATTCGATCGGACCGAATGAAAAAACGGCGCGACTGATCCGATCGAAGGAAGTCCGTAGTAGGAAACACCTCGATATTCGGCCGATACTTCGTTTATCGTCACTTCAGAGTAGACGTCCTGATGTTAATTATATCAATTAGAAATATTTACCTTATTGCATAAGAGAAAGAAGACAAGAGAAGGGAGGTATATGCATGAACAGAAATGCAATTGATATATTCTTGGTTTTATTCCTGAAAAAAGGTAGCCATAACTGCAGGGTCATAAAGGAGATCCCATAGCCACGGGCATAGCGGGGACAGATGTAAATGATCAGTGACAAGTTGCTAGCGTATCGCCTCATCATATTTCTGCCCTTATTCCATTACTAGTGGACTACAGAAAAAAACCAAAATATCGAAATTATCCGGGATAAAAACATTTTTCCGGGATAAAAAGTAGCATATATGTTAAGTGGGACCTGTTATAATATATTCCTGAAAACTGCATCGAAATCGTTACAGCCGTTTCTGAGATTAGCGTGCACAAACGCACAGACAAACCGACAAACAGACAAAAATTCCAAAAATCATTGTTTTGGGTACTATTGCGTTGATAAAGGTATTCTATAATATTTTTTCTTATATATCTTCCATGTACAGACAGCGATCCGTTACATTTTTATTATATGTATAGATTTATGGGGTCAGCGCAATATGGTTTCGGCAATTTTTGGCAAGTTATCGCCTTATATAAGGTCTATCGAAAATTTGTGATTATCTTTTGACACGAAACTAAAAAGAAACAACTTTCACTACATATGGGACCAACTCCAAAATTTGGAAAAAAAAAAGCTGTTCCATACATTTCAGTGCAGTAATTATTCGAGATTGTATGGAACAGCTGATTTTTTTCCAATATTTCGGAGTTGGTCCCATAGTGAATGTTTTACCTACCAAGTTCCGTGTCAAAAGGTAATCACTAATTTTCGATAGACCTTATATACTAATATAAATAATTTAGATATCGCAAAACAAAGGCACAACTGTATCATTGTCGTCACTAATGCATTATTTACAAATGTTGCCAAGTTGGCAACTTGTCGGAGCCGAGTTGAAAGTTAGTTCCCCTGTAGAGATTAATATGAATGTTCAGAAACACTTGTGTAGAGCGGGCTCTCTCGTATGAATATTGTGTGGATTTGTTTTGAGTAACTGTCTATGTAAACATAGTCTAAAGTTGTAGGTTAGAATCATAGGCTTCCAAAATGGAAACAATCCTATTTTAAGTGCAATGTAGGTAAGCAATTAGTCTTGGTCTCGAATCCCAGTAGGTGCAAACATTGATATGATGATTATTGATGTTTGTTTCCGAGTCATGGATGTTTCTATATTTATATACAGTTGCTTAGTAGCCCGCGGTTCCGGCTTCCCACGAAATCTCTGCCCTCGGCAAGTATTAATATTAACAAGGAAGAATCCTCATTTCATGTGTAAAGTGCAACACGAGTAATTGAAAAATAAGTGTAAATTAAACTTGTAAAGTGTGTAGTAACTTCTGAACGGATAATGACGAAGTCAGAAAATGATAAATCCTTTTTTTAGAGTACAAAGTACATAAAAGCAAAAATTGAATTAGTAATAAATAACATTGTGCAATTAGTAGTTTAGTATACCTTCAAGATCAAATCATCAATATCAATCATCATCTAACTAGACTGCAACTCATATAATTTTCTTCAAGATGGGCTGAACTCCCGTACTACCGTCGCGTATGCGGACCGGACGCAGACACCCTCGGTCTACCAGGTCGCACCACCCTGGAGGGCTGGCTGGCGAGGTGGGCTCTCTACCTCAAGGACATGAAGCGGTTCGTCGACCTGCCACTCTATCTGCAGTACCTGTGCAAGATTCTGTTCCATGTTGTTGATAGAAGAAGTAAGTAAGGGCATATAATGGTAAATATAAATGACTTTTTGTTGGCTGGTATCCTCTGCATCAGTCAAGTATTGTTTGATGTTTTAAAACGTATAATCCGCAAGGAGTAATAAATTTAATAATGGAACATTTTGCACTTTTCGTAAGCAGAGTGCAAAATCTCGGACTATATAATATTGAACCAGCTGATGACACCCACTTCGCCCGTGTGGACTATCGTATGTAGCCTATATCCTTTTCCGCACTTTCAACTCATCTTCCTGCCCTGTTCCCATTTATTTGGGGTCGGCGCAATATGTTCTTTTCATCAATTCATCCCTATTATCCGTCATCTTATTGCTCACTCCCAGTACACGCATATCCTCCCTCACACAGTCCATCCAACACTTCTTTGGTGTACATCCATCCACACTCATGCACAATGTTCTCCGTAAAATATGCCTTTCTTCCCGTCGCTTTACATGCCCGTACCAATACAGACGGTTACTTCGTAACTTGTCTGTGATCGGCGCAACTTTCAAACTTCCTCTTATATACTCATTATATATATAAGAGGTATATCATCAAGTATATAAGAGGAAGAATGGATAAAATAAGAAATGAGTCATTTCTTATTTTATCCATTCTTGTAACTCCACACATCCATCTCAACATGTATGCAAATTTTCAAGAATTGAGTAAATGAAGTGTGAAGTATTAACAAACAAACTTACTTTTGTATTTATAATATTAGTTGGGATTGTATCAATGTATCTATCTAATAATCCTAGAGAACGTCACTGGTATTGGCGAAACATATGTCGACATACTCGTATAAGTAGTTTCTGATTAGAAGCTATGCAATTGCATGTACTTATTGCACACATGTGCCCGAATATGCTTTCTCATCGCAACTGAAGTTGCTAGTGATTACAATAATTAGATGTCAGGTCGAATATCAGTGGAGGGTGAAAAACCAACAAAGTTGGAAATCTCGGATAATAAAAATATTCAATACCGACAATCTGCAAGACCCGTTGTTCTAGTAACGACTATTATTTCCCTTACCACCGCTAGTAGACTGAGAATCGGTTCACTAATCTATGCCTCGTTTATGGTAATTTCATGACCGACCCAGGTTCGTTCCAGTGGCTCCTCTGTAATTGAATACGCTGAGAAACCCTAACGTAGCAGACAGAGGAACCTATCTAAATAGGACTCTACAGTGGCGCAATCAGTCACGCCTCTAGTGTCGTGAAATAACAATAGTATGTTGTTAGTAGTTGCAGCAAATATAAATAATTCTGAAGATTTCCATGACATTTTGAGGCTAAAGAGTCTCTTTATTTTAAAAAATATTTTATATACTAAGTACATTACATCTAAAGTCATAAAAATAAATTAGTAAGGATACAATATCTTTCGAACCCTTCATGAATGACCGGTGAATTTAATTTAGTGCTGTATATACCTATGTTATATTTAGTTAGTGTTCGACTGGATGCGTTACCACTGGTATCCTATTGAGAAAGTCCATATGTACGTAGTTCACTAAGACTGGGGTTATAAACCTTTCCGAACTATGTTATGTTGCGTTGGCAGAAAATCTTTCGCTGTAGGTATTAATTACGGTTCAAAATATTGTTCTGTGTAAATATTTGTCTACCTTGAAAAATCGAGATTCTGCTGCAAATTTACAAGATTAATTTGTTACCAAGTCTGCCGAGCGCCTTACATGACATTTGACCATTTCGGGTCAGTTAATATTCGCCTGTCCATGATTTTTTTTCTTATCGAATCTGAACCTTTGTGATTTCTGGGATACCTTTATTGTAGTGTTATTTTTACTTTCTTTTTACATGTACATTCATATAGATATAGCCATTTTCTCCAAAATGGGGTAGCCAGAACTGCACGATAATAAACAGATCTATCAGCCACGTGTAGCAAACTGGTGATATATGTAAATGATGAGTGGAAGTAAGTTGCTAGCTCATCGCCTAAGAAAACGCTCTGAGTTCCTTACTTTCTTTTTGTAAATCGAAAGTGATAAAAGTACTGCACTTGCAAACACAATTCATCACTCTTAACGGTCAACTGCACTTTACGATGTTGTTAATATCAGTGACCATATTTCACATACTCGATAACTGGTTGACCTAAAAAATATGATATCATAAAAACTTGGTGAAACATGTCATAAATAAGCGATAAATTGTGAAAAACCAGTTGCCCAGTCATAAACAAGTTTCCGCATTAATCAAATATCGTTTCTGTAGTTCTGTTATAGATAGCATAAATTAAAAACGAGTTATTTTTCTTTAAACTTTTTGAAGTGATACCTAATTACCTACCATATACGCATATCATAATTAGACTATTCTACTACATAGGAAGTACGAATACATTATATGGGTTTTTAAAAATATAAATATTGAATTTATAGGTACCTACACCGATTTAAGCTAATCAGCCCCCTTATCGATAATCTTTTTTAACCATTCACTGATAATTATTTATTAAAATTTAATTAAATCGAAGTGGCATAATGCTTTGTCTGAAGAACATTTTGGAATACGTGCCACTTCCAGTTTATAAAGTTTCACTGAGTGATCATCAGTATAAAGTATCGAAGATGATAGCTGTTACGGGCTGGAAACTTATTTTTATTTATTTTTTACCAGACCAAGGAAGTACCTTGTCAGTTTATAATATCCTGATTTGTATTTTGGTTGTGTTCCAAGTGTCCTACTCCTAACATAGTATTTTGGCAACCATATGAATGCGAGTATCCAAATTTCAGACCGATGCAAAATGGTCTCTCGGTCTTTAAAATTTTGTGTATGTATTTCATTTCACACAGTGTAAAAAGCATCGAAATATAACTTATTAAAGAGATATAATTTTATACGATTGAAAATCTCTTTACTTTAAAGTTACTTCTGTGTTTTAGCTGTTCAACAATAAAAAAATACTATATACGTCCTATATACCTTTTATTGTGATAGGTACGTAAAGCTAATATATTATTTACAAATCACAGAAATGGGACACATAGTTTTAATTTATTTCAAATAGTTCGATATAAAACAAAAAAAAACTATTATACTGATGTCAGTAACTGAATAAAGTAGTGACAAATCCTGATTCTTTGCCAATGTTGCCAAAAATATAAAAAACTATAATAGTATGCAGTGCAAACAATTTGTCAGAAAAAACTTTATTTTTAAGTTTACGTATTTTTTTTAGATTACACAAATATCGGTGAAGAAAAACATAAGAAATTCAGCCAAATAAATGCTTTTCTATTGAACTAAAACAACATGTATTCCTTGTTCCCAGGCACCGGCGAGATAAGCAAAGCCGCATTAGGAGCTTTTTATCGTTCCGTCATCGGCCTGAGTAATTCAAGAGTCGAAGAAATCATCGACACCGCATACGATAGGATGACCAGTGTAAGTATCGGTTATTTCGTAATGTTTTATGATTAGTTAATTTAATTATCTAAGTTCGGTCATTGTATTATCTACTTAATTGCATAAACTAGAACCTATAAAGGAACTATAATTAACTTCTTCTTCTGCAGCCTATTGCAATCCACTGCTGGACGTAGGTCTCCCCCAGGGCACGCCACAAGGCTACTGCCACAGGGGGGGTTTTGTCCATAGTCACCACGTTGGGCAGGCGGGTTGGTGACCGCGGTGTGATTTTCAGACTATGTTGTCAGTATGAGAGGCGCTGCTGCCCGCCTCCCGGAAACCCTTAATCGCCTCGTACGATATCCATGGGCAGGCAGGGGTGATCCAAACTCTACTCTGCCGGCACTACGCGAATAATGAACTGGTCACTTATATAATTATGTTATATCGGTCCGCGCTATGCTTAACGTGGCTATGGGATGTCCTTTATGATCCTGCAGTACTGGCTACTCCATATCGGGAACACAGCCGTGTGTATATGTAACTCTCAGAACGCTAATAAAAACGGTTCTGTCCATAAAATCTATTAATATTTGTGAACTTGACTATTGTTTCTAGATGAGAGACTCAGTTACCGCAATGTCGACTACATAACTAACGAAATCACCATATTTTTACAGAACGACTACCTAATCCTGGACTACGGCACATTCGTCCACTGTTTCACCAACTGGCTGATGGGGAAGAACCCCAATGGACCTGGCCAGTGGGTCCTCGTCCCACCCAAAGATGCCCTACCTCAGCCGCCTTACCCTGTAGACTACAGCGCCCTCAACACTGAACCGGCCAAACTTGAACCTTATGCACCTGATAAAAAGACTAACAGACACTCAGTCATAGTTTAGAACGAACGCTTTAAATAGGTTAATCCTTTGATTAACTGCTTATGTGATAGATTGTAGGAAAGAATTTGGAAGATCGTAAAGAAAACGGCGCTACACTGTGTGCTATAACAAAACCTACGCCGTATTAAATGCATCTATCCCAAAGATCTTAATTTATTTGAAAGTTATACCTGCCACTCGTATCTACCTAAGTACGAGTTCAGCATCAAGTTTATTTACCTACTATAATTATTCCTGAGGTTTTATTTTTTCTCTAACTATTAAGACTACTTTTAACTACTTTTAGGCAAGCGCGCTCCATCTTAGACTGCAACGGTGCTTACCATCAGGCGCGTTGTGGTCAATCGTAAGCCTATTAATTATAAAAAAAAAAACTGAAGTAAGAATTCTAGTTGGCTGGTATTTGAACTAAAAGGTATGATGAGAATTTTAGAATATTTGTTATCAATAGAAGAAAAGTTTAGTGCAAGCAAAGTAGTAAGTACTAAGATATCTCGTTGATCAATGGTAAGTCAATTCTGTTATCGAATTAAAGACTATTTAAAATATGCAATCACTTGCACAGTTAGATATTGTAACTACCTATCTTAGTAACTAAGTACAAAATTTCTAGTCATGTGAATTGGATACTTTGTTAAAACTGCGACAGATTTAGGAGATAAATTGCATTATTTTAATTAGCAGAATAAGTTGCAAATAAATATACGCAGTATATTATTTGCGTTTTATCTCTTGGGTTCTTGGGTTCATAGTTTGATCAACTTTAAAACCTTTTTTGGTTAGATTTTTTAAAATCTGTTCTGACCAGTTTGACTGTACCAGTTTGACTATTCTTATATATTTTATTATATTTATCGGCTAATAAAAAAAAACCTCACAAAATTTTGCGCATATTCAAAAGACTCTGGAATTGTGCACTTATGTAATTTCGCATGCGACTTACGAAGAGACGCTTTACTTGTAACTAACTTAACATGACCAATTCTAATAAATCCTGTATCTAAGAGATTTTATACGTAAGAACTAATGTAAATATTAGGCTAGTTTACGCACAACATGGTAAGCAAAAAAATGCCTTATGTAAGCATATTCACTTTCACGATTTAGCCTTATTTTTTACCTTAGCTGTAATTTAGACTAAATATTCACTTGAATCCAATAAAATAACTTTAAAATCCCCAGACTTGGATTAATTTCATTTCTACTTTTTCTATCTACATCCTAGGTGTCCAAATTCAGAATAAACTTTAAAAAGTAGAATGCCAGCGATAGCTTCATTAGGTGTTATTTCAGAACCATGACTAAAGATAGACATTGTTTAAAAGACATTTGACAGCAAAATGTATGGAAAATCTGTAAAATTTAGGCAATCTATATATACAAATACTCGTATTATTAATAATTTCATAACTCGTACATATAATAAAATTGTAACGGATCGATATTTGTGTACGCTAATCTCAGAAACGGCTGGACCGATTTCTACACAGTTTTCAGGAATATATTGTGACAGGTCCCACTTAATATATAGGCCAGGGGTTCCCAAAGTTGTCTGAGCTACGACCCATCTAATACAAGTTTACAAACTTGGGACCCACCTCTCAGAAATTCAACCGTTAGCAATATAAAAAAGGACTTTTCAAATAACAAACTAAGTGTTAATACAATTTTTTATTACTTAATTAAATAACTACCTACAATGTAGTTTCTACATCAAAAAAGTTATTTCAATGGGATGGACGAAATTGTTTTCTATGTTTGATTTATCTTCTGAAAATTCAATTAGTTCTTCACTTGCTTTTGTTGACATACCATTGGCTCAGTCGTTTGGTGTGTCGTTCTACAGGCAGGGCCCACTCAATGTTCGAGCCATGGTTTGGGAAACGCTGATATAGGCTATTATTAGGCTTCTTATCCCGGGAAAATGTTTTTATCCCGGATAATTTCGACATTTTATTTTTTCTGCAATCCACGCGGACGGAGTGCACTAGTGTTTAATAAACTTTGTGAGGTTCTCTACAGTAGACTATCTTCATAGCGTTTCGCTTAAAATACCCTTTTCTTACACCTGTATAAATGAGGAAAACACAAACCTCAAACATGAAAATACATAGAGTAGTTTTACGTACCTACACCAAATATTTATTGCCTCCAAATAATACAAAATCTAACTGAATGCCCATTTGATGACTGAACAATACCCGGTATCGAATGCATTGCAAAAACAACCGAATCGGGTTTGCTATGTGTATTTTGGCCTAGATAGATACAATAAAGTTCTGCTCTAACGTTGCATTCGGTTTTTTTTATTTAATAAAAACATTCATAAATTGGGTTGTGTTTATTTCGTGAACTTTGAAATACGAGTATAATGAAATGACAGCGGTGACGTTAATATTTATTTTCATATTCTTTTATTTATTCATTCAAACAAAAGGTAAGTTACAGTTATATCCACACAGTGTACATAAACCACATTTGGATTTTCTGAATAGGTATAGGTATATACACTACTATTACTTATCGGTATCTACTATTAGATACATTTACCTATATACATTCAATTTTATTATTGATGAATAAAAAATTTGCAATATACAAAGAGCCCTTGGGATAAAAGTTTGAATGTGTAAATTAATTTTCTATTATAATACTGTATACAGTTCCTTCTTACTTATGAATTTCCTTACATAAACCCGTCATTAATTCATCTTATTTAAGAGGTAAAATCTCATAACAAAAGTGAAAATGAACATTTCCCGCGCCATCAATAGTAAAAAGAGTTGATTAATTTGCAACGGAAACTCAATTTAAATGGAAATATAGAGCCACAGATCTGTTTCCTAGTGCTTTTAACCTCAATAATTGAATATACCTACGTTTCGCATCACGCGATATTCAATTTACTTTTTACAGTTGGACTCGGATTCGGTCCAATCCCACTACCCTCGAACCCGAATAGAATTAATGGAGGATTACTCCGAACATTTTTACGTTTTAAAATTGGAGGATATTTATTTAGTATTTTCGTGTTTCAGACGAATTTAAAACGAAAAGCAATACAATATAGATATGCAATGAAACCTTAAACTTAGATATAAGATAATTGACTGAGCCTAAACTACACACACTCGTTTAAAGTAATTTACAGAAAGACGTTCATTAAGAAATTGGCACTTAAAAATAAACTTAAATATACTAAACTTAAAAATAAGGCAATAGTTAAATAGGGTTGGTATATCGGGAATTTGAAATGTAAAAAACCAAGTAAAAACTTTATTATGAAACAAGAAAAAGTAGAGTCATTTAAGTTCAGCGAAACAGAGTTAAGATATTTCAAACAAAATTTGTAGATTACTGAAAGAGCGTCTTGTAACAAAAACTTGTAAAAGTTACCTTATATTCATAAAACCCAACTCCCTTGGCATTCAAAACCAAAATTAAACTTGTGTCTTTGTTTATCCTTGCATTCTTAATAAGTATATAACAAAAAATATTTAGGATTTCAAACTTTTTGATATGAATGTAAGATGGTGTGGTAAGTATACCTACCTACTGCTGGTTAAAATATAATGCAGAGAATTTATGTGTGTATGGCATGGATGCTTTAAAAGTAGTAATAATTCTTAGTCTTAGGTACTCCTTGTTATAATTATTATCCACTGCCTGAGCATCTAACCCAATACTATTGCTAAACCAAGTTTGGCCGCAGGTCAACAGTTCAAAGTCTTCTATTGTTGGGAACACAATACGCTTTCCCAAGTTATGTTGGACGAAATAGTAAATGTGACTTGGGTAATAGTTTCTTAATATATTAACTATTAAGTTTTGCGTTAATAATAAAATGTATAATACCAACATAGATTAACCTAGTGTATTTCGTATATTAGGCATCTATACTTAACAGTATCTATTCCTTAATCAGATCGATTCCTGTCTAATACCCCAATGTCTTCGTTTGCATTAACACCATAGTATTAATAAAAAGATGGGAAATTGTTTAGAAAATATTTTTTTTAAAACGAAAAACCTACTTCCTCCCAAAACTCGAGCTTACTAAAGTAAAATTTTATTAAAGGGCAAATATATATTGCGTTTAGCCGTGTACGAAGTTTAGAAGGCATAATATTGTCAGATTTATATGCCAGAAAATGATTAAATAGGCCACATGACAAAAGAGAGAAATGAGTAGGCTTCGAAACTTTACGTCTGACAATATAAGCAACATATAATTACACTCTTTCTTCCTGCCCTGTTCCCAATCATTTGGGGTCGGTGCAATATGTAGGTACTCTTCTTTCATTCATCCCTATTATCCGTCATCTCGTTATTCTCATGTCTACCTCTTCCTCTATAACCATTTACTTCGGATACGGCTTAACGCAACATATAATTTCACCACTTAACACAATTATCTTCATCTTCATAAGCCTATTGCAGTCCACTACTGGACGTAGGCCTCCCCCTGCCATAGGGGGATTTTGTTACTAAAAAGTTCCACTATCTGTTTTTCGGCGGCTCCATCATCAGACCCTCGTTTCCTTTATATTATGTGTAGCTGACCAAAATTCTCTATAAAAATATAAAAACGGACTACTCGTGCCTTTTATATTTGAGGATATCCCTAGATTCCTTAGAGATTCCATCATCAGATGTTATGTTTTATATGTAGGTGATCAAAACGCTCAGTAAAAGTATAAAAACAGACTACATGTGCCTACAATATTTGAAGATTGCCCTCGATTTCTCCAAAATCCCATCATCAGATCCTGATGTGGTGAATATGGGACCAACTTGGAATCATACCATGACAAACTATAAAAAAAATGAAATCGGTTCATAAACGACGGAGTTCTGAGGTAACACACATAAAAAAAAACATACAGACGAATTGATAACCTCTCTTTTTTGAAGTCGGTTAATGAATGAACAGACCAGTCAAAAAATTGTAGATGATAATACTCTAGTTTTTATTCCCGATGCTGTGGAATAGGTAGTAAAGTGTCCGATATTAATGTTAAGATTCAATACTATCTGCGCTAAACTCATGTTAAAGGCTCGTAAATCTATCGGCATCATTAAAATATCATAAAACAGATAGTTTGGTTTGATTAATTGAAGAATAGTCCAACAAAAGATTTTTTACTCTAAGAATTTCACACATCAATCTAACAATTGGAGTTTTGGTCATTTTTTGTTGAAGGAAAAAATTACAACCTGATTCTTGAGCTGATTCTTTTAATATTATCCTACTAAGTTACACGAGAGGCAATTACTTTTCGCTATAAGGAAACAAATATAACTATTATGATAGGTAGGTATTTGTTAGTTTTAATGTCAATATAAACTTTATGCGGAAACTTAACTTTACATAAGGCTTTTACTTA
The DNA here is from genome assembly GCA_014607495.2 of Carposina sasakii. Lineage (NCBI taxonomy): Eukaryota > Metazoa > Arthropoda > Insecta > Lepidoptera > Carposinidae > Carposina > Carposina sasakii. Next base: position 8,583,448 of record CP053168.1, read on the forward strand.
ATCAACCACAACTTGTGGGAAATGCTCTACCTTTACATTTTTACGCTTAGTTCTACTAATAATTTGATATTATTTCTAAGTAAGATATGTCAAAGATTATTTCTTATTAAATAGGGGAAAAGGATCCCACCTTCTTATACATTGTTCCCTAGTATTATGGACCAACCGAATAAGTGTAACAACTTAGAGTAATGTCGAACCGTATAGCCGGAACTCTCAGCTCAGAATAAGGCGCTAGAACAGTTACTCACGACGATCAACTCTACCAACAGCGGATACAGCGTACCAATTTTTTGCTCAAGTGCAACGACTGGAACACACGAAGCGGCCTCAGACCAATCAGCAGCCTCAGCCTAGAACGCGACATCGAAGATTTTTCATTTGATAGCATATATAGGAGTTGTTTCAGCTGTCTGTCGGGGAGTCCGATGTCGTCGCGAAGACCGGTAATGCGAGGGCCGGACTAGTGCCTCGCAGTTTTTCATGTTCATTGTAGATGTGCCTCTGCTTCGTGTATCGTTTGTTAATGTTAAATCTATCCGTAGTTTAAATTAACTGTATGTATGCGTTAAGATTAGGGCCACCATCTTCTTCACCGTATGCGGTCGGCGGCATGTTTGACTTCCTTTTGCTATTTGAAATGAATTTCCTTTTATGGTTTGAACCGTTTGTTTTATGCACTATTATTCGAATCACCTCACTAATTTCTAAAGTCAATTTAAATTCAGATGAGGAATTTGATATCTTTTTCGGATATCTAGATATCAAATTCATCACTCTACTAAAAGAGATTGCATTTTTAAAATGTGCATGAACATAGGTACCTACATTAGGTATAGGTTGCCATTGCTACTTTTCGATCTTATCACCTCATCATCACCTTATCATCAAGCCTACCTAAATAAATCCTCCAAAAATTTTGGTTGGTTAACTTCGTATGTATCATACATAAATACATTAAATAAACAATACAGCTTACATAACCAACCACCAAGTTACCATCAAGCTATAGACCGTAACGGCCGACCCAATTTTTATGCGTAAAATTACGCCGAACACATTACGTTTGTATACGTAATTCTGCAATGCCACACGATTTTCTAATCCGGTGGAAGTGGCGGTCATAGGCATAGTATTCAGTGACACAGTAGTCACGTGGGTGGATATAGACGTAAGGCTGTGTCAAATTGCGAAGACTTTCTGATACCGATGAAGCATCTATAGCAATTTAAGGCAAATGGTAAGTGTAGGTTTTTTCTCCTTCAGGCTTATTCCGCACAGATTTTAGTAAGTACTTTATGTGCTTAATGGTAACCCCACAGCCATATTTACATAAATATGCGTGAACGCTTGTAAGATGTAGAGACAATTTGCTAGCTTATACCTGAGATGAGAACGATCCTGGTGGATAACACGACACGCACGGGAAGAGATGCAGCTAACGTATTCTGAAAAGCCGGAGATCAAAACCAGCCGCATAGGATTAAAAGCTTTCACACACACTCACATAGGTACATTACTGGGTTCCCAAAAAACGGGTAGCCAGAACTGCAGAATAGCCAAGGAGATGCTACAGCTACGGTTATCAGTGACAATTAGCTGGCTCATTGCCTGAGAGAACGCCCATAAATACCTTATCAACTCTTACGTCATGCATGGTAGGATATGCAGCTGATGTAGTCTAGTGAAGCCCCGCATCAGCCAGGAATAAATAGCTTTCAATTTATAAATATTGAAATAGTCAACAAATTTGAAAAATAAAATGTAATCTGGTTATGTTTACGGGTTAGTACCTAATCCTAAAATAACAACCCCTGCCGCCGCCTACCCCGTAATGGCGTTCTTTAAGCCCTCTTTGTCACCACGACACTTTTTTACTCCAATAAGGTGAGATTTTTTCTGTTGTTTTGTTTATTTTTTGTTTAGGTATAGGTTTAGCTATTTTCTAATATTGGATATTTTGCCTACGTGTTGAGAGTGTATTTTTAAGGTTGTACTTTTGATATTCATATTCTGGTTGTTCTTGTAGTAATCTTTACATAGAAAAAAACTGCTTTGACCTGAATTAATAACTTATTGACCGATTAACGTACGTACAGCCTACCGCTGATGTTAGAGATGTTGATCGGTCGAAGTTAATGGCGTCCTCTAGTGTACGTAATACCCATAATAATGCGGTAAGGGCAGGTAGAGAGTTCTAAACTTGTAGTCAAAGACAAGAGGGTAAAGGTTACAAATACATTTTACATACTTACCTAATTCTGTGGACGTTAGTTAGGATAGTCATCAAGTAGGTACTCTTTAAGGATGATTCTCATTAGAGCGGGCCGTGTACCTGGCCCGGATGGGGCACGGACTAAACACGTTACATACATTTTGGAGCCCTGTGCAACAAACGTGGTGACACGGATAATGCCCGGTGTAATATAAGATCAGAGATATAAGAGAATCATCCCTTATAATCAAAGAATGACATTTTGCATATTATGTGAGATTAGTCATAGGTACTTATAGATTTTTTTTACCAGAGTGCCCCAGAAAGAGAGTTATATTTTTCGAGTATATGTTTCTGTGTATGTATGTCATGGAGGTTATATATTCTCCATGATGTATGTAGTATATTTCTTTGGCCCCTACACGCTATAAAGCCTAAACGTGTTGTCGCTTGAGAGGTTCGTATCATTGGATTTGTTTTAGTCGTACGTAAGAGTGATGTTTTTCTTTAATTAGAAGTTGCAAACGTAGGTGACGTGACTAACCCATGTATGCACGCAGCCGAATTAAATTAAATATTTTATTCTACTGGTAGCTCTTTCTAGTATTACCTAAACGCAAGTGAAGGGGCATACATACATTATAATGTACTGACTAAAACTGCATTGAAATGCAACAGAGATTCTGTAATCTCAATATCTATTAGTAATACGCAGGTTTTTGTATACTTTACTATGTAGATAGTGTTGGTTGCAAAAATATAAGATCAGCAGATAATGGGGACACTGTCTATGTGAGTGCTGTGTTTAAGTTTGGTTAAATCGTTGGTTTGAAATATATCCGTGTCAGTAAATAAGAGGGCCTTTTTTCTGATGTAAACAGATAGGTACATTATTAGTTTCGCAAGGTAATAAGATTGAAAGTGCATAGCTCCCGATTTTGTTAAAAGCTCTAGACGGGTTTTAAAGTTAGAATGATAATTTTTTTTTAAATAGCCTATGCTGTGTCCCACTGCTGGGCAAAGGCCTCCCCCATTTGAGCCCACACTTGTGTTGTTCCCGCTATAGTGGCCCAATCCGGCAGAAACTTATCCAGGTCGTCCCTCCATCTTTTCCTACGCCGGTTTCAGCCTGTAGGCACTATGTAGGTATTGGGATAAGTTCTTCGCCCATCTGTTTGGGTGTATTCGACGAGAATGTTAAATATGTTCTTAAAAAAAATATACTTATGTACATAGTACATATAGTTCGTCGTAATTATTTTAGATTCCAACCAAAATTTTTGTCTACAATGTATTTTTATAATCGATCTAATTTATTTTAAATTACATGCAAGTCGTTAGCCAGGAGGTGATTTAGTAATGTGGCCTAGGAGCATGACTGCTATTATATTGTGAAATACACCAGCAAGTACGTTGTGTGCAGTACGCACTGTCAGTTGTACGTGGAAAACTAACTTAGCAGCCAGTGTTAAATGGGACAAGTAAAATTAAAGAAAATTGCGGTTCGAAAATTTCCATTACATTTTTTTGATAATTTAAAAAACAAATTCGAATCGTCAAATTATGAAAAATGTGTTAATTTAATCTTATCTCAAAAAGAAGTTGAACTATTATTCAACTTGAACATTATACCCAATAGTGATCTATTGCTTGAAGTCCCTTGGGATATAACTTTTCTTAAAAACCTATAAGTTTTCTTTAATCTACAATATTGTCGTTAACAATGAAATTTTCACAACTGTGCAACATTTGGATGGTGACAGTGGTGCTTCTCCACTGTGTTTTGGAGACATCCAGCCAAAGTGGCGCTCTCCAGCTACCAGTGCAGTTGGTGGGGTTCCCCTTCATCATCATGGCAGTGAGGCTCACCAACTTTGTCAAGAAATTGTCGTATGCCGTCAGTCCAGGTAGGTTTCATAACTTTACTACTTATATTATTATAAAGTTTAAACGGTTTCCCAAAGGTTGCCTTGTTGCCTTAACTTATACCACAATTTAAATGTGTGAAATCCAAACAAATGACGACAGTCAAACCAAAACAAAATGTTAAATGTTCAAAACACATATTGCTAAGGATTTGCATTTATATTGGTCAGCTGCCTGCCTGACTCCAACCAGCTTGGGTATAATATAGCAATATGAGTAAATACCTGCCAAAGCAAACTGATTTCAACAACCAAACCAAATACAACTATTCTTCATTTTACCAGGTGAAGAAACATTTCCTTGCCTTGGATTTAATGGTAAAAATCATAATAAGTACAACGAAATCAATTTACTTTACCTAAATGTTCCTGACCTTGTACTAAATGCCTACGGAACCTTAGCTGTCATAGTTGTGGTGTCCATGGACCTCTGAGCCTATCTTGAACCTTATGTCAATGTCATAAGAAACAAAGACGCGTGTCCAAAGATTGCATGTTTAACTTATGTATAATGAGAAGTTCCGCAGATATGCGTATGTACGTACTTGTAAAGAAATAACGAAATATGTGCGACTGTTTCCCAATTTAATGTGATATTTGGATGGGAATTTTGTATAATATGTAGCTTCTTTAGGTTTATATTACAGGGTGTAACAGAAAGGGTATGTTAAGCGAAAGCATAGTCACTTAGAATTCCGAGATACTCGTTTTGAGTGCCAACAATGTGTAACAATGGTATCACTCTACTAACAGAAAGGGTATGTTAACCGAATAGCTATGTAAATAGCCCACTATAGAGAACCTATACACAAAATTTCAGACTCGAAATCACATGTTTATTTTTCCAGATAGTATGGAGAATTCCTACGCAACTCAGGAATGTTCATACAATCTCGAAAAATAAACAAGTGATTTCGAGTCTCAAATTTTGGAAATAGGTTCTCTATAGTGGACTGTTTACATAGCTTTTCGCTTAACATACCCCTTTTGTTACACCCTGTATATACTTACACAGTACTAAAGCACGTTTTCCACTGCATAAAGAGGTAGCTAGGGATAACTTCATAATGCGGCCTCCGTTTACAGTAAGAGTAGGAGGTTGATTTTCACCGCCAAAGAGGAATGAGCGAAAATACCTTATTTTTAGTTTTATTGCACTCTTTATTATTTTCGTTTGACTATGGATGATAGAGACAGAAGTATGTATTGTTGTATTACCGTGATGTTAGAATTGTTGTGTCTTTACGATATAATTAGAATATAATAAAAATACAATCACGTCCATTATCCTCACAGTTGTTGGGCAGAAGTGTGCAAATTAATTTTTGATGAATTGGTAGATGTATTGTTTGGTTAAGGTCATGAGTTTGGTATCTGTTTGAATGTTGGATGTCTGGGTAAGGATTATTATAATAGGGAGACTATCGGACACGACCAGTTAGCCAACCAAGTCTCAAAATTTTATGGAACTTAGGTACACAGCAGTGTCTAGTGATAGGTATATACCTATATAATGTGATAGCACCAGCTGCAGTTCCAGACTGTGGACTGCTAGACATTAAATTCCAGTTGAAATACATTAACTGAAACTAGATTTATTCTTATTAGTATAGAGTACGTAAGTACGTTAAAAAAAACGGCCGTTGGTTTTAACGTTCTATGTTAGCGAATCGCATGAAATGAAAACTATGATAATAAAAAAGAACAGGTACATAGAAACAAAAAAACTATTTATTGTCAGAATAATTACAGTATAGCACTTTATAATCAGACCAGTACATAGCGCGTTCAAACAAACAAACAAACAAACTCTTGAAATGGAGTTGAAATACATGGTAGACTACACTGAATAGAAACAAGCGTGAGCGCCGGTTTCGCACAGTTATCGCAGTTTTGACCCCGACACGAACTCAAGTCATAACAATACTTATAAGACCAATAGTTTTTTAATTATTACGAGTAGACCTTTTCGTACGACCTGGTACCCGTAGTAAAGACGTTTCACGTCAAAAGACCAGTACGCCTTTTATTTAGGCTATACTACCTACTGCCTACTTACTTGATTGTAAAAAGGAAATATTTAGATTAACAGCCGCATTCACTTAATGATTACTTATTTTAACGACTTCTTAGTAGGTAGATATTTAAAATATAGTTTTGCACTGCTTCGATTAGGATTCTAGTCTGACTTAATTTTATGAATCAATTACAGAGGTTAATATTGTCAGATTAACGTAACTAATACTTGGATCGAGATATTCGATCCTGTTACTCGCTAAATGGGTTTACCTATCGGTATTGTGTGATACATTTTAGGGCATTATCAAAGGCTTATTAATTAAACAGACTAAGTACACTATTTGAGTCCTGGAAAAATAAAAGAATAATTGAAAAATGTAGGAATTTTCATGTGAAAATTTCAGTGCTTTTTCCTAATGATCTTAATTAACTTATACCCTATATATCTTTTTCATGCAAAAAGAAATAATTGAAAAAAATTACCTATTAGTTGACATTATCTACTAGACAACGAATTCTAAATAGAAGCCTGTAAGTCGCGACCTCGGCTCTGTTTACATCTTAAAAGAACGTATGCAGGTATTGGGTAGAGTATTGCACATTATGACATAACCGATTGACCAACATAGCCAACGAATGATCCCAGCCAGCAGTGAAGGTACTCCTTGTCACGTAGACCTCGTTTTTCCAGTGCATACTTAGCGGCCAGACAAGATAGTTCGGCTTTCTTGTTAATTGCGTACAACGGAACGCAAGGGCGCGAAATTCTAAAATAGAACGCGTTAAAAAAAGTTTTATTAACATCGAATTATTTGGAATAGATACGAACCTTTTTTCTTGAAAATGAAGTGTGATAAAACCTATTTGGCTGTGTTGCTGTTATGTTTACTATGTTGTTTCGAGGCAAATGGCCAAGATTCTGTATTTGAGTTGCCAGTGCAGCTTGTAGGGTTTCCAGTTATCATAGGGAGTGTTCGATTGACTAATTTCTTGAAGAAGTTGTCCTACTCTCTTAGCCCAGGTAATTTTCATTCATATATTTTATTACTATTTATATACTTTATATATTTTATTTATATACTGTACAAGTCAGTAGAGGGACAAGAGGGTCTTGGTGTTTTGTAGGCGATGGGCTGACTGTCACTACTAACCGAACTTGTACATCTCAACTATACACTCAAAATTGGTCAGAAGTGGCACCATGTGGTTCTATCGGTCCTTGGTGCTCTGCCTACCCCGTAAGGGATAAAGGATTGATGTATGTGATTATATGTATGTATATTTTATTAGAAAATTTAACGATATGATTTTGTACACTTTATATCGATATTTGCAGTACATTATATTGCTCTATGTGCATAAAATGTAAACAATATAATACCTACTATATAGCTAATAATTTCTGGGCAGTTGTCCATGTATTGCATTTGCTGCAATTTCTGTGTCTACTGTATTTTAAACTATTCATAATGCATTAATAAAAAGAGTTTGGGCAAAATTGTGCCAATCATAGAGGAATATAATCTTATCCCTCTATGGTGCCAATGTAAACAGTCTTGGGCACGAACATACAACAAATTGATAACGAATACAAGGAAATGTTGTTAAGGTAGGTACTATATCTAATGCTGTTAGCACCAGATAGTTACATATACAAATTATCGCATAGATAACAAGTATGTTCAGTTAATTAGTAATTGAGATGATTAATGTGCTTTCAGTCACTCACACCCATCCTACTAATGTTATAAACGCGAAAGTTTGTAAGTATGGATGGATAGATGGATGTTTGTTACTCTTTCACGTCAAAACGACTGGAGCGATTTTAATAAAATTTGGTATGGAGTCAGTAGGCTACTTTTTTCCCGGGAAAATATTTTTTCCTGGATAATTTAGACATTTTGTTTTTTCTGCAGTCCAGTGCGTTATGTGAACCGCAGCAGGTATACCTACATACAAGTAGGTATATACTATGAGCTTAATTCATACATACATACGTATAACCACGATCGCATTTCTGAAATAGTGTAGCCAGAACTGCAAGATCGTAAAGGAAATCTTATAGCCACGTTTAACATAGTAGAGATAGATGTTGATGATAAGTGACAAGTTGCTAGCTTATTGCCTGTGAGAATACCAGCGTTCCTTAGAAGACTCTATGACATGCACGGAAAGAGATGCAGCTGAAGTATTGTTGTGAATCTGCATAGTGGAGCTATGCTTAACGTGGCTATAGGATCTTCTATATGATCCTGCAGTTCTGGCTACCCCATTTCGTGAACACAGGCATGTGTGTGTAACATAATAATATGTATACAGGATGATTTTTGGTAGTCAACGTTCCCGAAGACTACGGAATCTCCTCAACATCACCATCATTTTTCTCCATGTAAGCATACCTGGGAAGTGTCTGGTTTCCAAAATATTAGGGTCCAAAGAGTAAATAGATTATGAGTAAATAGACTGCGCTTTTCTGCATAAATGCACATTGACGCGTGTAGCAAGATTTTTTCACGAGAAATAATTAAAATCTGTCTATGAAAAAACTAGCATAAACACTGGACACTATAAATTTCGTCCGATCAAGTAATAAGAAAAAAATCAAAAAAATTTACATCGTTTCCCAACATTTTTTTGGCATAAACTTACATTATTTGATGTATAGACAGTATAGAGTACGTAGCCTTTCGTTAAGGGTGGCAACGAAAAAATATCCTGTACTACGGGTTACCTATAAAACTTGAAAAAAATATTTCAAGAATACCAAAAAATAGGTATAATAACGTATAGTAAGGAAAGTTATACTAACTTGACTTGATGAAATTAAACTTGACTTTGTTATAAGAAGCTAGATGAATTAACATTTTTATGACTATGCTACATAATCAAATATTATTTTTCTACTAGGTCAAGGTTATTATGCAAGTTTCTCAATAAATACAAAAGACAGTTAAAACCAATTATTGATGATTGCGTTAAACCTTTCAGATATTTTTACTCTCTCAATATCGTTGACTCAAATAAAAAAAAAACAACTGTAGGTATATTAAATGGAAATGAATGTTATTTAGTTCAGTGCTCTATTTTAGAAATGAAAGGAGCAAGTGGTAGGTATACAATAACAATACCAATAGAAACCTGTTTTTCAAAATGAATCTTAAAAATTACTCAATGATTTTTATGAGAAGGTATCCTCTATATTTTTTTATTTTTATACTGTCTAGGGCCACAAACGAATTTGAATATTTCAGCCACATATATTCTCCTACCCTCATTTTCCAGCTACATACCGGGCCAGAACCCGTCGGCAGCTGCCCTTCGAGAGCACGGAGCAGTTCGACCCTCAGGAGGTGGAGAAGTACTTGGTGGGAGAGTTCGGCGCAAAAGCCTGCGTGTTTGAGCGTGTGTGTGCGCATTACGCAGCCAGGGCTAAGGCGCAGCCACGACCTCAAATGGACTGGCCTGATGTTTTCAGGTACAGTTTTTTTAAACATATAAGGGCCGATTTTCTTTATTCTTCAGACATTCAGTCACTATTAAGTACGTATAACCTAAGGGGTTGGACAGGAGTGTGCAAATTATGCAACCACTGTTCACTTGTCAGCCTGTCTTAAATCTGACGTGGTAAACCGACCCCCGTTTTTAGGGGACAAATATACAACAGTAACAAGTAACAACACTAAACCTTTTTGAGACTCGGATTTGCGTCTTTAATTTAAAAATCCTGCATATTTGAGTAGGTTCTTCAAGCAAATATCCTGCCATGTATTTTTATGTGAAACACGTTGCCATACAATTCCAAGGCCGGTGTTAGCTAATCTATTCGTGGACTAATCAATAATCAAATTAATAAATTGTCAGTCCGAAGACGTGCGGTTACCAAACAAACATAACCTTGACTTCGCTGCTCTGTGTGAATTTCTAGAAATTTCATAACACTAAAGAGGATAGTTTCAATGCCACGAGGAAAGGCCGTTGCACGCCAGTGTTCGCGAAGAATGCGCGGTCAGGCGCAAGTGGGACAGCGTAACACGCAGACAGCAGGTCAATATATTACTTATATATGTTAGGTTAGGCTCGGCTAGGCACCCATCCGTGAGATTGTAAACTCTGCTAATATATTTTATCGTGGAAAATGGATATATTTCTTTTTTATGCACAGAATACTTATAATTTGGCACAGAAATTGATCAATGATAAATATTTAGACCAAGGTAAAATGCACTATAATCTAATTATGTTGTAATCTAGCCCTTTGATATTGGAGCGACTAATTATCCTAGCAAATAATTAATTAATCACAGACACAATTAATGATTCAGTTGGTAATAATTAAATCAAATTAGGTAAGCAAAACCTCCCGAAGTTAATTTTATGTGGCGGTTTCCCTAATTATTAAAACTTTCGTTTAGTTACGGTTTCAATTTAAAAAAAAATTAAAGCCATGAATAGGAACACAGAAATTATTGCATAGAGAGCGCTGGTAATTAATGTAAATATAGATATAGTTTATAGGTTGAGAACATGAACGTAGTTGAGAATGGTTCTCAAATGTCGGATAGACTGTGTGAAAGACAAAAAGATATAATGACTGATTTAAACAAAAATACATACGTATTTCGCCGATCTCAAGTAAGGAAGAAAAAGGAATCATTCTGTGGTCCAATAAAAAAGAAAACTTTCGTTTCCATTGCGATCCAAATCCCTCGTAGTGCGACATGACTGAAATATAAAAAACTCATATTTAGCTATTTTTTCGATTCTTCGATTATTTTCTGTCAAAAAATTACATTTACTCAGTTGACCCAAATAATTGGTCGTGACCCCAAGACAGTATCGTATAATAATTCCATACTGCGCTGGTGGCCTACGATTGCGATCCGATCGACGTCCGAGGTGAACCGCTCTTATGCAACACCCGCAAAGCACTTTCACTGGCTCTAACTACACTAGTATACCAAAACATACCCTATTCCTTCCTATCTTTACGTTCACTATGCTAAAACGAATTCGCAACTTCTAGTATTCCTGTGCAGGAAACAAAAGGTGACTTATTGTGGTCGAGTAAAGTGCATTTTAGATTGGTGTTGGCATTGCATTGATAGAGGTGTTGTCATATTTGTGGGTTCTGTACATGAGATGTAATGGAGATGCATTTCCTTGCTGTAGTCACGACGAAGCTGGTATACATAGTCGAGCTCTCTTGAAGCCGCCCTCACTCAAGTCTTCAGAATTTATTATTTTAATGATTGAGTGGTAAACGAAGTAAATTATACGAGTATTTCAATAGATATGTCAATTCGTACTTATACCTATATCAAAGTGAGGTTCTTAAATAAACTTTTGGCAATATTTGTATCTTCATATGAATATTATTACAAAAAAACTGAGTTTTTATTCCAATATAAAAAGTATAGCTCAATTCCATTACATCCGAATATGACCTACTTTTAGGCATACATTATAAGAGAATTTATTAATGGTAACAATAACGGCTAACAATATTCTTCTCATTTTCCAGCCAGTACAAGAGGTCACCAGATCAGGCCAAGGAGTACTACCTCCTCAGCGTGTTCCTCGGAGACATCGTGGGCTCCACGCAGCTTTGCCACCAGCTCGGAAAGAGGAGGAGCTGTGAAGCACAACAGTTAGGCTTAGAATAGGAATAGCTTGAAGTTATGTACTCAGATTTAAGTGTACTCATCTCATTATTTACTGCGTCGTCAGCGCAATATGCTTTCTTTTTTAAACTCATATTGCTAAGGATTTAGGGTTTATTTTACCGCCGGCTGCCTGTCTTACGCCAAGCCTCCTCTCCTTGGGTATATCTAAGTTACTTTATCACCTATAGATAGATTATAATAATTATTAGAAATTAAAAAAAAACTCCCGAGTGAGACTTGAACTCACGACCTCTCGCATACCTAGCTTTGCTCTAACTAGAGATTGCAAACCGGCCCGATTCAATTTTCTACAAGTTGGGGCTTCCGTGCCGCAGTTTTCGTACCTACCGGGTCCGGTATGAATTGACGGTGGATGTCTAAAAGGGCACCGGGCCCGGTTTGCAATCTCTAGCTCTAACCAACTGAGCTACCGGGTCATTTAACTCGGAAGACGAATTTGACCATCTTTTTTAAACTTTTTTATTTTTACATTACGTTATAGGCAACATTATTTTTCATCCCGATACACACTAGCCAAATTTCGGTAAACAAAGCTGAATGCCTCAGCACAATGTTTAAAGATGAAACGATCAACCATATCCTAGCGGATTATATTATAGAGAAGTATCTTATGAATTTATCCAAATTAAGATATTATATACTTATTATAAATATTATAAAGAAATGAAAAAAAAATCACCCGAGTGAGACTTGAACTCACGATCTCTCGCATACAGTGCTTTGCTCTAAACAACTGAGCTACCGGGTCAGTTACCTATAGATTGTAAATCTACTATGAATACTAGAGTTTCTAATTATATTTAGATGGTTCGCAGGTCATTAACTGGCTGAAACCCTTGGTAAAACTACAGCGACTGAAGTGTGCGTCAGTGGAAGATAATTTAATAAAAATCGTTATAACAAAGACACATGCTATTTAAACTTAGAGTGACATACATGGTTAAACCAAGAGGTTCAGAACCGTCTTTGTATAATTTATGGAGGTGACGGATGACATAGAAGCTAGTACAATATTATATAGTTACCATAACATTACGAGTGTGATGGTCTTATGTTATCCTTCGTTGTTGTTATTAAAGATCGTATTTCATAGGTATATAGTTGACATTGCTGTTAAAGTTATTTTTAGTATTGAGAACAAAATTTTGTGATAAGCAAGTCGAAAGACATGTAAATATGTTTACAGCATCCTGTAATATGGGGTGTAGAGTTACCACAGATACCTATAATAATATTAAATATATGTAAAATAATAAGATTCAAAATTATAGATTTAATGCAAATATCTCTATTTAATAAAAAAAAAGATTATTATTCGAGGAGAATGAAAAATTAATGGGGTTTTACATAGTGGCATCTACAAAAATAACTGGGCAATCTTTAAATAATTTGGCTTTAATTATATTGGATAACCTGAAAATTCCAAGGTATTATAAAAAACTAAATAACGGCTGCGACTTCATGGAAGTATTTTTTTTACATAGGGCGATTGAAATTCTAGGTGAGGTAAAATGAATTTCAAAGGAACTTTGACATTTCAAGGCGAATATTGTACAATTTTCGCTATCGCTTGCTTAGGCTTTGCTATTGCAAATTAGGTAATCAGGGGGCGGTTTCTTTTAGGCAAGCGCGCTCTATCTTAGACTACAACGGTGCTTACTATCAGGCGTGTTGTGGTCAAGCGTAGGCCTATTTAATATATAAAAAAACCTCTGTCAAACTATTTTTTTTTTGTAAGCTAAACTACAGATCTGACAACTGTCAAAATTCTTATGTATAGTCATAGAGAAATAAGATTGGTATAAAATAACACAATCTATATTTTGTTTTTTTTTTGGGTCTGGGGCTGCCTTTCGATTTTATTTAGAACGAGTGGACGCCCGCCACTCCGTCCGCGTGGACTACAGAAAAAACAAAATGTCGAATTTATCCGGGATATAAACATTTTCCCGGGATAAAAAGTAACCTATATTTTAAGTGGGACCTGTCACAATATATATATCTGAAAACTGCATCGAAATCGGTTCAGCCGTTTCTGAGATTAGCGTGCACAAACGCACAGACAAACAGACAAACCGACAAACAGACAAAAATTCCAAAAATCATCGTTTTGGGTTCTATTGCGTTGATAAAGGTCTCCTATAATATTTTTTCTCATATATCTTCCATGTACAGGCAGCGGTTCGTTACATTTTTATTATATGTATAGATTTAATTTTACTAGATATTAATATTAAAAATATATACCACATCGTGAAAAGTGATGATAATACTTATTATGTAAATAATAGAGGCTATAGTGAAATACTTAGATTAAGTGCTTTTAAAGCGAATATACAGGGTGTAACAAAAAGGGTATGTTAAGCTAAAATATATGTAAATGGTGCACTATAGAGAACCTACTCAAAAAGTTTAAGACTCGAAATTACACGTTTATATTTCTAGATAGTATGGAGAATTCTTAACCATCTCAGGAATTTTTATACAATATTGAAAAATAATCTTGTGATTTAGAGTCTCAAATTTTGTGGATATGTTCTCTATAGTGGGCTATTTTCATAGCTTTTCGCTTAACATACCCTTTTTGTTACACCCTGTATAATTTATAACTTGGTTAAAAAATTATAATAATGTGATGTTTATTATTAATTTGCATGGTTTATGGGATCCAAAAGATAAATTTAACTTAAAGGATAATGAACTTGTAGGCTACCTACTTATTTTAAGAAATTATTTTAGTTTCATTTTTTGTTTTGCTTTTATTAACTTAACTTATTTATTAGGTACTTATTATATATCTTGTACTAATCGCATGTTATTCTATGTACCTAATACATCTAAGTATATTAACCTATGAGATCGTATCATAATCGTGAGTTCTTCCATTTTTATGCCACAGACTATAGCTTCAGATATTGGATAGTTTCAGAATATAAGCAGTAATGTTCTGTCCATAGGTAGGTAGGTACAACTTACTCTGTTAATATAGGTACGTATTTAATTATAATCTGATATAAGTTATGTGATAATTTGAAAAGCTAATCAAAAAGTCTTTTTCATATAGTCTTTATAACATCTAGGTATGTAAAATTTGTTGTTTGTTTTTGATTAGTTCGTTATAGATCATATAAATCGCTGAGATTCAATTTTTTATATTAATATAATAGTAAATAAATCAGAAAATATTTGTACCTGACCAATTTTTTTTTCTATAGCAATATAACATTGAGATTTTATTGTAAAATCATTTTAGTAGCGATCTACCTATCTAGTACATACTCAATTAATATGATAGTTAATGTAGAAACTAGTCAAAAGAAGATCAATAAAAAGCTATTGTTTTGACTTCATTTTATTGTGTGAAACCGTCTTGATATAATATAATTGTAATTCCCCTTTATACAACTGGGGGTGGGGATTGGTTCCTCACAGCATCTTCTGGAGTCCAAGCCAACCTCACTTGCATGCGTTTGCGCTGCTGATCAGCAAACGAGGCTCTAGAAATGAATGCACCATCTCGCACTTAAGCAGCGTGGTGGGCCCAACTCTCCCCCTATGATGGTGCTGCCATGAGGTGTGGTCTAAGGATGGGACACCTTTGCCCAGCATTAAGAAATACTACAGGTTGTGCCGCGTGGTACCGGCAGAGTAGAATTCGTACCACCCCATGTCTGCCCGTGGGTATCGTACGAGGCGATTAAGGGTTTCCGGGAGGTGGGCAGCAGCGTCTCCCGTGTTGACAACATAGTCCAAAATACAAACTGCGGTCACCAACCCGCCTGCCCAGCGTGGTAACTATGGGCAAATACCTCCCATGGCAGTCTTGTGGCGAGTCCTGGGGGAGGCCTACGTCCAGCAGTGGACTGCAATAGGCTGATGATGATGATGATGATGATGACAGGTTATTTAAAAAACTGGATTTATTTGATTAGACAGTACAACCGCTAAGCGATAAGCTGGCAAATTTACCTACATCTGTTTGTCCCCGCTGGACGAGACAGTGGGATCTCGTTTATGATCCTGCAGTTCTGACTACTCCATTTCGGGAACTCTGTGTATGTATGCAATGCACGTATGTGGAACCACTATAATTAGGTATATTACAGATGTCAAAGAAATATGTTTCCATAACCTTCAAATCATTTTCACCCACCAAAACTTGTTTGGGTCACGACCTCCGCCGGAAGGACCTCGCATTTCCGGGACCCAACATGGCGGCACGTCCGGTTCAAAGCCGAAGTTTTAATAATTTACCTAAATACTTCGGGGTGGAATTGTAGTCACAAAGTTTGGCTCTGGCTTTTGTACTAATACATCCTTCCATCAGATAAACTATATTTTTCCGACCTACACATACAAGGTAAGTTCCAATCATGCAATTGTCCTTTGAAGGGGTTTTTTTTTTTATGAAGGTTTACGATTTAAGGCCTACTCTATACATTTTTGTAGGAACCTACTTAGTACTTACTAACTAGCAGATAGAGCTGACAAGTTGGAATACTTAGGTACTAATGTGGTAGTACGCACTTACAAGTATTATTTGGCTCCACGGGGTATCATATTTCACATATTTATTTTTACTTTATTTATTTGGAAATTATAGAATATCACATTTGGACAGTACACAAATGGTAAAATACAACACAAATTTGTGGAAATCAAATAACACGCTCCGATGTCGGTATCGCCATCTACCAGTTCATTGCAAACTTCCCTTTGCTGGTGTTTAATGCTGAAAGAACCTTCGAGCATTAAATCTGTGTTGAAGCATTGCATTTCCACCATAACTCTTCGTAACTTTCAAAGGTAGAGTCTAGCATTGCTCAACGCTAAGCTAGTAGTACTAAATCGTCCTACTAGATGGCGCTGTTAGAAAATGAAAACTGAAGGTAGAGTGCCGGGTAGTACGAGTAACTCTCGTACTATCCGTTTGCAAGATAACTTTTATATTAATTTAAGTGCATCTATGAATGAAGTACATAAGTATAACTATCTATACAGGATGTTTTTTCGTTGCCACCATTAACGAAGGGTACGTACTCTATACATCAAATAAAGTAAGTTTAGGTATGCCAAAGAAATGCTGGGAAACGATGTAAATTTTTTTTAATTACTTGATCGGGCGAAATTTATAGTGTCCAGTGTTTATGCTAGTTTTGTCATAGACAGATATTAATTATTTCTTGCGAAAAAATCTTGCTACACTCGTCAATGTGCATTTATGCAGAAAAACGCAGTCTATTTACTCAACTTTGAACCCTTATATTTTGGAAACCAGACAATTCCCAGGTATGCTTCCATGGAGAAAAATGATCGTGATAATTAGTGTTGAGTAGGACATACAAGAGGCACTTCATTTGTCCCGGACATGACGTCAAAATGTAAGAGTGCCTCGAAATTTTAAATTGTACTACTTCAATTTTCTTGTCGCGGTCGAGCTTGAACGGTCGAGCGAGGCAGGCATACAAACGACAAGCACGTCACGTGATCACGTCACGGTCGTCGCGTCTGACATTTTGAGCGAGAGAGAAATATATTGTCTTCCATGCGAGGCGAGGCGCCCGCCATGACAAAAGCACGTCGCGTCTGACATTTGAGGCGTCAGGAGGCGCGCATATTTCGTACTATAATAACTTCAAATGGTTCAGTCAGTAGGTACGCCTCGCCTCATTTGAAGTGGGACATTGTACTGCCTCAGGACAAAAAAGAGGCTACTCTTACAAACTCTTTTTCAAGTCGTGTCCTACTCAACACTAGTGATAATGAGTAGATTCCATAGTTTTCGGGAACGTTGACGACCAAAAATCATCCTGTATATTACGGAAATCTTTTAAAAAAAGTAATAAGTATATCACCTAGGATAGTTCAAGTACCTTACCAAAGTAAATAAATAAGAAATGAAATCAAAGAAGCAACTGCTTGTGCCATTAAATTAGCAATTTTGGTTTTATTTTAAGACAGTGTGTGTCTTACTTTTAAGTAAAATATAACATTGAAAATTGAATATTCTATACAATCAACTTACACTAAAGTTTAAAGTTACAAATAAACTAAGTATTATATATAAATAATGTAGACGTAATACTCGTAACTAACTCAATTAATAAAAACAATTTATTAAACTGTGTCTGTTTGCACATTCAATTGTTATAATAAGTATTAGGTAACTGATGGACTAAATGCAATAAGTCATTGAGAATACTGCAGTGTATAAAATTATAACTAGGGTGTTACTGATTGAGGGGAAGCCTACGTTCAGCAGTGAACTTAATGAATGGATCTAATGATGACGATGATGATGATGCTGCTGTTCATCACAAATATGTCCGTGTATGTTCATGTTTCATTATTTGCAGGTAATTTGTTAAATAGGTACCTTTTAAAATAGGACATAGAGAACATTTACTGTAATGTATTTATATATAAATAAATTGACCTGCTTTTAATTTAGATCAAGATCAAGTAGGTGGGTAATGTCATTTGTCCGGAATGTAGCCAAATAGATTTATAAAGGTTATTAATATTTTCCCCTTACCTCCGTGTTTTCGAAGGTACGTCACAATCTCAACCAAATCGTACATTTAGTGCGTTTTATCAAATATGTAGTTCCTTTGAATGACGGCGCTAGTTACTATGTGTGTGTGTGTGTGTATGACTCAGTACCCACATTATCGATGTTACTGCCTAAAAAAATGTAAGTTTCGAGATAAGGCATAGGATTATTAGACTATTCTATTAAACGGACTATAATAGGTACTAACTAATTGTCAAAACTACATATCAATACAATCAACAGTCGGTTAGTGTCCCAGAAAACAGAGTTTTACTTAAGTATTTAAAAAAAAATGTCCATGAAGACAAAGTAAAGCCAAAGCTGCCACAAACTAAATTACCCCACGTTCTTACAAAAAAATATTAGTACTTTCGCTAATAAAATATGTCACTAAAAGTATTTTTATTGTTTCGTGTGACAAATGGAGTGTGTACTCCAAAAATTAATGTCCACATAGTTTATGGACGCCATTACATACATTTCTGATGGCCTGCTGACTACTTGCTTTGTTTCACTTTCGACGGAATGTAGGAAATAAATTCGCTGTTGTTTGCACGTGAATGTCGTGTCTAATGTAAGTTGCAATTATAGAAATTAAATTTCATCAAATAAATGCTCGTTCACAGAACCTATTTGATTTAACTTAGTGACAAATTTAGTCCTGGAAAAATCATGTGAAGAAATGGTTCTTTTCCTTGTTTACTTTACAAAACAGTTGGGCATATAGCCTCATAGAAGTTTTGTATAAAGGATATTTAGACGGTGTTTAAAATGTTAATAATTGTCTAGCAAAACAGGTGTTCAGACATTGCTTATATTAGCGATTTTTTTTTGTAATTAAACACTGTTTGAGTCTATTCCTTTATGCTTGAGTAGATAAAACAACAGGTATATAAATCTTTAGAAGAGCAAACGAAATATGTAAACAAATGAATCGACTACAATTTATATAGAACAAGGTTAATTTATGTTTTTAATGAATGTATCTTGTTGATCCATTCTTGTTTTGCTTTCTTTAATATTATTTATTTCGTATAAGTAGACGCCTGTCTTTCCCTATTTCAGTAAAACTTATCTACCTATAAGCACTGTTTTTTTCATTTTCGTCGTAGTTAGTAAGTACCCAAATTTATTTCGGATAAAAATTCTCGGATAAGCCCAAATTTTTACCGGGATAAAAAGTACACACTGGTTGTGCATTCTTTACCAACGAAATAGAATTTTATCGGTGAAAGAATTTCTCAAACCGCTCGAATAGTTTTGAAGCCTTAAATGCAAACAAACAAACATTCAAATGTTTCTCCTCTTTATAATTTTATTTATATAGATATAACACAGTACAGTGATTGATCGTGCGGGCTGACAAGTGGGATCTAATTGATTTCTCATCAGTGTCCTAGATTTAGTCTCATTGATTAATTAATTCATGTCAATATTAATTAAGTCGATCCAAATTTGTTTATGTTTGCTTCGGATCTTTGACTTGCATTTGCTGATTTACATAATTTAGATTCAAATATGTATGTAAACAGCGTAAGTAAATAGTTACTGCATGTAGGGTCTATGATTGTTGATACTTTTCGAGTTATGACTATGCAGGATGTTTTTTCGTTGCCACCCTCACGAAGGGTACATACTCTATACATCAAATAAAGTAAGTTTATGCCAAAAAAATGCTGGGAAATGATGTAATTTTTTTTTAAATTACTTGATCGGTGTCCAGTGTTTATGCTAGTTTTTTCATAGACAGATATTAATTATTTCTCGTGAAAAAATCTTGCTACGGGCGTCTATGTGCATTTATGCAGAAAAACGCAGTCTATTTACTCAACTTTGTACCCTAATATCTTGGGAACTAGACACTTCCCAGGTATGCTTCCATGGAGAAAAATTATCGTGATGATGAGATTGCGTAGTTTTCGGGAACATTGACAACCAAAAAACACCCTGTATAATAATAACATGAGAATTTTTGCCACTAAATGTAGTTTTTTTTGTATTTATTACAAATTTCACATTTGTGATCCATATTTATGATGGCATTTGCTATAAGTGTATAGTGTAGGTATACTTTTTACAATAAGGGCCTCATTTATCACTACCAAGTAAAGTATCGAATACTCGTAATAAGGTATTCGCAAAATCAAGTCTTAAGTAAAACATTTATCATGAATGTCACCACCTCTGAGGCTGATCAGCTTCTCATGGCTGATACGAAATTGCTCTTTACACGGACGAAGTCGTGGGCGGCGACCTTATTTGTGAATACCTTATTATTCTATACTTTACTTGGTAGTGATAAATGAGGCCCTTATTGTAATTCTACCTGGAACCTGTAAAATGTCGTATCAATCTAAAATATAATAAAAGGGCTTTTTGTTAAATATTCATGTTGTGTTATATTTTGCGCAGTAACAAAAGTTAAGTTCTATTTATTTGTATCACAGTAGATTCAAGTTGATTCGAGTTGGCACATCATAATATTTATTCAAGCTAACAAACCAGAATGGCATTTCTTGGATCTAAATCTCCGAGAATTCGAGATTTACATGTTATTCCTATCACGTGCTATTTGGTTCTAATCTGGCTGGCGCATGGCGAAAAGAAAATTCTCTCTTAGTCTTTTTAAGCTGAAATAAGAAATATTGCGGTATTTGATAACGATATTGGCTACCCCATTTTCGGAACACAGCCGTGTTTGATGTAATATGTTAACGATCTTGTAAGGTTTTTAACTGTTTCAATGGTCTATGTATTTGCTAGAAGGAGGGTTATGTTTTTCGAGTATCTGATATCTAATCCAATGTAAGATTCTTTTGTCAATATGCTACTTAGTTTTGACTGTGTTTCTGGGAGCTTTCTTGCTATTTCTTGTTCCAAGCAATGACACTTCACTGAAATATTGTAACAGTAATAGTAGAATCATGCGGTGTGTCAGACCTAATGTTGGTTTTGCCATAAAGGAGAATTGTCTAGCAGTTCTCCTGGATTTCGTCTTTAGGCGACCTTTACTCTTATTAGCTCGACGTTGGTGGCTATTAAGCCCCGAATCGCCAACTTATGCCTGACAGACCGTAACAAATCGCACTAGGGGTAGTGACCATTGCCAAAGCAATATAGCTTTGCGATTTATTTTTTAGGTTGTTTAAATTCACCTTCTTTTTTGTTTGGTAGTGGTTTCATTTTGGGGTGCGAACGTAGAAAGTAACATATAAAATGACCATCGACAAACAAGTTGTTAATGCTTTCATGTCGAATAAATGATTTTGAATTTGAATTTCGAGTATAGCTACGTATTTATTTGTATAATGTACCTACGTATGTACACTTTAGCTAGAGCATCATTTGAGTTTGGGAAGTAATCTTCGATCAAATATTTGATCGAAGGGAGTAACATTAGTTTCGTCTTATTTAGTGCCACAGAGCAGGAAGTACATCACAGTACCTCAAAATTTGATACAATGCTTTAGGTTCGACGACGGACATAATATTTTTACTAGATTATTGTAGAATAACGTTGTGTATATTATATGAGTGCATATTGCTTGCACCTAGAACCTCTATACCTATACATTGTTTTAACAATACGTATTCCCTAATATTAGTTAACATGGAGTAGAGATGGAATAATTTTACTCCAAGGCGTAAAATAATGTAAATAACACCAAAAAATACTGTGATGTACAAGGACATGAAACCTAAATATCTAAGGTCTTTTATGCGGACATTTGCAAATTGTAGCGTACGGGTAGCTGTACGGACTTAAAATGAGACAGGTCAGTCGAGACACGTACACATTTCGCTCCTGCAATGCCGTGGTGCCACAAGTCTACGTGCACTTTTACAGCAAATCATGAAAATTCTGTCAGAAGTATAATAGGATATGATGGGTAACTGGATAAGCCACTTTTATTATTTTTATGTCTAACTAGATACTAATTTAATAGGACAAGTAATATCACATCAATCTACTGCAGTCTACTGCTGGACGTAGGGCAAGCCCCAAGGCTGCTGCCATAGGGAGTTTTTGATCATATCGCCAGCATGCTGGGCAGGCGGGTTGGTGACCGCAGTTTTCGGATTATTTCAGAGGGGCTGCTTCTTACCTCCCGAAAACCCTCTTACAATACCCACAGGCAGTCATGGGATGCTGCTATTCTTCCCTTCTGTCACCATACGACTCACCAACAAATAATATAGTAGAATGTAATTATAATGTATCTTTAGTATACATTAGGCGAAGGTGTGCTGTAATTGCGATATACCGATTGAAAGGAGATCACAATGATAAATGTAATGGTGCATAATGCTGCCTTTCCTATACCAAGGTCGGACTATCATTAGGTTACGGAATGCATAACATGTATGGAAGGAATTCAACAAATTGTTGATCAATTTTATTTCAGAAGAATGATGAAATGAAAAAGGATTTTAGCGGATAATGTTCAGGGCTGTAAAACTTCATAACCTAAAAATTATAAAATGGAAACAAATGTTCTCTAACATGTAAATATAATAAAACATGATATATCTTGGAATCCCGAAGTGGGATAGCCAAAACTGCAGCGTCTTAAAGGAGATGTCAGCTCTATGTATTCTAATAACGCCCCGCATCAAGCACATGACAATCTTATTATTATACCTACTGACGTAATTAAAACTAACAAATCTCCCCTGAACCATATATAGATAGTGAGCACTTAATAAATTAATAATATAAATCTACAGAGTGTAACATAAGCGTTTAAATAAATGTTAAGCGAATCACACTTAACATGTCACTTCTGTTGCATCCTGTATAGACGTTCCTACGTATTCGTTTGACTCTTCAAAAAGTGCTGCAAAGTGAACTTCATTTATTTTGCATAGAAAAAGGAGCCTGTGCGAGAGAACACCGTTTTGTCTTATTGGAGAGGTGTAGTGAAAAAATAGGTATTTGCATGTGCAATTTAAAAACAATGCCAAAACTTTGGCAATGTGCGTTTCGAAAGAAATCATATTGCGCCGAAGCGCCGACTCCATAAATAAATGGGATAAGTGCAGGAAGATGATGATAATATGCCAACTACGAGTATATGCTCAAATTTTTTGAGGTATTTTTGCCCTCGAAAACTGATTGATAGCAGGTAGTTTTGGACAAAGTAACATTATTTATATATGTAATCGATAGAGGTTCGTCAACGACACTGTTGCTGCATTAGGAAGCTGCTATTAAAGCCTTAAAGAATATAAAATATATATTATACAATTTTTTCGCTGTCGCATTACTACTAAGTACTTCGCTTTTTAGATAATCATCCTGCCGATCGATATACGGATTATCCACTGAAGGCCTCTTCCATTACGTTTAATTTGGTCCACTCTATTGTATTGCTACTTCTAATTAAGACTGTTTACCGAAATAATTGAGAAAAGCCTTACCGTACCCACATTTGTTGAACTCTGTAGTGTGTACCTAGTACCTATCATGGCGTCGAGTTTGTTTTTCTCGATAGGGCCCGTAGTAAAAGCAAAAAGTTAACTTATTAAAGTCTATTTGATTATTAGGTAAGTTAAATATCAGTTAAAATACGTGAAATACTTTATAGTTTATCTAGCAGACGCCCATGACTTAATTTACTTAAACTTTATATTTTAGGTGTTTTTTCGTTCCCGTAGAAATATTGGGAAATCCTTTGATATTGGATGCCTACGTAAAACAAAGAATATAAGAATCCATTCCTGCAGTCAAAATGTCAAAACTGTTTTGCAAGTTATTAGCAATAAGAAGAACTGGACCTTTTATTTAAATTTATTATAATTATAATTATTTTATTATAATTTATAATAAAATTTTTACATCTTAACTATTACCCTCAAAATTGGTCACAAGTGGCACCATGTGGTTCTATTGGCCCTTGGTGCTCTGCCTGCCCCGTAAGGGATAAAGGCGTGATTATAATGTATGTATATTATAATAAATAAATAAAACATCCCAATGTTTTGTTCTTCGCTGCATGCTACATTTTAAATTGCATTAAAAATGCTGTGTCCCTTTTTAAATCCAAGTAACAACGTGAGTAACAAAACATGTCTGGAAAGCGGAGGAGATAAGAGAATTACCGGAGCGCAGCTGTGACGGCTGATGTCCGATATGTAGTTAGTAAAATGCTATTCTTTTTAAACTTTACACCTAGGTACGATTTAAACCCATGTTAGTTTTTGCAAGGTATAAATTTCTTTCAAATTGAAACTCAGAATCTGTGCGTCAAATCCTGAAAGGTTTGAAAATTTCGAAAAGTTTCAAAATTTTCTGCTGTCGGTGCCAACTTCTAGCCCTCACCCCTGCTCTGCCTTACACAAAATCCCTGTAGTACTGTCAAAATTGTGCAACAGAAGTGCATTGTCATTTTGCAGGGAGTCATGCGTGCTCCATTGAGGCGTGCATGTCAACAAACCACTTCCAGGGCCCCACCACGCGCGAAAGTGAACGTGCCGACTGGACGCCAGCGCAAACGCGACGGTGCGGCAGAACGCGACGAACGCAGCCGCAACCAATTCGAATTTCGAATCTAGTTTTGAAGTTTGTTGTACATATTTATATTTTTAAATTTGTCGAAGGAGTTTTTGCTGGTGAGGATGAAGATTTTAATTATTTTTGGTGAGTTAAATTTTTATTATTATTACTTAACTTACATAATTAAAATACATAATTTTATTGATGTTATTTTACCTAAATACTTATTTAGTCTTTTAAAACCATTCTTATTATAATTTACTTTTTAATAATATAGGTATGTACTTAGATAGTTAATTAAAATTTTAAAATTCACCAGTAATTTCTAAGTACAAATTGGTTTTTCCTAATATCATCCAAAATCTAACTAGACAGTAAATCTTTACAATAATGTTTTCTCAAATTATCTAACTCGCTATCCCTTTACCCGTTATTTCTGCCGAGATTCAAATCGCTACATTCCATGCGCGCTGACGCATAACGCATAGATCAGCGTCATAACGTGCAGCAAAGAACATGTTGCGGCTAACAATAATAAGATAACTATAACTATAGCTATTAATACTGACGACTGTGAAAAACTGAATGAAAAAAAAACTAGATTTAGATACATAGTTACTAGCACTATCACTAAAAGGAACGGTTTGATGTAACCTTTGCACTGCTTAGCTGGTCATTCGAAATCACGAATAAAAATATGAAGAAATTTTACTTGTTTACCTTTGCCTATTTATTGGCTGGCTAGATAAATGCAGATAAATGCAGTCAAATTAAGCGGTTTTGTACCAAATACATACACACGTATCTAAATAAGATAAAACATCTAGAAAAGGAAATTAAGGGAAATTCCTAAATGTTTATTTATTTCAAAAATGTTTCTAAGAATTTTTCCAAAAGTTAGAAGAAAGGTGTTTCTATTTCTCTTTTCATGGAAAGATGTATTTTTGCTTCATCGATATTAGTTATCGTTATATCCAGGAAAATCACCCCATTTCGTTAAACATAAACACTTTTCGTGTCAATACGATATACTATTGGTACATAAAACTGTACTGTACTGTACATAAAACTGTACACATAGCCTGTAAACTGTTTTTATATTGTAACTACCTATAGCAACCTGCCCCGGCTTCGCACGGGTGCCATGCTGATAGTGGACATATAAGCTTTCCTCTTGAATTACTCTATCTATTTAAAAAAAACCGCATCAAACACCGTTGAGTTAAAAATTTAAAGATCTAATCATACATAGGGACAGACATACAGCTAGAAGCGACTTTGTTTTATAATATATAGGTATAGTGATTAGGCTTAATTTTCGATAGTATAATTTCCTTAGCTGGCTATGCTCGTTGTCTACAATATTATACCTGTCTATGATTATTTAAATAGAGGTGAAATTGGTGTCCTCAGCACGCATTGTTCGCCGAGGGAAAACAACTGGCCGATGGGAGAACGCATTTCATTCCATTGTACTGTAATAAGGAAGCTATTGGAAATGTTGGGAAAATGTGTTTTTGGAGCTGGCAACACTTTTGTACGCACTTTCTTTGTGCGAATTAAAGTTATATAATTATCTTGTAATAATATTTTGTAGATGGTTAATCTTAAAGGTGTCACTTCGAGGAACTGTTTTTTTTTTAAATATCTACTTGTTGCAAAACACCTACGAGTACAGTTTGCTCTACATAAATATTCATTCTTAATACATGTGCAATACTCAATTAATAACCTATCTTTTTAAGTCGGGTAAAAAAGACTTCGACAGCTCGTGCATGCAAACCTCCTCGTGACTAATCACAAACGTCGCACTTGTGCATCATACATAACATAATGCATGACGTTTAAACAAATAATTATTAGGAAATTAGAGCTCAAGTAGAATTGGGTCAATGTCATTAGGATATGATAGCTAGATTAAAGCAACGTTAAGTAGGTACTAGTTTGGTGCAGTATGAGAGGGATGATTTGATGATGAACGTGTGCATTATCACAATCCCGCTATTGATGACCAATAAAATAGATACGAGTAGATCTTGTTTCAATTTCCCTAATAAAGTGCGATTTAGCTGAAGACCTTTCCCTTGTATATTATATAACATTGTGCCTTTTTCGGTGAACGCACATTTGACGTCCCACAAATAATTAGGAAACAGCAGACATTATGGTCGATTCTGAACAGGTGGGTTTAATCTTAAGTTCAGGATCAAGTGTAAACCTAAACCTACCTACCCCTACCTACCTGTCCCTTTCTCTCGCAGCCATTTATGTTAAGCATGGAGAGGGACAGACCTGCCTAATTTTAAGTTTATGTTTAAGTGTGACGGTCAGAATCGATCATTTATCTGTGTTGTTCCTTTGAGACAGTGCGTTTTACCAAGTTATTTGAGCAATGGCGCTTGCTGTTCTGTATATAAGTACATTATCAGTGTAGTAGGGTTCATTCTATGAAACGGACTCTACCATTGCTGACTCTACGGCAAACAAAACAGATTGACATTTAACTCTCATCATAAGGATCAAAGTTGCCAAACACAAATTATACTTTCGATACACCTGCAAAGCGTCTACAATAACATTTTTCAACGCATTACGGAGTAGGATAACGAAGTACCTATTTGCGGTAGTATTGTGAAATAATTATAGTATTGCATAGGAATCGTGCAATTCTGTCTCAGTAACTGCCACTTATCGCAAATGTGCGGGTAGATTGGAAAGCTCTCTTGTGTTTGTTTTGTGCCATCTTGTGCCACTGGGATTGGTTGTTTATCTAATATATAGCACTTATCTATAATTAGGTATCACTAGCAGCTATATGACGTTGTTTCAAATTATTTAAATGTGTCATAAATATTATGGCTGATGTTTGAGTAAATCGATGTCTTTACCATAGAATTATTCTATTAATTGTAACATAATACTTGATTGTAATCTATACTTCTATCTACTAGCATCTCTGTCATGTTGTTAATTATAAAATAGCATAGAGTATGATTTTCTAAAGCTATGAGGTAGTCTTTATTTATATAATCTACAGTTAAAGCTTTATAGAATAGATCAGCTGCATCTCCTTCCGTGCATATCGTAAGAGTGAACTAAGGATGATGAGGAAGGTTTCATTCACTTGGGCGATAAGCGAACAACTTATTATTATTATTATAGGTATTTGTAAAAAAAAACCATTGTAATCAGGCATAAACGTTAAGTAAACTGACAAGATTATTGGTGTATATAGATTAACACTAACAAAAATACTCAAGTCAAGTTACAAAACATTCGGCCCAAGTCTTGGTCTAATAAATGCACTTTTACTTTTACAGCTTTAATATAAAAATTAAATAAGCGTACTTAATAATAGTAAGTAGTCCGATTTTGTAACACTTTAATTGTAAACAGAAATTTACGACACTTATTGCGAATGCATCTTTTATTGTAGTTACATTTATACGTATGTGTCAACTTTTAAGTATGTGCAATTTCAGTTTGCTAAAACAGCCGTGAAAAGAACGGTGGCTCTTGTGAATCTTCCTCGATTAACTAAACAAAAAGCGGATTATTGATTTTGTAGCAATTTTCCCAAACTCTGTGATATTCATATGGTTATTTAGTCTATTGCCAATAGTTAAAGTAATTAAAACAGTAACAGAACTTTCTTCACTAATTTTCCATTTTCATTCTATAGAGTTAGGTATAACAAGTCATCAAATAAAGGTACAGCAGAAAATATTAGATAACTTAATATATTGGTTAATTACTTATTAACATAACAAAATGTGTGGCAGTGCGATATCTTATGATCCTGCAGTTCTAGTTTCTTCTTTTCGGCAACATAGCTGTGTGTATAATAATGTATGTATTGACAAAACGATTAAATGTCCGAAACAAAAATGATATTTTTTTTATGCCGCAAAGTTAATTTTTACCCGTATTTCTCCGTGAGAATTTCCGAGCCTTGAGTCGAGACCTTATTAGGAGTATTATGAGACATTTTGGTTAGCTTCGTGAATAATAAACAGCTACCAAGTTCAAACTTTGTACACCTAAACGTTTTGGCTGGTTATAATCTAGTTCGTGGCAAGTTTAATTGTAAAATTATTTAGGTACGGATGTAATTATTTGTCTTATAATTTAATGATAGCAAAAACTTTATTTTGAAAAATTTATTTTGTGTTAACAGTAGGGTTTTAAAATTTCACCATGAGATATTTGAAACATGCTTATTTAGAAAATGTCTGATTCTTAATTGTGAGACTTTACCAATCAAAAACTCATCTAACTAATGATATTCTTCTCCTCCTACTAAGAATGCCCATAGTCGATTAGGATTATTACTTCCTATCGCACATGCGAGTCTTCTTAGAACTAACCTTCGAGCACAATTTCATTATTGACAAGAACTACTTGAGGCAGTTTCTTCGCAAACCGAACAATAGTTCGATCAAGGTGTACAACTCACCACAGTATGTATACCAAACTTAACTGAATACTTAATGGATACCAATTTATGTATATGTGTCGCAGTTGCCCGCTGTATATAATCACATGGTGCTTTATAATCGGTGAATGTCCGATGTTTTTCTTTGACTATGTTTTAATATTTCCTAACGAGCTCATTTTGTTGTGAAATTCTGTCATTATTACGCCCTGTTATTACTTTTTGCCTATCTTTACGAACATTCTGTCATTGTCGTGATTTAATATGAATTACTGTTTATATATAGCTGTCACTTAGTTGTATTATTGTTATGGTTGTTTTCTAAATCATCACACACTAAGTACTTTAACGTTTTATCTTCGTATCTTCTTGTAAATTTGTAGATACAATTTCATTGGTAAGGAAAGTATGTATGTATTCGATAACATATATCACCATTATCTAATTTTATTGTATTTTTTTTATTTGTTCGGGTTAGCTGGAAGAGATCTCTTATAGAGATAAGCTCGCCTTTGTACAATATTTATTTTAATTGTGTTATTTTTTATCTATGTGTGTGTACAATAAAGAATATGAATAAGAATATACAAATGTATCAAATTACAGATAATAATGTAAAGTTATAATATAACATATGTAGTTTATTTTAAAATATAGTTCACACCAGGGGCGGCTACTGACATCTTCAGGTTCACATTTTTGGAAACGCCGCGCATGTTCACCAGTGTTCACTCCTTTTACGAATGAAACTATCCTCACTATTATTAAAATTCAAATGACCTAAATAAACACATTAAAGACAACCATATCGCGTTCTAACTCGGACTAAGCGACATCATACGCACACTACCATGAAGCAGCGAACCAGACTACGAATTAATGGGAGCAGCGCTCTAGATTAGGCTAATTTTTCATACGAAATCTTCTGTTTCACGCGCCGGCCTATGTCGGCATGTCTCTTTCGCACTCATTGAATACAGTACTAGGAATTGTACCAAATTTCGTTTCATAGGAGCGCGATCGCTAGCGCTCCACTCGATACATAAGATTAAAACTTACTTGAGACTAGTCACTATTGTAAAAACATAGTAGAATTGAAAGATAATTATAAATATAGAAAAATATAGATTGCCTATGTGTATGTAATCTTCGTGGGTGGGAGCGCACTGCACCAGCACTCCTTAGGAAGAGCCGCTAGTGGTTCACACTCTAACTAAAGCATAAATCAAAATTAACTTAGGTATACGCCATGAACGTATTTCAACGTATACCCGATGGCCTAATGATCATTAGGGCCTTCCGAAGCTCAGGCTGGTTTTAACATGATCTTAGTAAAAACTACTGGATCCCTTGCACCAACCACCCTTAGATTGCTGCACTGTCTACTTTTACTTTACTCACTACACAAACAGAATGAGCCGTCATACTGAAGATATAATTTGCAAGAGGGGTCTAGATTATATAAAATTAAGCCAATTGAAGATGATTCTAATGTCTCCGTGCGAAAGTGGGGACCCTCTACGAAAGATTCATTACATCACAATATTGGTTCTGTAAGCATTCTTTTGCCATACTGTCAGTTCTTGCCTGATCCGATCAATTGAAACACGATAGTACTTCGTTTAGCAACGTCCTGTACTTATGCACTATGCAATTCAAATTACCAACTATATCCACCTTTCTCTGTTGGCAGAGAACCAATAGATGTGTCATTTCTGATACAGTCTTGGTAAAATAGATTGGAATTATAAACAATAATCAATGTATTTGATGTTTTGTGTTTATGATGATCTAGGCGCTGTTTGGTTTGCTATCTAACCCACAAGACTAGACAAACTAGCATTTTGTTTTTAATACAACATTAACCGAAACACAACTTCTGGCATGACATCAATTTGATGTGGATGGTTGTATATGTCTTATACCAGACATCAGTGTAAATATCCCTCTGGTACATACCTAACGATGCATCTAACCATTTTCTGGAATAATAAATACTGTGCGACATGTTCTAGCTGTACCTACTTATCTAATTAATTATTTACTTCAAATCCAGAGAAAATCTCTTGGGAACGACTAAAATGTTTTGTATTTGTATTGGAATATCCTTAATATCGGTACATAGAATAGAATCAATAATTTAAATAAACACTCTTGTAAGCGAATCGCTTAATGAGAAACGGGTTTAAAATCATTCCTCCATTTGTCAAAAGTTTTGTGCCAAATGACTGAAGTAATCCGATGCTGTTTCGACAAATGTTTACTTTCGACGCTAAAATCTGACAAAGACATAAATACATAGAACATAGACTAAAATTTAAATAAAATGTTACTTAAAATTATGCTCGTATTAGCAAAAGTAACTTCGTTTGTTTGTTACCTCTTTACGGTTTATGATATATGATTGAGTAACAACCAATCTTCTTGAAATTTTTCATACATACCTATTTTTGGAAGTACGGAGAAGGGCATAGGCTACATTGTGTAGTCCACGTGGACGAAGTCGCAAGCAACAGTTAGCTTAGCTTATTTACTATTATCAGCGGTACAAAAAGTATTCGACAAGATTACTTATTTGTCCATAAATCTACTTGTTTATTACTGTGATTCTGCATCGATATCCCGGTCCAGGCATTTTAGGAAGCTATTTGTGCTATTCCATTCCGCGTTAATAGTTGTCTCTATCAAGTCAATAGATGTTTGTCGGAAACAGCCAACACGATTTAATTTACGGTACAGGAGTTTACAATGCTTTTACAACGTTATTTTCTTTGGTACCTTTACGTTAAACATTTTTGATCGTTCAACTTCTTTTCTTAGGTATTAGTGGATGACCGCGACACGATTAAAATAAAACCAGTTTTTAAGTCAATACACCTGGCGTCGCCAAAACTTCAGGATCATAAAGGAGCTCCCAGAGCTATATATAGCATAGCGGAAATAGGATGTACCTACATAGATGATCAGTAGAATATCGCCTAAGATTGTCTCCAGAGTTCCTTACTCAACTTTTACGATATGCATGGAAGGAGAGGCAGGTAATGTATTCTAGTAAAGCATCATAACCGGTAACTTTACTAATATCCGTTCATTATATTTATTTGTTATTTAATATTACCAGTATATTATTGCAAAATTTCCTCTTAAAATCGGCATCTTTTTTCCATTCATTTTCTCTTGTGTTGTTTCTATGTTTCCCGCTATCAGACAGTCAATCTTACAGAACAATATAACACATTACACGATATTGATCTCGTAACAGTTCCCAGAGGGGGCCTTCGGTCTATTCGTGTACCTATTAGTAATTGTTTAGCTAAACTTATATTACTTATCAGGTAGGAACCTACTCGCGTATCCTGTGTGGGTTATTGTTTTGTTTGAGTTTAGGCGTCAGGGTGCTAGGCTTGTTAGGTATTACAAAAGAATTTAAACATTGTTTTAGCTAAATTTTGTCTAAATTTAACATGTAGGTATTTCATACATTTTGCTATCAAATTCAATATTTTTTAATAGTGTATAACTTTAGACACGGTTTAGTTGTAACACCGAAAATCTAGGAGCGGAAGGCGGAATCAATCAGATTTTTATATTTTGTCATTAAACTTTTTTGAATTCAAGAGCCCGGGCTGTCATGATTATTTAGCCCACTTATCTATTTTGACAATTTGGCCCGGTAACGTTTTTTTTTTATCACTAAAGCTTCATTTTAAAAATATACCAAAAAAACAATATATATCGATTGTAGTTATATAATAGAAGTAGCCCTCTAATTAGTAGTGTTCGCAGTTTAGTTTAGTTTAGTTTATAACCAACGATTGGCTGGAAACCGGCCATCTCATATGCCCTGTCTTATACAAAATTGTCATACATAAGGTATGTGCTTCTAAAAAGAAATACTCAATTACGCCTGCGCTCTTCGTTCTATATTTAATTTAGGTAAATTAAAGCCAAAATAGTTTAGGCTGGTAAAAATAATATTATTCAACAGTTATTTTAAATCACAAATCCAAAGGTAAATATTCATAAAATAAATGTCACCTACAATTAGCACGGTGTCTATAAATTCGAATTTCTTAATCTCGAATGTAGGTGTAAATCCTCTCCGCCCACTTATCCCTTGTTGCGCGTAAACTGAGCTGGATGTCTATTCTAAGTACCTCGAGATATGGAGATCGCTAGACATATTATTATTCTTTATTTTCAGTACACAAAAAGAAATAGAACAGTAAATTAGCATTGACAATTGCCAAAGGTGAGCTCTTATCCAAAGAAATGTCTGATATACCTATACTAGTACTGTAAAGCAACTGTCACTAAAATCATTAAATGTTGCGTAGTATTTTAGTCCTTCTAGCATAAGGTACTCGTATCAACTGCTAGCACTTTGCAAGCATTACCTCGAGATGGTTGTAGACACAGAGATCTATAGAGTGGCCGTGGGGGCGTGGGCGGTGTAATTGAACTATGAACAAAATAGGCAAACATCGCGAAAACGCAATCAGCCGGGACTTGATTGCCTAACGCGTCACACGGGAGTGTTTTTTTATAATGCCTGCTTGTTCAGTGGTTGTGTGCAAGAATCGAAGTGACCATAAGCTTGAAGGGGTCACTTTTCATAGGTAAGTACAATAACAATTTTGTTTTCTAGCATTTATACCCAAATTTCATTTTATTTCGTTAAAATAATTTTCACTGAGTGACATATGTAACCTAACGATTGAACCTAATACATTGCTCGCTAAGTGTAGCGTGCCTGGTGTTGAAATCAGTTTGACCGAGTGATGATAATTGCGCATATTGAATCGGCCGCTCCCGCGCACGGCCGCTGCTAAGCGCTTTGACATAGAGTTGTACCTGTCATTTCTTGTTGTCGATACGTCACGTTGCCGCGAATAGTACCTACGAGTAATAACTAATGTTAAGTAGATAATTTTGAGAGTTTAAAAAATATTATGTTTATGTAAAACAATGGTGAATTACTTATTATTATTAGTGTAACAAAGTACCTAAATTAATGTAGATGTGTGCAAAGTCAACTTTCTTTATTTTTGTGTTTCTTATTAATAAATATTTTTTTAAATTATAATATAAAAAAATATTATTTAACTGTAAAATAGTTACTATAAAGTAGTTACTTACCTACTTTGTGTTATCGAGTCTTAAATATTTCAGAATATTTTGTTAAATGTAGATAATAAATGACTACCAATAAGCATATTATTATAGTTTTTTATTTCCATCGAACATTTACATACCGTACTAATTTATTAAAGACTCCGCTACGAATTTACTTTATTCTTAATTGGTAATAAGTATAAGTAATTGGGTTAACTGGTAGAAAATGCTATATAGCATTAAGTTCGCCCATGTACCAAAAACATTTTTTTTGTGTGTACAATAAAGAATTTTATTATTATTATTATTATTCTTTATCCCTTCAAGAAAAATAACCTTTTATTTGTGACCTCATACTTTTGTGACTGTGATGCAACTCAAAATCTAAGCTCAATCGGACAACGAGAAGTAGAAAAAGTAGGTTGAATTTTAAGATGAAGCTAAGTAAAAACATGTTTAAAATTGTATTGTGACCAGCTACTAAAGCCTAAATTGTTCGCGATGTGCAACAACGCAAGTGCTCGATAACAAATTTATCGACAGTCAATCACTAGCGTACGTGTGAAATTTGTTGAATGTATTTGCTATACTGAGGCGCGTACTTACACAGTAGATAGCAATGTGTGCGCGCCAATGAGAGTACCGCCTTAAATGTGTGAGTGTCAGAGATTTATCAATGTTGGGTGTAATTTGTGTTATTATTTAGATGTCAATGTAAGTGTGGCTTATAGCCGCTTACATCAGAACTCAAACTAAGTGCGCTTAGCGGCCCATCTCCTGTGTTTCTGTTATCTATGGTTGTAGACAATGATATTTGTATGTATATCTAAGTCTAGAATATCATACATTTTGCTTTCGTGTCTATAGCATTACCTTTACCTAGCGTGGCAAATAAACTTGAGTTTAAAGATATGTCGCAAAATGTGGGAATAGAGCCTCTGATCCTGTCTCGCCTCCACAGTATATTGATTAAAAGGTACTGCATTTGCAAGTAAATAGTATGACCTTAGGCGCCCCACGGTTTATTGTGGTTTCTCCGAGCTGAACATGTGGCTAACTGGCCCAGGCTTATTATTATTACATTCGGAACATCCACTCTTACTTTTAAAATAGATGTCTATGCTTCAGTGGGTATATGCCTGGAGAGCATAGACTTAAATTATATAGAAACCAATGACTACATGTTCGATATATTTCGAACATTTCTATATAATTTAAATTGTTATTTACTTTTGAATGAATGAATGAGTTTTCCCGTGCTGCTGATGAGAGGTTAAACTAGAATACATCAGCTGCAACTCTTTCCGTGCACATTGTAAGAGTCGAGTAAGAAACTCTAGCATTCCCTCAGGCGATCTTCTTTATGTTCCTGCGGTTTTACCCTACTTCGGCAACACAGCCGTGTGTTGTTCTTTCCTAGTTTCTCTACTTCGCTTTTACGTAGTTACCTATGCAGGACATACCTGGGCAATAGGTAATAAGATTATGACTATCATTAGCAAGTCAAACCAGTCAGCTACTTAGTAAAGTTCATCTGGACATATTGAATTTGGATTACCTAAATTAGATACAACTTTCGATGCTTATTAGTCCACTTACATTACACAATGTATGTGATAGATTGATTATTTTAAGGTTGTAATGTAAAGTTTTGTAATCCTTCTATAAGTAAAACCTGCTTAGAAACTAACCTTTCTTGATAACATTAGGATTGATGAGGATCTCAATATGTGCAATATATCAAATTAATTTAAAACCAGTTGACGAACAAATTATCATACTAGTTTTATAGATGATCTTATACTAAAGTATTGAGATCTTAGATATTTTTATGCAATGCTTTTCTACATAAACTTTTATATCCTGAAAGAAATCCAAATATTTTTTTTATTTTTATTTATTTTATTTACAGAAATCCACAGCACTTAGAAATGTATATATTAGATTAGAATAGTAAGCACGGCAGGCAGAATCATTACCAATTCACTCCAATCGGGTCATAAATAATTAAATTGTCGAAGTATTTTGCGTTGAAAACAATATGTGACAATAACCGATTAGCCAAAACAAACAGTTGATTGTAAAACTATGTTTATTTATCCATTAACATGCGTAGAGTCATTCATAGAGACAGTGTTTATTACAAATAAATGACATAGTGACATAAAGCAGGAATATTTCTCTTATTGATGAAGAGACATGCCGCTATACGCAGTGTAGAGCAACATCTCGTTTTCACGGAAACAATCCTGAGTTAAGAGTACCTAAATGACAAGTAATTTGTATCCTTTGTATGGAAATCCCATAAGTTACATCTTAATAATAAATATATTCAGATCTACCTACTAAAATAATATTATCTTAGTAGGTTACATTAGTGATCTATATCACATCAAGGAACTAGATTCTGACACAAGTTAGAGCTGCTTTCCATTTTACACCTTAACAATTAGGTAGGTACGAGTACCTTAATATAACAAATCACCTACTGTTATTATATGAAAGTAAAAGCAATTAAAACGATTTATCTGAAACGAACAGAGGAAACGATTATTGTCTGTTACGTGTTACCAATCGCCGTTGCTAAACCAGGATATACGCAATATCCTGCCAATATGGCCATTTAAATGAAGGGCTTATACCGACTTTGCATATTTAAGCCGGTCGCGCACATACGAGTTGGCTTTTAACATCTTTTTCATAGATTAAGGTGCATACCCATCTCTAATTACGTATTTCTTTTAAAGTAACTAAATTAAGTAAGTGACTGAATTAAGCTACAAAGTTGTTTATTCAGATTTGGAAATGGAATCTTAGAATGCGGTGTTTTAGATTATTTAGCTTTTAGCATTATTAGTATGCATTCGGTTAGGAGGAAAACAAGTTTTCTAGAACGTGTATTTTGGTTCATCGCATAAGTAAGTATGATATATTTGTATATTATCGTATTATGAAGAATTTAGCGTGTACTTACTATATCTATATAACGCTCGTACACAAAAACTCACTCACTTTGTTTACTTAATAATATAATTTGTAACTAACAAACATTTATTATTATATTATTTAGATTATTGGACAAATTTTTTTAATAGCCTATACCGTATTCCACTGTTGGGCAAAAGCCCTTGCAAAGGCAATTGAAC
Source organism: Carposina sasakii (assembly GCA_014607495.2). Classification (NCBI taxonomy): domain Eukaryota; kingdom Metazoa; phylum Arthropoda; class Insecta; order Lepidoptera; family Carposinidae; genus Carposina; species Carposina sasakii. The sequence goes on from CP053168.1 coordinate 8,621,036, forward strand.
TATTTGCTATTATATAGCTAGATTAAACATGATACGTAGATACGAAGAATGATATAAGAAAAATGAATTTAAATTAATATAAAGTTATTGCAGATCTACTGGACGACTATGATTTTGTTCACTTGTACTTTTACAGCTAAATTGTATAACTACCAAGTTTTATCAAAATCCGTTCGGCTGTTTTCACGTGAAAGACTAAAAACATCCGCTTTGTTGGCGGCAGACAAATTTGTAGGTAAAATACCTAATAAAATAAGGGCAGAATGATTGTTAAATACTTCAACCCTCTGTTAGATAGGTACCTCCCTAAATTCTGTTTAATTCGTTAACGAGAACACTGATTAAATGGTTTAGGATTACGTCACTTTCGGACCTAAACTGATTTCGCAGGTCAAACGATTTGGGGTTCCGATACTTCAAAATATTTATTACCAACCAAAGGATCTTACGCCAGTATACTTGACCCTAGCCTAGAGGGTATGACTACCGCAGATAGATAGAGTTTTGAGTAAAAACCTTACTCTTTAAGGTACTCCAATGGAAGATTACCTAGCTCTACTTTATTTTGTTTGATGTACCTACTTACCTAACCTAAAAGAATTACGAGATTTTTCTGTGTTATACGAATAGTGATGTAGAGGTATAGGTAGAGGTATGATCCTGGCTTTTTGTTCAGTAAATCTGTTGATTCTGAAACCATAAATATTAAACAACTTTAATATATCTATGATCGATCATTCATAAATCCATAATGAAACATTTTATTTACTTACAAAAGTGGGATGTATCAGCTTTCCCGTTAATCCGGAGACATGATACTGATGTAAATATATTCAACCCACACTTGTCAGTATTTTTATGAAGTGATTTACATGGATTTATCTCATTCCAGCCCTAACCGATTTTACTGGGGAATATTCAATATCGTTGGGTTTGGATGTTTCGGCGGGTTTTTATTTATAGGGATTAGGGATTATTAGGGATATTGATTGAAGAATTTAGACTGAGGAGCTACATTTTTGGTAACAATGAAAGAAGACTCAGTACAAGGTTTGGGTAATACACATTATTTTACTCTAAGGATCGCACTACTCATATACCCCATACACCCCGCGTGATCGAATCAGAAATTAGGAGATCCGCAGATGTACAAAGATCACCGACATAGCTCAACGGTCAAGCAAGCTGAAGTGGCAATGGGCAGGGCACATAGCTCGAAGAACTGATGGGCGATGGAGTCGGAAAGTTCTAGAGTGGATACCACGTATCGGCAAGCGCAGCGTGGGAAGGCAACCCGCGAGGTGGGCAGACGACCTGGCCAAGGTCGCGGGCGTCGGTTGGATGCAGGCGGCTTCCGACCGGTCGGAGTGGAGGTTGTTGGGGGAGGCCTATGTCCAACAGTGGACTTCTCAGGGCTGTAAATGATGAAGGATCGCACACGGGCAAACAGACTATAATAATCGAAATTAAGTAGGGTAGGCCCATCGAAGAGGGCCCATTTACACTTCTGAATCAGCCTTGTTGTGAGTTCTTTGGTAACTAATGATGTCAGAACTGCTGAAGTTAAATACTGTTTAAAAATGACGTTTGACACCAAAGTTGTTTATTTTATCTGTCAAATATGTTTTATCTGTCAAAGGTTACAATAACTATTCTTTAAAAAATGTTTCAATTGTTTTGTAAAAATAACGGTAAAGTCCAGCTACCTCTTAGTCCACTTCACATCTCTTTCTTGTGTTTTATTAACATTAAGGCACTTAAGTTTTTATTTGTTTGTTTTACTATGCTTTTTAAATAAAATGAATATTAACGAAAAATATTTATTTTGAAGCCTATCCAAGATTTATTTCACAGACTTCATCCCTAAATTAAGGATACTGGAAATTGAAGTAATAAATATACGTCAATATTTCCCCTTTATACTTGATTAGCTTTTGTTTTACCTTATAGATATGTAAAATCGGTAAAGCTTTTTAATAATTCTAATTCTTATGAAATTTGGGATAAAAGCGCTAAAGAAAGCTTCAGTCAATAATATAAACAAGTGCACCATGCCAATACAATTATTTTGCACAATTAAAAAAAAATGCTTTGTTTGCTGAAACAAATCTATTAAAAGATAATATCCCTAATACATTTCGCCAATGTGTTTATATTGTAATATTCTTCATATGTGCAATTATTATTAACAAAAAATATATTAAGCATACCTAATGACTTAATGCTAGAGCGCAATGGTCTCTACTTCCTATCCAAACGGACTATTCTCATGTCTAATCAATATCATGCCAAGCTCAGATAAATTCGTAGCATTTCAATAATCGTGATGTCGAAGTAAACATTTCAACTATGCCATGTAACTGACAGGACTACATCGTGCATGCTCATGAATGAGGAACGGAGTTGAGATGTTGAAATAGTAGACTAGACAGGCGCAATATGAATAAATTATTAGTAGTTGGCACATACGAATACCACCATCAGTGTCGTGAAGGTAGACGCAGAATAACGCGTCTAAATTTTATTTTTAGCCTTGGTATCTCTTTGTACTTTAGAATAATTAGATCATACTAATGTAGCGTACACTGGGGGAGGCCTACGTCCAGCATTGGACTGCAATAGGCTGACGATGACGACGACTATTACTATTTACCTATCTATGGATCCCACAGTCAAACGGCGTAAGCAGTTTTGTGGGATGTTATTTCTCTCTAGTTTTGAGATACTTGATCTAGTTTTAAGATTTTGTAATTCAATAAAGAAATAAATATTATATTTCTATAAGCAGAAGTTGCTTGGCTAACTCCTCAATGTCCTTCCTCATTGTGCATGTCTCACTGCGGAATAGGAACCGACCCGGTAACCGGTATAAAGCATTACTGAAATTACGTGTTTATACGATAAAATAATTACAACGTAATAGATTACGGCTTTACTTGTGAAATGATATCCGAATTGGTAATTGTAACAATAATGTCATTGTTTTAATTTCTGGTGTTCCTGTTTTAGCTGCATTTATTACATTCTCTTCCACGTTTGTTACACGTAGCCATTTTATTCCGTGACTGCGTTGTCCCGTCACGTGAAATTAATAATGTCATTATTTACTGTTCTTTCGGTATATATCTATTTTATTTGTTTTGTTGTTCCATTCTACATATATATTTATCTTCAATAGAATACATCAGCTGTATCTCTTTCCGTGCATGTCGTAAGAGTCGACTAAGAAACTCGGGCATTCTCTCAGGCTATAAGTTAGCTTATCACTGTAACTTGTCACTGGTCATTGACATCTGTTCTAACTATGCGAAACGTGGCTATGGGAACTCCTGTGTGATTCTCTGGCTCCCATTTCGGAAACACTGCCGTGTGTTTATATATATATATATATATATATCTATCTTTCTCAGTTACGTATGTAGGGGAAAGTGGGGTATGACGGGGAAGCGAGGTAAGATGGGGACCATAATAAAATAGATGATAGAATGTCGTCAGAAAATTTGTTATAACGCCATCTAACGGCATTTAGCAAGAGTTTTTAGTGTCACAAACAGTTTGGTCGATAGTGTGCACGATATAATTTCGTAAGTATTTTTTTTAATTTTGAGTGGTTTTATGTAATTTTTGATGTTTACTAAGTGCGTGAATGTTCATAATGTATGGTACACAAGATGTGTGTTATATTTTTTTATTGATAGTTGCCTATTTTACTACTCCAAACTCATAAAATCGTTCCGGTTTTGTTATTTTTATAACCTCAAAATATTTTACGCATCTTGCGAGACTACTTTGGGAAAGATGGGGTACCTACCTGAGGGCAAGACGGGGTGGTACCCCATCTTACCCGCTCATGGGTCACTTCTTTTATTTCGATTTAGTTAAATATGATCGTCACTAGTTATGTTAATTTCATTTTTTTTATAGATTATGGTCCGAAATTACCAAAGAAAAACTAACAGAGGAGGGTGGAGTGAAAATCAAATGAAGTTAGCTATTCAAGAGGTTTTAGAGGGAAAAAAGGGTTATAAATTAGCTAGTAAGACTTATAATGTACCACAAACGACTCTCGAGCGCAAAGTTAATCAAGCAAGAAAAAATAAGAATAGTATACAAAATGTCAAAGTTCCCTTGGGTCCAATTTCCACTGTTTTTTCCGCAGAAGAAGAACAAGAACTTGTAACTTATTTAAAGGAAATGGAAGGAAGGTTATTTGGTTTGTCAACTTCTGAATTGCAGAAATTAGCCTATGAATTAGCAGTTCGTAACAACAAACAGCATAAATTCGATCATTTCAAGGAAAAAGCTGGCAAGGACTGGCTGCGTGGATTTCTCAACCGCCATCCCGACTTGAATTTGCGAAAGCCGGAAAATACATCAGCGGCTCGTGCTGCTGGGTTCAATAAAGTGTCTGTTGGTAAATTTTTCGAGCTGCTGGGCAAATCACTTGATGATATACCTTTTACTCCGGACAGGATTTATAACTGTGACGAGACAGGAGTTTCGGTTGTGCCAAAATCGCGGTCCAAAGTGATCGCTGCAACTGGTAAAAAGCAAGTGGGAGCTTTGACGTCGGCCGAACGAGGCACAACTATAACTATTGAAATTTGTTTCAACGCTTCAGGGACATACATTCCACCTATGTTTATTTATCCCAGAAAACGTATGAAGTCCGAATTGCTCAATGGGGCTCTACCGAACTCATGGGCTGAATGTTCAGATTCTGGGTGGATTACTGCCGAAATTTTCTTAAGATGGTTTCAGAAGTTCATTAAACTCACCAACGCTTCTAAAACCAACCCAGTCATGCTTATTTTAGATGGTCATGCCTCTCACACCCAAAATTTGCAGCTAATCGATGAAGCACGTGAACATGGTGTGACAATAATATGCTTCCCACCGCACACCACGCACAAACTTCAACCAGCAGATGTTGGTTTTATGCGACCGTTGAGTATCTTTTATGATCAGGCCATAACAGCATGGTTAAGGTCAAATCCTGGGAAAGTAGTAACCCAATTTCAAGTAGCTGAACTCTTCGGGCAAGCATTCATTCGAGCAGCAACAATGCCAACTGCAATAAATGCATTTAAAGCATGTGGGATTTCGCCTTACAATGCACACATTTTTACTGAAGACGACTTTATTGCTGCAGAGGCCACCGATATCATAACGACGATGAAGCCGTCCATATCTGCCCTGTTTGTGAAGATAAACACGATTAAATATGTCATACCCCATCTTACCCTAGGGGGTACCCTGTCTTGCCCTATAGGTGGGGCAAGACGGTTTATTTTGTTATTTTTTTAAGTTGATATTTCTATGAGAGGACTTTTATATTTTTGTTTTGACTAATTATAATTAAAGAAAGAAAGACTGATAGTTTACATAATAAAAGTTCCTGATTTGTGCAATAAAAAAATAGAGGTTTTATTGATGAATTACCTTAAAGTCCCCGTCTTACCCCACCTTCCCCTACCTATACATATAAGTTTATTTTGTCCAATATGAATTATTTAAATTTAGAGGTTTGCGATATATTTTAAAGTTCCAAGTAACTGCACAGAAGTTATAAAGTCCTTAATATGTGTTCCAGACTTCTAAAATTAATTTGACTTATCAAATTGTTTTATCCCAATTTAAAATTCCGAATAGTTCAGATAGACATAGCGTAGGTACTGGAGAATTATTAAACCTGAATTTGATACAAACGAGCTACTTTTTCCCGCCGGAATAAATCAAACGAAAAGAAAGTGTATCTCAGTACCTACTCGTGATACACAGGCGAATTCCACAAAAGTATGAAGTAATATAACATATGAAAAAGTGAAAAAGTATAAAATTAAATGTATTTCTACCTCCAATGTCAGTGGCCATCACATTCGTATTGACTGCATAATTATAACAACATTTCACTTGACGTGTAACTCCGTGTGTCCTGGACGTCTACTCTGAAGTGACGATAAACGAAGTATCGGCCGAATATCGAGGTGTTTCCTACTACGAACCTCTTTTGATCGGATCAGTCGCGCTGTTTTTTCATTCGGTCCGATCGAACTCTATTTGACAGGTATGGCTAGATGATAGAAAGCTTATAATATTAGTCAATGTGAATTATTCTCTATGGTTCCGAATGAGTTGTGAACTCAGATGAATGAATCCGAAGCAATTTCGTAGTAGGGTCAAAGGTCGGACGGAAAGATTCGAAAGCGGCATTTTAGAGTAGACCCCCTGGTGTGTCTGAGGATAGGGTTGATCCCAGTGACGGGTCTGTACCAAGTAGTTATTGTATAATTATCGTTTAGTCCAGGAGGATTTGCATCAGATAGGCATGACATAGGTATTAAAATAAATGCCGATTTGTAATTGTAGATCAATATCCACCTATTTTACGATTATAGCACATCTCTACTATGAAATGTGTGTAATTTTGCTATACCCTGTCCGTGTCGTAGAAGACATGGCGAATTATTTTGCTGCGACTCCATTGTTATAGTTTCGCATCTGAGGTGTGCAAAATGTTAAATGTCAAGTATGTAAAATTGTCACTTAGCTTAGGACGCCCAAGGGTTGGGCATCAGGCCATAAAACAATGCCAACCCCTTAGCAATATGAGGTTCGATAGATCCAACTACATAAATAGGATAAAGACAGACTGTCGGCCGATTAGTGTAGTTGGTAGTGACTCCTGCTCGTTGCGCCATAGGTCATGGGTTTGAATCATTGATATGATGAATATTGATGTTGGTTTCCAAGTCATGGATGTTTCTATACTTATCTATAATCTATAATACAGGATGATTTTTGGTCGTCAACGTTCCCGAAAACTACGGAATCTCCTCATCATCACGATCATTTTTCTCCATGGAAGCATACCTGGGAAGTGTCTGGTTTCCAAAATATTAGGGTCCAAAGTTGAGTAAATAGACTGCGTTTTTCTGCATAAAGGCACATAAACGCGCGTATCAGGATTTTTTCACGAAAAATAATTAATACCTGTCTATAAAAAAACTAACATAAACACTAGACACTATAAATTTCGCACGATCAAGGAATTTAAAAAAATTTTTCAAAAAAAAAATTTTTTTTCCCAGCATTTTTTTGGCATAAACTTACTTTATTTCATGTATAGAATACGTACCCTTCGTTAAAGGTGGCCACAAAAAAACATCCTGTATAAATACAGGATGTTTTTTTGTATAAATACAGGGTGTTTTTTTGTGGCCACCTTTAACGAAGGGTACGTATTCTATACATGAAATAAAGTAAGTTTATGCCAAAAAAAATGCTGGGAAAAAAAAAAAAAAAAAAAAAAAAAAAAAAAAAAAAAAAAAAAAAAAAAAAAAAAAAAAAAAAAAAAAAAAAAATTCCTTGATCGTGCGAAATTTATAGTGTCTAGTGTTTATGTTAGTTTTTTTATAGACAGATATTAATTATTTTTCGTGAAAAAATCCTGCTACGCGCGTCTATGTGCATTTATGCAGAAAAACGCAGTCTATTTACTCAACTTTGGACCCTAATATTTTGGAAACCAGACACTTCCCAGGTATGCTTCCATGGAGAAAAATGATCGTGATGATGAGGAGATTCCGTAGTTTTCAGGAACGTTGACGACCAAAAATCATCCTGTATACCTTTGCTTAGCACCCACGACACAACACCTTTAGGATCTTAGTGTGTATTTATTCATCTTATCTACACTAATATTATAAAGAGGAAAACTTTGTTTGTTTGGTTGTAATGAATAGGCTCAAAAACTTCTGGACCGATTTAAAAAATTCTTTCACCGTTAGAATCCTTATTGGACCTGGATGAACATAGGCTACAAGAATTTCCCGATATTCCCACGGGAAGGCGACCAACGGGAATTCTATATTTTTTACGAAAACCGCTATACATATGAAGCTGAAATCGGGCATATATGTTCATTGGGGACAGCGAGGGAGGACTAAAAACGGATTTCCCGAAATTCCCACGGGAAGGGGACAAACGGGAATTCATAATTTTTACGAAAACCGCTATACATATGAAGCTGAAATTGGGCATATATATTTATTTGGGACCCCGAGGGAGCACTGAGAACGGATTTCCCGAAATTCCCACGGAAAGGGGACCAACGGGATTTTTTTTTTTTTACGAAAACGGCTACACATATGAATCTGAAATTGGACATATATGTTCATTAGGGTCTCCGAGGAAGCACTAGGAACGCATTTCCCGAAATTCCCACGGGAAGGGGACAAACGGGAATTCATTTTTTACGACAACCGCGATACATATGAATTTGAAACCAGACCTGTACGTTCATTAGGGACTGCGAGGGAGCACTAAGAACGGATTTCCCGAAATTCCCACGGGAAGGGAACCAAATTTTTACGAAAACCGCTGTACCTACATATGAAGTTGTAGCTAATGTACTGATATGTACCGAAGCGAAGCGAGGGCGGGCCACTAGTCTTATATATAATAATAATATTATAAAGCTGAAGAGTTTATTTGAACGCGCTAATCTCAGGAACTACTGGTTCGATTTGAAAAATTCTTTAACTTTTAGATAGGCAATTTATCGAGGAAGGCTATAGGCTATACAGGGTGTGGGTGACAGCCAGGAAAATACTGAAATGCTGAACAAGTACCATAATGTTGAGTTATACGACAGTGTTATTACTCGCAGGAAATGTATTTTTGAATTGATTTATCAGTAATCTTTGCTCTCCGCGGCAATTGTATCGGGCGATCCTGTGACTAATTAAATGGGCTTATTGGTTATTGTGTGACACATTGCTGTTTTTTTGTATCACCTTTGACTCTCCATTAGGGTTGATCAGGTTTTTGAACTTTTTTGAAAGCAACTTTTGTAAATCATCTTTTGGTTAAATTTTATTTTCAAGTCATTATCTAAGGCCTAATTAAACGAACTAAACAATTTTTTCCTGAAGATATGAAAAAAATGTCGAAAAATTCTGGAATTTTTCTTCGCAAATTTTCAGTGTTTTCCACCTCAGAATAATGGTCTGAAGTCATGGTATAAATATTTACCTGACTGTCACAAACACCCTTTATAGGACCCGCCCCGGCTTTGCACGGGTGTAATGCCCTTTCACGCGGACGTAGTCGTGGGCGGCCGCTAGTAATAATAATATTATAACAGCTCGTCTGCTCCCGTAACTTGATTGAGCGCTGTTCGCCTCGGGTGTTATTTGCGTTGACATTCAATCCAATTTCAATTTTACCAGATAGATCGTAAAAAAAAGAAATTAGCTTTGGAAATCCGCGTATAAGTTTTTGAAAATACCTTAATTTGTTAAAATATATGGTACTTACTAATGAATTTATGAGAAAGAATGTTTAACATACCTACCTACTATTCTAACAAGCTAGTATCTTCTGGACTGGTAGACATATCTCCCATTTCATATTTTATTCTTGAATAGAAAAACACTTGAAAGTTATCGTTTGTACCTATGAATAAACGTGAGAGTCTAGGATTATATCTTTTTGATCGAAAACAGTTTCAATATCATTGAAATTATTATAGAGTGGAGTAATATTCATCCTCGATGAATATCGCTCGATCAGAGGAGTGACCCGATTCTCGTGGACCTAGACAATATTTTTAAAAACCGATTTTTCCAATGACCTATCCTATCTAAAGGAAGTTGGTGCTGTCTCTATTTTGATTATATTTAAAAGAAAAACAGCATCAACTTTATTCTTCTAATACTATTGAAAAAATCGTCCCTAAACTGCTCATAAATCAGACCAATACCTGAAACTCAAAATTCAGTAGGTACCTACCTATATTTAAACAGCTGACACTTGGCTGAAACAATCAGCAGTTTTGCGTACCGTACTCGTATCAAATGCCAGCACTGACTGGACAGGACAGTAATGCTAATGGTAACATAGGTACACACTTTGGAAAATATAGGTATAAGCTGATATTAATCACGAGATAAGCACGCCTTTGTACATTGCATTGCATTGTATAAAATATTTGTGCATAATAGAGAATAGAATATGAGAAATAAATCAGACATTTATATGGACCAATACCTAAGTCGAGTGTAGGTAACCATGTCAAAAGACGCGAGAATCGGGCCTCAGTCTTAACCTTCAAACATGCTTTATCACCTATCGCGTAATCGTTTTTCATCAGGTGAGATAGCGGTCAGATTCTGAGATTGCTTCTGAATATACATCAATATAGATAAAGTGATATTTTTTTCCAATTTAACTCTCCGTCTTTTCTCCACATCATTATTCGTTGACTTACATTTCACTCAACGTTTAAAAAAATCTTGTAAGAGACATCCTTTAGATTTTGCTGAATTTTGTTCCAATGTTTGTTTTGTCTTCCTTCCCAATAATATTTTACAAACGAATTAAGTAATTGTTGGCCGAATCCATAGATACATAATATGACGAAAGGTTAAATCACAACGTCCATTTAATTTGAAACACAATGTCCTTCAACCAATTTCTAAGTCTACTTATTCTATGAGAAGTAATCGCATCAATCAAACATTTTATAGCGAAATAAATTCATTAATTATTATTTATCAGTGCTCTCATTCCAAGATATTTATCAGCGATCAGAGTCGACGCCATTTTTTATAACAAAGAGTTAAAATGTCAAACGTGAGCTCACAGACCTTGCATGTTGAGTTCACACCGTGGTTAATCGGACGGACATGTCTATGGTCTCTACAGTAAAACGTCTTAGCATTCATCAATATGAATATGTATAAATATGAAAGGCGAGAGAGATCAACTTTTTTCAAAAAGGTAATCATGCAAGTTTTCGTAGCCTCGTGCACACCAGATGCGTATGCGTGCACGTAAGCATAAACGTGCACATGCCTCTGAGTTTAATGTATGGAACTGTCACCGCTTGACGTCTATGCTTACGTCTACGCATACGCATCCGGTCTGCCCGTGCCTATAGAGTTCCATACATTACAACTCAGAGGTACGTGTACGTCTACGCTTACGTGCACGCATACGCATCCGGTGTGCTCGAGGCTTTAAATATGTAATTTGTTCACCTAAAAGTTATTAAGAATGGGACCCTGACGATCAAACTGTAATAAGATTAAACTTTATTGATTACATCATAGGTACGCAAAGTATATGAAACAATTGTACAATATTGGAAAAATAAATTTCTAAAAGCAATAAAATACTCTTGAGCTTTATCACAAAAATACATTTTATTTTAATAAATGAAGTGAAATAAATAGTTAAATCGGAAGCGCAAAGTAAGTCGATGCCAATTATTTTTGTTGTATACTGTACTTACACAGCTGTTAGACTATGAGGTAACCAGAACTGCAGAGTCACGAAGAAACAGATGGAAAAGATCAGTGACAAGTTTATAGCTCATCGACTGAAAGAACACCCCTAACTTCCTTAATCGATATCTTTAGTCTTATGAAATGCATGGCAGGAGAAGCCGCTGACAAACTCTAGTAAAGTCCTTCATCAGCATAGGAAGCTAAACCGATCCGTTGCTGATACCACGACAGGTATGTCATCAACCTATGGGCGTTTTTCCACTAGACGACAACGACACGACCACGACATTTCGTCAACTAATATGGGGGTTGTGTCGTGTTCTTGTCGTCTAGTGAAAAAACGAGCCATACTATTTAATACTTTTTTGCTTCCAAAAAACGTGCCACGACCGTGGTCGTGTCGTGGCCGTATCGTCTTGTGGAAAAACGCCCTATAGCGGATCAGGAGTGTACGTCAGGCGTGTCGTAGAAAATTTGTTCTCAGCAATGGCGAAAAGTTTTCGAAAAAGGAAGCCGCAGAAAATCGGTTAATCTAGGAGTAAAATTAATAATGGTTATACAAAGCGTGTTCATCTCGTTAATTTTGCAACTCTACCCTCCTAAATTGTAATTATAACTACAAACTAGATTTATGGAGCATAAGAATGACCTTCGAAAAACTCGGTTAATTAATGTGGGAGAGGGAACACAATCGGAATAGCAACACCTCGGAGAAAACATTCGCACACTGTACAAATATCTTTTGTTCTGCTCATTGTATAATATTAATATGATATGACTGACATAGTTAGGAGTTACGGGCACAAGGTCCTAACTAAGAAGCTTTTTATATTATTAGTAGACTGGTATCCTCTAGTAAAGTAGTAGTTCTAAAAACAACATAGGTACATATAAATACGGCTATGTTCCCGAAATGGGGTAAGCACTTAGAACTACAGGATCATAAAGGACATTACACAGGCACGTTTAGCATCGCCGAGACAGATGTAAGTGATCAGTGACAAGTTGTGAACCTGAGAGAGAACGCCCGACCTAATCTATATCTATTCTATACATACAGGAAGTTTTTTTGAAGCCACCTTTAACGAAGGGTACGTATTCTATACATGAAATAAAGTAAGTTTATGCCAAAAAAAATGCTGGGAATTTTTTTTTTTTGAAAAAAAATTTTATATTCCTTGATCGTGCGAAATTTATAGTGTCTAGTGTTTATGTTAGTTTTTTTATAGACAGATATTAATTATTTTTCGTGAAAAAATCCTGCTACACGCGTCTATGTGCATTTATGCAGAAAATCGCAGTCTATTTACTCAACTTTGGACCCTAATATTTTGGAAACCAGACACTTCCCAGGTATGCTTCCATGGAGAAAAATGATCGTGATGATGAGGAGATTCCGTAGTTTTCGGGAACGTTGACGACCAAAAATCATCCTGTATAATAAAAATGTAACGGATCGCTGTCTGTACATGGAAGATATATGAGAAAAAATATTATAGGAGACCTTTATCAATGTAATAGTACTCAAAAGAAATATTTTTGGAATTTTGGTCTGTTTGTCGGTTTGTCTGTGCGTTTGTGCACGCTAATCTCAGAAACGGCTGAACCGACTTCGATGCAGTTTTCAGGAATATATTGTGACAGTCCCACTTAACATTTATGCTACTGTTATCCCGGGAAAATATTTATATCCCGGATAATTTCGACATTTTGTTTTTTCTGTAGTCCACGCGGACGGAGTCGCGGGCGTCCTAGTAAATAAATAAGTTTTCTTTTCGAACCAAAAGTATATTCGAAAGATAACATTTTTATTGTTGAAAACTCACTAATTATATTTTAGTACAAAGAAAAATTCAATACGCTAAATGGAAGTTAAAATAACTTGTAAGTTACCTTAGTAATTCTGAACCGCTTCATAATCTACTTTTGGGCTTTTGATTAAATTAAATTAATTACAAACCGTGATATCATCTAGCTTTATGTAACTACCAAAAGGTATCCTTTTCATTTAAATTATGAAATCCAATTACGGTATAATGTTAAAGTAAATTATAATAATAATAAGCTTACATAAAACCTAAGAAATTTGAAAGCTTAATTAAATAATGTACTATATACCTACAAACTTTTAATATTTTTGTCGGAATATTACCTAATATTTTGTTAAAAGAGGGTTAAGGTAACCGCGTGAAAATAATTCTCCTAAACGGATACGCACAATAACCACAAGAATTCGTGACTACTAAACTAATTGTGCTTGATACAGTTCACGTTACAAACTTAACTTAATCTACTTCGTTTCATTACCAAAACCACACTTTATCAACTTAACATTAGCAGTGTTATTATAAAACCACGTCTAAAGTTAGAGATTATTTAAAAGTGATAGTTAACAGCAAAATGTATGGAATATCTGGCAAATTTAGGTAATGTTCAGCCTAAACAATGTTTAAATGCCTCTGTAATGAAATGAAATGACAATGAAAAATTGTTTTATTCTTTAACACAAGCATCGCACATAATACAGTTTATGGAATTTCCTATTAAGTTAAAGATAACTTGTGCCAGGAAACTCCCCTCCTCCATACCAATTAATATTACAATGCTTTAGAAATGCATGAAAAAACAGCAGGCAAGTTAACTAGGTCTAATTCAATTAAAAATAAAATAGAAGAAATGCATGCAAGGGTATGTGTATGAGTGTGTGTGTGTGTGTTTGTGCATGTGTATATGTGTGCATATTATTATTAATACCATACTCAATTTCAATCTCCAAGCATTAGTCTCCAAAGTAAAGGAGTGCGTCCGTTTCTTCGTAACTTAGACCATTTAACCAATCAATAACAGTTTTCCTTAAAGTGTTAAGCTGCAAAGGGTATATTTTCAATATGTTATTAATTTTGCATATGGTTGAAAAGCCACCTCATGATTTCTGCGGCAACTCAAAATGATTGGGTTATACGGCAAAGACTTCTGTAATTTTAAGATTGTTGTTAAAATATAAAGTCTTCTCATTGATAGAAGCTTATAAATATTGTATAGTTCACTTGTGGAAAATCTACGCGGTTTAGAATACATAACCTTTAGTAAACATCGCTGTCCTCTTTCCACCTCCAAAAACCTAGACTTAGCCGCACCACCCCAAATAGTGATACAATATCCCATAATTGAATGAGCTAGAGTAATGTAAAGTTGGTTCAGTAAAAATTTATCTGCAACATTTCTCAAGATTCTAAATATCCAAATGAGTTTTCTTACTCTTTTATTAATACAGTCAACATGTGAACACTCAAGCATAATTCCAAGGTATTTTGTTGAAGATACCCTCTCAATAATAGTACAGTTACAGTGCGAGACATCCGGCATACCACAATCATGCATCTTAAGTTTTAAATCATTACTAGGTTGTGTACTTGCATATATGGAGAAGCACATGTAGTTGGTTTTGAGATATTTAGAGTAAGAAGATTATTCTTGAGCCACAAAGAAACCCTACGTAGACCTTGTTCCGCAAATCTGAAAACGTCATTCCATGTTTTAGACCACTGAATACAAGAACAGTATCGTCGGCGTACGAGAATATGCTACCGCACTCAATATTAAGATTTGTCAGATCATTTATGTATATAAAAAACGCTTCCCCGCGGGACACCAAAGGAAACTAAGGACTCTCCACTCAACAATTTACCAATTTTTACCCTTATACGGCCTCACTTAGCAGACCCAGAGGTTCACCCCTCACACCCATTAGTTCTAGCACCGTATCAAAAGAAGTCTAAAAATACTGCGTCACGCCTCTTTTAGGCAGAGATCACGGATCTCCATTTGCTACGAGACACACCTCTTTCGCTTCATCTACTTTCATGATATTCTTCATGCACGCTCGTCCTCTTGACCTGATCTTTCACACCATTTAATAACACAGAAGATTTCTATGGACTCAAAACGAGGAGCTATTTCGTTTTGTTTACTCGAACGAACCGTTATTGGATAGCTTATTTGACTAATTTAGTCCTCAGAAAAGCCATTTATTAGCTATCGTAATCAATTTACCTCCGCCCTCCGCGAAGGAGCCCTTCCTTATTGGAGTGAAAATATAACCGGTTCTACCTTACCTACTTATTACCTAGAATTTGTGAATTTACTTTCGATTTCTTATCTTTGTTGGTATTGGACTTTCCTTGAATAGGAAATAGTGAGGTTTGTCACGTTTGTAACGTAAATACGTACAGACGTACACTTTGCGATATTATAGGTACTTATTTGAATGTCACACAACTTTTACTTCACTGCTAATGTTTTCATAAACAACTAATGCACCCATCTTACTGTTTTACAAGTAGGAAAATATTATAATTAAGTTTGCTGCGATGACAAAAGTAATATAGTTCCGTTTGTAATAAAACCGGACACGCTATTAAGGTTAATATATCTAAAGATCGCATAAGAGTTAAAATATTACTTAGAAGTACAGAAATTGATCTTTTATGATAATAGGTAATTTATATAATAAATAATGTAGTTTCATTTCTTTGGGGAGTAGCTGTCTGAGAAAGAAAATGAAATGTCTAGAATTCTAGTCGTACCAGACAGCGAAAGAAACATCTTAGATACGCGATATATCATTTAGTGCGATTCCTTTAAAGATTCTTTTACACATATATTCACACATTTTATAACTTTTCAAACACTACAAATACCTACTTTTGTAATATTCCTTTTCGCCGCAAACTTGTAAAAGATTTTAATTTAATTATCAGTTGCCGACATTGTTGTTTAGAAAAATGTAGTCTTAATTGACGCGGTAGTAAAAAATAGTGAGCTCCTCTGGTCTCGGATTTGTTCAAGCGAGAAACAAGTGTTACTATCTATTAACTTTTTTCCGGAAACACGCACTTATTTATTGACAGGTTTTAGTATTCGTTATAAAGAAAATAAATGTAGGTACCGGAGAGTGGATTTCGTTTGATTGACTTAATAAATCATAGAAACTTTAATCACACTCAACCATTGACTATACGTAGTATAGTGTGCACGGCGTAAGCTCAGTCTTGGATTTTATTGTGTGAATGACATATAGGTAGATAGTATAAGCGTACGTCGTCCTACTGACTGACTAAACTGAGCTTAGGTACGCCGCGTGATCTAAGGTACGAATAACACTAGATGTGGTTCGAAAACAAGGTTTTGAACAACGATTTCCGGAGCAGGTCGTAACTTATACAGGCGTATAATTTTCTAGCGCCTTAGATGTCACCGTTTCAGGAATCCGTACAGATCTCCTGGAGAGCTGTGAAATCGGCCTTATTCTTATATCTAGGAAAAGAAAGTTAACGTCCGGCCATAAGGTACGCATATTCTTTTATGCTGTCATAAATTTTCAATAAGTATTTACTGTATTAATACCTATACAATTATTTGTACCTAGAAGAAATTGCCTCTCATTTACATTAGGTAGGTATACTTGTCATCTTGTCGCGTTAAAACACAAATTAAATACAGAATAAGTCAGTTCACGCTTGGCTGTATTTATTGGGGCTGGAGGCTAGCGGAACATCGAGGATACGAAACTAATTCATCTCACATGGAAGCAAGAAGTGTTTTTATAAGCATTTACATTATTCACATAGAGTAATTTGAACATCGGATGAGTAACTTATATATAGGTAAATGTAAGGTTTACTTAATCTTTTTTTCTATATTTTCTAATTATCATTATGTTTATTTTTACATGTTTCTGTTATTTAGGTATAGGTATTTATTTTACTGACCCCCAAAAACTTTGTTTGCTGGAATCCACTAACTTAATCAAATTACGCGTAACATATCCTAGGCCTATCAAAATACAGATCGTTCAAAAACTTTAGCCCTCTTTTTTCGCGCTTATGTATTCAACTTTATTTATATTATTTTTTGAAGCCACTATAAAAATTAATTACTTTGCCTAATAAATTATATCAACCTTGATATTTACACAAATTACAAAAGTAATAACTTCAGATGTAATCTAAAATAAGTTACCTACTACTAATGACATAATATAAATTGCATATAATTTACTAAGACCTTGCACTACCTATCAAAATAAAAAAGCCAAAGAGGATGTGAATGATCTATGTAAATGTCGAGGTACGAGTATGCAGTATAATTTATTGAAATTTTGTAATATTGCTCTTAGTTCCTGACAGTCTAATTGCCGATAAAAATATGATTGCGTAAAGTTAGTGTTGCAAAACTAATAAGTCAACATCGATGATCGACTGCAAAATTGCTGGGGGTGAAATAATCTACGAACGATTTGTAACTACCTATATGTATTATAGTTGGACTTCTTTTTATGGAGTGATTAAGTAACCTGATAGGCATTTGTCACGTTAAATATCTACCCATATGGCTAATTATTATTTCGTGGCAATATGATAGCGAAATTTATAATCGTAAGCTTCTTTATTATTTAGCATGTGGCATAAGCTTCTTGTCAAATCCACATCCTATATTGGATAAAAAGGCACGTTGACGAATCTCCATATCGTGGTCCTACGAACTTATGTTAACTTTGTCTCTGTGCCTTATACTATGCAAACTGACCGACCTACTGATTCGTTCGTGCTGTTTTATCGATGCAAGACACGTGTTACTTTCGCATTTATTGCAATGGATACAGATCATCCCACTATAGATTTGTTTTACATAATCCGAAAATCCCAGGTTCCTATTTTAATTATATTACTCTAGAATTTATAAGGTCAAGCTCAAGTTTATGAGGTGATGGATAAGAAACAACTGTGGGCTATAGCAGGGGGCTATAGGGTGAGCTGATTCATTTGAATTGATGAGTAAAGACAACCCATCCGGGCGCATAAGACTCAAACCTCGTCAATTCTTGGTAAAATAATTATAATAATACTCTTCTCATATGCCTTCCCTAGCTTAGACCGATAAAGCAGAGAGAAAACATAATTTTACTGACAATGACAAAGAGTCAAAAAGGCAAAGTAGTTTTTCTTAGGCGTATAAACGGAATTTCAGATTTTATCATATTTCTATGATATTCCTAATCTGTATTTGACGTTTTGCAATATTATATCTATTATTATTTAATCACACTTAGATTAATGATTAGGTCTTCGCTCCGCGGAGCGAATCATTATTCTAAGTTTTCAAAGTTCTCCGTTGTCGGTAGATAAATATTTTTTATCGATCTATGAAATTACGCAGAACCTACTTACATACACGTGTTAGGAAAAAATACGAAGGGATGTAATAAATTTCCTTTCATTAAAATAAAATATAATATGTTTACAGTTCTGTCTTATAAACTTTATGACAAATGGCCAATGTTCGAATAAAAAAATATTAACTAATACATCTTCAGTTACCTCCCTATTAAAGGTACAGTACAGTACCTAATCTAATTTCCAATCAATAGGTACCTACTTAACCCAGCGGAAATCGAGCCTTTATAGTGTAGCTGACATTCAGAAAGGTACATACTACCACGAGTTCAAGTACACCAAATAATACTTTTGACGTACAATTGTTCAATACTTTTGTGGCTAGCCATCTATATAAGGAATTGATAGGAGAGCAACTCAAGTAGGAAAGACTACGATTTATTGGTTGAAAAGATCTGTAGGAAATGATAAAATAAATAGAACGAAACTGAATTGCTTTAGGGGTTTGAGTTCTTTTATTGTATTGTTATGCAATAAAGTTTGTAGGAACATAATGTAAGTAAATTTTGCAGGAATATAGTGATAAACTCGTAGTTTATTTTAAAGTCACCTATTTACCTATGGTGGCTTAGCCAACGTAACACTATTTCTCGGCCGAATCGACAGAGGTTCGACACCGACACATTTGCTCCAATAGGATACCGTCATCTTCGCAAGTTACGTGATGAAGTCTAAACGCTGCTAGTGAGAGTGTCGATACAAAACGACGTTATACTGTCTAAGTACCCTGGTATTGTTTTACAAGCTTAGCTGTCATATACCTATGATATTACTACAGATATAAGTAGCTACATAAGATAGAATTATGTGCTTTATCCAATTAGCTAATGAGCTTACCTATAATACATTTGATTAATTCACTAGTAGATGTGTGGAGTGATCCAAATATAGGAACAATATCTTGTGTTATACTAAACAGCATCTCTGAAAGCGTATGTTATAGTATTTCAATGTAATATTTTCAATACAATTTAAACAATAATGATGGTGTGGAGTAAACGGTCAAGAACAGAGGTTATAGAGTGAAAAATTTACTAAAGAATCTAAAGAATTCTATGCTGTTCTGGAAGTGAAAAAAAGGTATAATACTGGTTCTCTTCCCGGGCATACTGGTACAAGTCAGTAGAGGGACAAGAGTATCTTGGTGTTTTGTAGGCAATGCATGGGCTGACCACCTGTCACTACTAACCGAACTTGTACATCTTAAAATTGGTCAGAAGTGGCACCATGTGGTTCTATCGGCCCTTGGTGCTCTGCCTACCCCGTAAGTGATAATGGCGTGATTATATGTATGTATGTATGTAAACTAAAGAAAAAGTACTCTACGTTAATATCAAATGCATTATCTACACTTATGTTAATCTTTACGTTATTTATTATAATGAAAATATAATCTTTCATAACGTGGTTAGAGGTTTACTTTTTACGTCTCATATTATACAGCATCTGCCACAAACTTATCAGTTCAGTAGACAAAATTAGAACTAAAGTATTTTTTTTAGTAAATTGCAAAGTTTGATACACTACGTCTCACTAGCGTCATCGTTAACTGAAAAGATAAAGTTGGCGGCACAGTAACTATATTATTAAATTTACGCAAGGCATAGTTTCCTTGGAGGAAACTGCATTAGTTGCCCGTTAAATATAATGGACGTTTCCGTAAATATATTCTAAAAGCTCTTATTAAAATGTTAGTTAGTTGATACTCTCATGGGAATTCTGGCTAAGGTATCTTGTTTAGTTTTTTCTGCAATTTGATTACATAACCATATACTTGTACAGAAAATTTGTCTCGTATAGATTTCTCTAAAATATAATAAAATGTTTTAAAATACCTTACCGGTTATTATGTGATACATAGCTGTTTTTGTGTCACTTGTGACTCTACGATTACCTAGAGTTAATCAGTTTCAAATTGTATTATGGTCCTCAAAAAATTAAAAAAGATGGAATTTTTTTGAGTTATCCCGTCAAAATTTTCAGTGATTCTCGCTCAGCTTTATGTCAATATTTGCCTGGCTATCACTATAGGTATACAGGGTGTAACAAAAGTGGCATGTTAAGCGAAAAGCTATGTAAACAGCCCACTATAGAGAACCTATTTCCGAAATCGGAGACTCGAAATCACATGTGTTTATTTTTCGAGATTGTATGAACATTCCTGAGTTGTTAATCTCCATACTATCTGGAAAAATAAACATGTGATTTCGAGTCTGAAATTTTGTGGATAGGTTCACTATAGTGGGCTGTTTACATAGCTTTTCGCTTAACATACCCTTTCTGTTACACCCTGTATATCGCTTCCTTACTTACTTTACCGCTCTTTTTCAACGTAACCTTCGTTTACCAACTCATCCTTTCCCCGTCCTTAAATGTTTACACTTACGTTAAATGGTTGCTCTACATAAAGGTCGGTCCATATTTGGTTAATAATCGGACAAATCCCGAAGTCCAGTATCCTCTCTAAACCAAGGCCGTAGACTCTTACTGACCAGTACTAGTTGCAAATAAAATATACTTAACTTAAGTAGGTACATAAACATACTGATGTGTTCTCAAAATGGATGGACAGAACATAAAAGCAGGATCATAAAAGGACACATATCCCACAGCCACGTTTAGAATAACGGGGCCAGATGTAAATGATCGGAGACAAGTTGCCAGTTTATCGCCGCCGGAGAAACGACCCTGAATTCCTTAGTAGATTTTTATGACATGCACGGAAGGAGATGCAGCTGGTAATGTATTCTAGTGGAACTCGACATCAGCAAAGCCAGATATGATAATACTCTTGAAAAATAATAATATAATAACAATAACAAATACAGTATTTAAACCAACACTTATTTAAAATAAAAGATTGAAAATATTGTAGCCCACAATCGACTTTATCGCACATAAAAATAATTCCGATTTTTTTATAAATAAAAAACATAAGGTTAAGTACACTTTTATGTAGGTACAATGTTTACTCATAAGAGAACATTATAAGAACATATATGACATTACCAAGACAATATTCACAATGTTAACAATAGGATATAATGCTGTTTTGCCGACAGTACCTAAGCTCATTGACACGGCCCAATTCCCACGTAGGTATATGTTGGTATATAGTATATAAACAACCATTAAAATAGCCTCTAAGCACTATTATTAATCACCACTTGCATGTGACATTGTTAAGTTTAAACTATATATTAAGTAACCAAAATTGCCTACAAAGTTTCTTAAAACGAAACGAAATGTACGAGAAGCACGGACACTACTATAGGTACTACGTTAAAAATTACTTACTTATAACATTCAGCAATCATACTCAAGTGACTATAAGCTGTGCACTACATTTTATTCCCACATAACTGTTCTAAATTCTAGGAATTTTTAAATCTTACAAAAGTATACAGAAATCATTTCGCACGAAATACAACGCAACTACGAACCACGAATTCTCGAAGTCAGTTAAGATTAAAGATAACCGTCAAAATCGAGATGAAAACAAATTAATACAATACTTTTACTTATTGTCTGTACGGTTCTATAAATTCCATTGCCTGATGCGTGGTATTATAGAGCACAGATAAAAAATCTGTTGGCGTGTGTTATTTTATTGGCGACGTCGTCGCAGCCTAAAGAAAGTGATTGCGTGCGCGCGCGCAGTAGTAGTACCTATACTTCCTTGGAGGCGCTAGTGTACATACAATAAGATACATTATTTCTACAGTCATGCGAATAGAATAGATTAAGAATACTGTGTCAGTATTTCGGCAGGTCAGGGTTTCACTTAAAATTATTGATTTTTTTACTTTTCTACCTCTTTATGTGTATGAATTGATCTTTACAATTCAATATCAGATAGATTGTATTAATACGGACTTCAACTTATAAATCGTTACATTCAATGTCTAATTAAATAACGGTGAATACTTTCTTTCATCATAATTATTTTTAGAAAAGCGAAAGTAAGTTTACCTATATGTTGCGACCTCTTCTTGATAAAGTTCGCTTTTCCGATCGTACCAGTTAGATTACCTACCTTTAAAATTGTCATACTTTTGTCCAGTGCTGATGGGGGGCTTCACTAAAACACCACAGCTGTATTTCCTTCCGTGCATATCATAAGAGTCGACTAGCGAACTCAGGGGGCGTTCTCTCAGACGATGAGCTAGGAAATTGTCTCTGATCTTTTACATCTGGCTGTACGATCTCCTTAGTGATTCTGCAATTTTAGTTACCACATTTAGGGAACACTTATATGTAACGGTATGTGTATAAACTTCCCAATCTCAGTATCCTACAAACATTCCGCTGCATCCATAGATAACAGAAACACTGCATCTATCTATCTCCATCCTTTTTCTCATGATTCTGTAATATTTTATTAGCTTATATATAGATAAAAGTACACAGTATAACAATACCTACCAGTACATCTATATAATTATAGCACAGTAAAGATTTGTAGTCAGTAATTAAACACGAAAGTATGTCAGTAGTTTTATTGCTCATCCTTATTATCTTTCATGCAATTTACAGACTGTTGTAATGTAATTGTTGTAATAATTGTGAAGTTATTCCAGGCCTAACAGAAAATAAAACCTATGAATAAGTAGGTCGATAAGGTATGTCTCAGTGTTTTTTACAAAATAAACGTCTTAAGTTAGTCACTGTTTATAAAGCAGGGTTCGAAATGATAATTATCTTTTATATATATAAAATCAAACACTAAAATAATCACATTTATTTATGTGTATCAGAATGTCATTTGCGTACCCAACGCGCTAGACCTCAAATTAAACATCTGTCAAAATTTTTAGCTTATAATTTTTAACTAAGTATCTACTTATGTTTAAATTTATATGATGACAAAGTTTTTATCTGTAACTTTCCACGTTGTCAATTATCAGTTTAAATGATTTCGTAATTGTATGTAAAAGATGCAGTTTCTCAGTTTTATAATCTTCAGTCATTTGAAAAAATATATACAAAATCTCCAATAGAGAAAAGCAAATATTTTTCATTCATTTCTCTCCTTGATGGAAACTGAACGAGCTAGGCGATGTTTTTAGTTATTATATGAACTCTAAAAGAGTAGCATAAAAAAAAACAATAACCTGTGTTGAGCCAACACTACAAGTAATATCCGATATATTTATACTATTTCAATAATGGTTCCAGAAACTCTTGGTACCTACATGATATTTAATTATCATAATTTTTAAATAGTGTATTTTCATTTGATTATCAGCTTATTCTTTCAAATTACGAATGATTGTTTATATTAATAGATTTAATAGATACGTAATATAGGTATATCGATAGAGACAACTTTATAGCTCAGGTGACCTAACAGACCTAAGTTTTTATTTGATTATATAAATTAAACAACATAAATAGGTAAGTACATAATTCCTAAATAGTTTATTTCCTTGTTTCAGCAATTGCGTTATGCGCATACGCAGCAGAGGAGAAAAATACGACAGCTGTCGAGACAGACAACAAGGACAAAAGACAGACGCAGGGGGAATTTGTACCATCGCAGTTTATATACAGGACTGCTAGGAAACAGGTTGGTAAAGATAGGAAAGTACTTAGTCATCTACAAAAAATATCCATCGCGGGTTCGCCCACCACCGGGCCCTATCCCGTCCGCTGACTGAATGGAAATTTGAACTTCCGAATAGTAACGCCAGATACAACTAAATATTTAACACAAAAAATATAATCAAATTTCAACAGGTAGCATTTGTACCTACTTACAGGACATTAAAACATTTAGTATAGTTTAGTATGAAGTTTGTCTCTAGTGAGTACAGAATTGGATGTCCTTCTGTCTCCATCTATTCTAAGGTTAACCTGTGTTATAGCATAGAGGAATAAGATGTCGTACTAACTGTTTCGATGCTCCATTAGACTTCCAGTGCCTCACAATTTTAGTCCTTGACATTTTGATTCTATTAGTGTAATGTATAGTAATGTACTACATTACAAATGTATTCTTACGTATAGTATAGCAATCTAAGTATCAAGGACTGGAATTGTGAGGCACCGAAAAGTCTAATGGTGAATCGAAACTCTTAGTATGACATTAGCACTCTATGTCTACATCTTATTCTTCTATGGTTATAATTAAAGAGATTATGTAGGTACTTAAAGTTGGTTTGTTTTCTTTCTCTTACTAAAATTAATGTAGTAAGTAAGGTATTCTGCAATGATATCTGCTTTGAATACTTGGACAATATGACATCGTTTCACATTGACCAATAGCAGTTAGACTTTATCATATGATTTGTAGAACGCGCGACAATGAAGGCTTCCTATTGGAGCAAACGTTTCGATGACGAACCTCTATCGATTCCATCGAGAAATAATGTTACTTTGTCTAAGACTCCTAGGTCTAATAACCGTGAGAAAAGTAAACCCAAGAAATAACCAAGCTGGTCTCTTTGACATTTACAAACTAGATAATAGTGAATTCCTCTTACATATACTGCCCATAAATTCTGCATTGATAGCCTTACAAATACTTCAAGCATTAAGTTAATCGGAACCATCTTTTACTTATACATTAGATTGGACCAGATTTTAGTCCGTTAGATTAGCTATCTAGATAATGTATCAGCTTGAGTTAGGCTGTGCACACACTAGAAACTTTTGTCCTTAAGACTAAGGCTAAGTTTAAACCAGAGATGAAATAGCTTTTTTGAATCCTAGACCACTGTGTGCACATAGTAGATCAAGCTGCGCATTTCCCTCGCACACCTACGTAGCCTATCTCTGCTAGAAACTGAACAAATCTGGGAAAACTATTTTCTTAGATATTCAATATGGTTTTTTATAATCGAAACTCAGTAGATCAAGCTGCGCATTTTCCTCGCACACCTACGTAGACTATCTCTGGTAGAAACTGAACAAATCTGGGAAAACTATTTTCTTAGATATTACTTATGGTTTTTTATAACCGAAACTCAAAACCATTGAACTGTAAAAATTTGCTAGATTATCAGAACAGCCGTTGCACTTTAGATAAAGTTTAGAAACATTATTTCATTTTCTGTATCGAATCAACAGAGGTTCGTTACAGACACGTTTGCTCTAATAGGAAGCCTTCTTTTAGACGCAATCAAGTCACGTGGTAAATAACAACCGCTATTAATAGTAGTGTTGCTACAACGAACGTCAATAACAAACGATTTTACATTGTCTGAGAACCTCTATCTAGTAATGTGACCAGCAACAATTTATAATCAATTGTAGGTAGGTACCATTTAACTTTGTCCTCGATATTACAAAATAGCGGATCATTAACACTACTTTTCGCAGTCTGTACACCATCTAACATCAACACGACACGGCGCTAAATCGACTACTTACGGCGTAACTGATACCCTAAGTTCGCCCTTTCACTCCTATGGCCTAGATTTCAACACAGAGCGGACTTTAGTTTATGCATATCTGTTTATATAAATAAATGTTGGCTTAGAGCAGAATCATACAGTCACATTTGCTGAGGGTTTCTCGAAGGTATGTTAAAGCTATTTTCATGATAATAATATGTCTACTAAACCTTGGTAAAACGATAGTTAATCAAACTCAACTGAAATTTAAACAGTTCAAGTTCGTTCGATAAATCGTTGGTTGGTTTATTATCCCACTTATACGTGGATACCAGAACCTTAATCTTCGAATTAATTCTAAATGACGTCTCTTTTATTATATCGTCTATTTGTACCAAGATGGCACAATATTTGTGCTAATTCTAGGATAAGACCAAATCCGTAATTGAACTTTTCGTCGGCCTTAATACTTTTTTTAAAATTTAATTCTATATTCTTATGCTTCTGCGAAATACCGTAAACTATCCAACATCATTAAATTTGCTCTAATGAAACCCAGAGATTGTTATCTGAGATTGAAATATTGAGTCTGAGATTAAAATTAAGCCTGAGATTAAATTTAGTGCAATTAAGCAGTAATTTTAATATTTGTATGCAGCAGAAACAATAACAACAAACAATGCAGATAAATTATTTTAATGAAATAAAGCTAAACCGCATAATTTTGAATTATTCCCATAATGACAATTAATTTGCGGCCAGAAATTAGAACTATTTCGCAAAGCGCTTTGAGAGCTAAAATGTTTCATATTTGAAACATTCAAGCTACCGGGGGATGATACCAAATTTATATTAAGATGTATTATATACAGACTAGCCCTAATTTTAATACGTAGATGTAGATTTTGTAGCTCTAATTTTAGTACGTAGGTAGTATTTAAAATTAATTTGAATCTATTGTGAACTTTCCGAACGTGGTTGTAAGAAAATATTTATTTTGCAATAGGTACAGTGGTTAACTTGAGTTGTTAGCATAACGATTGAAAATGTTAGTAGGTAGGTACGATTCCCGCCTAGAGCAATTGTTTGTAGTAGAGGTGTAAAAGTAACGAATAAAAGCGTACCCGTATGTATTCGTTACTTTGACCATGAGTACTCGTTACTATCGTATCGTTACTGAACTCGATACTTCTGATACCGCATAATATGGTATAGTAACTATAGTATGTAGTATGGTAACGAGTCGAATCGACGTGAACTGTCGATATACATACCAAATTGCAACGGGTTTACTATTTAGAAAATTTTAACCACAAACTTAAATTATATAACAAAGAATTGTACAAAACAGTAAAAAACTTTGACGATAAAAAAATAACTATAAGTACTTTAAACAAACCTAATCACCGTTCATTGAAATAAGCGATTTAAAGAACCGCATCACGCGCATTGGTATAACATACGAGTACGATCAAAAAAAAATGTATCAATACACCACTTGCGATCCGAAACAGTGTACGAGTATTATACGAAAAATACCCATGATACGAAACATGCGAGTAACGAGACGAATTCCTGGGTAACGTTTCGTTACTCGGTACTTGATGCAGTACCCGTTACTCAGTAACGAATACATACGGTTTGTTTGTAGGAACTGCAAAACTTGCTTATTACGTATATCTGTAAATGATAGTTACGAGTACAACACTAAACTAAAGAAATACTAGTTCTCAGAATACAGATTAAATCCAGAAGTTGCAATGATTGTAGTATAACTACCCAAACAACTAACTATAGCTCCATTTAAACTAGGAATTCTAAAATGGTTAATGATGTTGTAAATATTATTGTAAATATTATTATTATCAACTGATTAATTTACCTCTTACTTTGTGGAATTGTCTAACAGGATACAATATACTATGAAGGTTAAATAACTATCTAGGTACTTAGTAACTTTAATATTTATAATAAACTCGAATAGGCTTGACGAGTCTAAAGATGAGTTAAATAAAACCTAAAATATAGGTTAGACTAATATTGAATAGCCTTGAACTTTTGGTATACTAAAAGAACCTACGTCTAGCTTTACATACTTAAAATTATCTTTGATAACTACAATACAAACAAATCATATAGATCGACAAATACTATAAATACATTCGCCGAGACGACACACCCTTTGCGATAGAGCTTATACAGAGTGATTTTTGGTCGTCAATGTTCCCGAAAACTACGGAATATCCTCATCATCACGATCATTTTTCTCCATGGAAGCATACCTGGAAAGACACTTCCCAAAATGGTTTCCAAAATATTAGCGTCCAAAGTTGAGTAAATAGACTGAGTTTTTCTGCATAAATGCACATTGACGCGTGTAGCAAGATTTTTTCACGAGAAATAATTAATATCGGTCTATGAAAAAACTAGCTTAAACACTGGACACT
Organism: Carposina sasakii; assembly: GCA_014607495.2. Lineage (NCBI taxonomy): Eukaryota > Metazoa > Arthropoda > Insecta > Lepidoptera > Carposinidae > Carposina > Carposina sasakii. Next base: position 8,649,349 of record CP053168.1, read on the forward strand.
ATAAATTTCACCCGATAAAGAAATTTTAAAAAAAATTACATCGTTTCCCAGCATTTTTTTGGCATAAACTTAATTTATTTGATGTGTAGAATACGAACCCTTCGTTAAGGATGGCAACGAAAAAACACTCTGTATAGGAAAATTCGACGTGGCCAAGTTTAGAGTTTTTACCTAAAGACAGTAAAAACAAAGAAAGGCATTACATATTTCCTTGATATTCGGAATTTTTATGAAGGTTTCAAAACAAAAAAAATCCTTAACTGTAGGGGAATTCATAGGGAATATTAAAGGATTGCTTGTTTACCAAACACGTAGGTACTAGGATAGAATAGGTAGTTCATATAATCTAATATAGAAATAAGAAAACAAAATCGTTATATACTATATGTAAAATACACAAAAGATCATCTCCAACTAAGGTACATTTCCAGACTTTATTAGACTACTAAATAAATAGATAATATTATAAGCTGAAGGATCACTACTTGATTGTTTCTCTCCTTTTTTTTTCAATGTAGAGTAAGTTTCTTAGAATTAGTTTAATTGCACATGTTACCCTTTATTATTTAAAAACTTCACTTTATTTGCTTGGCTTGCTGGAAGAGATCTCTAGTAGAGATAAGCTTGCCATTGTACATGCATCTCTTCTTTTATCCTGTAATTTATATTTTTTTATGTATATGCAATGAATAATAAGAATAAGATATTCAATCGCAAAATGCGAAAGTGCTCGGCCTCATACGATGAGTCAACTCAGATCCGTATACTCGAAGCAATATGATAAATTAGTTTATTGTTAAACACGTGTGTATTGTCAATAAACACGTACTCCTACAACTATATCATCTGCTAATAACATATACGTCTAATATGAATACCAAATATGCTTGTCATTCCGTTTATTGTCGTGAATGTACGCGACGTAGGTACTTAGTCATGAATTATTGAATTTTCGCAATTTCAGCCAGTAAATACGTCATATTTAGGTCACCATTAAGCTTTTAAGCTAATAAATATGTTTTAGAAGAGCATTTAGTGTTTGGTAAATTAAAATACTATAACAGTGAAAATACAGGGTTTAACAAAAGGGTTAATTGGATAGGTTCTTTATAGTTGACTGTCTTCATAGCATTTCGCTTTATCTATATATCCCTTTTAAAGTATAGATGCTGTAAAGAACTTGATAGTTAGTCTACTAGTGTGGCAACTAAGATGGAAACTCAGTGCAGACTGCGTGAATCTAAACTGGGGAAAGAGACTAGATCACATTATTAGGTAAAATGATGGATAGAGTCTTCCTATATAATAATGTCTGTCTATTCAGTTAAGTCAATTCATATAATAATGTCTCCGAGATCGGCCAACTTCGCAGTAGATATTATAGTACACAAGTCGGTATGTGCGTAAATATTGGTGCACTCTCTACTCCTTCACTCTCATAGTCCAACGAGACGGAAAGCTAACACGACCGCAGAAACTATTAAGCTATCGCTGTATAAAGTCTAATCGCTATCGCAGTATAACGCTATGAGTATAACGATGACGCTATGCTCAGGCGCATTGAATTATATCAGATGCTACTATTTGGAAAGTTCTTCCAACTGGCTTGTTTTCAATTCAATGTTACTTCGGCGAAGGCCCCATTAGGTAATTCATGTCTCCAAGTCTCTCAGTACCTCGCCAAATCGGATGTTACCTTTCGACATTAGCGTTAAATTGGTCAAAACAACAGAAACGGTGCGCTAATGCAACAGTTAATAACACCTTGTCCAGCGTTTAGTTACGAGTTGCAGGCCACAGTTAGCCGGCCATTTGTAACTGTGACAGGTAAACGTTCCAATTGTAGTAGGTACACGAATTAGTAATAAATAAAATAAGTCTCGCGTTTTCTCCGATTTTATACGCTCAAAGCTAATGTTCGTATAAATCCTAGGGACTGGCAGTAAGTTATTGTTATAATTTATCTGATCAGAGACTTGAGACTAGCACTACCCAACAAGATGGAGTGGCTAGTGACGCCATACTTTTTTTTATAAATAATATTACTTTTAATTAAGTAAATGAATAAACTGTCGCCTTTTGTACAGGATTACTTACATCCTTAGTCAAATATCCTCATATTAATAGTAGGTACCAAGCAAACATGATAAACTAGACTGATTTATAGTAGTGTCTTTAATTATAGTGGCTGAGGGATCTTCTTAACAATTCTACAGTACTGGCTACTACGGATTCGGGAACACATCCGTATATATATGTATGTATTTAAGTTAGTTACCTACAGTTCATATCAACATGGCTCTTGTTCCACTAAGAATTCATATACTGTCTTTGAATATAAATGTATTGCAAATGTGATATTTATATGACATTTTATTAACCGACATAATCGCTTCATAATGTGATATTGAAAAGTGACTTCCCCACGGATGTGGGTGTCGATCATTGTGTAAAATAACACACCCTTCAGAACAGACTGATCAGTTCAACGCATTGTCTAGCTTTTTAGAGATCCGCGGTGAGAAAGAACCTAATGTATTGAGCATTGGCATTATAGGAGTTGCTGTCGTAACTAATTGTCAACGCTTTGAGCAAAAAGGTTAATAGCAATATGTAGGTACGTTGTTATTACAATAAGCGATGACAGATTACAAGGTTTTGGTAAATACTAAAGTAATTGGTGTAGTTGGTAGTGGCCCTACCTGCGACGCCATAGGTCCTGGGTTCGAATCCCGGTAGGTGCAAACATTGATATGATGAATATCAATGTTTGTTTTCGAGTCATGGATGTTTCGTTACTTATCTATGTATTTATACCGTTGCTTAGTACCCACGACACAAAACCTTAGGGCTCTTAGTGGGGTCTCTTAGGGGTCAATGTGTTGTGAAGTATGTGAATATTTATTTATTTAATTAATTAATTGTTTTATCTGTTGTATATTTAATTTTATGGACCACTTATTAATTAAATATTTTTAGCCTTGTTTTAGCCATGTCATAAAGACAGATAGAAAAGACACATTTGCAAAATACCTACACTGTATAATAACATACTATAATAATATTGAATACATATTATATTAGAGCACCATTAATGTTTTTAATAATCTACTTAATCGATAAGTATTTAATAAGTAGATTTTTTATACAGTGATTTTTGGTCGTCAACGTTCCCGAAAACTACGGTATCTCCTCATCATCACGATCATTTTTCTTCATGGAAGCATACCTGGGAAGTGTCTGGTTTCCAAAATATTAGGGTCCAAAGTTGAGTAAATAGACTGCGTTTTTCTGCATAAATGCATATTGACGCGTGTAGCAAGATTTTTTAACGAGAAATAAATATAGGTAATATCTGTCTACGAAAAAAATAGCATAAACACTGGACACTATAAATTTCGCCCGATCAAGTAATTTTAAGAAAATTCAAAAAAGTTTCCCAGCATTTTTTTTTTGGCATAAACTTACTTTATTTGATGTATAGAGTACGCACTCTTCGTTAAAGGTGGCAACGAAAAAATACACTGTATAACCACCGGCCTCCCCCTTTTTTGCCCAAATGTCTCAGTACCTTCCAGTCATTCCCTGCTATCTCTAGAGACCTCGGCTGAAACCGTTAACTGATCCTCTCTTAAACCCAATGCTTTTGTAATTCATTACTGTGACATAAACCAGATATAAAATAAATCTAATCTATTTGTCTCAGGTTAGTAGTTTACTATCACACTTTGATAAAGTAAATAAAGTTCAAGGATTATTGTGCCACGATTTATTGTACTCGTAGTAGGTAAACTGCAATACATTCGCATGCAATTGGTAAGAAATTGACATTAGTCTCCGATAACTTACGGATTGGGTGTTGGAAATTATTACGATATTTAGTTTCCGGAATGTTACTTCTACATGCGACGTAATGTCAATATCTACTTCCACCTGTTCGCGTGGTAATTATAAGGAACCCTCCCTTTACGTCGCACACGCACTTGGTCGGTTTTTCTTGGCTTTCACTACTGTGTTTAATGTAATACATAATTGACGACAGTTATGACATGCACCTGTTGTCATACAATGTTTGTGGACAGTACATACGACATACATACGAGTAGAAGAGGTGGTCTGAGGTATGTACCATGGACTTTTTAAGGCAGAATTGTTTGAATCATAGAAAAGAGATAAGAGATCTATACTGCTTATAGCGGCGTCTCGCAACTGTACAAGCAACGTTTGTTCAAAAATATTAATAGACGTTTTGTAAATTACGGAGAGAAGCAATTTTTAGCGACATATCGCATAACTACATTGATTCTTTGATATTTCCTTTATACTATGTCTTGTGCTGATGCAGTGCTTTACTAGAATACATCAGCTGAATCTCTTTTCGTGCATGTCGTAAGTCTACTAAGGAACTCGGCCATTTTCTCAGTCGATATTCATTATATTTCTCAGTTTTGCCTACCCCATCTCGGGAACATAGCCGTATGTATTTCTTTTTTTATAAGACGTTGGAGATCAATTGACCTCAAAATTGGCCAGAAGTAGCACCATGTGGTGCTATCGAGCCCTTGGTGCTCTGCCTACCCCGTAAGTAATAAAGGCGTGATTATATGTATGTATGTACGTTGGAGATAACTTCATAGCGTATGTGTTCTTTTAATGACGTGGCGCTGGGAAATCTTTTAATAACATTTTTCTGATTGGCCGACTGTGACAGCAGGATTTTTAAAATTAGATTGCTTAAATGTCGTCTTTTCGATTTGTCTTGGATAAACTTCAACAGTGTTTTTTAAACTTTTATATTATTATATTATTTAATTTTGTCTATATTCCCAACCAGTCACAGTGTTAGATTTGAGAGTGTGACTCTTTGGGAACAAATGATCTTGTCTTTTTCATGTTTATGTAAACAGTCATTACCATGAGGGTTTTCGTGTGAGTAATACTGAAACATGTCAAACCATGAGCCTATGGTTTGACATGTATAATCAGAACAATGGCTTCATAAAAATTATAATTAAATGTTTTTATTTTCCAGGAGCCGGTTGCACCTGTGGAGGAACCCCAAGAAGAGGATCGACTCAGGTATATCATGAATTTAAAATAATATTCTTTCATTACTGAGTCATTATCAGTGAGTGGCAGAAACGCGTAGTCAAAAGTAAAAATTATGTATCGAATGTATTCCTTTTATTTCGTTTAGTGAAGCACTGAGAGATATTAAAATGTTAAGATTTTTTTTTCACTTGAGACATCCCAAATTACTTTGTATTTGCCGGTCTTCTCATAGAATATTGGTTAGTATATACCATTTTATGTTTATTTTACCCTTTTACTTGACCTTTCACAGCCGAGGTGATGAAGACTACAGACCTGGTCAGGTCTTCTCGCTGAACTCCCAGGAGCTCCTTGAGTTCCAGCAGGAGAGGAAGGCTCCCTTATCTAACAGCCAGCAGCTGCAGCAGCTGTATAACCCTCAGGACCGGAAGCAGAACCTTCAGCAGATATACTACTTGGAACCTCAACAGTCCAGTCAACAAGTAAGTGAACAAAATTAGACTTCCTGTGTTTTGAACTTAGCTGTTATCGGACTGTATTAAGGGCTATTCGGGAGTATAAATCTGCAAATGGTGTTCGCTCACCATCGGGCCCTTGACCCACTTTATATACATTCATATTAATGAAGATTCCAGCTACAAAAGGCTGCAACGCCGCCCACTACAACAAACTTTAAATTTATTCTTTGATATATAAAGTAGAACTTTATCGATATCCATATATAAAACACACTACACATATATAAAATTTCAGCTTTCTCAAGAAAACCGGACATTAAAGTAGCGATCGTCCATTCATCTTCGGAGAAACATATTTAATTAACTATTTTCCCCTTTCCTCGTAATTTTCAGGGATCGCTATCATCTCATGCAGTAATCGCTCGTCCGCACTACTCAGCTGATGGCGGTGAAGCATCAGTAGGTGCCGCCCTTTCTGTCAGTGACACTGGCTCCAATACTGCTGATTCTTTCGACCAAGAACTACTGGAGCTCTTGAACCAAGCTACAGGCCAAGAAGTTAACAGACAAGCCTATGTTCCAGCTTCACAACAACAAGTTAGCTCGCAGAATGTGGCTCCTCAGTACCAACAGGTTGGTTAAATAATTTATGTATCTACCTATTTCCGTTTTATAACCAAAATTGCATAAGATCTCTGCAAAGATATATGCAAGTTTAAAGTAAGCCACCTGAATAGATAGATTGCATTTATTTATGAGACTAATATTTTTATTAATGTTTCTCACAGATTGACCGATACATCGCAAAACCAAGTAAGAAGCCAACAAAAATTCGATCCAAAGTTGGTCAAGTCAGTCCACCACAAGCTCCTTCCGCTCCTCAGCAGTATTTGATTGAAACAACGAACGTGCAACCACAGGCTGCACAGCATCAACAGCAATATCGACCAGCTCCTCAGGCTCAAACCGTCCAAGCCCTGCGTTATGTCCCAGCGCAACCTCTCCAACAGATCTTGTATGAACGACCAGAATCCGATGGAATCAAAGTCATCGCTGCCCCAAAACTTCAACCTCAACAACAACGCGCTCAGCCAAATTACAGATTTGTCGCTCAATATCAGCAACCTGAAGCCACCCCAAAACAATACAGAATCGTCGAAGCCCCACGGCTCCAACCCATTAGGCAAGAACAGAAATTACAGCCAAGCACTGTAGAAAGACCTGTGGCTTACCTCAAACGTTTTCCTGAACCAGAAAAGGTACGCGCCGTCAAATATTACGATCAAGCCGTACAAGAAGTTCTGCCCGCCCAACAGCCACTCCAACAATCGGTTCAGCAACCTGTTCATATAATGGCCGAACAATACTATCTGCGTCCAGTATACAGAAACAACCCTCGTTACGAAGTTCCCCAGGCAAGAGCAGTGGAACCTACCAAAGTGCCTCAGTCTTCCATTTACGTGAGCAAAAACATCATTCCTAAAAAAACTAGACAGCACGCACAACAGGTTGTCAGAATAGATCCAGCATTGAAAAATGAACAGAGATCGTCTTCCCACAGAGCAGACCAAGCGACGAGCATTGAACAAGTGCAGGTGGAGCAGCATGGCCAGAACTTGGACGACCAGCGAGCACATTTACCTCCTCCAAGGAACAATAAGGCGTATACTCCTGAAGAGTTTGCTGCCTTAGTAGCTGCTGGTTACTCCGTCACGCCTGTTCCCGTGAGTCCTCAGCCAGCGTCACGATCTTCGATCGAGCCAGCGCCCGTGCCGTCTCAAAGGCGACCATTCTACAGCAGACGTCACCAGTACCTTCCACTAAGATCAGACGATGCGCCTTAAGACCTGAACTTGTACATAAACCTAGGGTTAATTTTGTAAACTTAACTAAACTTAGTGATATAAATTTATACCGTTTTGTTTTATTGTTACCAGTACATGTATAATGTTCGGAGTACCCTCGTGCAGAATGTTTAATATAATATAATACGTAGATTAAATGAAACCACAACGTCGTCGTCGCTAGGATTTCATTAAGCGTCTATGTTAACCACAATGTGGCTTTTAGTATATTTCTAAGTAAGTACCTACCTACGTATTTGACGAGAAAGAAAGTTATTAAAATTGCTTTGTGTATGACAAATTAAATAATTTATTACGATTGGTGTTAAGTGATCAAAAGGGACCAATTTCCCTAATGCCGGCTTCTTAAAACTAATCGTAAAATTCTCTCTCATTTCATTAATTTATCGATAAGCGTATTTATCTTTATATCTTTTTTCTGAAACACAATGAAACTCAGTTTTTCGGAAGCTTAATCCTAATGGGCCTTGCGACGGCCTGGCGCCTGGGTTGGGTGTAATACATATACGAACAGAATAATACAGATATATACATATAAAACCTTCCTTATTTTTAACACTTCTACAAAATACGAGTATTTCCGTAGTTGTATAGGTTGTAGTACATATACCTAGTAGTTATTGTGGGTGGGTTATGTTAAGCGAAATTCTGTTAAAATAAACCAGTATAGAGAAAACAATACACAAGATTTGAGATTCGAAACGAATGTTGATTTTCCAGGATTGTATGAATATTCCTGAGTTTTTTAGGAATGCTCGACAGACTTTTAAACATGTGATTTCGTGTCTCAAATTTCGTGAATTTTAATAGCTTATTGAGCTATTTTCGTAATATTTCGTTTAACATACCCCTTCTGTTACACCATGTAGGTATTTTGACAGAAACATCTAATATTTGTAGTTCCGTGTTAATATGAAAGTGCCGTAAAACCACTACGATATTAAACTCGCTCTGAAAAGGCTTCCAGCGTTTATTGCCAGAGACTGAAATAGATTACCTTATTATACAGATGCGACACTGCTGTTTGTGGGTGCTAAATATTTATTAAGTTTCATCCTAAAATTGTGCAGTTGGACTGGTGACTTTTTCTTTTTTTATATACGTTTTATGAATTCTAAGCAAATTTACATTTAGCTAGTTTTCTTTTGGTAACTGCTTTACTTAAGTAAAGTGTAGTTAAGAACCAATGAGATTAGGTATTGAGTTATCAAGCCCAAAAATTACATGCGACATTAGTGACATTAGATTGGGATATTGACTAGATTTTTCACGATTACTGACCATTCAGCCATGATAAAAAATATGCCTATCTGCTCTTCCCAATTTTGTGAAATTTTTCAGCTAAATTGCAGCCGAAACGATCACATAAGATATTTTTGCTCTTTGATACATAATTAGTTATCATTCAAACTTTAAACTAATCTAAGAATTTTCACGACATAGCCACGAGGAAATATCTACAGATGAGTCTCTTGTTATTACTATGTTTGTTCTTTGTATAAACAATCTCCACCATTAGCAACGATGCTCGGACGTTTCGTATCGCCTCTGAAAGGTTTCTTCGTAGGACTTTTATGGAGTCATTTAAGTTTCGATTAAAAATACGTCGGTCTTGGACTTGTTAGTTTTAGCAACCACTATAAAACTCAGAGTCGATAAATTAAGAAGACTGTAAGTTCTTATAAAGAGTGATAGAAATGATAGCGAAAATAATTTCAAAAAATTTAAGAGTTCATTCCTGAAAGTAGTTGTTATAAGATAATTAAATAAACTATTATTAGTTTACTGGTATTTTAAAGCAGTGTGCCTAATATCATTCAAAAGTAAGTAAACATAAATCTAAATGCAAAATTAATTTAACATCCATTCGTTCCGAAAGTTAAATAAATAAATAATTTCTAGGAGAGCTCTCTCTCCTTTTGAGTCTGAAAGAAAGATAAGATTCTTTTAACATAGCGATGTGACTTTAATTATATTTACTTACTTGGAAGTTAATCAAGTATATGACAAGATATAAATTTTGTCAAAAAGTTCGCCATACTTGTTTATCTATGCCGATGACTTACTTAGTTGACAAAATGAAATAAATCAAAATAGATTGTTTGAGAAATTTCTTCTTTTTCTTCTATTTCTTAATAATATTTATAACATAAATTATTTCTTTCATACTCATATTTGCCGCGTGGTGCCGGCAGAATGCCGCGTGGTGCGGCAGAGTAGAATTCGTACCACCCCATGTCTGCCCGTGGGTATCGTACGAGGCGATTAAGGGTTTCCGGAAGGTGGGCAGCAACGCCTCCCGTGTTGACAACGTAGTCCAAAATACAAACTGCGGTCACCAACCCACCTGCCCAACGTGGTGACTATGGGCAAATACCCCCCATGGCAGTCTTGTGGCGTGCCCTGGGGGAGGCCAACGTCCAGCAGTGGACTGCAATAGGCTGATGGTGACTCATATTTAGATTTTTAGCGGATAAAAAATATATTAAAAAATTAATTCGTAAATAGTGTTGTGTTCCCAATGACTTGTGAAACAGTTATTTGTTATCTGTGTTTATTATACATACGTTATTGTTATATGGTTACGGCTAATGGACAAGTATCCAAGCCATGTTTTCATAAATAAAAAAAAATGATATTTTGGCATTTAGTACCTACAGCTATTTATTACTTTGATTGATTTTCATATAATTTTTATAACATTTGACCCTTACAGATCCCAATTATTGATTATGCCGATCTGTGTTATCGGATATAACTGAGGAACTTCTGGATAAACTTGACCGCCTACTTTACATCTGTATTAGATACATCTTTGGCTTTCGGAAGTATGATCACATATCCCGGTACCGGACTCAGTTAAAGTGGCTTAATATTCGGTCCCGACGTAATCTTCACCTTCTCACCTTTCTCTACAACATGTTAAATCAGCCACTAGCTCCTCAATACATTGCGGAACGTTTTGAGTTTTTTGATTCGGCTGATAGACCGAACAGACAGATCGATTCGCTCTTGTCGCAATAAAACACTCCGTGAGCCCGAACATCTGTGTCCGAACGCGATGCTGCATTATACTCGGACTCTGCCACGGCTGACCGCCTGTGGAATGGTCTGCCGCTGGCTATTTGTGAATCTTCCTCTGTAGAGGTGTTTAAGACCAGAGTATCATCATCATCATCAGCCTATTGCAGTCCACTGCTGGACGTAGGCCTCCCCCAGGGCACGCTACAAGACGGTCATGGGGGGTATTTGCCCATAGTCACCACGCTAGGCAGGCGGGTTGGTGACCGCAGTTTGTATTTTGGACTATGTTGTCAACACGGGAGGCGCTGCTGCCCACCTCCCTATCACATCTATCTATCTACAGATATTGTAATAAAATCACATTGCTCAAAACAATATTGAGATTAAATTGAGGATCCAGGTCCCGTATCTGCAATGAAATACGTAGATTAAGTCCAGAAATCCCCTTTTCTATATAGACACTTTACCCAAGTCTTTTCTATTTATAGGGGTAGTTTAAGGGTACTATTGTCAACTTTGTCTTGCTAGAGTGGTCACGTAGAGGGAAAATACGTTGCAAGTACTTTATGTGCCTATCTTAAACGACTGGGTTTTGATAGAATAAAATTGCGACAAAAACGCAAAGTAATGTTATACGTCTTCCCAACTCGACTCACGTTGCTTGTTTTGATTACTTATTTTGTAAAAATCACGAACTTTTGCCATCACTCATCGGTAAAAGGCGGTTTTGAAAGTAGATTTTTCATGTGTAAATTATGTTTCTTGATTTAAATTCCCTGCAACAAAGTGCCAAGTTAAGAGTAGGTGGTATGTAGCGCGATAGCAACGTTTTAGTGCGGCGATATAAAACACAGTGGACGGCCGTTTGAGGGTTATAGAGGCAGTTACTGGAAAACTGTGCGTTTACTGTGATTACCATGGTATGTAGTAGGTACCTATCTACCTACCAACTGTTTGTAACGTGCAAAACTAAATATGTATAAATATGTTAAAAGAGACTCCACTCCTGCAGTCTAACTGTTAAAACAGTTTTGCAGGGCTTTAGCTAATAAAAAGAATTTGTACTACCTCTTAATAATCATCATCATCATTTACAGCCCTGAGAAGTCCACTGTTGGACATAGGCCTCCCCCAACAACCTCCACTCCGACCGGTCGGAAGCCGCCTGGATCCAACCGACGCCCGCGACCTTGGCCAGGTGGTCCGTCCACCTCGCGGGTGGCCTTCCCACGCTGCGCTTGCCGATACGTGGTATCCACTCTAGAACTTTCCGACTCTATCGGCCATCAGTTCTTCGAGCTATATGCCCTGCCCATTGCCACTTCAGCTTACTGGACCGTTGAGCTATGTCGGTGATCTTTGTACGTCTGCGGATCTCCTCATTTCTGATTCGATCACGCAGAGAGATCCCAAGCATAGCTCTCTCCATCGCTCGCTTTGCGATCCTGAGCTTCTTAATAATAATAAATAAATAATAATAATGATGTATAATAAATAGGTACAGAAAAATCACCAAATTTAGCCTTCCACGGCAAAATATTGTATTAATTCAGGATTTTATTTTTATGAAAGAAAGAAAATCCGTCTATTGTACTAAACCAGCGTATCTGACAAAAACCGTACGCATGGATAATTTAGTTTATTTGCTCAGATATAATATACGGAATTATCCGAAAGTCTCGGTTTTCATGTATTTGCGAATTTATTTTTACTTACTTAGGTAAAGTATCCTTTCTTAGCACACGCATTCCATCAATTTTATTAAGTATGTATGTCATAAATTATAGCCCTATGTGTACCTATTAAGGGTGAATAAAAAAATATTCGCGAGATATTTATAGTAGGTTTGTACCTAGGTTAGTCGCACCTATAGGAACTTTAGTGTTACAAAACTAAGGGTGATAGTCAATGAATGTTGAATGTAGATAAAGTTGACATTCCAGCCTCTGATTCGAGTTTCGTTTTATATAGCGTTTAGTTTACATGTGTTAAGACATAAAACTTATGTGTTTTCAGTTCCTTCTTTGAAAGTTAAAGAAAGAGAAGCAAGTACTTAGCCTATATGAAACATAATATGAGTACGAAATAATATATGAATTTCAATAGGTACATGTTGAATTGTTTATGATCAATAGTTGACTAATTCCATGCCTCTGATTCGAAGTTTCGTAATTCATAAGCTCAAATAGCCGTTTGCAGTTCAGAGCGTACCATGATAAGCTATACATTGTGACTTTAATTGGACGTATATCTTACAACTTGTCTCGATAATCTTTATGAACACGAATGTTCTTTTCAGTTCCTTCTTTGAAGTGTCGAGGTGTCGCAGTTTATTAAGATAGACTGAAGCAAGTTAATAAGACGATTGCAAATATAATTTATAATATTGTAACATGGAATACATTTTGAACACACATTTTACATCCGATTTATTTTTCTAGCGGGACGTAAACGTGAAGAGACACGTCCTTTATTTTTCTTGTCGTTGATAGAATTATTGAAGCAACGATATTGTTTTCTTTGTAGGTTGTATTAGTTTTATACAATGAAAACCAGACGTAAAATATAATCTGTTGATACGTATACTTGGGCCGAAACACAAAACCGACGCGAATTCCAGCGTTGTGACGCCATACTTGGTGACAATGATTCACTAATTCTAAAAAAACTCTTAATTTAAAGAAAATGTTTGAAAACCGATGGCCTTAATGTATAATCTCTAACGAGAGATGTTTATATTATCAATTATTCAGTTTGTTTCTATTGTAAACAACACGCGTCAACCCGGAAGCAGTTTTAAAATCAAAATTTCTAACGTTGATGTCAATATGTATTTTAATATCTTTGATTCAAGAACGCTTGTTTGTGGGATTCTAGTGACGAAACTTATAAAGACAAATTTATAAAACAAGAGACATGGAAAAGCATTTGTGAAATAATTTATGATAATCAATTATCAAATAATTATCTTTACAAAGGTAGAGAGACGTCTATCCACACTCAAAAATCATGGTTACCCTACCGTACAACAGTAAAACTCATCTAAGAGTAAAACGCTATGTTTCGCGGCGCCGCAACGCAAACTGCCGATTTTAGCGTTGCGGCGCCGCAACGCAGTTATGTGTTTCGGCCCTTAGCAATAAATACCCCATTCGCAAATGTCGTCATTCTGAAAATTAAGATAATTTTTTTAAAACGAAAAACCGACTTCCTCCCAATACTTGAGCTTACTAAAGTAAAATTTTACTAAAGGGCAAATACATATTGCGTTAAGCCGTGTACGAAGTTTAGAAGGCATAATATTGTCAGATTTATATGATCGAAACGCTCAGTAAAAGTATAAAAACAGACTACATGTGCCTACAATATTTGAGGATTGCCCTCGATTTCTCCAAGATCCCATCATCAGATCCTGATGTGGTGAATATGGGACCAACTTGGAAGCATACCATGACAAACTATTTAAAAAAAAATTAAATCGGTTCATAAATGACGTAGTTCTGAGGTAACACACATAAAAAAAAATATAAAAAACATACAGACGAATTGATAACCTCTCTTTTTTTAAGTCGGTCAAAAAATATGAAAGATATTTGAATTTCGCGCCACTACCTTTAAAAAAATTCTGTCAATGTCCTAAGTTTTTCATAAACAAATATTGAGGGTAATTTGGGGGTATTATCTTGTGCCGATGTAATAATTTCAATACTACCCGTATCTACGATTTAGCTGCTTTCGGAATGCGACGGGGTTTTCGAAAATAGACCACCATTCGCGTAATCCGCGACCGCGATCGCGACCGCGTATGCCGTATGTATATAGGTTTCTATTTTGGAATTCTTGATGCTGAGGACTGTGGTAACCACGATGAAACCAGATACTTGGAGGCAGTTAGCCAAAGTTGCAGAAATGAAAGGGTAAGTGTCGCTAACATTATTTTCGTGCATTGCCTTCATCGATTTATTTATAACATTTTACTGCTTTAATAGCATCCCTAGGTACGTTAAATTCTCGTAATTTTATTTTCATTATCCGAACAAATACATTTGTCTATTTGGATATCCCGTATGTAAACATGAACCTGAAAATACGTTTTATACACAAATTACTAGGAAATTTCATTAGTGTTCATTTCATCATTTATGTTCTAGATAAAAAAAATATTATTTAATTCTGTTTTAACATGTAAGTCGTATTCGAATAAATAACTTAATTATAATGAAATGGCAAATAAAGAATTTATTTAACTCACTAGTGGACGCCCACAACTCCGTCCGCGTGGACTACAGAAAAAATGTCGAAATTATCCGGGATAAAAGATTGTTCCGAGATAAAAAGTAGTCTATATGTTAAGGGGACCTGTCACAATATATTCCTAAAAACTGCATCTTGTTCAGCGTTTCTGAGATTAGCGTGCACAAACGCACAGACAAACAGACAAAAATTTCAAAAATCATTCTTTTGGGTAGATACTATTGCGTTGATAAAGGTCTCCTACAATATTTTTTCTCAATACCTTCCATGTACAGACAGCGACCCGTTACATTTTTATTATACTCGTATGTATATAGAAGATAAATAGGTAGATATAGATTTATTTAAAGAACTTTACAGGCAATAAAGTTACGAAATTGGGTCAAAAAATTAGCTATATCGCCTATGGTCAACGCAATTTAAGTTTCTCTCGAGAGCACATACCGAGTGTAGTTATTGAGTTTGCCCTAAGTTTTCTTATTGCATAATAGTTTCCCAGGGCTGGTTTCATGACTATTTGGCAGCCACTCGGAGTCCAGAGCGAGACCCGGTTAGGTTTGCAAACTTATTTCGTCTAACGCCCACTTTCACCTTAAAAATGTCAATAGCATATTAGTTGCGCTATTTTTTTCTGGGGCCTTAACTGCCCCTCTCTAGGCCTCCAATGCCCACAAGGGGGCGTTATCGCCCACTTTGGGAAAGACTGTTCTAGCGCAACACATGATCGCAAGCATGGCTTGGCTATTTGGCTACCTATACGGGTATTAATCATCATATGAATATTTTTCTATTAAATTTCCACTTTTGCGTCTCTAACATTAGAGATAATTAATTCTCTGAAACATTATCATCATCTGAAATAATTCACCTATGTTTACTGATCAATGTAGGCCTCTCTATATAAATAAAGTATAATAAATGTAGGTACTCACATAATGAACTTGTTATATTATTAACGTCAGCATTAACAGGGAAGTCAGAACAAAGGTAACTAATATCCGTGTTCTTTCCGAAATTAGAGATCCTTGTGTGCACGATAATAATTTGTTAATACCCCACGTTTCTAATCACTGACCTCTATTTAAAAGGACTGTGGACATGTTGTGTCTGTTTTTAGTAAGAATCATAGCGATAAATTCAGTGTTACAATATTATTTACTTATTTTTAGTTATCTGAAAGAAATCTAAAGCTAGCGGAAGAAACCGGATAGTGCCTATAGCTATGCTCCTTTAGTATATTTTCTATGCTATGTGAAGTAATTTTTTATCATAAAATATCGTAAGAATGTTTTTTCTAAGCTTAAATTTTAATGACAGAACTACGAATATCTTTTCCGTGGTGAGCACATTATGTCACAAGTTTGATGCAAATCTTATTACAGTACTTAGCTCTCAGCTTTATTTCAGGTATTCATTGAAGAAGTTACTAACATTTAAATCTTCATAGAAATAAACATCTACCGATAATACAGCGCTGGCATCATCAAGTATTTATCAGTTAATGATGAAATCGTATTAGTACCATACAGATTTAATTACTTTGTCAAAAGACAATCCAGCGTACTTTTACTAGTATAGGTTATGTATCTAACGGAAGTAACCCGAATGAAATCCAATTATGTCCCGCGAAAATACATCAACGTGTAAAGCCCCCGGCGAGTTCCATTTCGAAAATATTTTACTTTTTAGGAGTCTCTGTCTGGTTTTTTTACCTTCTTTTTTGCTCCGTTGTTTTCTTTGAAGATTTATGAATGAGGAGCCATTTATATTCAAGAAATTAAAAAAATACAATCACTGACGGAAACAATCCTACTAATATTATAAATGCGAAAGTTTGTGAATATGGATAGATGGATGGATGTTTGTCACTCTTTCACGTAAAAACGACTGAAGCGATTTTAATAAAATTTGGTATGGAGTTAGCTGACACACATAGGCTACTTTTTAGGCTAAAGCCACATAGGATAATTTCGACATTTTGTTTTTTCTGCAGTCCACGCGGACTAAGTCGCGGGCGTCCACTAGTATAAAATATAAAAAATGTGGCTGCTTACTTAATTATATGTATTGAATATATATGCTGCTCTGGGAGTGAAAAAAAAACGTTTAATACTACAGCTGCTTCTGTTCCCGGGCATACTGTACAAGTCAGTAGAGGGACAAGAGGGTCTTGGTGTTTTGTAGGCGATGGGCTGACCACCTGTCACTACTAATCGAACTTGTACATCTTAACTATACCCTCAAAATTGGTCAGAAGTGGCACCATGTGGTTTTATCGGCCCATGGTGATCTGCCTACCCCGTAAGGGATAAAGGCGTGATTATATGTATGTATGTATGTAATATATTTATAGCATAATTATTCTGATATGCACTAGAAAATTTAAATTTTTACTCACTCGCTATACTTTTCAGAGGAGTCAATCTCAAATATTAATTCTGCAACTAATTTACCGCGCAGAAAGTTATAACCTCGTGATATGTACTTGATTTTTGACAGCAAAATATACCTATAGGTATATATAATATCCGGAATATCTATCAAACTAAACTGTGAATAGCTTATACCTAATTTAAAGCTTTTTATTAGTAAGGCCCATAGTGTTCCGTGGTGCTGATAGTTTGTAGATAGTTATTATTAGGTGCTGTCACACAACCCCTCTAGCCAATCGTCATGGCTAGAGGGGTTGTCTAGCGTCAGTCATGTACTCGTAGACAAACACACAACCCCACAAACAATTTATGACTTTTTTTACTTATAATCAATACCGATGAAGTTGAAGTGGCAGGAAATTTTAATAATCTGTTATTTATAATGAATCCTAAAAAGTATATGTATACGATACAAGCCTGACCACTTTATAATAGGAGTTTCGTATAGAAAGCTTTGTTGATGAAAATATAAATTAAAGGAATTTACCGTTATTACTCTAACTTTATTATCTAACAGAGGCTTTTAGGCTTAATTATTTTCCGTACCTACATAATTGATGGTTTTCACAGAATATTTTAAAAACAGGTAGCTGTAAAAAATTAAGCATCATTATAATAATTTCGCCTTCACACATAATCTTAGGTATATAAGCATCTTATCGGATAGCTGTTTTATATAGAAATAGAAAAACGCGTGTAAAATTATATTCGACTCGATGGTGAATACACTAAACGACATTATTGGTAAAACTAGGTACAAAGTACGAGTATATTGATCGTTCAATGAAATTAAATAATCTTATGTCTAGTTCAAAGTACAAGCAAATACGTAAAGCACAAACGTTCTTTGGTTATGAATTACTTTTAATGTTGTATTTATTTGACAAATTTTATAAGTTATTGTGACTAAAATTTAGTTAAATATTCCTTTTTTTTAAGCTTGAACTGCTGTTATTATACAGGTTGATTTTTGGTCATCAACGTTCCCGAAAACTACGGAATCTCCTCATCATGACGATCATTTTTCTCCATGGAAGCATACCTGGGAAGTGTCTGGTTTCCAAAATATTAGGATCCAAAGTTGAGTAAATGACTGCGTTTTTCTGCATAAATGCACATTGACGCGTGTAGCAAGATTTTTCACGAGAAACAATTAATATTTCTCTATGAAAAAACTAGCATAAACACTAGACTTTATTTGATGTATAGGAGTACGTAGTCTTCGTTAAGGGTGGCAATGAAAAAACAGCCTGTATAGTATATCTGAATATTGTAGAAATGCAATGGTGTAAGCTTATACAACATAGCTGCGAGTCTATACTCCCTAAAACGTAATTCCCATAAAAAAGTCAATAAAACAGTTTTCAATACCTAGACTGTAAAGGTTTTATGTAAACCGTGAAAAACCTATTTTGTGGAGCACTAGTAAAATGAAGTCTTGTTTCCTCTCCAGTTAATTTTCGTATATATTAGTAGTAAATAGTAGATGCCAACTTTAGGTAGGGCGTATGTTACAAAAATTGGGCTGCCAGAGTTGGCTGTAAAAATTTAAGGTCGATAACACGTTGCTAGCTCATCGCCTAGTGTACGCTTGAGTTCCTTAGTTGACTCTTGCGATATGCAGGGAAATAGATGCAGCTAATCTACTTATTCTAGTAAAGCCCATTATTAGCACAGGAACTAATTGAACCAACAATAATATTTCATCAAACTTATGAGATATATAGGACCATCATTCTACACTAGCCTTAGGCGGTTTATAAGAACATAGTTAAAAACCAAACTATTGCATCAAACCAAATAAGCTATATACCGTATTGACTGACGGCTGACGCATGCTGTTGCGCTTACATGTTCATCCCGTATTGTCAATACAACAGAATGGTGACCTACAGACACCGTTACAAATACTTCATGCAAGCCATAACGTTAGTTTCTCTGTACATTGTCGAAGTAGCTGTATACAAAAAACTCTTAAATCAAGCACGGGTGTTATTCTATAAAAGGGACTCTACCACAACGGAAAATCTGCAAAAATGTCACATTTCCAACATGTCAGCCAACATCATAATACGACCACTTATCTTCCCGACAGTACCAGGCCATGAATCAGATGCGACGGGAAAATGCATTCAAGTCCTGCCATTTGCAATAGACGTACATTCAAGCAATCCTCAGCCTTCTACCATTGTGAGAAGAACTGTGCTGTGTGCATTAGAAACGCATTCAAGTGCTACCAATTGATACAGGAGCTTTTACAGGCAGTTTTCAGTCTTCTGCCGTTGCCATTAGAAGTTTGTTTGTTGTGTGCATTGTAAGTACTTGTAGTTTACCTTTTGAAGAGTATAATAAAGACCAGCTCTGTGGAGGACAGATAAATGAGTCGCTGAAACTCATGATAATAAGCTTATCTGCCCTGAGAAAGTTTCTTCCAACAGTAATAGTAGAAATATTTTTTGTTTAGGTATTTAAATCGCCTTTTATGGCCTAGGTTTAATTCACTTTTGGATAGTCTCTTATTTAAAACTAATATCAACTTTAAGTTTTTTAGACGTAAGAGGTAATTATTTTTAAAATAACTCATAAAATAAATATGAAGTAGATAGTAAAAATATTGAAAATTAAGCAATTTTTAAAGTTATCTTGTATTAAATATTATGTCTCCATTTTTTTTAATAGACTCCATAAAACCTACCTGATTTCAAGTTAAAATAATGTTTGCGAGAGGTCGTGAGTTCAAATCTCACTCGGGTGAAATTTTTTAAAATAATATTTATAATATATAATATCTTGTTTAAGATAAATTTATAAGACACTTCTCTATAATATAATCCGCTAGGATATAGTTGATCGTTTCTTCATTAAACATTGTGCTGAGGGATTCAGCTTTGTTTACCAAGATTCGGCTAGTGTATAGCTATCGGGATAAAAAATAACGTTGCCAAAAACGTAATGTAAAAGCTCAGTTGGTTAGAGCGAAAGCACGGTTTGCGAGAGGTCGTGAGTTCAAATCTCACTTAGGTGTTTTTTTTTTCATTTTCTTAATAATATTTATACTCTATGAATATCTCAATTTTGCTGGACTCCAACCGAGATATTCATTACTTACGGTCTTTACTTATGTTGGTACTTATTTTTATTAAAAAGATTATATTATACTACACGATATTACTTTTAATAAAAGTTATCTTCTCCTATTAACAACTCTACTTAAAAAAGCCATGAAAACCTTCAGCCATATTTTATTTTATTGAAACTTTTACGGCGAAATTTCATAAACTCTATTTACTAAGTTTGAACGTAAATTGAATAGACGTCAAAAGTAGCGGAAAAAGTAATTTAATCTTTCTCCAAGTGGTCGTGTTTTGAATTAATTAATGTGGAAAATTAATATGTTTTACTTTATACGGACAGGGTAAAGTTACAAGCATCACTGCTTACACAATTAATGGGATTTTGTTTGGGACGTTGTACTTATAAACAAGTTTTTGCTTTTTTAACACGACTTTCAAAGTCTATGAATTTACACAGGGTGTAACAAAAGGGGTCTTGTGAAATGCTATGGAAATTTGCCCGCTATAGAGAATCTAAATCCTTTTATGGAGAATTCTAACTAAGGAATACATTTTCAGTGCAGTAATTGTTCGAGGTTGTATGGAACAGCTGATTTTTTATCAATATTTCGGAGTTGGTCTCATAGTAAAAGTAGTTTCTTTTTACCTTTTTACCTAGTTTCGTGTCAAAAGATAATCACTAATTTTGGATAGACCTTATCTATGCATAGTGGTACTCGTATTCTTAGTCTCAACTGACTATACATACAACTTAGACTATACGATAGGTGAAATAAATTGTCAATAACGAAGTCTCTTCTATTTTATGGAACTATACAAAAATAAATGGAACAATATCACAATTCAGTTGCTTTTAACTTCTCTTTCACTGTCTATGCGGTAAAGCTATGGAACTCACTGCCTCACTCTGTGAGAGACTGTCCATCAGTTGATGTTTTTAGGAAAAGATTGAAGGTCCATTATTTATCTCTCCCATCTTCTTGATAAATAAATAAATAAAATAAAAATAATTACATTTGATGTTATTTTTATCCTTTAGTTTCGTTGTATACTATTTATCTATGACCTTATCTATGCGTTTTATTTAGGTGGTAGTCTATTTAGATATTTTTGTTTATTTTAGGTTTATGTCTTTTCTTTTATTTAATTATTTAGTTTATTGGTCTGTTTGTGTGCACACATACCTACTTATGTTAATTTTTCACGGTCTTTGCTGGAAGAAATCTCTTTTAGAGAACTATAAACGCCTTTGTACATTTTCTTTGAACATTTGTGAAAACTTTACTGTGTACAATAAAACATAATAATAATAATAATAATAATATCAGAGTTACAAAGACACTAGCGCCCGCTTCAGATAACTTTAATACTGAACGTGGTATAGTAACTCTCTTGACGTCACTCTATATGTCGGCTCTGACGTCACTGCTCCTATTTTGCACCCGTGGTGTACGTCGCGTGGATAGTTTTACGGCCCAATTAATGAGTGTTCCAGTTAATTAGGTTTACGTACGTAGAAATACAGCTTTATTGATAAGATATTGGGTTCGGATCGGAAACAATAGCATATGGCATTGAATGGACCCTATTTTGTCCTCCTATTTTTTAGTACCAAACATGGAAGTACCAGTATACCTAATAAAGGAGGTTATGGTATACCTATATAAGTAGACAAATAAATTAAATATGGCGGCAGGCTGACAGAAAGTGGATGTGTTATTTGCTTATTCTTATTCTTTATTATACATAAAAAATATGAAGAATTAACATAAACCAAGGTACAAAGTCGAGCTTATCTAACAGAATTTTTTTCCAGCCAACCACTTCCAGTCAAGACCAAGCCCTTTATCCCTAAACAGGTGACGCAAAGGTGTGCAAATTATACGCCAACTTTTTAGTTAAACTAGGGCCTTAGACAAAGTAACATTTATTGTCGATCGAATCTATAAAGATTCGCCATCGACACGTTTGCTCCAATTAAGAAGCCTTCATTTTCGCGCGTCTGTCATGTAACGTAAAATATGAATTCCAATCTTTGGTAGGATTGTTGCGACAACGAACGTTGATGCAAAACGATGTCATAGATATTGCCTTTGTATTAAGTCTCACGTGGGGTTCTGTGTGGGAACATATACAGAAAGTCTAGCGACCCTTAAAGAACACAAAGGGAAATGGTTTCGAGGCATTCTAAATAGATGTTCATCGTTTGGTAACCAGCGTGGATATTAATCATATTAAAGTTTTCCTCGACCGGGATTAAAACCAGGAACCTTTATTTCAATATAATAATTAAATTGATAAGGGTCTAAAAGTTTCAGAGTACGTAATTTAAGTTATTTCAGGCGATACTTTTGAGGAATATAAACAGTTAGAAAATGAGAAACAAACGCACGTGTAATTAAATAAAATAGATAGATACTTACATTTACAGTTAATTGTTTTAGCCTTCACCAATATCGATTTGATGACCACAATCTTTAAGAAATAGGCCAGAAAGAACGTTTATCGAAATTCGGATCAATATTATGTTTCAAGATTGTTTTGTTTTGGTACTTAACTGAAAAACACATTAATGATTAAGAAGGTACCTACGTCTCTTCCATTATGATTTCTCAAGGATAATGTCTTGATCATTTGCCGACCTATTTATCGTAACCTGATATATGATAATAAAAACAACAACGTTAACACCAATATTACTATCGACAGTCCTCATTTTTACACCTGTAATGTAAGAATTCTATACAAAATAAATGTGACAGGTTTCCGATATTTTTTCTACAAATCTTTATTTATGTATTAGTACTTTATATGTATAAGTAATGTTTATGACTTAAATAAATATGTACATGAAGTTCTGTATAAAAGTAAGTTGAAATGATTTACGTAGTCGTAAAATATAAATATGTTTTTACGTCGCTTTTCCTTAAATGAAAACATTCGCGGTGCGAAGAGTCGTCTGCTTTTCCTCCCAGATTGCCACATAAAATGTATTTTAATATTTTTTTTTACTTTTCGTTAGCCGCCCATCTTGGATGTTCTCGTTTTATACATTATTTTTATCGAAATTTTCCTGTACAAAAATTGAAAATAGGGGTCAGTGAAGGACCTACAATTACCAAAGACCTCATCCCCAGTTTGCTGGGCAACTTTGAATGCACTGAAAACGTGCAATAAACACTCAACAATACTTGTATAAAACTTAAAGTTATATATAACTATTATTTATTACCAAACTTAGACAGTAAAGGCAATAAAATAAACAAACTCTATAAAAGATCTGCAAAATACAATGTCGCAGATGAAACATACACAACCAAGTCAAACTTTACTCTTGATAGTTGAAAGTTAACTTCAACTTTAGAACTATTAAACAACTAAAGAATGTCTCCGAATGCGAACTGCTTTAGTTCATTAAAATACGTTTAACATTACACTAAATTATGGAGAGATCACTAAATAACTATGTTTAGGTGATTTTTATTATAATCCTAGTCAAATTTATAGTTGTTCTTGAAAAAAGCGATTATAATATGAAAAATCATCACAAAGAAATATTGTTCGCTTTTCGTATCTACTTACCGTAAAGATATCTATCAAAATCATTCAGTAGTTAGTCATAATCGACCACTCCTCTTTTAAAATTTGTATTATTTTAAAACATAACATCGTTATTTTGTTTAAATATAAACTTGTACAGACTAATTCCCCTACATATTGATTTCTACGTGGGCTCCCCCTGTGTAGGGTTACTCTCAAGTCTCATAACATTGCAACGGACGTAGGCGTTATAACTACATTGTAAGATCAGGTATCTAATTAAAGCAGTTGTTTTAAGTTTAAACTTGGATACATAATATTGTAGTGGAATCACTTATAGGATATGAATGAGAATCACCAACAAAATTAAGTATATTACTGCTAAAACTGACAGACAAGATAACGCACAGCACAAACTATGTACGTGATACTTAGGAAGCACCTACTTACTATGTTTGTTGAGAAGGGGAGTACTAAGAAAGCATATTCTCATAGGAACAGGAAAAAAGAAAATTTCCAAAGTTTAGACACAGTCGTGGACGTATAGATAAATCAATAAACCGCAAGATACTTTTCTAATTTTCGACTGC
Organism: Carposina sasakii; assembly: GCA_014607495.2. Taxonomy (NCBI): domain Eukaryota; kingdom Metazoa; phylum Arthropoda; class Insecta; order Lepidoptera; family Carposinidae; genus Carposina; species Carposina sasakii. Next base: position 8,673,638 of record CP053168.1, read on the forward strand.
TCGGCAGCCAATCGCTAACGTCAAAACACGACATTGCGAATGGTTCAAATAAACCTATTTTAGGGCACTGAATTTTTAACATAGATAGGGCACTGAACAGAACTACAAATTCATTTAACATAGCGGGGACAGATGTACGACAAGCACGAAAGGAGATGCAGCTGATGTATTGGTCAAGACCCGCACAAATTAGTTTAGTGCCAAGTGAAACTCCACAGGTTTAATGGCACTATTAAACCTATTATGTAACATTTTTATAGGAATAAATAAAAAAATAAAAAAAGTAATTTAATTTAGCAATAGCCGACTTTAAATCTACTAATGCAAATGTCATACTTGACAGCTACTAGTTACGAGGGTGCATTTTTATATTCGCGGAATGGGTAGGTAATTAATAAATGAGGGTACTTTCCTTAGTCGTAACTGGTTAAGTAGCTCATTATTAGTATAAATAGAACGTTTTGTTTTAATCGGGCCATATCGTCGATCAAACAACTCAGTTGGGAAGAACATTGTAAAAATGGAGAAAATCGAGCAGTCAGTTCCTTACCAAGCAAGGCGTTCAAACCATACTAGAAGAGATTTCATCCGTTTACGGGGAGTCTTGCCCCGGTAAAACCATGGTTTATAAGTGGCATACCCTTTTTAAGCAAGGCAGGGCCTCACTTGAAGATGATCCTCGGCCAACGGCCGGAGACTCCGGAAATAATTCAAAAAGTGGAAAAATTAATACTGGAAGATGCTGATAAAGAAGAAACAGCTCGCAGAAATGGTTGGAGTATCCGATACAACCATATTTAAAATTCTTCACGATCACTCGGCGACCAAACAGTGCAAGGTGGGTGCCGAGAAGCTTCAAAAACAACAGCGCGTAGTGTTCTCGCGCGTTTTTGGACCCACCAGTGGAGTATTGACTCGAATTGTTACTGGGGATCTTGGGTTCATCATTATGAACCTGAGTCCAAACAAGATTCTATGCAGTAATGGTACACCACCACCAAAGAAATTTAAGGTGTCACAGTCGGCGGGAAAAATCATGGCGACAATCTTTTGGGACTCAGAAGGATTCTTGTTTATTGGTTTATAAAGATAAAGGTGTCTCCATAACCGGAGAATACTACGCTTCAATCTTAGAGCGATTAAAGGAAGCAATCAAGGCAAAAAGAAGGGGAAAATTAACCAAAGGTGTCCTCCTTCTGCACGACAACGCGCCTGTGCACAAGAGCCGTGTTGCGTTGGCTTCCCTGCATAAGGTGGGCTTCGATATTTTGGTTCATCCACCCTAAGTCCTGACCTGGCTCCCAGTGATTATTATCTCTTTCCAAAAATGAAAAAAGAACTTCGGGGGAAGAAGTTCTCAAGCGATTAAGAAGTGAAAGAAGCAGTTTCAGCTTATTTTTCAGACAAAGAAAAAACATTTTTTTTTCGAGGGTATACATAAGCTACTCGTAATTGAAAGATCTGAAAAATGTATTAGGGTTGCAGGAGAATATATTGAAAAGGAAAAATAAACTTGTATTTTTATTTCCACGTCTTACCCCCGATTCCGCGAACTTAAAAACGCCCCCTCGTATCTAGCGATTACGACCGGTTGCAAGTTGCAAAATAAGGTTGCGGGTGTAAAAAATACAGTAGAATTGGGAACCTCCTTAAAGTCGCCGCAAATGATATAATTAACACCCGACTTTTATTACAAATAGCACATTGCGGGTCGAGTTTTTATTATTTCTTTATTATAGTGGAGAGATAGAAATGAATAGATACGTCCAGACATACGAGTATGGCCCACTATTGATAAATAGGGACTTTTGTTCTAACAGAAATTGAGTTATTTGGCCGCTAACTAGAACAAGTATATCCGCGATCTTTAGCAGTGGACTTCTCTTGTCTGCGAGAATGATGGAATGACCTACTTATCTAAAATATAATACAATAACATAATACAAATGTATATAAACGTTATGTATCATCTAAATTTTTTTAAAACATAACATACTGCGAATTAACAAACTGTTTTCCAACAGAACAAATCCTAACCCAACAATAAAGTCCAATCAAAATCCAATTACAATCCGATTTCACGAAGTAAAAAACCCAATTTCTTTCAGATTTGAGCGTTCAAGTATTTTAACTGAAATACAACAAAATGTAATTACTATTCCGGTCCCGCTTCAGCAGGAATTCTCATTAAGTCAGGTAGTTTAATGGCCACTTTGCTTATAATAGCATCAATGTACACCTATATAGAGCTAATATTACTGTTTATGATGCAAGAAGTCGTATAACAGCATTCTGTGGTGAAGCGTTTTATTCAAGTTCCACTCCTTTAAAGGTGGAAAGGGCGCTTATATATATATATATAACTTTTATTCAGTTCACATATTTACCAACTTTAATAACACCGGTTAAAGCTAAACCTTTTCATTACGTATATTATTTAGGCATGTTCCTAAATGTCACGCATGGTTAAAATCACTAGAATTATTCATACTCCCACTAATTAGCTGCTTCTCCATGTAAATCACTCCTAGGTCCCTTTTGAAAACCAGCGCTGTTTTGCATGGTAGGCAACCCCTACCCTGCCTCAGCAGCATCAAGCTAAAAAGGGACCTGTTTGGAGGCTACACACGCGTGTGATGTAACTGGCAGGTTCCTGACAGGGTGCACGGTTTTCTAGCTAGAATGTTTGTGTTGCACTATATACATACTTTTAATTACTTTTGCACTGTCTCTATTTCTACCTGTTTGTTTAGTCTCATTGTTGCTATTGTATCTGTGTGTGTAATCAATCACCAAATAAAAACGTATTTTATTCTATTCTATTCTATAAATATAAGTAAATAAATATTATATACACACTTCACAATACATTAACTTAGTCTCACACTAAGATCCTTAAGGTCTTGTGTTGTGGCTACTTAGCAACGGTATATAAATACATACATATATAAGTACAGAAACATCCACGACTCAGGAACAAACATCGATATTCATCATATCAATGTTTGCACGTATCGGGATTTGAACCCAGGACCTATGGTGTCGCAGGCAGAGTCACTATGTACTACACCAATCGGTTGTCAATCTTTACAAAATTACTGTAGGCCCAACCATAGGGTACACAATTTTGATAAAATAATCCCTAAAGGGAAGAATCTAGGAAAATGCTGAAGTAGGAATTTGGATAGATAGCACTAGATATGTTCTTAACGAACTTCTAAATAAGAGCATAAAGCTATTAAAGAAATAGGTCAACACACCCCTGCCATGACTTGATCGGCAGAGACGCAGCTGCAGCCAAAAAAAACCATTGGGCCCAACTTAATGGTTGCTGTCACTAACTTGGCCAAGTTTTAGACAAAGACATCATCAACTTTTCCCATCAAATAGCTATCTTACCTTTAGAAAAATCGGCCTTTACTTGAATATGTTCCTACCCAAACTAACCTAATCTTTATCCTGATAATCGAATCTCAATAATACCTAATTTAATTCCCTTTCCAAACTTGTAACAAATTTATTCGTATCCAAAATTCCGGGTTCGCAGTAACTTTTCCGCTATAGAATACTATTGTGTGTAGGCAAACAACAGAAGTGGCCGCCCGGTTCACATATCCGCTGATTTTCCCTTGGAATTTCACATCACGAATCCAATTTGATTTATCAGAACATCGAGTCCGGATAAATTAAATCCTGACGGCCGAGAAACATGCCTGACCCTGATAAGTAGAGGCCATGGAGAAAGGGCGAAGTGGAGGCCTATAATAACGTTGTTCATTTAATCTATAGACCAAGGTGGTGCTGTGTGGTGTTGGCAGAGTAGAATAGCACCACCCCATATCTGCAGTGGGTATCGTAAGAGGCGATTAAGGGTTTCCGGAAGGTGGGTAGCAGCGTATCCCGTGTTCAAAACATTGTCCGAAAATCACACTGCGGTCACCAACCCGCCCGCCCAGTGTATTGGCTATGGGCAAAAAACCCCTATGGTAGAAGCCTTGTGGCGTGCCTTCGGGGAGGCCTACGTCCAGCATTGCAATAGACTGATGTATGTATATGTCTCTACATAACCGCAGCTTGACAGGTGAAACCCAGAAAAGCGTAGATTACCTATTGTGGATAGTAGGCTCATACTGTCTACATTAATTTGGAGGTCTATATTTATTTATTTATTACAGCTCTGTGAACGACTAACTGCTTATAAAACAACATAATATAACTTAATAACCAGTTTATGACAGTAACAATATGTATATAAATCTAATCTGTCTTGTTTTCTTATCACACACATCTGTCTGCTCCTTTCCTCCGAGGCGGAGACTCGTATTTATGAGGGGATGTGGAAATATGTCCATAATCTCACTTATTGGTCATCATCCGTGTCTCGGCGAGATATGAGAGAAGTAAAATACAAATCAGAGTGTCATGAAGTTAGTTTTACTTTGTGTGTTCGTTTTTGCATAAAGTGGTCACTAGAGTAAGCAGAATTTCGGTTCTGATTCTATTTTTCGGTCTACCTACGTAACCAATAAACTTGGTTACCTTTTTACGGTTTATCCACTCCAGAATATTTTGAAATTTCGCATACATACTATTAGTAGTAGTACGTAGAAGGACATTACGGTACATTCTGTAGTCCACGCAAACAAATTCGCAGCCAATAGCTAGTAAGAAAAAATATAGAACCTAAAGTTTGAGATAGATTAATATTAGGAGTTTAAGTGATGTTTATTTACTAAAAACGTTGAATTTACTTACCTAACAATACAAGTAAATACTCCCCTTCCACATTATTATCTGGGAAGCAAAAGCTAATTTGAATTCAAAACACCCAATATTTTAACATTTTTAAAAGTTCTTTATCCACATTCCTTTCCTAAATTGGACGGAAAATTCAATAAGGACTAGTACTTGACCCTTGGCTTTGGCGGGTTCCTATATTAGCGGGCTGAAAGGGTGATGACACAGATCCGTACCAGTTTAGGATGCGTAAATGCGTATTACTGGAGTACCTACTTCATAAGTTCTGGTATAAACTTTTTATGGCAAAAGAGATATTACCGGCTCTTCCAAAACATACCTGGAAGGGGTAAGTTTATTGCAATTTTTACACTTTCTACTTTTTCCATCCGCCGCTAGTTAATAACGAAAAAGTTATGTAGGACAACCGCATATATAGTAAGTTTATCTATGAAATTATTCGTATACACCTTTTTCTCCATACATAATTACATAATAATACATACTTATTATTGTATCACAGCTGCTTATTTTATTATGTAGCCATTATATATCCCACTGCTGGGCAAGAGCCTCGCCATGCTGCATCCACAAGTCTATATCTAGAGTAACATGGAGAATATATAAAAGATAGTTGAGTATTGTCAATGAGGCCTTAGTGAATAAAAATAACCTCATTCTTCGGAAATGGTAAAGACACACCTATAAAGTACATAAAACAACACCGATATTTATTACGTAGAGTATCGCCCCATTCGCGATATTTTTGTCAAACAGGTAAGGTACTTTCTGACACGCAAGGCTGGGCAGGCTGTTTGTCTTCTATTTCGGTTGTTTTCGCTGATATCAAAACAGTTAGGAGACACTTACCCAGTTCAACACACTGAAACATTTAATACCTACTGGGAGGAAGTAACCAAAGAGACATTTAGTGAAGTCTATTGTGTGGATGATTCCCTAAATAGCTCACAATCGGGAAAAGCGTGCCCCCAGATATTCATCCTCAAACATACCTTAGGCTATTTCCAATATACCTTTTCTGGTATACCACGTACATTAATTTTTATACTTACATATTTGTTCCTTAATATTTACTACAGAAAATAGGTTAGTAAAAAAGTTAGTTAGACAGTTAAAACAAATAAGTACCAAGATTTTTAAATGAAACCATATGTAGGTATATGACTATAGTGCCGACCACATATAGGCAATAATGAGATATGGGCAGGTATATTAGTTAGTTATGCTTTATTATACACAGTAAAGTTTTCACAAATAAAAGTATATTTAGATTATCATCTGAACTAACAGTAGTAAAAATCTGCAATCTTTTAGAAAGTACTTTGTTGCCCTTCAAAATCTGGTATCATGAGTCTTGTACTTGTAGAAATAGAATCGTTTGGTAGGAAATTAGGAATGGAAATAGTTATACATTTCATATCAGTAATGTCAACATGGATGGAGTCGAGGGCATTCACTAATACCTACATAAAAAGTTATCAAAAGCGCTGCTTGTGGTATATGTTTCAAAGCCCTTGCAGGACTATTTGTAGGATTGTTCATTCTCACATGATTGGAAAAGTTTAACAAATACATTATGTGAATAGTTTTATGTTTCTGCCTGTTTACGGTGTTAAATAACATCCCGTTGGTATAGAAAGGAGTCTTATCTATACTTTAAAAACTCATAAAGAAGGATTGTTGTGAGAAGATACAGTACGGGATAACCAGTGGTACCGCACAATGCACAAATATTGCATATTGTTTGTTAACGCCTTCATCCGTTGTATGGAGTCTATGTCATCAGAGCGTCAATGACACGACATGTGTAAACCAAGTACCTGATGATACGGGTTATTTGCTTGTTTATGCAGAGCCAGAATTATAGTGCCCTATTTTATTATTTTATTTATATTTATTAAAGCAACACAACAGACACAAAGTAAAAATATTTAACATCTCAGAACAGTACAGTTTTTACCCTAACTTAGTGTCCTAGGTGCACTAATGCACAATTAATTAAGCTATTGCTGGACAAAGTCTTTCTCTTTTGAGTCTACACGTTTTGGTTCCTAACTTCGTTCACCCTGGCAGAGACTTATGGAGTTTGTCCCGGCATCTTCGTCTTGGCCTGCCTCTTCGCCGGAAACCGTCTTATGGCATCCAGTCGGTGACCACCGTCGTATGGCACCCACCTGTATACGATTTACGTAACTAGACCAATTCCAATTTACATTGGAGGATTTTTATTTACTGTTAGAAGATATGGCTACCAGCCAGTTCAATGACAGCTTGAACAAATTACCTTGGCTAAAGATCTATCCACGATCAGATTTGAACAACTTTCAATTCTCATAAAAGTCTGGTTGTTGAAGATTATAACCAAGAGTTATTAGCCGAGAGGAATCTCGGAGGACTGCTAAAAGTTTAAGTGAGTGTAAACGAGAATATTCTCTGGTTGTCATAAATATTAGCAGTATGTTTATTAGACCATTGCATACAACAAGCTGGTCTAAAAGGCATTCAAGTGATATTGCCCAGATACTCAAAATCATTTATGTTTATTTTCCCAAATAGATAGTATGGAGAAATTCCTAAACAATTCAGGTTGGAAAATATATGATTTCGAGTCTTTTATGAAAAGATTCTCTATAGTGGGCTATTGACCTAGCAATCCACTTCATAAATACCTAAAATACCCATTCTGTTGCCATACAGTGTTAAGGCATCAAAAAAATTCACTTGCTATTTTTGGTTCTGAATGTTTTAGAGCTAAAAATATATGGCAAATACTATGGTGTCTGACATTTACAAAAATAAATTAAGTAGACAGAAATGAGTATAGTGTGGGTAGAAAATACTCTCAATGAAATCGCTCTTAGGGCAAAGCGCGGGCGTTTTCTATAAACAGCTTTACAATTCTACATAGCTATACATAAATGGGGTATTAAATATTCTAAGAAAGTTTAATGACTTTTAATACTTTTTTGCTATAACTTTCATATACAGGATGTTTTTTCGTTGCCACCCTTAACGAAGGGCACGTACTCTATACATCAAATAAATTAAGTTTATGCCAAAAAAAATTATGGGAAAAGATGTAAAAAATTTTGTAATTTTTTTTTAAATTATTTGATCGGGCGAAATTTATAGTGACCAGTGTTTACGATAGTTTTTTCATAGACAGATATTAATTATTATTCGTAACAAAATCTTGCTAGACGCGTCAATGTGCATTTATGCAGAAAAACGCAGTCTACTTACTCAACTTTGGACCCAAATATCTTGGGAACCAGACACTTGCCAGGTATTTCCATGGAGAAAAATAATCGTGATGATGAGGAGATTCCGTAGTTTTCGGGAACGTTGACGACCAAAAATCATATATCCGTTATGTTATTATTTCATTTCTACCTATATACATGAAGGTACTCGTATAGAAACTATCCTCCTTAAGTTAGGTGGGTAATGCTATAAAAATTTCGTGTTAGATTAGTGCTATACCTATCTAAATTAATGTGTTCCCTTTGACTATCTTCATACAATTTGGAAAACTAAGTATTAATTTTTATTGCAATTATTTGCCTAAATTTATCCCTTCTACGCCATGTAGAAATAATAATAATATAGGTAAATACATATATTGGTATTTCTAAGAACCATAGACGGGTGTATCATATTGTACGCACGGCGAGGGTATCCGCCATGTGTACACCCACATCATATTAAAGTTTTCTTAAAAGGCATCTATCTTGTCAACGGTCCGATGCACAACTCTCAAAGGTCTGTATCCCCGTGAATATACATAGAAGGAGATATGATGCCCAAAGCAGCGTGGATTTATGACAAAGTAACATACTGCCCACCGTTTGTAACAGAAAAGCAATAAGTCATATATTATATACGTACTATTTAGAAGATATATTATAATACACCTACACAACTCATTAGTGGCCCGTCCAACGTAGCTTCAAGCAATCAGCTCCTGTCAGATATCTAATTCCCGGCGAAAATACGACGCCATTAAAAGTCAAAACGACGGCCATTCGCCTGTCGTCGGGACCATTACTGTACTCATTATCTTCACGTAGACCGGTGTTCTTGATGGTTTTATGAAAATCGGTTCAGCATTTGATACAAAAAAGATATAGATTTACAGGTCTACCGCGACTTTCTCCGCGGCATCCAGAAATAAAATAATCATATTTTGTTTCTGTTGTATTAACTAATATAACGGGCAAGTTTTATCGAAATTCGTTAAATGGCTTTTCTGTGAAACAATATCACAATATTTCACGTTTTACTAATAAGTTAGTGACTTTAATTTAAGTAAGTGTCTAATATTTATTTGCAATAATAACTAAACCTACGTAAAAAAACTAGAGCTACAAAATAAAATAAAATTTACAAATAGAAGACTCCTTGCAAGTCCTCCACCGCTGGCAATGTGCCCAAAAGGCTGGCAGCGTTGCCCCGCTGGATAGCGAGGCTTACTCGCTGTCCAAAAAATGAGCCAGCCCTCTGGTCATGAGATGCCTCGACCAACCTTTTCGAAATATCTTTAAAAAGGTTGTGGGCTCCTGGGCCCCATGGCCCCATGGTTTCAACCCCAAACGGCTCAAATAGGTAGTCACCACTGAGGTTTGCGTATTTGCGTCGTTTGAGGTTTTCAGCTGCACAGAGCCACTTTTGATTGTTGTGCCTGGAAGATGGGACGCTGCTAAGGTGTCAACGCAGGTTGCGTCCCACACCAGAGAGCGCCCCATCTTCCAAGGCACGAGAGTCATGCCGTCGGGTCTCTTGCCATCGTCGCGCACCAGGCCAACGTTCTAGACTGATGGTGCCCCGGCGGTGGAAAGAGCCCGGCGGATGACGTCATTTAAATTGGCGTGGCGGGATATGCGGCCAGCGCTTCTCATACATGAGAGGCCATGGTGGCCTTGTTGGTCGACGATATCGCCACAGCGGCAGCGATGGAGGACGTTGCATGGTGCACCTAAACGGAGGGAGGTCGCAATGCGGAAAGTGGTCCGGTCTAGGAGGGTGCCGATATTGGGGGATGGTAGAGCCTGAAGCCACAGACCCGACTCCCACTCGCCTAAGGCTAAGAACGGGCATGCAGAACTGGCACGTTTCTAAGAGATTATTCCGTACCAGTTTTTCGTCCCAAAGCCGTTGCGAGCAAGGATTTGAAGGCTCCACACCATTTGGGCAGGCCAATTCCCAGGCATTTTTAGCTTCAGCCATGAACGGTATTTCCGGTTGCGGTTGTTTGAGAATTTTGGCTACTAAGGTTTGAACGCTATGGGCTGAAGATAGAAAAGCTGGGAGTGAAACACTGGAAATTTTACACCCAGTCCCCAAATCTGATTGGTAGAGAGGCTTGTGCATGAGCGGTTATTCAGACTGATGTTTATAATGGAGGAAAGGGTGTTTTTTATTGTTGTGTCTAAAATGAATAGGAGATCTTTTCCAAAGCTGACAGCAGCGGAGTGTATACAAATTTTTGCAAAAAGACAGTGCCGAATGATGAAGTATGCCATGTGGGTGTTGATTTTAAAAAGGCGATTGACATCTGCGAAGTAGAATCATCTGTTGGGTTGGGGCTGTCAGGGAGGTTTGTTCTGAAGAAGGATGTTTGTCCAGGAGACTTGTCAGGGTTTCAGGTGTATCGGGGGAATAGCATCGCTTGAAAAAAGGAAGCTCCTTTAATATCACAATAGATTCTATAACTTTGGAGGTATGTGGGTGCACGTAGCATTATATCTGGGAAGAGGGGTATCAGAAGAACAGTTTTCCTTAATGTGGGATGTGAGAGATGACTTATAAGTGCTGAACATAGATGCGGAAGGCGAATGTTAATAAATGTTCCCAGGCTTCCTTTGTGTTGTATGTGATTATTTCTGATAATTTTTTATACGTGCCCCTCGGGGTAAAAAGTGTAAGGGTCATCCAAAAGGTTGGTTTGCATTTGGATTTGGCTGGTCCGAAAATAGGTCTGAGGGAGTTGGTGAAGTAGGTGTTACCTCTTTGTGGTTTTTTCCAATGTGGGATCAGACCCGAGGTTACATTTATCACAGTCAACCGATGTTATTGGGACACTTTGCGCCGCTTTTTGCATGCAATGTCAGGTATTAGTAGTTTAGTGATAAGTAGTAGTAGTAGTCTGAAAAAAAAAAGAATATATAACTAAGAATATAGAAAAATTATAAAAAGCAGTAGCATAAAGAGCATAAGTAAGTTTCATACTAAAATTCTTGGATACCTACTTCAAGTCTATACTTCAGTAATGAAAAACTTTTAAGCTAGCTTTTTAGTTTAAATTACTTTTATGTGTTCAAAAACTTAAAGTACCTACTTACGTCTAGTTGAACGATCTCTTCATCATACCTAATTGTTACTAGGCTAGGCTGGTATTCACAGTGTTATTTTTTCCTCACTCGAGGGTATTGTACTTTAGTCCGTGATATAAGAGGCTATTTTTAAATTAATGAGAAAGGTTGGAATGGAATGACGAGTTTGCATAGCGAGACAAGTTCAGCCGCCAGTTTTTGAAATGTTAATCAAATAAAATCGTTTTATTACAACAACATTTGATAATCGAATTTGTAACACATTGTGATCGTGATTGTTGACATTCCGTCGATCTTCATATCGGTAAACTTACGCTTTCGCGATTTCATATTCAAAATTCAGATAAGGGCTCTCTTACCTATGGGATCCTTAAATCAAAGTTAATTTCATAAAAGCATTTAGCTTAACTAGTATAAAATACACAAGCATATTAATTAATCAGCCAAAACGGTATCAAATGTCTATTGAGGGATCGCCCGCCACCGGGCCCTATACCCTCCGCTGACCCTCGGATCTGCCTACTCATGATCACGAACACAAGACACTAGTCGCAACGAGAAGCCAGATAGCAAATGCAACCATAAATACATAGCTGCTAATCCGAAAACCAATTAAAATTTTAATCGACATATGTTTCACCCGTGGCATCATCAGGATTAGTTTTCCATGTTAGTTCTATCTACCGAACCAACTAACTAACAACTAAAACCAATGTATTGCTATCAAATGGGTTTAAATTATTATAACTACTTATTAGTACCTTTAACAAATAGCTTTATATGTTTTTACACACACAAATCACGCCTTTATCCCTTACGGGGTAGGCAAAGCACCAAGGGCCGATAGAACCACATGATGTTCCACTTCTAACCAATTTTGAGGGTATAGTTGAGTGAGATGTACAAGTTTTTTATTATCGTAAAATTATGCAATAAAAAGAAACTCGCTAATACTTGAATTATTTAATTCACTGAAACATATTGTGTTTACACATAAGTAAAGGAACTTGAAATAATTACTGTAAAATAAACATAACAAACAGTCCACGAGTTAAATTATTAGGTTATTGTTGAAACAAATTCTTTATTAATTAATGCAATAATCTTTAGCCGAATATTTTAGTTGGATATACTTACAAATACATGTATAAATACATATCGATGGCAAAGGGAGATTAGATAATGTAACTTTACGTGTGATAGCGAAATTTCCCTATGGAAACATTTCCACAAATAGGAGTTAGAGTTCAAATGAAATCTTTCTCTAATCGGGGAAAATGTTTCGATAACTTTTCGAACTTCACTTTCGCTCGTAAAATGGTTACAATGTCTGCACTTTCGGCACCAAGTATAAAATCAGTGATAAAAATTGTTTCGATTTACGGCCAATTTCAATACGAGAGATCAAACAGAATCTCGGATTTTTTTATTCCTAATTTGAAATTTTGTATGAAAACAATTGAAGATTAAATCAAGATCAGTTATAGAAATTGGCGGTTAAACGGTCATCTTGTCTCTGCAATTGATTAAAGAATAATATCACAATGAAATATCTATGGTCATACCATAATGAGATCATCATTTTATAAATCTGAATATATAAATTAATTATAATAGTTTTTCCTCTGAGGTACATTTGACACTTGCATAACATTTGGAATGAAGCAAAGTTATTAAAACCGTGCACGCTACAAGAAACGATATAATCTGAATCGTGAAAATTTTCATTGTGTCCATTCATTAGGATTTCGATTTTCGTAGCAGGTAACTGACATGACGTCATCAATATGCTACGAAAATCATCAGCTCTACGAAGTTGCTACAAAAATTACGAATATAGATACACTTTTATAACATTCGCTTTTAAATTATACTATTCATACGTAACATAGGCATCAAATGCTGATTTGTACTGTACATCTCGTAATGTAACGTAACGTAAATAAAATAAAACTTCAAAAACATAATCTATCTAATCTACTGAGATCACTTAAGAATAACAATACCTTATCCAATATTATGTACAAACGGAAATATAAAGGTACAGTTCGGTACCTAGAAAAGTAGACGATCTAACTAGAAAGACGGTACATTTACGAGTACAAAGTTGGGTTCAGGAAATACTTAAAGTCGACAGTAAGCTTAACTCGTTAAAACTTTTCGACAAGGTACCTAAGACTAAAGCTGAAAAACTCACTAAGGGTCTGTACACATCTGATGCAGAACACGTAGCATGCTGTTACATAGCTTGAGAACAGATCAATATTAAAAATTTACCCTTGCATACTAAACCGTTATGTGTTACCGTATGCGTTAGTGCTTTCGTCAAATATGTATGGGCCCTTAAAGGTGATAATAAAAGACCTTTGATGGTACAATTATTAGGGATCTTGAGTTTTTTAAGATATATCTTTAGTTATTTCTTTCAAAAGGGACACGCCTTATTGAAATTATATAATTATTTCTAGTAGGTATACAGTGGATAGAAAGTACCAGAAGTATAAAAGGTCAGTAAAAACACTACAGGGTCTAAAGTGTATAATACAATAGTATTTCTACATGCCCCACACTCAAATATATCTCACTACATCTTTCTTTGAATTTATAATGCCATTTACACTCTAGTAGTACCTACTTCGTTCAGTGTAACATACATTGTGATTATATCTACGACGAAAACATTTTCAATATTCGTTCGAATTAAACACGTTAACAGAAAAGTCTAAGACGAAAACAGTTATTTAAATAACTCGATATAATATCTAATATTTCATTCATCTAACACAATAAATTCCTATAATTTAATAGAATTCGGAGTAGGTTATTGGTCACCCACAACTGACAAGCTCCATTTAAAATCCTTAATATAGTGACTAGATAAAACAAAACATGTGCTTGGCACAAAATATAAACATGTTTCTGTATAACGTTTTTCTTTAAAGAAAATGATAATAATTTACTTAGACCGAACAAGGTTTTTAGTAAGCGTACATAGCTTTGCTTTTTCAGTCTTCATTCAAGTTTTCGGCTTCGTTTTTACGTTATCGCTGGAGACGCAGTTATTGAATCTGTTTACGACGTCCCTTACTTTACCTTTGCTGATAACAACATCTTTGTCATAGGTAGGTGTTATAATACTCTTATCGTCACCATTGCAGACGCGTTTAGTCGATGCAGCCGTTGGGAAATAAGCACTTTGAGACTTGCGAAACTCTCTCACCGCATTATCTATGTTGTTAATAAGATCCTTGGCTACAAATGTAGCTATTTCATGTTTGATTCTATCTCTTTCGTTCATGATGTCTATAGTTTTTTGATGATGGCTAGCTTCTTTTGTCCCGTTCATGCGTTCGGGGCTTTGGTTTTGTTTGAGCGAGTGCGATGCAGGACTATCAGGACCTTGGAATGTTATACTCGGGTTACATCCTGGAGTAACTTCGGAGCATTCTTGTGGAACATATTCATTTACTGGCTTGGTCTTTTCGCCTAGCAGCCAGTATGTTGTCATTTTACCTTTACCCTGGTGAGAGAACAGATTGCATCACTTAAATCGACGTGAATAAAAAAAAGTCTTTTATAAAGGGTGTGCCGGTAAGAGTGCACTTTTTCATTTCAAAATAAAAACACGTATTTTATGAGAGTTGTGATATTTTTATTTGATTGTAAAGTCAACTGGCCACCATTTTATAAAATCTCGAGTTTATACGAATAAACCAGAAAAAATTCCTTAGCTCAAATCAGAGATTCAACGCGTCATCGGTGAGATACACCCAGATCTCTGTATAAAAGTCATGGAAAGTTTCATGAAAAGAGTAATGGGGTATCATCAGAGCCATACTTAATCGGAACACGTTTTCTTTACAATCAAATAAAAATATCACAACTCTCTCATAAAATACATGTTTTTATTTTAAAATGAAAAAAATCATTCCTACTGGGACATCCTTTATTAGGTTTCGCAAACGACTCCCTAAAAATTCTGATCTGTTAGAGTAAATTTAAATCTTACTTAATGCTAGATATAGCATCTTATACTTAACTCGGTACGTATAAAATATAACAAATATTTACCTGTTTCTGCGGAATATTTTTCAAACAATATGGTGGTAAAGATGCACTTACCTTCATAGTGATCTCCCCCCGGCATTCGAGCTCGAAGCAGTCGTAAAGATCCAAAACCTCTTTTGTTTTGGGGCTGACGTGAATTTTTAAAGCAGCACCGTGGGACTCCATACGTGACGCCGTATTCACAGTGTCTCCAAATAGACAGTATCTGGGCATCTTTAGGCCAACTACTCCAGCCACGCAAGGTCCTGTAACAAACATAAGTTCGTCACAAATCTTGGGAACATCATGTTCGTACGGGAGTTATGGTACAGGTTCGTCATTCAACCTCAAATAGAATTATTGCTTATCATTTTATCATTTTCATCCGTTTATATAAAAATGACAATCAAAATGATAAAGTGTATACGCAAGGAGATATCTGTAAATATCAGCAATTTACTTTTGCTTATTGGTTCTTATTTTCTGTATATATATTAGCGGCGAGATCAGTGTTCGACTACAGAAGTAATAAGTAGGATTACTTTCCGATATCTATGATTGGAAACGACATACAAAAAAGAATCTTCAGTATATAAACAGCTTTATCTAGACACGTGTTAGCACCTACATATTTAATTTTCTGTCCGTTCAGGTAACTTTCCGAGGTCACGCTCGCTGAACTAATCTGATTCACTACAAAGTTCAAGCAAATAAGCGCTTTCTCACCTTCGGGTTACTTATTGAAATACTGAATTAAAAGTTATGCTGTGGAGTACATTTTCCATGGTAAATTATTTAAATAGGTACTACATACATATAGTAACTTGTCACTGATCATTACAATCTGTCCTCGCTATGCTAAGCGTGGCTCCGGGATCTCTTTTATGATTCTGCAGTTATGGCTACACATTTAGGAAACAGCGCCAGGTTTATATATAAACCTGGCGATGTACACCTTTATGTATATTAAAGTTGCTTTCACATGTTTTTGTATTTATATAAATCAACTAGTGGACGCCCGCGACTCCGTCCGCGTGGACTACAGAAAAAACAAAATGTCGTAATTATCCGGGATAAAACATTTTCCCGGGATAAAAAGTTGCCTATATGTTAAGTGGGACCTGTCACAATATATTCCTGAAAACTGCATCGAAATCGGTTCAGCCGTTTCTGAGATTAGCGTGCACAAACGCACAGACAAACAAACAAACCGACAAACAGACAAAAATTCCAAAAATCATCGTTTTGGGTTCTATTGCGTTGATAAAAGTCTCCTATAATATTTTTTCTTATACCTATATATCTTCCATGTACAGACAGCGATCCGTTACATTTTTATTAAATGTATAGATTTTGCATAGATGCACTGAGGTATCTACTTAAAAGTTTATAACTCCTCTTAAGACTTACAAAGTATAAATAACTTAAAAGTTTAAAGGTTTAACATAAAATTGAATTAATAACCTGTTTTAGATGTCTGTGCTGTGTCCTATCTTTAGACAAGTTTTAAATGTTTTTTTTTTCTTCATAAAGTCTAGGGTCTGTTAAATAAGATTAGTTTGTGACTTTCTGAACGTTCGAAATTTTAAAATGCAAATAAATTCTAATGAAGTTAAAGAAACCCTAGACGTTGAGATCAATTCCGATCTCATTTCTCAACACTAATCCATTTTCTAGACTTTAGTTGAAGTTTAATATAAGTAATTGAGACGACATCGAAGATACCTCTGAAAATGTAATCAATATCGAGATCTTGATAAAACTAGAGAACACAAATCGCTGTTATTTTATCTGTTAATATTATTTTATCTTTTTTTAATAGCGCAAAAATAAACCAAAAAATGCGAAAGAAAGTGGGAGTTTCATTGTTAGGTACGTTTTTGTCTTTTGCTCTTGACACCTTATTTAATTTTACTCAACCAATCTTTTTGAATCTTTGCATACATGGAATGCACGGGCAGTTGACTACATTTCATATTCCATGTATATATTCAGTAACTAATTAAACTTCAAATAATTCAACATTATGCAGGTACAAATCACGGTAGTCATTTTAGATAAAAGTAGAGTCTAATAATAAAATGAAGGTTTCCACTGAACTGGACATGTTGTTGGCATTCAAGCGCTTTTAGTCCATACAGCCTTTCACATGAATGATTTAAATACACCTTTATATTCAGAGATCAGAAATATAAATACTGTACAGACTTGCATGGGCAATAGATAGAATATAACGTTCTTCTAAAGTGTAGTTCAAACATTATTCTGTAGTTTTCTATGGCAGGGAATGATCATAACATCACTCATATATGTAGGATCAGCAGACATAGGTTAAAAATGACTTTTTTAAATTACCAAACTATTTCTAATAACTCGATACAGCGACGGAACATAACACATAAGCTTAAACCGTTCCCATGATACCTGTACTAATTTCCGTACCTTTAAAACATATGCTGCTCTGGGAGTGAAAAAAAACGTATAATATACAGCTGCTTCTCTTCCCGGGCATACTGTACAAGTCAGTAGACGGACAAGAGAGTCTTGGTATTTTGTAGGCGATGGGCTGGCCACCTGTCACTACTAACCGAACTTGTACATCTCAACTATACCCTCAAAATTGGTCAGAAGTGGCACCATGTGGTTCTGTCGGCCCTTGGTGCTCTGCCTACCTCATAAGGGATAAAGGCGTGATTATATGTATGTATGTAAAACATATACTTTTTAACCGACTAAAAAGGGAGAATGCTTAAATTCGACAGTATTTTTTTTTTTTGTGTGTTCGCGGATAGCTTTGTCTTTTGTAAACAAATTATTTTGCTCTGTTCTAAGTTTCATAGTACATATACACACCTGTATGCATGCCGATCCGTAGCAGAAGCTTCTCGGCCGGCCGGTGGGGGACGGTCTTGACCCTCACCCCATTGAGTAAGGCTAGGGACATACGAGCGATTTCTGCCGCGTGTCGGTTGCCGTTCCTCATCGGCAGCCCGGAGACAACCATGTATGCATCGCCTATTGTTTCCACCTGGGAGTTTTACGAAACATTAGATGATGTTTCACTGTTATGTATGACTCTTACAATCAAGGGCCTTATACAAATAAGTAACAGTTTTACGAGCGTCAGCAACATCCAATAATGGTCAGACTTCATCACGTCAATGTCGCACACTCGAAATTGTTACATTGACTGTTCTTCTATACATGTCTGCTCTTACCTGTCTACCTACTCCTTTCTAGTATTTATTTCTACCCTATTTCTATTGTCTTATTCTATATTGTTTACGTCCGTGTATGTGTAATTTTCAAATAAAAACTATTATATTCTATTTACAGACTATTTATATACTGACGGGTGTAATTTAATAATAATATAAAGTATAAGCGAGACAGTCTGCGCTGGTTTCTTACACCTACAAAACGGTTCACCACCCATTGAACCTTATCTGTTTTAAAATACTCGAAAGACCAAAAATTCATGCAATATGAGCAATCAATTCAATCAAAATAATATACCAGGAACTACTGATATAGCAGGAATATATTTAAATAAATATCAGCGAAACAAAATAACTTCCTACCAAAACAGTTTACGCAAGCCAGCTTTTCCCAGAACATCCAAATTGGCCGTTAAAATAATCTCAAACATTTTGGCACCGATCCAAACTTTCACACTTACTTTGTAGACGTCGAAATTCTCGATAATAGAGTCGAAGCTAGTGTAAAGGTCGTTCAGCATGTCAACGACCTCCAGCGGGGTAGACTCAGCTGATAGCTGGGTGAACCCGATTATATCGCTGAAGTATATCGTCACTTGGTCGTAGGTCTCTGCCATGACAGGTTGTCCCATTATTAGTTGGGACGCCACGGATCTGGGAACAAAACGATTTGTTAGAATTGGGTTCCATGTTGCTGTCTACTGTAATGGTGACCATTTAGGATAGAATTTCATCAGGTTTGGCACTTCCCTTGTCTGCCCAAAATAGGCAATATTACTTTATCTGAGTCCATCACAAGCAATTGTATGGATGATTGATAAGCTTGTTACTATGTGTATGACCACATTTTCTGAATAACGCCATTCATAAAATGCTAGTTCCGAAATCAGGCATAGGAATTATTCTATGAAACGAGAGTCCGTTTAGAACCTAAAGGTGAGTGAAGTGTACATTGATTATGTTGTGAATGTTATGACTATCTCATAAGTTTCAGGGTGCTTTGCCGTCAGTCAATCAAGACAAAAAATTTTATATGAATAGATGAAGAGCAAAATATGGAAATTCATAATACGAATACTTATATGATCAAACAAGGAGAAAGAAACCCTGTAGGTCACATAACCAAATGTAACATTTGCGAAGCTTTCAACTTGTCTGTACGAAGCAAATATGTCCCTTCCTCATCCTATTAAAAGTTTCACGGATTAATGAAAAAAGAAAAAGTTGGAAAACATAAAGTCGGCACCAACCGCCTCCAGGAGATAAGTTTTAGGGCCATAGATCAAAGTTTAAAAGCTCCACAACTTTAAGAACCTCAACACAAAGTGCTTTTAAATGCGCTTAGTTATCATAGTTCTTTGTTAAATCGACTTATTAAAAACACTGAGTATTCCCCAGAAAAAGTGTTAACTTGGATGCTAATTAACGATAGGTAGATATAAAAATTACATGGATAAATAATAATGGTGTTAATAACAAAATAGCGCCTAAAGTTAGACTCGATTTAAATATAAAATTGGACAGCAAAATGTGTGGCATTTCTACCAAATTTAGGGCATGTTTAGATTAAAAAATGTTTAAATTCTATTGTAATAATACGGTGAATGTTGACAATAACCTTGCTTCTTTAAATAAATGAGGTTATAAATGCTTATAAAGCTTATAAAAACCAAACTGCATAAAAAATTTGACCAGGGGTCACTTTCACGACTAAGAAGAGTCTAATGAGGCCCTCTCAAGCTCAAGTGCGACAACTTTAGAGCGTGCCAAAGAACAATACAAACATAAACTCGAAAATGATAATGCTCCTTCTAGCGCAGTCAGGTAAAAATTGAAAACAGAACTTTCACCATCAAATCGAACCCACGTCCTTGTTGTCAGCATGTACATCACTAGCAATACAGTCCCATCACTAAAGGTCTATAGTCTGTAGTTGTCATTCGGCGGGAAAAGCTGGAAGGGAACGGGTGTAATTTTCTTGTGAAAATCAAAAATTATTTGTAAATGGCTTACATGTATCCGTAAAGTGATGTGTTCTGGTAGATAAGTTATATTTTGATTACTTGTGATGTGAATCTAGTGCGTGTGCATGATTTTATACGCAGGTAAGCTGAGCAAACTTTAGCCGCATTACGATCTCTTCATGGGCCCATGTAAGTTGTTTCTACAATTATTTTTAATTTTGACTAACTTTGCACTTGTTCTTGAGGATTTTCCTGACGTTTCCATTCATCATCATCATTATCATCCATCATAAATTCAGAAATTATTTACTTAAGACAATGGCTGTATGGGCTTAGTTCCCCTTGCCATTCCTTCGGGATAAACTAAACAAAAAAATAGTCTGTAGTTGTCATTCGGCGGGAAAAGCTGGAAGGGTGCAGGTGTAATTTTCTTGTGAAAATCAAAAATTATTTGTAAATGGCTTGTATGTGTCCTTAAAGTGATGTTTTCTGGTAGATGAGTTATATTTTGATTAGTACTTGTGATGTGAATCTAGTGCGTGTGCATGGTTTTATACGCAGGTAAGCTGAGTAAAACTTTAGCTGGAATACGATCTCTTCATGGGCCCATGTAAGTTGTTTCTGCAATTATTTTTCATTTTGACTAACTTTACACTTGTTCTTGAGGATTTTCCCGATGTTTCCATTCATCATCATCATTATCATCCATCATAAATTCAGAAATCATTTACTAAAGACAAAGGTTGTATGGGCTTAGTTCCCCTTGCCTTTCCTTCGAGATAAACTAAACAAAAAAAATAAAAATAGTCTGTAGTTGTTTGACAGCTGTCTATTAATTATTAATGTCATGGCCGTGCTACTGTTAAGTTATGTTGGTCTCAATAAAGCCCAAGCCCAATCACCACAACAGTCTTTATATTTATAACACCTATAATCCTGACTTACTTGGGCAGCAGCTGATACAGTAGCTCCTCGCACTTCCTCTTCTCCTCCAAGTAGTCTGACGTGCGTTCCTCCACCAACGCTTCCAGGTTGTTGGCATACTGCTCTACTTGGGTTAGAAGCATATCCAACCGCGTGGACGTCTCGCAGTCCCTGTACAACAATTTGACTAACTGCAAAAGTGTATATACTCGTAAGCATCCAGCCAGTAGGTATGTATTTTTTACTCGTATTATTTTGAAAGTTGCGATCCCTGTGTAGTTTACCTTTAACTTATATCAAATGTGCAACAAATATATCACATTTAACAGCGGGAAAATATTCATACCTTATTCTTACGTAAAAACGTGTCGACGCGAACAAAGTCGTAGGTAACAGTTAGTACATAGGTATTGTTATTAAAATAAAATAAATACATTTGATACAACAATTTATATATTTGGTAACATACTCCAAAATTACAATTTAGTTGGCGAGTCAAAAGTCCACTGTGCATACGTACGTGTGTGCATGTGAGGTACGCGGGCCTCAATAGTTGTGTGAGTACTGCTGAAAACCTAAATTTCGCGCACCGTGTCTCTATAACCGCCCTTAACGGTCTAACCAACCAAGCATACTCGAAATATACTTCGAATTTAAATTCGAAAATTCGAATTGGAATTTTTTGTTAAAAACGTGAAAGTTTCATGTAGGATTGCGTCTCTACTCCTCATACTATTAAAATTGAGGATTGTTCAACCACGTGTTATTTAGCATTAGAAAAAAATTAAAATATTGTCTTCATGTAATATTTTACTACCATCATCAACACAAGAGACGGGCTTTAGGTATTTTATTTTCATGGATAATTTTGTTTTTACTTATCTGTAAGGATGGGAATATATTCATATCAGAGTGATCTTTATTTCCTCATAACTACTAATTTCTTGAGTCAACTTTTCTTCTAGAGACTATTGTCACCGTTAGGGAAAAGGACAGCTAATACCGACAGGACAAACTTTAATAACTGTTTCGGGCAACGTAAAACATCCATGTCGTAAAACGTCGTGTTTTCCGTATCGTAAAATGTCCAGATTACTTTTTTTTATGCAGCATTGTGTATTTTCTAAGATCGGTTTTAACTACATGTCAAAGAACCTATATTTTTGCAGTAGAGAAGATATCTTACTCAAATTCCAAAAGTTATATACCTACCTCGTCGCTTTCGATTGATATTTTTTTTGCATCCGAGCGAGATTATAAATAATAATTAAAAATGAGCGAAAAGTTTTTGCTATTTTTTCATATGGTAATTTCAAAGATTTATAGACAAAAGTGTACAAATAAACACGCATTCTTAATTTATTGTGATAGGGGTGAAACTTTCGCCGCTTTTCGGGCAAACACTCAATCTATGTAGTATCCGGCTTCTCAGCATATTAGTAAACTAGCAATAAATAGAAGAAACTGTAATACAACATAGTCCTTACTTATTTATCCTGTGTATGTTTTCCTTGAGCGCGGAGAAGTCAGGTCTGTCATCATCCGGCAACGTCCAGGGAGGCTCTCCAGTGAGAGATTGACGCGGGGACACTGATAATGGCGATGTTCCTCGGTTTCGCATTTCTGAATTACCTGTATATTAGATAGTGTTCATTATTATATGAGCTAGGTTTTGCTTTATTTTCCACAAAAGGATAAGAAGAAGAAGAAGATAGACAGATAGATTGTTACAAAGTGGCCGTGTATACTGCTGTAGGTTTTAGTAAACACTGGTAACTGTGACACCCACACTAGTCTAATGGCGGTATCGTAGGGATGAGAACAGACAGAGCTAACTCTTATTTTTACTTGCAATATGGTGTTTCTAACTTTTTCTACCTGAAATTCTTCAATCTAAAGTTAAGTCACGGTAACCGCTTCCCAATTAAAGTTCATCGATAAAAAATCAAGCCGGAACCGAAACTTTCTGGACCAACTCAAATAGATTTGCCGAAACTCTCGAGTTCTTACGATATTGCTCTGAAAGAGATTGCGAACTTTTCTATACGCTTTTAGTGTACAAGGTACATTTAAAGATTAGCTACGTCGATTTTCATTTAATTTCACACGCTGTTATTGGAAAAACTATTTAGAACACCTGGACTCTGGAAAACTGGAGGCATGTGTGGGTTTGTGTAAAGCCCGATATCATAAGCCTCTTAACTCTCTCCCGTGAGTGAGTGGGTAAATCCTTCCAAAAATAATCTTTTAAAGGATATATTACTTTCAGCCAGATAATATTTATTTTACACGGCTTTTACAGAAGTACCTACTTACCTGTAGTTATTATAATACAAAGATTTTTTCTTTTTTAAAAAATGTTTTTGTTTGAATATCTACTGTATCAAAAGGAAACATAGATTTATCAAAGATTTTACACTATTTAATTTGAGACAGAGTACCTACTTGAATCGCTAACGCCCGCGTCAGTAGGAAAACATCATTCTTGGGTTTACATTTACCGCGGGACTTAGGAAAAATAAACATTTACCGCATCCATACGTCTGTCAAAAGCTTGCTTAGGATTCCTACTTTTCGTGATTCTGTAATCGCTCGGACGTTTGAAAGTGATATGCGTACTTCCAAATCTGTCTGTTTCACAATTCGAGCCAAATATAGGAGGCTGAATTTATTGTAATTTGTTGTATAGAGTTCAAACGTGCTATTTAGGAACGTGTTTTATATGTACTTTAAATAAAGTAGAATCGATTTTATAGGTTTCTAACTTATCCAGCTCATGCACCCACTCAACATGTCGCATTTTTCCTCAATACCTACGTTTAAACTTATCCTCTAAGATGGCCGCACAGTAGTCGCAGGCGAGAGTGCAGTGTGGCCTGCGGGACTCCAGTAGGGGACTCACGGCGCGCCGGGGGCTCGGGGAGTCTGCCCCGCCGGGGGGTACCAGCGACATACTGTGGACAAAACATTTTACGGTCAGGGTAGCGTAGTAACAGGTGATGTAGGTAGTAATGAGGTCTAGATCAAGTTCCGGTGGTTGGAATCATAGATATGATAAATATGCTAAACGTAGCTGTAGGATTTCCTTGGTGAAATCGTGACTCTGCAGTTCTGTCTATCCCATTTTATGTATATGTATGTTTGTTTCCAAGTCATAGATATTTCTAAAATTGTCTATCTATAGGTAGGTATTTAATATCTCTACATTAATTCGAATTATTTCCACGGAGAAACCTATACCTAACGTCTATCGCTCCAGTCAAGTGGGTCTGCCTTTATAATCAGATTTCTGAAAGTAGGCCATGTTTACCGAAGAGCCTGTGAGAGTGATACCGGGCTCCGCCTGTAACGGCCCTACTCGACCGACTTTGAACGTAAACTTGAAGTAAAACTTATTCACTTTACTTTGCATTTTGAAGCTATTATGGAAGCACTGAAGGGTAAAGACACGCCCAGAGGACTTTATTACGCAACTAGAAGTTAAAAATTCGTCCACGTGAACTTTATGACATATGTGTGTTATTTTGATGTAAACTACTGCCGAGTTTCACCGATATCCGTTTGGTTAGTTTTGCATTAAAGATTAGTAACTTTCACATTTACAATATTTCCAATACTTAACAGAAACTTTCTCATTTTGTAGGAATCCTCCTAGGAGTCGTACTCGAATAACCCAGTATTTTTACTGAAACTTTACCGAAGTCTAAATCATAATCAAATCACGTTAAAAATCAATAGATAATTGAAGATCCTAACTGAGATCGTTTATTATATAGGTTCTTTTATAATATAGGTTCGTTTCGAAGATTTCGTTTATAATATAGGTTTACTTTACTTCTTATTAAAGCCTTACCAATAAAGGTTATGTGAGTGATTTTATTTCATTGCATATTGTGTAACACGAAAAGTCTGAAAAAATACACCAGCACACATATATCGACAGATGTAACATTCTAAATCCCCTCACAAATCTTTTTAACTGCCGCTTTGATACCAGAGTTTTACGGTTCTTTAAAATAAAACAACCTTATCTTTTTCACATTGTTAAAAACCTGTGAATGGTGCAGTGCAATATAACGCTATGGGCAAATGAACTAAAAATGCTACGTTGAATGCTGTTTTTTAATTGAGACGGTACAAAGTTAAATTTACTTCGAAAAGCTTTAATATTTAGTACCTAATATTTTTATGTGTTCCTGTTATTTACTCTGAAATATAAACTCCGTCATTAGTTTAGGTACTAGCTAGCAGTCAATACAGATCGGAATAAAAATACGAAATGAAAGTCACCTGGGAGATTACCCACCCGGCTTTACGGGTGATACCCATAAAGTAGATGTAATGAGGAGCTGCAACCAATGTATCCTGCGCAGAATAAACCAACCACTGATTTACATTCACATCTCACATGGTTTTCTTCTTCTAAGCGCAATGCGATCGTAGGGCTGTAACTAAAATGTACCTATATTTACGTATGGAGTTTGATGTGTCTCGCAACAAACAGGTAGAGATGACCTCTAATTGCTACGGTGCTGACATCGACTTTCATAGTTTTCTTCATACAATCTAAAGTAAAGTAATAAGATGAGTAAACCATATTGCACCCACCCCGCAATTAATGGGATAATTTTGAGTAGATGATACTCTTTTTCCATTGTCCTTGCAAACACTATTTGTTATAAAGAAAGATCCGTCTCTTTTCTTGGTCCACTCACACTCGGCTTGTCAAGTATACAGGTTGTTTTTTGGTCATCAACGTTCCCGAATACTACGGAGTCTCTCCATCATCACGATCATTTTTCTCCATGGAAGCATACCTGGGAAGTGACTGGTTCCTGAGATATTAGGGTCCAAAGTTGAGTAAATAGCCTGCGTTTTTTTGTATAAATGCACCTAGACGCGTGTAACAAATTTTTTTGAAAAATAATTAAATATGGCTATAAGAAAACTAACACAAACACTGGTCAAGTAATACCTATATTTTGTTTTAAAAAAAAAATTACATCGTTTCCCAGCATTTTTTTGGCATAACTTGCTTTATTTGATGTATAGAGTACTCGTACTCGTACGTACCCTTCGTTAAGGGTGGCAACGAAATAACATCCGGTATATTCTTTATAACATCGCCTCTGTGTAGGTACTCCATGTTACCCACCCGGCTCCACGGGTAATACCTCAACCTCAAACGATTCTATGCATGAAGGAACTGAAATATCCCATATTCGTATTGCTCCAGCTTCGCGCCTTTCAAATAGATTATTTTACGCTCCAAATGGCTGCGTGATTCCTTCGTTGATTTCGGAGATTATGGCTCAGGTTTGAAGATAAAATACTAATATTACTTTGAAACATAAGCATAACGGTGATAGCCAATGATAAGACGTGCGCAGTCCAGTCAAAAGGCATTGGTTCGATCCCGATCCAGTCACGGGCATGTACCACTGAATTTATTACATGTACGTAGGGTCGCCAGGTAGTCAGTCTTTTTGAGTGCGTGTCCGGCCAAAATTATCCACGTCCGGCCTGTCCGGCTTTTGTTAGGCTTTTCACCAAGCACGGATCCAGGGAGGTGGACATGATCTTGGGTCTCATAATAGGCAACTTACGTGAGTAACATGCTAAATATGAGAAAAAAAATCGCGCTCGTTCCACTCGCGTATCTATTCTACGTAAAAGCTAATTTCACCTTTTCAATTATGAGGCTCGTAAACTCCTCAAATTCTTGGTAATGTACAAATAAGTCACATGGAAGAAGTGGTCGCTAGCAATTCTATTAGCTAACAAGGTGCCGCTGAGAGTGACCGGTAGAAGACTGCCGGCAAACACTCTCGGTCTGTCAAGTTATCATTCTTGGATTGTTGGCGCACGTTGCGTTGTCAATTTTCGTATTCAGCGATAATAAAACACAAAACTTTATAATTAAAGTAGGGTGTCCGGCTTTTTTGCCCAAAATGTCCGGCCAAACTGGCTGGTCTGTCCGGCTTTTTGATTATTCGACCTGGCATCCCTACATGTACGGATTAAAAATGTCACTTAGCTATTATCCAAAGAGGTTTGGTGTTAGGCAGGGAGCCAACCAAACAAACGCTAAATCCTTGGCAATATAAGTTTGGAAAAAAACCATAGGTACGAGTACTGCACCGACCCCATAAATAATGAGATTGGCAGGAACACGAAACAACGCAAGCATATTTTCACGA
Organism: Carposina sasakii; assembly: GCA_014607495.2. Classification (NCBI taxonomy): domain Eukaryota; kingdom Metazoa; phylum Arthropoda; class Insecta; order Lepidoptera; family Carposinidae; genus Carposina; species Carposina sasakii. The sequence goes on from CP053168.1 coordinate 8,701,081, forward strand.
TTACATAAGGACCCCTACAGTCAAGGTGGGGAGCCTAAAACCTTTTTATGAATGATTTACGTTAGCCTGTCACGGAACGGGTCAAGTCTCCATAGGGTCAAGGGTCAAATTTTGGGTCGGTCGGCCCAAATCCAGAGATATTATTTACCTGAACAACATTTGTACAAGAGGAGATTATCTGGGAATTTGTCAGCAAGTTCAAATGAGCGAGGATAACAAATTTGAGGATAGAAGCCCTTCGGAAATCCCCACTAAATATTATCGGTAGATACTTATAATGCCTTTATTTCTTTAGGGCGTAAAACATTAATATATTTCCATAATATTCGAAACCAGCAATAAATCATATGCTTCATGAAGATCAAGATCGTATTTGATTTATTTGTATTATTCACGAAATGGAAAAGTCTTTTATTGCGTTTTATCTTGCGAATTTTTCGGTTATGATAAATATTCAGCATAACAATTTTTCCTTAAATAAACGTATTTTTCCAGGGGTCTTTTAATATAAATATATACTTACATATCTATACAAACGCAATATACCTGCATACTTAATAGTCACGGTAGTGTTCTCGAAATGGGGTAGCCAGAACTGCAGCATCACAGAGAAGATATCACAGCCATGTTTAGCTTATCGGGAATATCAATTCATTCTTAACATATCTATCAACATCATTGATATATATATAAGTAACCTTGCAGGCCATTAAGCTCGCCCTTGTACATGTGTTTTTTCTGTAGTACAATAAAGAATTTTATCTATCTAGCTATCTATAGATTCGATTGACCTTGAAAAATTCAAGCCTATCATGTTTAACCATCAGCCTATTTAAGGGCCGCCTCAGAAGCATCCTTAAGTTTTCAGAAAGATAACACCTAAGCTGTCACATACTATGATTGTTTTTTCTCTATAGCACAACCATCTCTTGTATGTACCTACTGTCCTTTCCGGGCGTAGATAGATTTTATAACTTTTAGCTAACTCATCCCTTCGCGGCATGGTCGAGGAAATGTTTAGAAATAAAGAAAATAAAACTAATTTGAAAAGTTTTGGCAAAAGTTCTGACAGCATTATTTAGAAGTGCACCTCCGGAGAAAAAGGAAAATTGAGTTCAGTTATCCTTATGGGGTAAACAAACTGAAATGGACTTTTTATGGCACTTTGAAAACATAAAAACTCTTGACCACATCGTCTGAGGTAACTACCTAAACATTTTCCGTAATCAACGCCAGCGCTGACTCGGCATTTTTTTCCGCAAGAGACGCACACATCACGTTCAAAAACCGCCAATATAAGTTCCATGGACAACAAATTTTGGCGCGGTTTTTACCCGTTAGTCATGTAACAAAACGCGGTTTTAAAATCAGTCGCGGAAAAAAACTGTCTGTGTAACCGCTTCCATTGGTTTCCTTTAGTCACAAAGTCAGGCGGTTAAAAACCGCGGCAGTTTTGCCGTAGTGCGGCCTTAGACTTAGGCTTAGCACGCACTACGATTCTTGCATTTTACAACCGCAAATAAATGTAACACATAGCTTTTTATACAAGCGCACGCATTAGCTATTTTTTTCAGTGACTGATTTTAAAAACGCAACTTGCTACTTTTTGACCGCGCATGGCGTTTAACTGCTTTCGGCTTTTTACTCAGTCTCGAAATTGTAGATACTGACCCACGTCTTGTAATAATTTATCAAAAGTACCAATCGACATTCTGTAGTAATTAAAAAACTTATCAAGATGTGACGGTTACGTTTTTTATTTTTTTTATTTCAATATCAAAGCCACAACACTTGCTGCTCGCCAGAAATCCATGGTGGAACTGATAATAAATTTAAGCAAAACACCAGCCGCAGTGCGTGTTGATAGGTACGCGGTTTTGAGTTTTCAGCTATTCGTAAACCACTTGCGTTTAATCGTAGTGCGTGCTATATGTTAGATAAGGACCGATTTTCTCAAGGTTTAGATAGCCTTTCTAAAGGATTTTTCGGTAAATAGTTAATACTATATCCTGGGATGAAAGGCATATTTTACAGAGAGCGTTGTGTATGAGTGTGGATGGATATAAAGTAAGAGGTAGACCAAAGAAGTGTTGGATGGATTGTGTGAGGGAGGATATGCGTGTACTGAGAGAGCAATGAGATGACAGATAATAGGGATGAATGGAAGAAATAAACATATTGCGCCGACCCCAAATAAATGGGAATAGGACAGGAAGATGATGATGAGTCAATACTATATCCTGTTCAAAAACAATTATCTTTGAAATTGTCAACACCTAGGCCCAAGGCTCTAGGAGCAACTCTCAGTCTGCTTTTAATCTTTCTCTAAAACTTGATCAAGATAGTGATGTCATCGACTTTATCTAGATAAACTATCTGACTATTTGAAAACTTGGCCCTTATTTTTTCCTTGCTCGTTAACTTTGAAAGGTTCGTGGAGATGGATGAAGCCCGCATGCGATGGGGCAAGAGCCTATAATACTTACTTACATATAAATATACACGGCTGTGTTCCCAAAATGGGGTAACCAGGTGCAGGATCATAAATAAGACGCCACAGTCACGTTTAGTAAAGCGGGGACAGATGTAAATGGTCAGTGATAAGTTGCTAGCTTTATAACCTGAAAGAATACCCGAGTTCTTTAGTCGACTCTTACGACATGTATGTAAGGAGATGCAGCTGATGTATTCTAGTGTAGCCCCGCATCAGCAAAGGATTATATCTACGAGTCGTCGTCGTCGTCAGCCTATTGTAGTCCACTGCTGGACGTAGGCCTCCTCCAGTGTACGCCACATGGCTCGATCTCCCGTTTTTGCCATCCAGTCACTACCAGCCGTCCTCTTTAAGTCATCGGTCCATCTGGCAACGCTACGCTTGCCGAGGCTCGGACTCCATTCGATAACCCGTTTACTTCACCGTCCATCGGTTCTACGACAGATGTGGCCTGCCCACTGTCACTTCAGTCTGCTACATATCTACGAGTATCCCTCCATAAATACTAAATACTGCGATGATTATTTCAATTGTTTCATTTTCTGTAAACATTAGCACCGTCATTTAACTGACGAAAACCGTACTGCGGTAAACCAACCAATTACGTTCGATTCGCTTGAAGGTGACAAACATGGATGTTACCTGCTGCCTAGGTTTGTCAAGATGTTTATGTTTCATCTCTTGCATGATCATTTGCTACATGATGTGACATCGATGATCATCATCATATTCCTACCCTTCCCATTATTTATGGGGTCGGCGCAACATGGTTTCTTTCGGAACTCATATTGCCAAGAATTTGACGTTTATTTTACACTAGTTGACGCCCGCGTGGACTGCAGAAAAACAAAATGTCGAAATTAACCATGATAAAATAATTTTCCCGGTACAAAAAGTAGCCTATGTGTAAGCTTTATTATTGTGAAGTTTCATCAATATCCATTCAGTAGTTTTTGCGTGAAGAAGTAACAAACATACACACTCACAAACTTTCGCCTTTATAATTTTAGTAGGATAGGAGAGTAGGATGAAATACCATCAATTTAATTTTAGGACTGTATGTACACGTGTTAAAAGTAGCTAGACATACATATTGTAATGTATAGGTATGTATGTTGTGTACTTGTGGATAGCTTCCTGTATAAAATTTACATAATGATGCCGACACTCCATTACATATTCAGGGCACTATGAATATAGCAGGAAAGTTGGGAGATTGAGATGTAAGATGCCTGGCCTACAGGGGATACATTATTTTGTTAAAAAAAACTAGCAGTATAAAGAAGTAGGAGTAAAAAAATCCGATAGGAGCCGTATAGAAAGTAATGACAAACTGACAATGGTCAATTAAAAAATAAAATTGAACAGGGGGCCAATTCTCGAAAAGTCTCGAGTTGGAACGAAATCGAAACGGAACTGTTGTAGAAGCTCGGTACGAGGCAATAATTACTTTACGGTGACGTAATTAGACACATTTCAGCACGAGACAAATATCTGTTTTTATTCTGTCATTTACGCCGCCGATGCGTGCTAAAATATACCTTATTATTCAAGCCGTAAGTATATAATGCTTCGCACCGCGTTTCGTTAACGGTTCGTTAGTGGTTGCGTTTCGGCTCAAAAATTATGTCCCCATGAACTTGAAATACAGACAGGTCCACTCATAGTTTATAAATGACCTGGTATAACGAGAAAATACGTAGACAACCTAATTAAGCGCTTTAAAAATAAGAGTTTCTTCTATACTGCTCTGGGAGTGAAAAAAACGTATAATACTACAGCTGCTTCTCTTCCTGGGCATACTGTACAAGTCAGTAGAGGGACAAGAGGGTCTTGGTGTTTTGTAGGCGATGGGCTGACCACCTGTCACTACTAACCGAACTTGTATATCTCAAGTATACCCTCAAAATTTGTCAGAAGTGGCATCATGTGGTTCTATCGGCCCTTGGTGCTCTGCCTACCCCGTAAGGGATGAAGGCGTGATTGTAAGTATGTATGTTGAGTTTTGATATAATATTTGAATCATAAATTGATCTTATGTTGATGCAGGGCTTTACTAAAATCTACATGTTCAATCTTTAATTTCAGTTTGTATGACATTAAATTGAACACTGTATCCTGTAAAAGTTAGACCACTTCTATGTCTTTTATATTCCGCGCAAGCAACATCGCGAGAATTTACATGTAGGTATTATAATGTTATACAGACAAACTAAAACATAAACATTATGTAAATAACCCTCATCAGTAATCAAACTCCGGTACAATTAGTTGGAGTAAATCTATCTTCATCGCGTAGAATTAACTAGAATTTAGACGAGGCACATTTCAAAATCCATTTTGAGCAGACAACATAGAAGGAAGAGATTTAACTTGCGCTAAACTCGCTAATTAAACCCCGAAGGAATCTGATTAATCTATACTAACTAGAGGTTATAATTATAACCCTGTAAATTCTATTTATTATATTTTGTAGCATTTTAGTACGTAGATGTAGATTTTGTAGCTCTAATTTTAGTACGCAGGGAGTATTTAAAATTAATTTATTATAAAGAATTACGTAAAAACTTTTAATTAAGTCAATAGCTACTTGTAATTAATAAATTATGATCTATCTATATTATAACCCTTAAGTAACATTTAGGTATTTTTGAATATTCGGCTTGATTTACACAGTACCTACTGCAGTGGTTAGATATTTAATGTACACAGTGGTTAGGTTAATATTACTGATCACAACATTTACATTCTTTATTGTACACAGAAAATATACAGCAGGTGAGTATATAACATAGATAATGTACAAAGGCGAGCTTATTTCTTAAAGAGATTTCTTCCAGCAAACCATACATACATACATAACACCTATAGTTAGAAATATTAACGTAACGAGGCGTAAGTTCGATCCCAGTCACGGGCCTGTACCAATGAATTTATTTCATGTACAGATTTTAATGTTGTAAAAATTGTCACTTAGCTCGTGCCTCGGAAAGCACGTAAAACCGTTGGTCCTGCGCCTAATCTCTCCCCGGTCGTGTCGGCTTTCCGTCCCATAGGACTATGAGAGTAACGGAATAGAGAGTTCATCTGTGTTTGCGCACACACTTGTGCACTATAATATCTCCTGCGTACCTGGTCAATCTCCGTAGAGATTGGTCGCCTTGGCCGAAATGCGATCGGATATTATCATCATCAGTTAGAGATATGGTGAGTTAAAGTATTAATAAAATGCTATGTGGTCCTAGTCTACCTAACATTACATTCTTAGATATTGCGAGAAAACTATTTTCCCACAAATTAAATACATATTCATACACTTTGCAACCCTTACTTTAGTAACGGTAGGTATTAATAATAGAAACATTATATTTTAGCATATACGAGTATTCCAGCATAGAACCCAGAGACTGGCGTGGCATCAGGATTAGAAACATCTGCACCAATGGTATATTCCTCTTTCTGCTAATGTAAGGTGTATAACTCCTTCCATCAAGATCCGTCTTGTCGGTTCGTCGTGACTCGTGGCAAGTAAAGTTAACAGACAAATAGACAGAGTACTTTCTCAACTTAAATGTCGGAAGAATGAATTTGTTGGACATGTTGTTTTGTTCATAAACACCTAACACACTCCCTGGGAAGTGTAGGGAATCCTGAAAAGAGAATTTTCCGAAACTGCGGGTGAGGAAACTAACGAGATTTCTAAAGTATACATGAATTAAGACGCGGGTGGACGCTAATCCTTCTATGAAAAACATACTTTTTGCCCTGCTTTCGCGTACATCTAAATAAACTAATCTAACACAAACCTCTTGGCAGACTCGCTCTATAGGTATAATAAGTATCTAAGTACCTAGAGACCATAGCCAGCGGACCAAAAACGGAAGATAAACACCAACATAAACAAAATACAATTTAATTGTCCGATACCAATCTCTTTATTCGATTCCAATAAGAGAAGGATATTACGCATAAGAAAATAAAACCTCGAAGGCGTTCCAATTTATCAGGCTGTTCGTCTTTGGCCGTATTTTTCTGTAATGCCCCCAATCGTATGCCTCGTGAAGAGACGTATATTGTTTATTTTTTTCCGATTTCGTAGATTCCAATTTTCATAATGAGACCAGAGAGCAGAGTGTTTTTTTTATTATGAGTATTATAAAACCGTATAAGTACGAGTCTGTTTTATAAAAGTCGCTCTATATTAATTTTAATTTATTTAAGTACTTAATTTTGTTTGTATTGCTACAACAAAATAAATCAACTATCTAGCTGGCAACGGTACCTACGTACACTAGACGTACATCCTTGTGACAGACACACACACAGCGTAGCTTGGTAATAGGGTCCTATTTTTACCTTTTAAGGACGGAACCCTAAAAAACTAGCAGCTCATATACCTACCAGGTATTTTACTACCCACTAAATCTTTCAATTCACTATCTTCTAGATCCTACATTAGTCTTGTCGCTGAGACTAACTAAAAAATAAAAAAGATGGTTTTCAAAAGCTTATAAAAACTAATTTGAGAACAAATAACAATTCTCATTTCGAGTAGCTCTTCAAAATTTCATAATAAAATTTTGTTATAGCTATTTTCGTATACTCGTACCTATGCATATCTTTCTTTCTTCTATGCTGCTCTGGGAGTGAAATAAACGTATATTACTACATCTGCTTCTCTTCCCGGGCATACTGTACAAGTCAGTAGAGGGACAAGAGAGTCTTGGTGTTTTGTAGGCGATGGGCTGACCACCTGTCACTACTAACCGAACTTGTACATCTCAACTATACCCTCAAAATTGGTCAGATATGGCACCATGTGGTCCTCCTATCGGCCCTTGGTGCCTACCCCGGAAGGGATAAAGGTGTGATTATATGTTTGTATATATGCATATCTTTCCTATGAACTAAGTATAACATTTAATTTGCTATTATGTTATGTATACTAGTTTGATATGTGGGCTTTGTGTTACGTACACCTACCTATATATGTGAACATCAAAATGGTTAGAGCGATATGAGTTTATGACAATACTCATACATTCAGTTTTTTAGTGAACAAAGTCACAGGGCACGTCGATTTACACATTATTATATATGTGTCGGAGATCAAGATGTCATATCCTACAGTCGGATCTCCAACGCCATCTATTTTCAATCGTTGAAGTTAGAAACGTCAAGTCGACAGCTATCACTGACTGGAGGACAGCTGTCACTTGGGTAAAGACAAGACAGAGTACTGAGAGGGCGCCACTGTAGATTTACAACGACCACCGGGTCGTTTGAATTGAGCCGGAGGGTATTCTGTTCTTTTTGTTGCGTCTGGAGCGAAGCACGGGTGCTAATCAGCCTCTGTCTTGTACTTACCACGTTTCTACGTTATCCGCTAGAATCCTAGTAATCTTGTGCGTAGATACAGTGAAAGTGCTTGTGAATCCTAATTAAGCTTGTTTACTACACGCCGCATTCTTTATTTCGGATTTTGGAAGATGTCGGACACACCTAACGGCACGCCACTCGACCCATCTACGTCATCAGGCGTGGGATGCAACCCGGATCACCCACATGAAACACGTGCTTCAAATAGTGACTCGAGCGAAGAAAAATGGCGTCTTCTCTTCGAGCAACAAAATCAAAATTTTCTGGCGTTGGTGCAAGCAATAAAACTACCTGCATCTTCGGACTCTATTCGCCTTCCTGATTTCGACCCAGAGAAAAGAGACATCGACGCCCGAGCTTGGATAACGACCGCGGACATGTGTATCACAGATCGACATCGCCATAGATCTTCTCTGATGATCGCGTTAAGCCACGCACTCAAGGGCGAAGCATCATCTTGGCTGTCTTCAATATCGTTTCCTAATATGACGTGGGCCGATTTTAAGGAGCTTTTCGTAGCAAGGTATGACTGTCCTGAAACTGCTGCTTCCTTTCTCATCAGTATGCACGACAAAAAAACCGAGAGATAACGAGTGCCTGGCCTCATACGCCGCTACCCTCATAACATCCTTAATGGCAAGGTGGAATGGACTGACTACAGAACAGATAGCAATAGCCACTGTCTTAGCTCATATTTCAAAACAAGAGCCACGTGTTCAGAGGATTGCTATAACGACTGACATCAAGATGCGTAACCATTTACAAAAGGAACTGAAGGCTGTCTCGTTCCTGAAGAGAAGTTATTCATCAAGTATTTATCGTGATGGACCCGACCTAAAAAGAAACCGACCTAATGGATCTGCTGTGACCATCAAGTGCTTTAATTGTGGACAACTAGGCCACAAATCTCTTCAATGTCGCAACAAAGCCAATTCGAAGAAGCAAGATGACCGGTCCAAACACAGGTCCTTTTACGGGGACCATAACTCGACCAACCAACCTACAGGGAGAACCGATCGCATTACCTGCTTCAACTGCCGGGAACAAGGCCACTATGCATCCGACTGCCCGAAGAGGAAAATCAAGGAGGGGAACAACGGTACCGGCGGCGGCACTGGAACTGGTCCAGCTAAGGAAAAGCGAGTAGACGTGTGCATTGTGAATGCGCCTTCGGGTTCTCTGCGTCACTCTGGTGAGTCATTCCCATTTACTTACGACTCAGGTTCAGAGTGTTCCTTAGTTAAAGAATCGATTGCTTTGAAATTTAGTGGTAAGCGAATTTATGACAATGTTTCTATGACTGGTATAGGACAAACTTCTATAGCCTCGACCATGCAAATTTTAACGACAATTGACATTGACAATATTAACTTTGAGATACTCCTTCATGTTTTACCTGACCATTGTTTGCGATACAACATTATGATCGGACGTGAAATTCTAGCTATCGGTTTGACTGTACATATGTCGGTAGATAAAGTACGTTTCGAGAAAATTAACATAGTCGAATCATGTGATGTAGTTGCAAATAATGGTATAGACCTTGACTTGGTAGATACTGACGTTAGTAATGAATACAGACCTAGGTTGATTGAGATTTTAGAACGGTTCAAGCTTCATTACCGGTACACCTACTTCTCCTGCTGACACTGAACCTATGCAGATACGGCTCGTAGACCCACACAAGACGGTAAATCGTCGCCCATACAGGCTGACCCCAGATGAACGTCAGATTGTGAGGGGCAAGATCAACGAGCTGCTTAATGCTAAGGTAATTAGACCTAGTTCTTCACCGTTCGCAAGCCCGATACTTTTGGTAAAAAAAAAAAAGACGGTTCAGATAGAATGTGTGTCGATTATAGGGAGTTGAACGATAACACCGTTGCTGACCGTTTTCCTTTACCACTCATATCTGAACAGATTGCTAGGTTGCACGGAGGACATTTTTTTACAATTTTAGATTTAGCATCGGGATTTCACCAGATCCCTATCGAGTCGGAGTCCATAGAGCGCACAGCATTCGTGACAACTGAAGGTCAGTATGAGTACCTTACTATGCCCTTCGGTTTGAAAAATGCTCCTGCAGTGTTTCAACGTGCTCTCATACATGCTCTAGGCGATCTCGTGAACAAGTACGTTGTAGTGTACATGGATGACGTGCTAGTTGTGGCCAGTAACATCGACGAAGCTTTCGATAGACTAAAGGTAGTATTAGAAGTTCTTTCTGGGAAGGGATTTTCGTTAAATCCTAAAAAGTGCTCATTCCTGAAAGAAAAAGTAGAGTACCTAGGCTTCGAGGTGCGCCGAGGTCAAATTCGTCTGAATCCACGAAAGATAGTTGCACTTACCGCTTTACCACCGACCGGCGCTCTTAATAATCAAGGTAGATTTTATGATTTTCATTTTGATTCGGGTGCTGAGTGTTCACTAATAAAAGAAAGCGTTGCATCAAGTTTCAATGGTAAAAGAATTGCTAAAACTGTCTCTCTAACGGGAATTGGTCAAACCAGTGTATTCAGCACCCAGCAAATACTGTGTAATGTTGAAATTAATGATTATTGTTTAGAACTTTTATTACATGTTTTACCCGATGTGTATATGCGTAGTGATATTATGCTAGGTCGTGAAATATTGAGTCAAGGCTTCGTTATTAACTTGTCAACAAATAATTTTAGCATTTCAAAACAAAATAATTTGACAGTTTTAAATTGTGACGTTTTAACCGATTCTAGTATCAGTAACGACTTTAGTAATGTTGACACAGATATACCCTCTTGTAAAAAGTCAGATCTTTTAACTATTTTAGGTGAATATTCCAGTTATTTTACAACAGGTTTGCCAAAAACTCGTGTAACTACAGGTGAACTCGAAATTCGATTAATTGATCCGAAGTATAGAGGTCCTTTTAGGGTATCGGAGGTACTTGAAGGTAATCGTTATGTTCTTAAAGCCCTTAATTCCAATAGAACCTATAAGTACGCACATGACAGACTTAGGCGAATGCCTGCGAATGACATTACCAATGACATGCTGACATGTGACCGTGATGATAATCTGTGCGAACTTGACGGGGATGGACCGTCATGTTCAAATTAATGTTGAGTTGACTGATTGAGAGTGGTTTACGGATACCGGATAGAGGTATTCAAGAGTCACTGGATGGAAGTGACTAGACTGGTATACGGAAGCTGGATGGAAGTTTCTAAGAGTCACTGGATGGAAGTGACTAGACTGGTTTACGGAAGCTGGATGGAAGTTTCCAAGAGTTGCTAGATTGAGGCAACTAGACTTACTTGACTGACGTTACTCTATATGGATTGTGTATACTGTAGCCTTGTTTTGGAATTATTTACCTTGTGTGTGCCATGCCGTTTGGTTTAAAGAACGCCAGTTCAGTTTATCAGCGGGCTATAGCAAAAGCTTTAGGTGAATTAGCTCATAGTTATATTGTTTCTTACATTGATGACCTGCTGGTATTGTATTCTACAGGAGAGCAGGGGTTGGAACGTCTACGACGTGTCTTAGATGTGTTCATTAAGAATGAAAAACGTAATCAAGTTAAACTAGATCCTAAATTTTAAGGACCGTATAAAATTTAATTGTTAGATGGTGATAGATACCGACTAAAATCTTTGTCTTCAAATCGAACCTACAAATATTCGCACGATCGGGTCCGTAGGGTGCCAGACCATCAAGTTCCGTAAGGGTGCCATGACCACTCAAGTTCCTAGTAATTGTTGGATATCGAAATTAATGATGGACCTCAGGAGTCCTAATATGAACTGAATTTCTCATATGTCTGATGTACAAGTTGAGCTGACCGGTCTTTTTTTTTAAATTGTGACTTTGACGAAACCCGTGTGATCATGACAGTACGTATCGTTAGTTTGTGGCATGTATACCGACAGCGACCGAGATTTCTTGCTGTAGCACGATGGACAAGTGCTAACATGTAGTGTTCGTGTGAGGAAACCGAAACCAATGGACACGTGTTTCCGTAGTAGGTAGCCGATGGACTGTGCTACATGTGTGTGTTGGAAACCGAAGGACTGTGTTTCCATAGTAGATAGCCGAAGGACTGGCTATATGACTAACTGTTACTGTAATGTTGACCGAAGGAAAGGTCTGACTGATTTAAACGTATGTGCGAGTCTGCTTATCTTTTATTTTTATGTCTTTACGTAAAGATTTTGGGAACTTGACGGTCGATGAGCGATTTTTGTGATTTCATGAACTATTGTAATAAGAAGTCTTTAAATTTAAGTTAAGGCAGAATGGCCGAGCGCAGATACTTCCTTGAGTTATCTTGTTCACAGATTCATCGGTTCTACCCGAGGACGGGTAGTCTGTCAAAATGGCCGTGTCGGAGATCAAGATGTCATATCCTACAGTCGGACTCTCCAACGCCATCTATTTTCAATCGTTGAAGTTAGAATCGTCAAGTCGACAGCTATCACTGACTGGAGGACAGCTGTCACTTGGGTAAAGACAAGACAGAGTACTGAGAGGGCGCCACTGTAGATTTACAACGACCACCGGGTCGTTTGAATTGAGCCGGAGGGTATTCTGTTCTTTTTGTTGCGTCTGGAGCGAAGCACGGGTGCTAATCAGCCTCTGTCTTGTACTTACCACGTTTCTACGTTATCCGCTAGAATCCTAGTAATCTTGTGCGTAGATACAGTGAAAGTGCTTGTGAATCCTAATTAAGCTTGTTTACTACACGCCGCATTCTTTATTTCGGATTTTGGAAGATGTCGGACACACCTAACGGCACGCCACTCGACCCATCCACGTCATATGTATATTGCTTTATAAAATGATTAATAAAGAAAATGGAAAAAATTCTTCACCCGAGTGGGAATCGAACCCGCGACCGCTGCAAACCGTGCCAGCCGCTATAACCACTAAGCCACCGGGTCAAATACTCGGATGACGAATTTTACCATCTCTTTTCTAATACATTGCTTTGCCCATGCGATGCCTTTAGAACAACATAGAGCCTTTGAATGACCTTCTTAAGGCCGTTGTTGGCGAAAACTGAATTATTCAGAAGGGCTTCAGGCTTCCTGAGAGGTTAAATTAATTTCAACTAAGAGCAAAGGAACTCTTTTTGCGTATTTTTTACATCTTCTGGAAATTCAATTTCTTGTCGCCGCCGTATTTGAAGAATTGGCTTATTTACGTATTTATTATGCTCTGCGCTTGATCGATGTTTTGAAGTATTTTTATTAAAAGACTTTGGGACTTCGGGAGTATCTGTTACAGGCTAATCAATTGATCGATTGGCAGACAAGCTAATATATAATAATACGTTGATTAAGATTAAATAAAGGCAATACACAGTTTACAAAACCAACGCAAAGTAGCTTTTTTATATTAAATCGTAGTCGGTTCTCTAGCACAGGTGTACACACAGCTGTGTGTGTATGAAACCTGTGGCTTGATTTGTAACATTATCTTCTTGTAATACATAGGTGAGCAAAACTAATGGTCCAAATATTCATGAAACGGCCGTAGGTAGTTATTTATGTAAGTCCCGCTAAGAAGGTTCTTATGAGATACGGTTAAATTTCTTATATTTATAAGGCAGATAAATTTCCAAGAAAACATTTGTCTGACTATTTTCAGATAAAGAAATAGTTACTATTTTACTTTGTCCAAAAGTCACATGGTGGTGGCGGGTATTTTGCTGTTTATTATCAATAATCACGACTCTTTATGCCCACTGGAACTATAATAATGAGTGGGATACATATCTGACTTTTTAATGACCACATAATTTAATTAAATACTTTAAAATTCGCGTATCCACGTACCTCCAATTAACGTAGACATCACTACATATTATAAAACAATACCGCTGTCTGTCCGTCCCTATGTATGTATGCTTAGATCTTTCAAACTAGGTAACGGATTTTGATGCGGTTATTTAATAGATAGAGTGATTTCCGAGGAAGGTTATATGTATAGTATAAGCACTGCACCCGTACGAAGCCGGGGCGGGTCGCTAGTTACATTATAAATTCCAATCGGTTGTATTTCGTTAATTAATAACTTTTGATGAAATTATTTAATTATATCATTTAACATAATTTTTTTAAAACGAAAAACCGACTTCCTCCCAAAACTCGAGCTTACTAAAGTAAAATTTAACTAAAGGGCAAATATATATTGCGTTAAGCCGTGTACGAAGTTTAGGAGGCATAATATTGTCAGATTTATATAATTTTTATATAAAATAGGCCACATGACAAAAGAGAAAAAGGACTAGGCTTCGAAACTTTACGTCTGACAATATGATGATTATGATGATAATGATGACCTCCGACCAATTTCGGTCATGGCGACCACTTCTACTCCTAGATATTACTAAGTTGGCGTTCATACGCTCGGAGATGGCTTACATTTACATAGCCAATCTTCGCCCTGAACGCCCGCGCACACAGAGGACAGGTTAGTACGCCATTATTGTATTATAGATAATGGCAGCAGGAGGACGAGTCTTTAGTTCACCACGTTTAGCGTCAAGGTCAGCTTGACGCTGCTCCTCGAACTCGTGTACTTGCTTTATCACCGTCCTGCGCCACTCTGGTCGTTGTGCTAGTTCAGAAAAGAAGATGCTCTTAGCCAATCTCTCCTCCGCCATACGAGACACATGACCGCACCACCGAAGCTGCCGACGCATTAGTAGGCCTCAATGGCACTTACATTGGCTCTTCGCAATACTTCGGTATTACGCACTCGGTTGGACCATCTGATTCTCATGATGGATCGGAGGCACTTGAGGTGGAATCGATCCAGAGTGCGTATGTGGCGACGGTACATGCACCACGCCTCGGAGGAATATAAGAGATTTGGCAGCACAACAGCCATGTACACACTTATTTAAGCAACATATAATTACACTCCTTCTTCCTGCCCTGTTCCCAATCATTTGGGGTCGGTGCAATATGTAGGTACTCTTTTTTCATTCATCCCTATTATCCGTCATCTCTTTATTCTCATGTCTACCTCTTCCTCTATAACCATCTTACTTCGGACACGGCTTAACGCAACATATAATTTAATGACTTAACACAATTATCTTCATCTTCATAAGCCTATTGCAGTCCATTACTGGACGTAGGCCCCCCCCCTGCCATAGGGGGATTTTGTTACTAAAAAGTTCCACTATCTGTTTTTCGGCGGCTCCATCATCAGACCCTCGTTTCCTTTATATTATGTGTAGCTGACCAAAATTCTCTATAAAAATCTAAAAACGGACTACTCGTGCCTTTTATATTTGAGGATATCCCTAGATTCCTTAGAGATTCCATCATCAGATGTTATGTTTTATATGTAGGTGATCAAAACGCTCAGTAAAAGTATAAAAACAGACTACATGTGCCTACAATATTCGAGGATTGCCCTCGATTTCTCCAAGATCCCATCATCAGATCCTGATATGGTGAATATGGGACCAACCTGGAAGTATACCATGACCGACTATAAAAAAAAAATGAAATCGGTTCATAAATGACGGAGTTCTGAGGTAACACACATAAAAAATAAAAAAAAAATAAAAAAATAAAAATAAAAAAAAACATACAGACGAATTGATAACCTCTCTTTTTGAAGTCGGTTAAAAATAAAATAAAACAAACAGACGAATTGATAACCTCTCTTTTTGAAGTCGGTTAAAAATTATAAACCATTGACACTTAAAACTTTAAATCTATATCATATCTTCGATATGTTACATATAATAAAAATGTAACAGATCGCTGTCTGTACATGGAAGATATAAGAGAAAAAATATTATAGGAGACCTTTATCAACGCAATAGGACCCAAAACGATGATTTTTGGAATTTTTGTCTGTTTGTCTGTGCGTCTGTGCACGCTAATCTCAAAAACGGCTGAACCGATTTCGATGCAGTTTTCAGGAATATATTGTGACAGGTCCCACTTAACATATAGGCTTTTTATCACGGAAAAATGTTTTTATCCCGGGTAATTTCGACATTTTGTTTTTTCTGTAGTCCACGCGGACGGAGTCGCTGGCGTCCACTAGTTATTATTATAATTAAATTTCTTGTGTGACTGTTAAATTAATTATATAATTTATTTTCAAAATATTTTAATTAAACCCTATCCTTCGTCCTTTTATAGTTTACATATCATCATCAGCCTATTACAGTCCACTGCTGGACGTAGGCCTTCCCCAGGGCACGCCACAAGACTGCCATGGGGGGTATTTGCCCATAGTTTACATATATTAGTACAAAATTAAAATATTTTCGCCAGCTATTAAATTTTCTTTTTTATTCAATTTATTAATTAAAAAATAGCCATAATGGCACAAATGCAGTATTACATTTTTCTCTATGTAATTTCACATTCTAACTGACAAAAAAAAGTAATAATAGGTCAATTTGCCAAATTATCATTACAAATTCCAGTCAGCGGCGAGCGTTGGACCCTCATTACCTTTTCCGACCAAATTACAAAAACTCCGGTACTAAGGTAAGGAAATTTTACAACACACAGCTTGAATTTTCTGTAATTTTGGGACTAAGAAATATCTTGATAAAGATAGTGTTACAAGTTGTCAATAAAGCTATACCTAAAAGTCACAACCATTTCATCTATTAGGTGAAGAAATATTTTTATTTTCCAATAAGATTGAAAAATGGTCAGCTGATATCAGGAAAAAAGAACCAAATAAAATTAGCTCAGAAAAGAGACATGGCTTAGGGGAAAGGAGGACAGTCACTCAGCACTGGTGGCTGGATGCTGTATAGAGAGATTGATATTACCACATACTGGGCTATATTCATAGCATTACGCATAGTATTTGGGGGAGGCCTAGGTATATTCAGCTGTGGTCATCTGATGGCTGCAAATGATGATGATAAATACTGACGCATAATATAGACTCTGTTATCACAATGTGTGTGGCCTAAGTAAATAAAAAAATAATATATAACTAAAGTTGTCCCGCTGTCTACTATATATGCTTAGCTCTTTAAAACTATGCAACGGATTTTGATGCGGTTTGTTTAAATACAAAAAGTGATTCCAGAGGAAAGTTTACATGTATAGTATCAGCATTCCACCGGTGCGAAGGGGCGAGTCGCTAGTAAAAAATATAGAGAGTCTCTAACCTAACCTTACAACAGCATAGATTACCAGCACGAGCCAGTCTGACCCGCCTCGGTACAACCCTTCATTAGACGAAATTGCAAAAACGACATACCGTACTGTCGGTTCGTCTGTAGAGTTTTACAACGTTTACCTGAGTCTGTGCTAAATTATATTTTATACAAGTAAATTAAAAATTTTACAACGTTCGTGTTGGCTGTAATTCGCTGACACGGTGCTTTTCTTGAATACATCAGCTGCATCTCCTTTCGTGCATGTTACGTCAGAGTCGACTAAGTGCTCAGACATTCTCTCAGGTGATAAGATAGCAACTTGTTACTGATCATTTACATATACCTACCCCATACGCTAAACGCCTCTGGTATCCTATCATTTACATCTATTAAAACGCAGCTGTGGAATCTCCTTTGTGATCCTGCAGTTCTGGCTTCCCTATTTCGGGAACATAGTCGTGTGTATATGCATGTATGTAGGTATTTGGAATTGGTATTTTTTTTCGCATTCCAACGCAGAAATACCCCTCTGCATTTATCCCGCCAACGTCTCGCCCTTCTCGTGTCATTTCATCCATTATCGGTGGAATAGCTATCTACTCAAGATGTCAGTTGCCGGTTTCTGCCACGTCGCTCAGCTTGAACAGAAACTCCACCATTAAACTTGAGTATTATACGCGTTGACAACTTTACAAGGGGTTTAATATAACATAAAAAATTGGCAAAATTGGTGTTAGCAACAAAAAAACAGAAGAAGGTTATATTTAATCATGAAATTCTCCATATTGACTTGGTTAGTGTCAGACTACACGATTCCTAAACTTTATTACCTACGAAAAGAAAAATATTTAATCACTACCTATAGAAATGTGATTCTGTACCGCGTACTTCTAAAAGGCGATCTGGGAAACGAAAAACAAAGAACCATCACTTCTCAATTGATTAGGTAAAAGTTTGTCATCGTTCCATTTCATCCGTATACGTATTCCGTCATCTCGTTACTCACTTCCAGTACACGCATATCCTCTCTCACACAGTCCATCCAACACTTCTTACTGGTCTACCCATGTCACCATACATATGTCAAATAAACATTATACAGGGTGTAACAGAAAGGGTATGTTAAGCGAAAAGTTATATAAATAGCCCACTATAGAGAATCTATTTTTCAAGATTGTATGAACATTCCTGCGATGTTTAGAAATTCTCCATACTATCCGAAATAATAAACATGTTATTTCGACTCTGAAATTTTGAGGTTCCTTTCACTGTGTTATTTACATGACTTTTCGCTTAACATACCCCTTTTGTTCATATACAGGGTTATGTAGATATATAGTACATACTGTGTTTCAAGGAATAGAATGAAATCAAATCCAGAGCGAGATCGAGATCGAAAGATATCCAGGTGTTTCTTTGAACACATAAACTAACTATCTAATAAATCCCGCTGATATCGACAAACACATTTATTTAGTAGCAATTCGTCCACGCTCTTACTTAGAAAACCTTTGCTGTGAGTGAATACTCGTATGCGGGTTTACTTCAAGCGGTCCACTCAGACACACTACCTACAACGCGAATTAGGTCACGTCGTCCACTATTACCAATGTTGGACGGGTAATTTGGCCAACTAACTAACAAGCTGCAATCATATACCTAGGTACATATACATGTTTTAATAAGATTCTATAAGTTACAATGTTCAATTTACTATGACATGTTCGGCATACGCACTTACTGTAACTGTGTAACCAGTACATAGCCCAAATAACTTACAGTGTATTAATTTTACCATCATCATCATCTTCCTGCCCTTACCCCATAAGTTTCTTTTGAAACTCATATTACCAAGGATTTGGATTGTTAGTGTATTAATTTACCACCTATAAAATATGTAGATAAGTATTAGACCACGAAATTGTGAATAATAGCATCAGAACTTCTCTGGTTTTTATTTTCTACTAGCGATTACTCCACGAAGAAAAACATCAGTACTTTTTATAATACTACATACATCGTTTATTTTATCTCCTTATCCGTTCCTATTTCATTCTGGCTGCAAATGTACAAATATTTGTACCTAACACAATTTGTTCCACTATTTTATACCTGTGCTGTGGTATGATCCCGGCCTATCACGAGATCAGTAGGTCTACTCTGAAGTGATGATAAACGAAGTATCGGCCGAATATCGAGGTGTTTCCTACTATGAACTTCCTTCGATCGGATCAATCGCGCCGTTTTTACATTCGGTCAATGTGAATTATTCTCTATGGTTCCAAATGAGTTGTGAACTCAGATGAATGAATCTGCAGCAATTTCGTAGTAGGGTCAAAGGCTGTCAAAGGCTTCGATTCGGTCGGGCTTCGGTCGGACCGAAAAATTCGAAAGCGGCATTTCAAAGTTGACCCCCAGGGATGCGTGACTGCGATCTTTGTAAGAGAAGAAAATTGTTTTTATAAATATCTCATAATGCTGGGTAGAAAATTAAAGACTATAATCGTATTGCCAAATTCATTCCACACAAAATCTTCCCATCTGATATAAGATCTGAATCTCGCTAAATTTCATCAAAATCCGTTCGTGCTCAGCTTTTCCCTTGAAACTTACAACTTTCAAGCATTTTCATAAAAGTGCAAATTTAATTATATTTTAATAGGATTATTTAAAAACCTAGATTTACTACAAAAAATATACAGCTCAGATAATAAAAGCCAACAGGTTGTATCCGCCATGTTGTCTGACTTGTCCCCAATGGGGATATAAGGTCACTAACACATTAACTGGCCACCAACAATCTTGCGCCCCTCGGGTCAATGACCGCTCATAGAATGTGTTAAAATACGTCCCGTAATAAAATATGTGAGACATTTAATTATAGGAAAATATATTGGTACAGAGGCAGTTGAATTGTATTTTTCTATAAAATTAATAAATTAACGAAGCCCTCGTTATGGATATTTCTTAGTTTTTATTGTATCTACTCGAATAAATGAGGAATTAGGGATAGAAGTAAATGAAAAGGAAAAACAAATGTAGAACATTTTCTCATAGTATTATTCATATACTAGTATTCATATATTATAATTATTATTTAGGGCCGATGTTTCCAATGGTCAAATAGACTATCTGAAAGATAACGTTGAACCGGTCTCTAACTTGATCAAGTTCTAGGGAAAGACAGATCTTTTCCTTTATCCTTCAGATAAGCTTTCGGAGCATTGGAAAAAACGGCCTCAAATACAAGTATAATAAGCGCAAGGCCTAAATAATATATAAGTAATTTTTTTAATTCCTCTTACATTAGACACAAACCTACATAAACAACACGTTATAAAGAGACAATATTCCAGAATGCATGTGCTGGGGACGTGCTATAATTTCCTAACACTAAAACTTTTATGTTAGTGTCGTTGTGGTACGTGATGATATTTCTAAACAAAAATGTCGCTTATACAGGCAGGGTGATTTTTCGTCAACGTTCCCAAAAACTACGGAATCTAAATAGACTGCGTTTTTCTGCATAAACGCACATAGACGTGCGTTGCAAGACTTTCACGAAAAATAATTAATATCTGTCTATGAAAAAACTAGCATAAACACTGGACACTAAATATTTCTCCCAATCAAGTAAAAAATATATATTTTTAATTTACATCGCGTCCCAGCATTTTTTTTTTGCATAAACTTACTTTATTTGATGTATAGAGTACGTACCCTTCGTTAAAATTCATACACATCTTGAGATTACGCATACTTATGACCATAATAATTTACATGCTTTGGTGAAACTTAGAAATTTTAAACAGCCCTTTGTACCGCCGAAAGAAACAAAATATTTAGCAAAATATGTCCATAATATTAGAGTAAATGCTCATTTTAAACATTTCCCAGGTATCTTATCCTGTAAATTAGGTTTGCGTATACAGGATTACTGTATAGGCACTTTATACAGGATGTTTTTTCGTTGCCACCCTTAACGAAGGGTACGTACTCTATACATCAAATAAAGTAAGTTTATGCAAAAAAAAAAACTTGATCGAACGAAATTTATAGTGCTCAGTGCGTATACACTTTTTCATAGACAAATATTAATTATTTCTCGTGAAAAAATCTTGCTACACGCGTCAATGTTCATTTATGCTGAAAAACGCAGTCTATTTTCTCTACTTTGGACCCTAATATCTTGGAAACCAGACACTTTCCAGGTATGCTTCCAAGGAGAAATAATCGTGATGATGAGGAGATTCCGTAGTTTTCGAGAACGTTGACAACTAAAAAATATCCTGTATATTAGGCATGATGTAGAACCAAGTACGAGTATGTACGTAGATAGGTACATGACGAAACCAGTAGCACAGACTATGTAATAGCATGCCAGTAGTCCCTGTAATATCAGAAATTATTATAACCTTTAATAAAGCATAATGAGAAAGTACTAGAACTGCCTGATTTCATGCTTACACATAAGTACTTGCATTTTCACTCTATATGCAAAAAAAATACGGGGAACAATTTTCTTTTATTTTGTCCGTGGTACGAATATGATATCAAGATTACCTATTATTATCAAAATAACACATAACAATAATAACAATACATGGACCAAAAATAATAAATACCTTTATCTATAGAAATATGTATAAATTAATTTGTATAAACCTAAATGCTCCATCAAGTATGGAATGGGCACGCACTAAAGCGTATAAAATTAAATTTCAGCTTGATTTCACCGAATTCCTGAATTGATTGAGGGGAAACAGGGTTTTCCTAACATTGTACCTACCTGCATAGATAATTATTTGTTTTCAGGAGATATGATTCCTTTCCTACAAGGAAATCTTAAGTGACACAAAACAAATCTTTTAAATCTAAACATGAGCGTCATTTAAAACTATTATACCTGTGGTCAAAGCATTCAAAGTAGGTTTCTAACATAGAGTCGGAGCTTTTTATTTAAAATATTACTATAACACATAAGAAATATTTATTTTACTAGGATTATCATATTGTACACTAATTGAGAATATATCACAACACAGCGACGATAATCAATGCCAAGCGATGTAGGTGAGATTTTGACTTGTACATACATTGTTTACCTAATCACATTTTACCATTGCGTCCGTCACAATGCTCAACAAACGCCAACTTCACAGTATTCATATTAGCCAAATGCTGTTCATACTATCCATTTAGTCTGCTTTATTCTTTTTTTTTTGTTTAAAAAAAGAAAACTCCATAATAGACACCCCTCGATCTCAACAAAAGAGTCTAGACAGTGGGAAAATAGCTGATTAGTTACAAATCGAATTACTTTGGGAATGTATCTAGTTATTTATTTCGCCTGAATGGTTTCGCTATAAAAATAGATAGGTGCAATAAAATTAAATGACCTCGTAAAATTGCAATTAAATCTTAATAAAATAAATACAAGGTGAACCAAAAGGGGTAATTTTATGCGAAAATAGTTCACTATAAGCAACCTGTCCATAAATTAAATATAAATTAAAAACTCGAAATCACATGTTTATTTTACAAGGGCTCTTTAGTCAACTCGCCCTACCCGGAACTCGGACCATGGGATCAGTCGACCTAACGAATTTTTTAATTGGTTAACTCGCCCCACTATCTGTATTTTTAATGTGGACCGCGACGAAAAGTCTTCAATTTCGTTATATATTTCTTTTTAATGGTCGGCAATAATAATTATTATTTTCGATAGCTGGCGCGATGAATTCAAATGGAATAACTTGATAGCAATTGTGACAGTCATTAGATGATAGTGAATGTTTTTTAAATATTTTTCCTTTATGTTGTTTTTTTTTACTTTCAAATGCGTGATAGTCAAAAGACTGTTAATTTTTAAAATATATTCATATCATGAATCCCTGTTGTTTCATTTATACTAATCTTAACAGTTTTGAACACGTCTGAATACCGACTTGAAATAAACAATAGATTTTTTGCCCAAATAAAGAGTAGGGCCACCTTACTAAAGAAAATTATTAAATTAAATTCGTTTGGTTAACTGATCCCGTGGTCCGAGTTCCGAGTAGGGCGAGTTGACTAAAGAGCCCAAGATTGTATGATCTGGAAAAATAAACATGTGAATACCTACTATCCACTGGATAGATTCTCTGTAGCGGGCCATATTAGTAGTATTTTGTTTAACATACTCCATTTGTTACACCCTGTATAACAGGGTAAAAAAAAAGGTAAGTAAATTACGAGTAAGATGAATCTGCATTCACGGATTTTTGACTTAAACTTAAACCACACTCAACCATTAAATTATACTCTAATGTGAAACAAAATAGACCCCCTGAGACTGCCATCCCTCCTCTAAGAGCCTTCGACGAATAATATACGATATCCCTTTTTTTAAATAAATTTATATTAATGAAATAAAAATATATACTTTTCCGGCTGCTGTGGATGCAGATTCTGTAAATTTAGTTTTTCTCCATCTGCTTATTGCCCGCAGTAAAATAAAAAGTCAGTCTAGACGCTATTCTGTAATCAAATTGACTGTGATTTCTAACCACAAAGCTAAAAGTTAAATAAAGTCAGTACTATGTACTTACGGATATCCTAGATATTGCAATAGTATATTATAAGATTATATATAAGAGTATATATAAAAATCCCTGCTCCATTGCGTATGCTGTTCCCACCGAACATCAACTAAGGCAATAGTAATGTTAGCAGCCATAATCATTAATCCTTTAGGCAAACTTCATTCAATCACTCTATTTCAAAATGACATGAAAAAAAGTATAATTTCTCTTACGAGCGCGTCACTTTTTCTATGAGTAGGTTTACAAAATATTTGTAACTTCTACGGACGTACTAAATGGGCATTGATTTTCATGATTATTTATTTTGTCGCCTGCACAACATCAATCCTCTATAAATCCTAATGCAGGCTTCGCGAAAAGTTGTAATTTGATTCCTTTTAGCTTTATTCAGTGAACACAGTAAGGAAAGCTTGATTTTTATTTTATTTTACTCAACATTATTTCTATGCAGTTACCATGTCATTTCTACCCGTATGTAATTCTAGCAACACGCAAGCTATATTTCCATGTTTTTTCATGACAAGTGACATATTTTACTGTTACTCGTACCTACACAACACAAACTATTCATTCGCTCATAAAGACTTTTCTGTTAGGAAAATAATTTCAATAATAAAGAAAAGCACACCCCTGTATCAAATTACTCAATTATAAATAAATTTTGTTTTGTGTTGAATCTATTTCACGTTTACGTAATATGATGGTCTTTTAAAATATTTGTACAGTGCATCATTTAAATACGTATCATTCGTAAACATGAACTCCAAAGCAGAAATGATTCCATTATGAGACACTGCTATTGTAGTGGTGAGTGGCATCTCGCTCCCACAATGAAAACAAAGCTGCTAAGAGAGTTCATAATATTATGTCCTACAATAAAGGGGCATTGTTTAGAGTTAGATTATATTTTTGTACAAAATTGTCGTACAGAATAACTAGGTCAGCGCCTGCCAACCTTAGTAGCGCGTACACACGGTCTAACCAACGCCAACTGCCAATGGGACACTTTTAATACTCACTTGTCCATACAGAAATAAAATATCAGAGCACATGTTAGATTGTGTATTGTGTTGATATACAGGATGTTTGTGACAGCCAGGCAAATATTAATACCAAGACTTCAGACCATGATTCTGAGGCGAAAAACACTGAAAATCTTCGCAGGAGAATCCAAATTTTTTCCTACTTTTCAGAGTTTAGTTCATTTATTAAGGCCTTATACGAGTAAAATGACTTAAAAATTAAATTTTAACCAAAAAATTATATAATACAAATGTTACCTTCTAAAAAGTTCAAATAACTGATGAACCCATTAGGATAGTCAAAAGTGATCCAAAAAACAGAATTTTGTCACAAAATAACCAATAAGCCCATTTAATTAGTCACAGGATAGCCCGATGCAATTGGCGCGGGGAGCAAAGATTACTGATAATTAAATCGATAATACATTTCCTGCGAGTTATAACACTGTCGTATATCTCAACATACCTAATGGTACTTGTTCAGTATTTCAGTATTTGCCTGGCTGTCACCTACACCCTGTATAGGTAGATATACCTATGAGATGACGCGAGAATTCGCAGGAGTTTCTTTAGATATATGTAATCCGTTATAAGTTTTTTTTACCTCTTCTCAGGAGTAGACTAATTTTAAATTATAGTCGCGGATTGAAAACTATGTCTACCGACATAATATATGTATTGCCAATTTCCATTAAGGACATGGAAAATTGAGATAGGAATAATAGAAATAAGTAGGTAAAATAAGGATTATATTGCCAAAGAGATGGTGGTGTACACTGCAGAAGCTTTTAAAAATTTCAGGTCAAAATGACACCCACACTAGGCTAATGCCTGTCTGAAAGATAAGTCTATCGGTCAATCGTCTAATATATAAAATTCTCGTGTCGCGGTGTTTGTTACTAAACTCCTCCGAAACAATATGACTGATTTTTATGAAATTTTGTGCGTATATTAGGTAGATTTAAGAATAGGTGGTAAACTATTTAACCGACTTCAAAAAAAGGAGGAGGTTCACAATTCGTCAGTATGTATAATTTTTTTATACCCATTCCACACAATAAGCGATGCAGCAGGCTAGTATCTTTTATAATACCTACTAACCTTTTATGCCGCTTATCCAGCGAAGTTGGTTTCAGTTGGCACTTACGTTGGACCAACAAACGTGTACGCAGCACGCCTTATTACCGCACGCTAAGTGGGGATGGGTTCCGCATATAAACATGTTTCCTCTATCGCCCCTGGGATCTAGCATATGTGGGGTAAAGTAACTTCGTTGTTTTAGTGGATTTTTATATGAATATTTGATATAATACTCGTGAGAGGCAGAATCGTGGAACAAATTATTGTATTTTCTGAGGCATCATATCAAAACATTACGTAGATAGCAGTTAATTACTTTAAAAATATTATTACTGTAAAAAATAGAGACACTTTATAAGGAAATTTTTTTATCACTTATTTTATTACGGGTTTTTAAATAAGGTTAAAAATTATAAAGTTGTGCATTTTTTTTCTAACAATTACATATGTAAACATATTATAACTCGTCCCTGTTTTCTATTTATAATCGGAACAGGAACTATTGGTCTGTAAAGAAATATGTGGGAGTAGTATTTTATTCTTTGTTAGATACATACAATATTAACATTTTTATGACAGTTGTATGGTTATAATACAACTGTCATAAAAATGTAACTAAAAATGTGAATATTATTAGAAAATTATTATTATTAGATTATTAGGAATTTTTTTAGCAAATAAAAAATATTTGACAGTGACGACCTATCACGTAACGCAAAGGCGATCAATACGATCCAAACACAAAAAAAATAATGAAAGGCACTGATTCGGTCGAACGAATAAGAGAACGACGGGTAAAAACGCGGAACCTATTTCCTATTTCGAGGCTGGTGGGCGTAATGAATGGGGACAGATAGGTCCGCCGGGGCAGTTCAGACCTGTCAAACCAAAACCGAGGTCGGTGATACCAGGTTAAATATAGACGATGTTAATCCTCTGCTGCTGGATTCTTCATGGATTATCGAATGGATTATTTGATACATACATTACATATAATCACGCCTTTATCCCTTACGGGGTAGGCAGAGCACCAAGGGCCGATAGAACCACATGGTACCACTTCTGACCAATTTTGATTTTTATATTTATATGAAAACAGAATACAGGAGTGTCTACGTAAAGAGGACTCGTAGCTTTGCACTCGTGCGAAGCCGGGGAACGTCTCTAGTTATACCTTACTCTTAAATCAGTCTATCTATTTAGAAAACTGCATCAAATTTCATTGCGTAGCTTTAAAGTTAAGCACACCTAGCTAGTATACAGCGTGTTTTTTTGTTGGCACCCTTAACGAAGGGTACGTACTCTATACATCAAATAAAGTAAGTTTATGCCAAAAAATTTTTTTTTTTATTTTATTTGCTTGATCGGGCGAAATTTATAGTGCACACTATTATTACTACAAATTTATAGTGTTTATACTAGTTATATCATAGACAGATATTAATTATTTCTCGTGGAAAAATCTTGCTACGCGCGTCTATGTGCATTTAAAAAACGCAGTCTATTTACTCAACTTTGGACCCTAATATCTCGGAAACCAGACACTTCCCAGGTATGCTTCCATGGAAAAAAATTATCGTGATGATGAGGAGATTCCGTAGTTTTCAGGAACGTTGACGACCAAAAATCATCCTGTATGTACGAATAGTTTATGCGAATAGTTTATAGCATCTACATAGGGACAGACACATAGTGGGATTTTGCTTTATATGTACCTATTATGTAGCGATATAGGTAGGTATATAAATTGTCATAATGACCAATTTTATTATATAGGTACAGTTAATCTTGACTTGTGAAGAAAAAAAATATGGTAATAAAAGGTTTGTGAGCTCAATAAAATCTAATTTGCAATTCCTTTTACCTCTATAATTGGGTCAAGCCACATCGGAATGTTTCCAAAATTTCTGGAAATCTTTTTAGATTTAAAATAATTTCAAAGTTAATGCAGCTAAAATTTTGCAAATAAACAAAACATTTTACATTGATTGCTAAAAGGAAAAAAATCATGTTTAATGGAGTAGAGTAATTTCGACAATCAATGTATATTGGGAAACGTTTCACTCTGCGAAATAACTTCCTTTATGCTGACGAAGGTATCATTAAAATCAATGGTTTCATTTATTTTCACTGACTATATAGGTACATATCAATATTAGTATGAAAGCGAATATATAAGTTAGATTAGCAGTTAGTATGAAAAACCTTTTCGGAAACCGGCTTGTTCGGGAGGCTGGAAGTCATCAAACCTGCGAGCAAGACGATTCGTGATTACCCTTGAAAACAACTTGTAGACATGGCTCAGAAGCGAGATGGGTCTATAGTTCTTCAGCAAGACTTTATCGCCTTTTTTAAAGAACAGCACCACCACACTTCTGTTCCATCCCGGCGTTACGCCTTCGAGCAGAACGGAATTGAAGAGCCTTTGGAGGACCTTCAGTACCGGAGTTCCACCCGCTCTTAGAAGCTCTGATGTAATTCCATCGACGTCCGGCGCTTTGTTGTTTTTGAGTTGTTTAAGGGCAGTCCTAATCTCGTACAGGCTGATATCCGGGATGTCTTCAGTATAGTGTCGGGTGAGCTTGGCTCTTGGCTCTTTGCCTAATCTAACAGGTTTAGCGACCGAGGTATATAGCTGTCCATAGAACCTCTCAATCTCCCTTAGCACCTCTGGTAGGGTAGACGCTACACTGCCGTCCTCTGTCTTCAGCTTCGTCAACTCGCTCTGCCCAATAGATAATTCTCTTGCTAACACTTTGGAGCCTTGATTTCGCTCTTTTGTCTCCTTAATGCAGCGAGTATTAAAGCTGCGGATGTCGTGTCGCAGAGACTTGGAGATACGTCTTGGATGACCTGGCCAAGGTTGCGGGCGTCGGTTGGATGCAGGCTGCTTCCGACCGGTCGGAGTGGAGGTTGTTGGAGGAGGCCTATGTCCAACAGTGGACTTCTCAGGGCTGTAAATGATGATGATGATGAAAAACCTTTATCGGTGGTCTAGTTTACTACGATTTATGAGCGAAAGTCTCTTCACTGTATATACCTATAACTCCCGCGTTGTTACAAAAAAAAATCAGATCGTTTAAGCTAAACCACAGCTAAACATAGTAATAATATTATACCCACATTTTGGTGTCAACAGTTATGTTATATAATGTTATAGAAGTGTTAACACTCTTTAAGTTGAAAATGACACCAAATGTAGATACGAGTATGATAAATTGGCAGTGTCAGAGAGATAGATAGAAAACTTAGGGTAAAATTATGACAAATTCTAATGCTTAAGTAAAATTAAATATTATCAACCATAGCAGCGTAGGTACATAGGCCTTCCTGCCATTGGAAAGGTATATTTTAAAAAATACAGAAAGTCGGTAATACAAGAAACGTATTCACAAGTTAAAAGTGGCCACTTGTATAATAATTCGATTTCCTCTATTTAAGCTTAGCCTTGAATTAAATATCTAACTTTCTGTATGCGATACACTTTTAACGCTTTTTTTAACACGTTCTGATGTTATTTTCCACTGTTTTAGACTATGAAATTTTATTGTCATTTTTGAGTAGTTTTAGAACATCTCCATATAGTAGATATTAGTGCATTTTCTTAGTTATAACTATTTCGATTCAAGTTAGGAAGAAACAAGTTGAATAAAATACTTTTAAACAGTTTTTCGAGAGATTTTTTGTATATTTTAGATTAAATGTTCAATTTTTTCATACAAAATTTTGAAATTTGGATTTTTTTTAAATCCAAGTTTCTTTTTGATCACTAGTATTGATATTGGCCGTAAGTCCCCAGGAACGAATTGTATTTTATTTCATTACATAGATTACATACCAGTTTGTACATTGATAAAGGTATACGAAATTACCGTCTGAGCACTCCCTAACTTCCATAACCTTGAAGGTCATGTAATTTAGTTATTCTTGGTCATTTTCTACATATTTCAAGTTAATACCATTTGTGGCAAGTCTTTGAATTACTAATAGTACTGGACACGCTACCCTGTGACCTTCATTCCCTAGAGAGCCTTTCATAATACATCGAATTTTTATTCTTAGTCACAACAGCTTTGTACAACTCACGCTATTTCTAATGTTGTATTATAAAGTTTTCTTTTCGGACACGCAGCTAAATTCGCGGTTCTATAGGTGCAAAAGTTTCAGTACTTAGCTTCTTCTTCAGCCTATTACAGCTAGACGTAGGCCTCCTCCAGGCACTGGCGGACTAACAGGGGGGCGGTGGGGGCGGTCCGCCCCGGGCCCCACAACTGAGGGGCCTCGGATTGGCATATTTAAAAAAAAATTTCCTTGTCTACTCAGACAATGTTATTTTAACATAATCTGCTGTATTTAAACCATTCTTCCGATCATTTACCATAATAAGTAAACGGTGTAGGTACCTAATTCATCTAAGTTCATAAGATTCATAACCAGAGGTCGGAATTAGGTAGAGTCATTTATGTACTTGCATCGAAATGTTGATATTAATGTGGACCTTCCCAGGATTTCTAATGGACAATACCGTGTGGCCAACAATATTACAAATAAATAATAATAAAACCCTCTGAGATAGACAAATAAAACAAAGATAATTAACATAAAATGTTTATTAGTTTATAATTTGAGGCATATCCACTTTATTCTTTTGCTGTATGAAATCAGTGCAAGTACATAAATGACTCTACCTAATTCCGACCTCTGTTCATAACGCATAGGGCCTGTTTCAACACTTACTGATAAGTGCCCGATGTAATTATATGACAGATATCTCTATTGACATCTCCCTCTTGTTAGTACGAACCGAAAGAGACGGCATCACACATATCTGGCGGATAAGATATCCGGAACTTATCAGTAGGTGGTGAAATAGGCCCTTAGAGTTGTGAAAACTGAAGTTTCGGAAACGTATTTTGCGACTGTAGCGCCTCGTCTGCGAGACTTTTCGTGGCGCGAATTTTAGTAGCGCGCCGGCGCGGCGCATGGCTTCAAAACTTAAACTTATCAAGAATTATCTACGATCGACCATGACTGAAGAACGACTTGCTAGCTTGGCTATTTTGTCGATTGAAAGAAAAGCAGCATCGGTTTTGGATTTTGATGACGTTATTAATAAATTTAGTGCATTAAAAGCTAGAAAACACAATTTGAAATGTTTGTAATTAATTTTAATTACTTGTAGTGTGGTTGTTTGTTTTTTATTTGAAAGCTGTAATGTTAAAAAATATTGATTAAAATTTTAGTTTCTATCTATCTGCATTTGTTTAATTCAGTAAATCTGGAAGCCGGGCGCCAGGGGGCCCTAAAATTAAAGACCGCCCCGGGCCTCAAAAAGTCTTAGTCCGCCAGTGCCTCCAGGGCACGCCACAAGGCTACTGCCACAGGGGGGTTTTGCCCATAGTCACCACGCTGGGCACGCGGGTTGGTAACCGCAGTGTGATTTTCGGACTATGTTATCTATACGGGAGGCGCTGCTTCCCACCTCCCGGAAATCCTTAATCGCCTCGTACAATACCCACGGGCAGGCAGGTGTAGTACAAACTCTACTCTGCCGGCACCACGCTTAAGTACTTAGCAAGTGCTGCGTATAATAGGATTTATGATTTTATCCGTAAATAATTTTAAGATTGATGATGATCTCCGACCGTATTTCGGCCAAGGCGACCAGGCTGGCCAGGTACGCAGGAGATATTATAGTGCACAAGTGTGTGCGCAAACACAAATGCACTCTCTATTCCGTTACTCTCATGATCCGATGGGACGGAAAGCCGACACGACCGGAGAGAGATCAGGCGCAGGACCAACGGTTTTACGTGCTTTCCGAGGCACGAGCTAAGTGAGAATTTTGCAACATTAAAATCTGTACATGAAATAAATTCATTGGTACAGGCCCTTGATTGGGATCGAACTTACGCCTCCCGCTTGGAAGGTGCACGTCTCAACCACTGGGCTATCACCGCTTATAAGAGATTATAATAAGATTATACATATAATACATGGATAGATAGATGTAATTCTTTGATTCATACTATAGATATTCCTAACAGTCATATCTTTTCCAGTATGTTACGACTGCTTATTACTTTTACTCTCTAGTTCATGCGGATAAAATAAAGTTACAAAAGAGGGCTATTTTACTATATTACACAAAATTGCCTTACTTACTTAAAGTTCAACAGTGAGATAGGGTAAGTTAAGGGTAACTTACATTAATTATAACGTAGGTACCCTTTGGTTAACTCTCTTGTTTCATTGGCAAAGTTTAAGGCCCGTTTGTTACGCGTAATTTATGTGACAAAGATGTTATAATAAATCGTTGGATCTACTTTAAAAATGTCTATGCTCTATCCAGACGAGCGGCGGCGGTCTAAGTTCAATCGCGCTATTGT
This sequence comes from Carposina sasakii, assembly GCA_014607495.2. Taxonomy (NCBI): domain Eukaryota; kingdom Metazoa; phylum Arthropoda; class Insecta; order Lepidoptera; family Carposinidae; genus Carposina; species Carposina sasakii. The sequence continues at coordinate 8,733,165 of CP053168.1, forward strand.
TGAATGTATTATCCAAAACTATTATAAATCACGCGATATATGACAACAATTTGACAACGAAAGAGAGGTGTTGAATATGTCTGAAACGCTGTCAAACTAAAAGTATATGAAAATAAATCTATTTCCGACTGTGTACACAAAACACTACAGTAAATAGGTACAGAAAAAGAAATGCATACAAAAGCGTACTTATCACGACGACTAGACATTAGGGACCTCAATGTAGGCTTGAGTACTTGAGGGCGTCGCTCGGTAAATGCATAGAAATATATGCTTACTTTAAATATATTACTCGCAGTAAAATTGAGATCAAACCCAATTGTATTGAAAACACATTGGAACCTACTGTTCTATTACAAAGCCTACATGCCTCTAAGGTTTTACTTAAAAAATGGGTAAAGGCTTAGAGAGGCCCTAAAGTGGCCCTTCGTGTAACCTCAACCTTCCCAATTTACCCCGGCTAAATATGTGAATATTCGACATTTCTTTTGACCTTTTGACTTTCTCAAACCTTTAAAATAAAGCTATAATAATATGCTTTTAAATAGTTAACATAATTTAAATAAATATTTAACTAGTAGTACCTACTTTTGAAAATTAATCTACTTTTAAAATAGAGTCATTTGTCATTATTCTGCAGAAAATAGCTCTTTTATCATATAGTAGTATAGTCTAAGATGATGGTTGTTCAGTTTGTTTACAAATAAATAAATCTAATACAAAGCCGAAAATAAACAGATCACAACAAACAAATTATGCAAATCGTGGCAAACTTCGTCAAATTGTTAAAATAAATCAAAATTTAACCAAGTTTATTCTTATTATCTTACTAGTGGACGCCCGCGACTCCGTCCGCGTGGACTACAGAAAAAACAAAATGTCGAAATTATCCAGGATAAAAAGTAGCCTATATGTTAAGTGGGACCTGTCACAATATATTCCTGAAAACTGCATCGAAATCGGTTCAGCCGTTTCTGAGATTAGCCTGCACAAACGCACAGACAAACAGACAAACCGACAAACAGACAAAAAATCCAAAAATCATCGTTTTGGGTTCTATTGCGTTGATAAAGGTCTCCTATAATATTTTTTGTCATATATCTTCCATGTACAGACAGCGACCCGTTACATTTTTATTATATGTATAGAATAGATAATTTGTGTTAATAAAAATGTTCACCGCTCATTCATTTTACGCACGTCCTAACTTTGGATAAATTGTGGGTAGTATTATTTCAACACTACCTGCACCTCAAACGTCATGCGGCCTCTTAAGGAACATGTCAGCGGCCGCCATTCACAGATCGACTGCCGTGCGTTCAACACTGCATATACACTCCTATACCTACATTATATAGGTACATATCTTGGAACCACACTACACTGGTAACTGGGTGCCGTTGGAGTAAGCACTGCATGGCAGAGGTTAGTGGTACTGAAGTTATTAGTAGGTACTTTATTTGTGCTTTGCCCTTTATAGTCCAACTGTACTACTAACAAACCGTGTGTATATTACATAACCTGTGATAACAAAATTTAAACACTGGTTTAGCTAAACAATGCCTAAATCTGACAGATATTTCATATAATTTTCTGTCCAATTTTATTTTTAAATAGTGTGTAATTTTAGACGCGGCTTTGTAATAACACCGCAAATCTGTCAAATTAAAACAGTGAACATAACTATTCAGCTAATGCAATGTTTAAATTTGTTTATTAGTAAGACCCCGATGATATATTTTCTAAAACTCTATTTATATTTATCTAATCATAATATTACAGCTCATTGTTTATAATCGTCTTAAATTATTACGGTGTATTTTTTATATACAAACCCAATTGTGGGTACTTGCGCCTATCGGTCCCCCTGATTACGTAAAAGCAATAGCAAAGCCGGCTTTGCTATTATTATTAATCAGGGGGCCTGTTTATTGCGACTTTATTTTTACATACAACCAATAATTATCTACCCACTTGTACTTACGCCTATCCCGTTTACGAATAGAAAAAAGCGCACAGGCGTTTGTAGTAACTAAACTGCGTCTTAACTCAAAACACTGTTTAAAATTGTCAGCAAAATTTGACAGCTAAATTTCAAAAAATTAATCAAATTTATGAATACGCCGACACACCATGAGATTTATATTTTATTTATCTTTTCAAGACAACGTCACATGGTTACGTGTTACGTGGGCTCGAGTGTTTTGGAAAATACGAAAAATATATACTTATTGTGTTTTTATTATACCAAAAAATACGTAGGCGCAAGTGTTTTTGATAATAATAAATATAAATATATATATTGTGTTTCGATTCTACCAAAAATATAAAAGTAAATTTTATGTTCATTTCGGGTTACCGGATTATTTACTTGTTTTGATAACAACAAGTTTTTTTGCGCCGTTCCTGGGACTATTATCTCTCGAAGACTCGACAAGTCAAGGCCCATTGAAATCATTATAATGTATTACTTTTCTCGTGCGTTTTCCAATAAATTGAAGTAGGTACGAAAATTTTCTTTTTATCATTAAGGTATGTTTAAACATTGTGCTGAGGGATTCAGCTTTGTTTGCCGAGATTTGGCTAGTGTATAGCTATCGGGATGAAAAATAACGTTGCCAATATTGTCGGTATGTAATTTAGAAAAGAGATGGTAAAATTCGTCATCCGATGTAATTGACCCGGTAGCTCAGTGGTTAGAGCGGCTGGCACGGTATGCAGTGGTCGTGGGTTCGATTCCCACTCGGGTGAGGAATTTTTTCCATTTCTTTATTAATAATTTTATAGTATGTTATCATAATACACATAAGTACATATTTATTTTAGTTAAATTACATACATACATGGCTGTGCTCCTGTATAAAAATAAGATCCCACAGCCACGTTTAGTATTATGAAGATAGATGTAAATGATTTTTTTTTTAGTTTATCCCGAAGGAAAGGCAAGGGGAACTAAGCCCATACAGCCATTGTCTTTAGTAAATGATTTCTGAATTTATGATGGATGATAATGAGATGTAAATGATCTGTGACAAAGTTACTAGCTTATCACCTGAAAAGTTTCCCGAGTTTCCTACTCGACTCTTACAGGGCAGAAGATCCAGCTGTATCAGTACAGGAAAATTATTATAGGAGAATATATAAATTTAATATATAAATTTATGTAAAATATCTTTGTATATACAGGATGTTTTTTCGTTGCCACCCTTAAGGATACGTACTCTATACATCAAATAAAGTAAGTTTATGGCCAAAAAAATGCAGGGAAGCAATGTAAATTTAAAAAAAAACTTAATCGAGCGAAATTTACAGTATCTATAGGTAGTGTTTATGCTAGTTTTTTCATAGACAGATATTAATTATTTCCCGTGAAAAAATCTTGCTACGCGCATCTATGTGCATTTATGCAGAAAAACGCAGTCTATTTACTCAACTTTGAACGCTAATATCTTGGGAACCAGACATTCCCAGGTATGCTTCCATAGAGAAAATATATTGTGATGATAAGGGGAGTTCGTAGTTTTCAGGAACGTTGACGACCAAAAAATACCCTGTAAATATTATACACACTTCGCAACACATTGACCTAGTCCCACACTAAGATCCCTAAGGTCTTGTGTCGTGGGTACTAATTCGTACCCATTTCACCATAGGTGAAATTTTTAAACTAAATTACACCAAAAAATTAATAATAAAATAATCTTTATCGTAGTAAAAAACTACAATCCTAAACAAGCTTTCAATTTGTTCTAATCTAGCTATTCTATTTTCATATTATTATATTCCTACTAAAAGTAAAATAAAATCCAAGATTAAATCAATTACAAAAGCACTAAATATGTACCAATCTATAAAATAATCTAATCAGCAAAATAAACACTTACTCCTAGTTTAAGAGCAGGAGGCGGCACAGTTTCATTAGAAATTAATGCCTATACTAAGCGAGACTCTTGTTATTCCCTTAAGAGCTATCTAGGCAATGAAATAAAGTGTTTACAGTATAAATAACCCGCTTACCACAATATTTCTACACGCTCTTCATACGCTGCGATATAATTACAGCTTCAGCGAGATCATTGACCTACATACCGCTACATAAATAAATTATAAAAATAAAACTTACTTGAAACGGTTTATTGAACTTCAGAATAACCTTTTTCACTTTTAACTTTTCAAAATCACTTTATATTGTTTTGTTTATATCGATGTTGGTGATGTTCGTATCGCTGCTACGAGCGTAGCGTGCTACGGCCGGCCCGAGACTGGGGAGTTCGTAGCGACTACGGCGCGATTTGTAACTTAAGGCTGTGGCACACAGGGTGGTGTTAACAAGTTAACAGATTATTAAATTTATATCTTTGTCATTTCAACCGAATGATCTGTAGTCATTCGTGATCTTGATAAACTGAATGAAAAAATAACAATTTGTAAGGCCGTGGTATAATTTCAAGTAGTAGATTAAATTGTGAGTTAAAATTATTTATGAAACATGTCTTCGTTTCTATCGTTGAAACGGTGATCAAAATACTAAATCCATACATAATTCAAAAATCTTGCTGTTTTCACCTTGGGCATCTTAGTATAAGATTATAATGAATTACTATTAATCTGTTGTATTATTCGTGGATATTCAAAATAACATTTAAAATGTCCAGTGTGTCACCGTCCTATACCCTAGTTCCCAAATGGGATATCGTTTTGATCGATGACTTCTAAGGTGTGATATATTTGCCGAAGCTAAGATTTCCATATTGAAGTGTCATAGGAGTATACTTACGTATGACGTACAGAGAGACAGATTGCACCAATATTTTGATAGTTACATCAGGGGGAAATTCTCGAAAAGTCTCGAGTTGGAACGAAGCCGAAACGGAACCGTTGTAGACGTTCGGAACAAAGCAATAATTACTTTATGGTGATGTAATTAGACACATTTCAGCATAGAGACAGATATTTGTTTTTATTCTGTCATACTCGCGACCGATGCGTGCTAAAATATACCCTATTACTCAAGCGGTAAAGTGCTTCGTACCGCGTTTCGTTACCGGTTCGTTAGTGGTTGCGTTTCGGCTCAAAAAATGTTCAAAAATGGCCCCCAGTTTTGCGGCGTAGTTAGGACACTATCCGTCTATCTATCTTATAAATTGTTAAATTTGTTAGTTTCTTTGTAATATTTTAGGCTGTTTTTGCACCAGAAGTGTGCTAGGATATTGCTAGGGATGCGAGTGATATGCAATAATTAGTATATGCATTTTTACCTTTTTACACCCTGTATACATAACAATCACTTAATAATCGTTAACAGAGGCCATTACCGTTATGTTTTTACTCGCCAGAATAAATTCATTTTCAATTTGTTTCGATGTAAATTGAATGTAGCGGGATAGCTATAAATGTATAGTGTGACATAATGGTGGATTCCGACAGTCACACTTAAACCTAAACGTAAAATTAGTCCTACCTGTCCTTTTCTCTCTCAGCCATTTATATTAAGAACGGAGAGAGATAGACCTGACTAAGATTAGGTTAAGGTTTAAGTGTGACTGCCGGACTCGACCCTATGGTATATTATTGCCACGTGATTTTTATGTATTTAGCCGTGTGATGTCGGTAGAGTAGAATAGCACCACCAGAGTAAGAGGCGATCAAGAGTTTCCGGCCCCCTGATTACGTAAAAGCAATAGCAAAGCCGAACCTGCGCGATCGCGATAATTGAGTGTGTGTGTGTGTGCGACACTCAATTGTCGCGATTGCGCGGCTTCAGCTTTGTTATTGCCTTTACGTAATCAGGGGGCGGGAGGTGGGCAGCAGCGTCTCCCGTGGTGATAACATAGTTCGAAAATCACACTGCGGTCACCAACGCCTGCCCAGCGTGGAGACTATAGGCAAAAACGCCCCTATGGGCAGGTGCATTATGGCGTGGCTGGGGGAGGCCTACGTCCAGCAGTGGGTTACAATAGGCTGATGTGTGAATTAAAATAAGTGCAGAAGATGGTTTTTTTAAATTAAATTATATCCTCAACAGCATGTGTTCACATACCACTGGTATTGTGGCCAGCAGTTCATACCATAAAATGCCAAGTCCTTAGCACATACTCGTATCCGAAACCAAAACCATGAGATTAAAGACAGGTAGGTAAGTATGATATGAAGATGATGTACACGTAGATAGGCGTACGTAAGAAACATAACTTTTTGTATAAATAACTGTATAAAATGTACATATTGCACGTAAAGTATGTACGTGAAAATAGGCTACGTGCTTCCTATAAAATAACTTAATATTGTTGTTTACAAGGAACATTAAAAAAAATCTTATAAATTTATTTTTTAAATAAACTGTGCGAGATTTCGGGATGCAGAATAAAAATGTTGAAAATGTACCTAACATTAGGTAGGTACCGGACCTTCTTAAATAATAATTTATTTACATATACATAGTACATAATAATAATGGAACTAAATAAATAGAAAATTTTAGAATTATGCTCAGTTGGTTCAGTAATTTACAAGAACTTATCGGCCGTATTCATCACCCTACTTTAAGTTTACCCCGCAACCAAATTAAACATTAATATCATGCATAAAATGTTCTCAATGTTCAGGTAATGTTTTATTTAGTGAAGTTACGAGTTTGGGACAACATAAAAAATACATTTCGTTGCCAAAATAAGGTGGTCCAGGTGTTCGATGGTCGTAAAAAGTTTTGGCGTAAATCTCATCAATAAACATTTTGTGGTGGCATTAGAAATTATAACTCAATACATTTTCACATTATTATCTAGGGAAATATCGTAGGTTTGGTGGTCGACTCTTACGATACCTATGCACAGAAGATGCATCTATACTGATGTATTCTAGACTAAAATTTCTAATCAAGCGCCGCATCAGCACCAGGGATTAATTTGTCTTCTTGCTTGATATCTCTATATTTTTTCTGTACTTACTCGTTCACATTTGACTGGACGAAACGAAGCTTCGCCTTTCTAGTACTTAGCGAGGAAATTATGCTATACATAGGCCTCTTATAACGGTATACTTAAGCTTATAATAAATTTTATTATATAGGTTGGTTAACAAATATAATTAGTGGTCTATAAAGACCTGAAATGTTGAAGACAAAAGAAATATTTTTCCTGTTTCCTCTTTACACGTTTTAAACAAAGACTACCTACCTAAATTCATTTCTATTTTCAACAGAGGTCTGTGTAAACCTTTATTCTGTTAAAGATAACATTTCAGGTTGTTGACCCTTTATGAAAGGAAGGGAAGTCTCTGGATGTCTGCCAGGACATTATTTAGAACCACTACGAAGAATCTACCTATAAAACAAGAGTCCTGCCGTTATACTAATAGCCTTACATACAGATAGGCACCTCACATAATAGACAAAGATCCTTCGATACACGTGTTACCAGTGTTACTATCAAGGCTTATTTTGCCTTTTAGAAAATAAAGTAGGTAACATTAAAACACCCGTCGCGTCGCTCGGTTTAAGGTACTACACGTGGAGATCCCAAAAATTATATGATATATGAACTACAGGATCTAAAATCATCTATACGAATTATTGAAATCTATGTAGGGGCAAAAGTGGAAAATTAGATGGAAACACCTACGCAAGCGCCTGGCAGTCCAGTTGGTGAATTTGCCAGTATTGTGGGTTTTCTCCTTCGCCAATCCGTACATAAGATAAAAGGGTGGCACTCGCGACGTATCTTGATGACTTTCCTGGTTGACGGCACAATCGGTATGTCGACCGAACAGAGGGAGGTTTAATAATTATAAAATTTTCATCATCACATAAATTCTTTATTTCATTTTAGGTACAATCAATAAACTCAGTTCAGTTTAATTTAGAGTTTTCCCTACAAACTTATGTCCCAGCTACTTTGCATAACAGTTGCATCGACAATAAAATTCAGCTGTAATACACCTGGCTACAAAAAAGCTGTCTTCATTTCTTGAATTTTTTAGTAAATTTAATTAAACACTCAGTTTTATAGTCGGGAATAAAAAGTTCTCTTTAAAATCACGCTGGTCTATTTCAAGATGGAATGGAACTATGCTCTAATCGACAAATATCTTTTTTCTTCTCTTTTAATCTTTAGTAAATGATAGAAAAATCGTTGATTATCATTCTAGATTCTGCTAACTACTTAAATAAGTAATATAAATAATCGTCAGAACCAACGATCACATGCTTAATCATAGGAGTATAATTCAATACTACCCTACCTTAACCTACCCACCTCAAATTATGAGTGAGGCTAAATAATCGTTACTCTTTCGTTCATCATCATAAAATCACTAATTATGGTCGTAACCACCTGATATTTTCGATACATCTATATTTTCATAAAAAAATAACCTTAAACCTAGGGGTAGATTATTCTATCACGTTTTTAATACTTTTCTAGGGTAGGGTTTCAGTGTACAATTTCGAATGTCCCATATAACGAATTTGAATTCGAGATAAAGCTATTTCTCTATTCAAATGTTACCTAAATCTCCCAGGATTTAAATGCCTTAGTGGTACCTATATCTTATCAGAGCTCACCCGGGCAGATAGGTTCGTCTAGCTCAACTCCTTGGGGCCGATACACAAAGGACATGAAGGTCTTAGCTTTATTTAACATTTTGTACTGTTAAACCATTTCATTTTCTATCGTAACGTACCTACCTTGTGAACTATATGATAGCTTAACAAAGTCACTATGTGCGCTTAAATGATTGCCTAATGCATGTTCTTACTTTTTCACGTGATTAACCAAAACTTTATAGCTAGGTATCTACTGGATTCAGCACACTTACAACGCAGTAGAGGTTATTCGGAGAGGCTCATATTCAGCAGTGGACGTCCTACGGTTGAAATTATGAAACAGGGTTCGGAGTATAATGTCCATGAAGATATTATAGGTAAGTCAAAACAGCATTCAAATCCTATTACGGTAAAATATCCGAAAAATCTGTGTGTACGATAATCGTTAGCTTAGAAGTGGACTGTATATTTTAAGAGAATAACATGCTAAACCTTACCCTGGTGTGCCCCCGAAGATCTTTCTTCACGGGAGCGCTCCCTTACCACATTGACCCTTCGCAGCACTTGGTCTTGGTCTCCACACAGGAATTGCATGTATAAATTTAACTACTTCGCAATATTGCTTGCACACAACAAAAGCAATCGGTAATTAATTATTTTGTAAATTAATAAAACAAAGGGACGCTCCAGATAGAATCTTTTTTACTTCAAATTCAAAATTCAAATGTGTATGTGACGTCACGCATGCCAGCTAGGCGAAAGAACTTTGAAAGAGTATTTAATCAAATATACACAAAACATTAAAATTACGCGAATATGCTACACTGTGCATATCCTCCTTAAAGGTAGGTAAATAAACCCACGCAAGTAACCAATACTTTTTCCCGTATCATGTCAGATTTTTTACGGTATGGAAGATACGACATTATGTTCGGTCGTATTTAGCAACCCTTCTCACGCTACCTGCGTCTTTGTTTTGTGGCACGCTCGTGTATACCTTCGCGTCACACGTAACCTAACTTGACAGGTATCTTAATGAAAAGAAAACGTGGTTTGTGGAATGATATCTCCCGTTTGGGCAAATATTGGAAAAGTTTTGTCAGCGTAGGGTACAAAGGAGAAGCGGTTAATTGTATTATTTTGACTCGAAAGTGACATGAAATTATATCTCTACTTAGGTACCAACTTGTGTGACGCTTTGGAGTGCTAATGAACTGCAGATATTAAGATCATTAGACTTCAAGTGTTGACAACATTAAAAGTGTTCGATCTGCGAATTTGATATTGTACCTATTTCAATTGGCCCTAATTTGAAAAATAAAAGCATAATATTTTATTTTAAAGTCGCACTAGCTTCTTGCTCTGTGTCTATTTACATATCACATAGCGCATTACTCCATTACTCCATTTGTTACAAACTGCAGTCCCTAAAATGTAAATTGTGTCTTAAGGCCTAGATGTTAAGAGTTATTGCATGTAGCTTAGTCTATTTAAGTAATTTGGTAACCTGTTTTGCTACTGGGATCTTCCATGGGATCCATGAGGTCATCCTTTGACACCATGTTCAATCGAAGAAGCCGCCCTGAAGGACCACAAATGTCTAGAAGAATGTATGAAGACTTCAGTCGAGACACTTTTGATGATAGAAGAGCTGGGATGCGCGGACCATCTCCATCCAGAAGATATGCTCCATATTAAGTAGATAAACAATATGTCTGCTTATGTTAAGATAAGAAGATTGCTATGCAATCACTGATTTTTTATAGGAAATGTACTATAAATAATGCTTTCAAAGTGATGCAGTTTGTCCACAATTGTTAATTTAATAGTGTCTCTAGTTCTTAATTTGTTATACTAATTACCTGTTTCCATTTTTGCCTCATGTATATCAGCACTTAAGATTCAGTGTATGATATAAAGTCATTTTTATTTTACTGACTAACTGTATCACTCTAGAAAAACATCTTGTAAAGATGTAAAGAATGACTGATGCAATAACTCCTAGACCTTAAGACACAATTTACATTTTAGGGACCGCAGTTTGTAACACCATTATTCCATTCATCCCTATTATCCGTCCTCTCGTTATTCAATCCTAGTACACGCATATCCTCTTTCAGGCAATCCATCCATCACTTCCTAGGTCTACCTGTTTCTCTATAACCATTCACATTCCTGCCCACAACCCACAACGCAGTCTGTATTAACAAGCTTTCCATCCCGTCGCTTTACATGTTGTAGCACATATAAAGATTGGAAGCTTTATAATTTTCCATCTGCAAATACCCTTATTCTCTTTACGACATATCTAATTCCTTTGGGATGGGAACTGATTTACAGGCAAGCTTATACCAAGTGTCGACAAGAATCAAAGGTAGTATATGTATGATTTTCGGAAACTTTCGCCTTTGGGCGCCAGGCAATCCCAGGGATGTTTCCATAGCCTGATCATCTGAAACGTAGGCGAAGCGTCTATGAGTAAATTATTATTCGCCTCAACTTAGATAGGTGTAGGTACCTAGGTTGAGGCGAATTATTTACAATTTCACGCGTACTCAGTTTTTGCATTACCTAGTAAATATTGTTATTACTTAGCATATGGAGTTTGAACGCAAACATAAGTAATTAATTTGAGAAATTTCTTTTCATGAGTAGGTAGGCTAATTCTAAGGAAAATTTCACGTAGATATTAGGATACCTACTTAATATACAAATCATACACGGCTGTGTTCCTAAAAAGGTAAAAGCAATAGCAAAGCCGAAGCAAAGCGATAGCGAAAATTGTAATGTCAAAGTTCCTTTGTAATTTATTTTACGTAATACGAATTTGACAAGCAATCAGCGATTTTTGTACAATTTTCGCTATCGCTTTGCGTTTGCTAGTTAGGTAATAAGGGGGCGGGTTATGCGTTGATCCGTCAATTAGTTGTTCAGAACAAAGCATTTTATATGTACCTCCTACTTATCGTCGTCGTCAGCCTATTACAGTCCACTGCTAGACGTAGGCCTCCCCCAGGGCACGCTTCTGCCATAGAGGGGTTTTGCCCAAGTCGCCACGCTGGGCAGGCCGGTTGGTGACCGCAGCGTGATTTTTGGACTATGTTGTCAGCACGGGAGGCGCTGCTGCCCACCTCTCGGAAAACCTTAACCACCTCCTACTTATAGTATAGATAAATTAACAACAATTAACGAGAATCACTTGACTCTGCGAACTCTTTTCTTCCTCAATGGTGTACCTTTACCGTAAATGTAGGTACCTTTATAAGAACAACAGATATCTCCGAACTGGACAAAACAGGAAAACTCTAAAATAAACATATTTCCAACCGCGCTGGTTGGAACAAACTTTACCAAATAAATTCATTGGGCAAGTTTGAATCCATAAAAGTGTTTTATGTGGGCATTTTCTTAAAATATGCTTAATTTTGGAATTTTAATGAAAAGTAGGCAACTACCCTCGAAGGTTTCTTTAAATTCTTGAGTTTAGTTACCGCGAGTGGATAGGCCAAAAATACAAGAGAACAGACAAATTTGTGTCCGTTCGTCCTTTCGGCATTAGTTGTGCTTTATATACAAGACAAATAATAATGCAAACACCTACTTTAAGACATGTCATCGATCATATTACAAGAAAACAAAATAAATACCCAATTTTCTCGTAAAGTATAGAAAAGCGATACCTACTCGAAGCAGCAGTTTTAAATTACCTACCAAGGATCGTTTTCAGTGAAACGGGAAAAGTCGCGTCTTTGGATAGGTGCTGCGTAGAACGTAAACAAAAACAAAACATGACCTCTATCAATCTTGCATACGAAATTAGAAAATCACATTATGTCAACAGAATAACACGTAGGTAGGTAAATAATATAATGACATGTAGGGTATTCGTACAAGTGTAGAAGGTATAACGGTAGATATGCTATTGCGTTACTTGTGAGTACTATAACCCTTTAATACCCTTTAAAAAATGCACAAATTAAAAAAAAAAAGTCATAACCCCTTTTATTTTTAAGCATAGGTACTCTAAGTTATACAGGATCAACTATACAAACATTTATCGTGAAATACCTATATTGCGTTCAAAAATAAAATACAAAAACTAATAAAGGAACAGTCTTTATTGTTATTTTAGTAGTTAGAATAACAACTAACATCATTTCAATTATAAATCTTAGCATTATAAAAATAATAGAATTATTTATTGATAAAGGAATGAGAATCTTCATGGACATTTTAAACAAATTACAATATAATAAATTTCTTTTAAAATCGGTGAGTTAGAATAGAGCCTCCTAATTTAAGATAATGAAAATTAATGATAATAACAGTATGGTGCAAAATGGAATGGATCTTAGTGTCATCGGTGTTTTTAATAAATGCATTACCTCATAACATATCACCATTAATTAAATTAATACATCTTGCAACATTGCTACAAAATAAACCAATTTTAAAACCAAAATAAAATGTCTTACATAAAAAATAAGGCGAAACAGTGGGCATATTTTTATATGGGGACTGGCACATACATTAAATTGTCCTGTCTATAAATACGTGCTTGATCTATTCTGGCAACTAGACCCCTTTTACAATACAAAAAGATGTAGATGTAATAAACAAAAGAGTCCATGTAATCAGTAATAGTAACATTGGATATATTTAAATTTAGTTCAAGATAAAAACTTGATCGAATAGATGATAGTCGTTGATAGAATAGGAATGTTATTATCTAATATAATCAGAATATTTTCGTATTAACTTTGCTTTGCTGCAAGTAAATAAAATAAGCAAATATTAATGCTTGCCACAAAATTATAGAAATAGAATATGTAAAACCAAATATTTCGCTCAATTTTTACTCAACATGAGTAAAGTAAAATGTTGAAGTCAATTCAACAAACTCAAATATAATAATCATAACAGTATTAAATTGATCTATTCATAAAAAAATATCTAAGTACCTACACACATTCTTATTAAAAACATTCAATAAAGGCACCGTTGGGCTCTGTACAAAAAATATGAAATACACTTGGAAAAATACTTTAAAATAGAATCTCTATGAATACTATCTACCTATTTACACTTAACTTATTTACATGGCACATTATTGGCTTTAATAAAAATCTAGTTCATTTAAATCTAACCCAAATTCACGAAGGCAAGAGTGTAGCGGAGTCACCAATAGCAGGAAATGGCTAATCATTACCTAATGTCAAAATCAAGTCAAAATTCATGGAGTGTTTGTAGGTCGTGCTATACTGCTCACGCTAAAAGTGGTATGAGTTTGTAAAATGGGAGAACCTTATTAATTTTGTTACAGATTTTTTTTGTTCTATAAGTATCTAATAATAGAAAGAGTGTTAAGTATGCTGTTTCTTGCCTTCATGCCTTAAATACACAACTGCTAGGCCTTGTCATAATGCGAAATGCAGAAGCATTTTATCACATTACTTAGAGCTCACGACAAATAAGTTGACCCAAAAAATTATCTTGTATCTTGCTTCTTCTTTTACAAAATTATCTAAGTGTGAGTTGTCAGCACCATGACTTACTTGTCACTTGCTGTACCATCTAGTTGCCTATGATATTAGGTTGCCACAGCGTCCAAGCAAAGTGATATAAATATCTCGCATTAAAATGGCACAGTTTTATCTACCCATAATTAAGTACATAAACACATCATTTACACTATAAATATGTCAATAGACTCTCACATAACACTGGGTACTAAATTCATTTACAAGATTTAAAATATCTGAAATAGCAATATTTTGATAACTGATACATATAAAAAATACATAGTAAATGGCCCCTTTAGTTGCATGTAAATACTAATATTGTATATTATACAGAATGTTTTTTCGTTGCCACCCTTGACGAAGGGTAAGTACGCTATAAGTTTATGCCAAAAAAATGCTGGGAATCGATGTAAATTAAAAAATAATTGCTTGTACGGCCGAAATTTAGTGTCCAGTGTTTATGCTAGTTTTTTTATAGACAGATATTAATTATTTCTCGTGTAAAAATCTTGCTACGCGCGTCTTTGTGCATTTAAGCAAAAAAGGAGTCTATTTACTCAACTTTGGACACTAATATCTTGGGAACCAAACACTTCCCAGGTATGCTTCCATGGAGAAAAATTATCGTGATGATGAGGAGATTCCGTAGTTTTCGGGAACGGTGGCGACCAAAAACATCCTGTATATCAACTGCTTCTATATAATTTAAAGTAATAGCATATTTCATCATAATGGTCCTTTGTGTCGGATCCAGTACATATAGATCCTGAGTGAAATCAATGTTTGTTTTTCACTATCAGCACCGGTATGATGAATTTGGTGAGAGGGAGATGTCTCACTTTTAAACATCATATCCACAGAGCTAAGTAATAACTAGACAAGGCAAGTGTTTCTACTTGGTGTGTAAAAAGGCATTGCAAATCACTTCTATCAGCCCTAATTCCTTCAGTCCTGGTTCGAGAACGAGTGTCTATTCTAATTCTGAAGTCTATTTTTTACATGCAAAGTACATCCATTATCTAGTTATTAATAGCTCTGTGAATTTGACGTTTAAAAGTGAGATATCTCGCTCTCACCAAATTCATCATACCGGTGCTGGTGTTTGATGTATAGTATGCTAACTCACATGTATTTCTACTGTAAATACTTTTTAATGCCTGCTCAGAAATATCTACTAGCTAATACAAGTGAGTGTACATACATTTTAATGTAAAAATATATATTTCTTAAAATATAAGAATATGCATACAAAACCCCAAGCATGCAGGGGTTGTAAATAAATATATGTATCCACCTTCGCTTACATTATCACATTTTCCTATATTATAACAATTCATCAAATTATTTAGTCATAACAGACCAAAACTAGTCAGTGATGAAATTAGCACTCTTTAGCAATACCCATAAATCACAATTTTCACAAGGATGTTCACAGACATAGTATAAAATAGAGTCATAAACAGCCAATTGCAACTACTTTTTTTAACAAAGTCGAAGTAACATAATCTTTATTTTACAAATTCATTAAAATTATATTACCGTTTCTGTAACCGATGGCTTGATACTGGCATTGAAAATAGTCTTTATACACTGTTGCGAGAAAACTTCTACGGCACACACTATGAGACTATTAAACGACTAATAGCGCCTGTCAGCACAATTATAAAAAATCTTAAATGTCAATCGTTAGAACTCAAAGTTTTGAAGCAAGTCGTCGATGGGGTGTCTGTTCTACGTGACTATCGACTGAATGTTTTGACTTTTGCCGTTTTATTCAATCACTGCACTGTCACGAAAATAGTATTAACTTTAACACATTTCAAGCATTAGATAAAATGACACGTCTTTTTAGACGTATCCTCACATCACATAGCACATATTTATGTAGCTCCGTTTATAGTCCGGGAGGTAGCGTTGCATTTTTGATGGTGATTTTAGGCCGATCGATTTTGAGTGCAATTGATAGTTTAGATGAGGACATCAATTGAATTGAGCGTCAGCAGGCGCACTCAGGGTGGGGCGAGTGGGGAGAGAATGTCAAAAAAAAAATCCAAAAATTATTTCTGTTCGTCCGAAAATTTGCACATCAGTAGTTTTAACAATAATAATAATTATAGAAACCGTCAGCTGTGAAGAAAATGGCGGGTTGTACGTCAGCAGGTTATATATACCTATATTAAAAATAATTATTTTCATTTCATTTCCGGTCGAATGAAACTGATACAGGTTATTCTTTATGCTATAAAAATGATAAAAAAAAGCCTCAGCAGATCTATCGATAGGGGTAAAATCGTCAGCAAGGTTAATGCATACTCGGATTGAATACCTGCTCGGCACATATAATCCCCTTGCTGACGATTTTACCCCTATCGATAGATCTGCTGAGGCTTTTTTTTATCATTTTTATAGCATAAAGAATAACCTGTATCAGTTTCATTCGACCGGAAATGAAATGAAAATAATTATTTTTAATATAGGTATATATAACCTGCTGACGTACAACCCGCCATTTTCTTCACAGCTGACGGTTTCTATAATTATTATTCTTGTTAAAACTACTGATGTGCAAATTTTCGGACGAACAGAAATAATTTTTGGATTTATTTTTTTTGACATACTTGAAATTCTCTCCCCACCCTTACTGGAGCTGCTGACGTTCGAGTTACTCAATGACTATCCATGAAAAGTACGTTATGACATTAATCAATCGACCAGAAATTATTTTGTAAAATGCAACGCTACCTCCCGGACTATTAGTTCTTCTAAACCGCGTCCACTAAAAATTTAGTCACTTTTGTCGTTTACTGCAAAATAGTTTTTGATATCTACCCAAAGGTGTCGCTAGTTCATTCACAAATCGTTTTCATCCTTCAATAAAACTTATCCTCTTCCATATCAATGTTAGTTTTATTATTCGGCTGGTTGGAGTGTCGTTTGAGCGTGCCCATAGAGTCATATTCATTGGCTATCGCTTTAGGATACAATTTGGGTGTAGTAACGGAATTACGATTGACATTAATGTTGTTGCTCTTCGATAAGACGAGGCCACTAGCGCCACCGATGCCGGTGAAAGACGGCTGGCGTTTCGCTTTGCGCGGCTGGAAAACGAAACGTTATGAAACAAGCTGTGTTTTATTACATTTTTGATCTATTTAGTTGTTATCATCAGTCGATTGAGATATAGATTTGTAAAACACGAAATACTCTATGCATTTTAATAAAATATTATATAAATAGTTAAATTCTTAAGAAAGTTAAAAATTACATCGAAATAATCTATTCAAACTATTCACAACAAGACTGCTAAGAAATTAGATTTTCGTAACATCCGACCCAAACGTCTAATCTTTACACCTTTTATTAATTGAAGTTTCTGTGATATAATAGCTAAGTATTTCAATTTATTTATTGTACACAGAAAATACATTTCGAACAAAAATTTACAAATATGTATAATGCAATAGATAATAAGGAAATCACTTACCACATCTTTCAGAGGCACCGTGACATAGCTATTCTGTTTGGCTGTAATATAGTGCGGACTGGAAGGCACGCGGGTTTGCTTGCGCCAAGGCATGCGTTTTCCCTTGCGCTGGAGGTATACCACTGCAGCCAGGCAGAGGAGGCAACCTGGTGGCAAGAGGTTGAGGTCAATTGATGATGAAGAAAGGCGAAGGAAATAAATATGGTGGATTGATAATCCATTTGGAAGTGTCATTTTGGTTGTTGAGCTGATGGTCCTGAGTTCAAATCCTGGTAAGAATAATTTTATTAGCCGACTTCAAAAAAAGGAGGAGGTTCTCAATTCGTCTGTATGTATAATATTTTTTATGTACCTATTTTAAAATTAATAGGTGAATATTATATCAACAATCTGTCAACGATACTTTAGATATGCGTTAGTAGTTTGTATACTTCAAATAAGAATCAAGTGAAACTTATTATGAAATAGCTGCTAGTTAAGAATTTTTAAATAACTCGTCTCTAGTAATTATAATTTTCATTAAAAAATTATTTTAAAAAAATGTGGTCAAGATTGTGCCCTTAACCATTTTGTGTAATCCATCCTTGTCAAGGGGAGTGCTAACCTTCTCTCCTTTCAATAGACACGTTTACTGCGAACTGTATTTTGCTTATATACCAAGCTATCACAAAAACTTCACCAGCGTGTTGTAGATTTATTTAAAAAAACTAGATAAATCCCAACAAAACACTAATTTTGTGTATACTTCCCCAAAAGTAACCTATTTATAAAGATAAATCTTAATGCGATTCAAAATCTTAATGCCTATTTTGAGTATTTATAGATGAAAGTTTGAGTTTTTCACAAACGTCACATCACTAACGCCATCTATCGGTGACATAAGCAAATTGCGATGTTTTATTCATTTTGTGGTTCATGGCCTTGGCGTACTTTACTACTACAATTAATTTGTTTTTGTGTTGTTATTTTAATGAAGCCAAAGCCAATCCAAAGCATAACTTGTGTCTATATTGTATACCTACTAGCTGTTACCCGCGACTCCGTCCGCGAGGACCGCATGAAAAACTAAATGTCGAAAACTTCTAATACCTATAAGAATATCTGTACAAAGTTTCATGATGATCGTTTGAGTAATTATCGCGTGAAAGCGTAACAAATATCCCTACTTTCACATTTATAATATTAGAAGAATAGGTAAATACAGGTAAATGGGTATTTTATCCACATTAGTGACAGTAATTGAACTTACCCATAATAAAAGAGGCGACGACACACGCTACGATGGCCCCTACACTAAGGTTTTGTTTGCGATCCATGGTGACAAACGACGCTATTTCTACGTTGCCCGTATACGCTGGCATTGCGTATAATTCTGAAACAAATTTATAAAAACATGTGTTGTGTAAATAGTATGATAAAGCAATTTTCATTGAATTAAATTGTTACTGAAATCTCAGTGCAGAACGTCATCTAACTTCCATAATAAATGCAATCCTGCCCTAAGAGTACATTATCTCGATATTAGAGAACCCAAAAATTGTACTCCTTAACTCTTGTCAGATTCTTCTCAAGTCCTTTGCTCCTACAATAGATAGATAAATAGTTAGCACGCAGTTTCTCACGGATAGGTAAACATCACATTGTTAAATCTCATAAATTTTGATTGCGTGATATGTTACCGAGTGTAAATGGTTCGTGCTAAAGCTTTCATTTCCAAGGATAGCAATGCCGTCATATGGCGGTCATAAAGGAACTTTTTACATGTCGGTACGCTTACATAATCTATCACGTGCCGTTATCCTCGCAACTTTTCATGTGTCTTTTTTCTTTGTCGCCAGATCCTAGAAAACTATAGCATTACCTCCCGAAGCCTATATCTTCCATCACCTATCATTATCGACATCATCATCATCCCCGCAACCTGATCGCATCTTTTCACATGTCTTTTTGCTTTCGGTCGCCTAGAATCCTAGAAAACACCTAGTATTACCCCTCCTGAACGCTTATACCATCTATCACCTACCATTACGGCACCTCCTTCTCGCAATTTTATACATGTCGGCACAGTATTACCCCCGAAGCTTATATCTACCATCACATACCATTATCGACATCATCATCATCATCATCATCCCCGCACGACACCGCCTGTTCACTCGGACCGGTACACGCTTCCCCGACACACTTCCTGTGTCGGGTGCGACGACCTTGTATACAGGGGGACCAGGGGGACCAGATGCTCCATTGTGATGGAGATTGTAATGGTGATTCTGATGGAGAGAAATTACAGGTTAGTGTTTTGTAAATTACCTATAAAGTATGGTATACTAAAAACTACTAAAAGACTAGAAATGTTCGGTATTTCATTTATCTCTGAAAATTACGCTAGTTTTTTAATTGCTATGTAATTTTAACACAGTGATGTCAATCAGCCCCTTACGTAAAAGCAGTAGCAAAGCCGAAGCCGCGCTATCGCGATAATTGAGATTGTGTGTGTGCTTGGGTGAGGTGCGGGGCGCGGGAGGACTCCGAGCGCTCATTGCGCGCACGCACACAAACACAATTATCGCGATCGCGCTGCTTCGGTTTTTTGCTGTTGCGTTTACGTAGTCTACCGGAGCCGGAGAGAACGCTTCTGCGTTCTAACGTGGACTCTTACGACATGCACGAAAGAATATCGCGCTATTACCATAAGTAAACCGCAACCAAAAAACGTTGTTATGTACATTTCGAATCGCGCTAAATTATGACAACGTTTAAAGCAAGACAGACATTGAAAATATCTAAAATGCTGTCTAATAGACGCCAAACCAAAGCTAAACTATATCTAAAAACGTTATTTTGAAAGGTATATACATTTTGGTTATGGTTTAGCTTTGGTTTGGCTGTTCATTTGACAGAGTTTCAGACATTTTTTTATAGACAATACCATCTAATGTTTAGACGTTGTCTAAATTTAGCACGATACAAAATGAGTATAACATAACGTTTTTTGGTTGTGGTTTAGCTTTGGCAAATACGTCAAACTTTTGCGCGATTGCCCTACAGGCCACAACTCACCAGTATCGCAGTAGTTCTTGCACACAGCTGTTTCGACGGCGGCGCCATGACAGTTGTGTCCGGACAGACAGCTGCGTGTGCGCGAGCGTGAGCCGACCGCGCCGCACGACGCCGCACATGACGACCACTCGCTCCAGCACGACCACTCACCTGCGATACGTTATACAGGATATTTTTTCGTCGCCACCCTTAACGAAGGGTACGTACTCTATTAGCCGGTTGCACCAAAATCAATGTTCATTTACGAATTCAGTTTTACGTATTACGTTTACTATTCCGACGAATTCGTAAATGTGCGTTGCATCAATTAAAAAATCAGTGTATCCGTAAAATTAATATAAAACACTATATACGTCAAAATCTTTATACTTTTTACGATATAAGCAGGGTTTAGCTCCGTAAAAAGGAACCGGTTTAAAAGTAAATCGTCTGAACCGTGGAACACAACTTTTTACATTATACGTCTACTTTAAGTTACTTTTTACGAATTCGTAACATGAAACTTGTGGTGCAACTGGGCATATGTGTGTGTCCAGTGTTTACGCTAGTTTTTTCATAGACCGATCTTAATTTATTTCTCGTGAAAAAATCTTGTTACGCGCGTCTATGTGCATTTATGCAGAAAAACGCAGTCTATTTACTCAAATTTGGACCCTAATAATAACTAGACACTTCCCAAGTATGCTTCCATAGAGAAAAATGATCGTGACGATGTCCTCATCTCCTGATTCCGTAGGTTTCGGGAACTTTGATGACCGAAAATCATCCTGTATATAAGGTCTAAGACCATTTAAGTTAGCAATGAAGAATATGTGTCTGACACGAAAACAGATTTTTTTATATTTACCATTCGAAATATACAAAGACTCCGCCTTAAGCCTCGACCAAACCGGATGCGTATGCGTAGACGTAAGCGTGACAGCAAGCTGAGTGTCCTGCCTGTTTTATACAGTTCCATAGATTACAACTCGTGGTACGTACACGTCTATGCTTACATCTACGCATACGTGTACGAATTCGCATCCGGTGTGTGTGATCATGGAGAAGAAATAAAAGAGGAGCAGCGGCTAAGTATATTTTTTTCATACAAAAATAGTGTGCCGCTGAATGGGGGTGAAGTGTGGGACGAGGGGAGCATCCTAACACTGTAGCCCTGCCCATTTACATAGAAACCACTTTGTACTGACTAGCCAAACTACTTGCATAAGAGTGTTTTACAGCTACTGCGTTAGACACAATGACCCTGAAGCTCCGCCCCTATCGTGACATTATGGCCTCACGATTGCTACACGACTCAGTTCATAGTCCCACCTCCTCTTTTATACCTTCTCCATGGGTGTGATCGAGGCTTAAATTGAACAATGGAGACTTAACTTTAACTTTAATTCCGCCAAATCGATACCACAATCACACTTAAACGTAAACCTAATCTTAGTCAGGTCTATTTCTCTATTCTTAACATAAATGGCTGAGGGAGAAAAGGACAGGTAAGACAAATTTTACGTTAAGTTTAGGTTTAAGTGTGACTGCCGGAATCGACCATAATTTTTACTTAAAACTATACACAAACACATTATTACCTTCATACTCTCCCAAATTTACCGGACAGGTTATATATTTCACACTACTTACCCTCAGCCATCTTATTCTGCGTATTACAGCCATGTCTGCCGCACGGCGATCTCGCTCCCACTTGCGAGCTTATAGGTGTGTTAGAGCAGGACCCCTCAGATGTACAATAACGCTCCTCTTCACGCGCCAGAGATAGCTGACGAAATTAGTTATGTCATCATCATCATCATTTACAGCCCTGAGAAGTCCACTGTTGGATATAGGCCTCCCCCAACAACCTCCACTCCGACCGGTCGGAAGCAGCATCCAACCGACGCCCGCAACCCCAGGTCATCAGTCCACCTCGCGGGTGGCCTTACGCTGCGCTTGCCGATACGTGGTATCCACTAGAACTTTCCGACTCCATTCACGAGCGCCAGATGTCGGTGATCTTTGTAGATCTCCTCATTTCTGATTCGATCACGCGAGAGATCCCAAGCATAGCTCTCTCCAGATCCTTAATTATTTATGTTTTTTACTTATATTACATTTATATTTTTTTTTAATTAAGAATATTCAGTTACACATCAAAACAGCTTAAACTTTATTGTTGATACTTACTTTTAGTTGTTCAGACGAAGGAGCTTTGCACAGGAACTTGAATCTTTTCTCGGTGTAACTGCCGTCTGTTGCGTTTCCTGGAAATTTTATTCTAATAAATATTTTATGTTATACAGTATGCATAGATGGACACCTGAGGGAAGAAAAAATAAGATTTACTGCCCTTGTAATCAGCGCCCTCATTTTAGGGTTGGACTGGACAGAATCAGCCCTACACTTAGCAATAGAGTAGTCTTTATTACCTTACCAAGCACCAGAGAGGATTTCTTCAGATCTCTTAAGGCACAAGCAGCGTCCAGCCTTGCAAACATTACAAAGCCTCATATCGCACTTGGAGCAGTCACAATAACAGCTTCCATGTTGGCCCCTCACATTAAAAAATAAGTATTTTGGTACCATAAAGGTTACTTATCAATTAAATATATACGAATCTCTCAATTAACTCACCAGGCACCTGCACCCAAGGCGTCCAAGCAGCAGCTTTCTTAACATCACAAGGCTTCATATCGCAGATCTCTCTATCAGTCTTGGACCCGTCGCAGTCTGCCCCGCCGTGCGCCGGCGCCGGGTTGTTGCAGACTCGGCGACGCTCGCGCCAGCCTGCTGCCGGCCCGCAGCCCGGCCCGCCGGCGCCGGCACATGTCGACCACGGACCCCAGGCTGACCAACCGCCGTCTATTGGGGCTAGCAGTGGATCTGTGGAGTTAGGTTACAGTTAGGTTAGGTTGCGCTTTTGGATTTGGGGTTGATGGTGACGGGGGTGGTAACGGGAGATTTGGGGGTCGGTGAGGCATCGGGGGAATTGGGGGCATATTAACGGGACGGGGTTGCGGGACAGGGATAGGAGAACGGTGGAGTGGTGACTTGGGGGGACGATAAGGGGGACCTAGGTGACAGTGAAGGTGGCTCGAAGGACGGTAAGGGAAGGATTTAGAAAAAGTAATTCGCTCGCGGCGGCTCTGTGTGTGTCCGTACCGGCGCAGGGCGGCAGCGAGCAGAACACATGCTGCGCGGCCAGACCGACGCAGGCACGACCGGCCCCGCGCGGTGCAGGCGCGGCGCACGCTCGACGCCGGGACTTGGCCCCGATGCCGCACGTGGCTGAGCACGCGGACCAGGCGGACCACGCCGTCCAGCCGCCGTGGACGGTGCAGTTGCTCACGGATATGCTGGCGCCTGAAAACGATAGGAAAGGATTAGGTAGAGAATCATATTTTTTCAAAAGATGTAATGTCAGTTGTCGCAGGCGCAGCGCCGACACAGACACAAGTCGGGCCGGTCCCCGTACGTATTTCACTCTACCTTTGCATGGGGCCCCGCCGTGCGCCGGCGCCGGGTTGTCGCAGGCGCGGCGCCGACACAGACACAGATCGGGCTCCTCCCCGTACGCGCTGTTCGTACTGCCGTGCTGCATGCAATCCTCCCATGCCGACCACGCCGACCAGCCGCCGTCCACTGATATCAAACGTTATAACACATTAACTGAGTGTCACAAAAGGGATATGTTTACGCATTCACTGCCGGCGACTACGTGTTTGTTCTTCTTAACTCTCTGGAGGTGCTGCCGACTTGTATAGACTTGCCTCTAACGAAACCTACTCACAGACAAGGAGTGGTGCTATTCTACTTTGCCGAAACGGTAAATACGGTACTTATTCCTATTTTCTATATTGTAAAGTGCGAAAGTTTGTGAGAATTAATGTGTGTATGTTTGTTACTCTTTCACGCAAAAACTAAAATAATAATACTTATGTAAAATGTTTGAAACGAATATACAACAAACCTTTAGCCTGATTGACCCCACAAGCCAGCGTATTCTGCTCCACACTATGCTCGTTCCATCGATTGGTCGCCTTAAGGCACACTTCCCCCAGCGAGTCCCACACACAGTGAGGGTCGGCAGCTCCCACACATGCCGCCCGGGACTGGTAGCCGGCACAGCGCGCCGCGGACAGGCGGACTACTGATGTGTCTGTGCCGATGTATACTGACATCTGTTGGGGAATTAAGCTGGTTGACTTTGGTTGTTAATCATCACTACACAATAATAAATCCCCGTATTCATGGTAAACATTTGTTTAGCAACAAACGTTTACACTCGCCGGGAGTCAAGTCTGCAACTTGGCGTCACCAATGGCGTGATCAACTCCGCAACACAAGCGTTGCCCGCAACATGTTGACAGCAACTCGGCAACATGTTTATGCAACCATGTTGCTAAACAAAAAGTTTACCATGAATACGGGGCTTTAAACAAAGTCGCTTCCCGCAGTCTGACTGTCCCTATGTATGCCATGAATATTGATGCGGTTTTTTTTTTAAATAGAAATAGTTATTAAAGAGAAAGGGTTATAGTATTGCACCCTTGCAAAGCCGGAGCAGGTCGCTAGTACATTCATACAAGCTTACAATTTACACACAAATGGACTAGAAAAGAGAATTATACGAGTATGTATGTTCTAGGAATTAACTTAATTAGAATAAATATTAACAAAAGTACGTTAATCTGAGAAAGAACGCTTTAACCTAAAACGTTACCACTATAACTATCAAAACAAAAAAAAATACTCACAGTATCCTTAACAAACTGCATTGACATAACTCTGTGCCCGCCATCCTTATCCCTTAATCTCCATATTTGCAGTAAACAGGCTCCATCTAACCCTGGCCTTATCGACAACTTCAGCACATCACTATTATCCGTAGCGACGTACAACACGTACTGTTTATCGACACCTTTGGCCGAGGTTACGTCACTAGTGACTAGGGTGAAACGTTCCGAGTTTAGTTTGTATACCGGCTCGCCTGATATAGGTTCGATTGGTTCGTACATTAGGTAATAACGGTCGTAGCCTTTTAGCTGTTGCGGTCTGAAATAAAAAAAATAAACAGGTTATTACGTTAAATAATGCTAAAATATAGAAACAACTGTAGGTAGAGTACGTTTTATAGAATAACTTCTATGCCTGATTTCGGAACCTACATTTTCATGCAGATACACAGATAATGTAACTAATACACATAGAAACTAGCGCCATCATCAAAGGAACTATTTGGTAAAACAGAATCTACAGTAGCTAACCAATAAACACCCACTTTTGAACATTCATCCTAGTCCCATGTAGTAATGGGTGAGCCTACTGCCGTTTTTGAAGCAAAACATAATTTACCTGTTATCCAGCTGGCATTGAAAATGGTCTTTGGCCTCATTTGAAGGCATGCTCGGTGCCCACATAGAGGTGGAAGTCCTCTGTACTTTGTACGGGCCGTCGAAAGATGCCTGTATGTCTGACATGTTGTAGATACAGATGGCGCTGCCTGCTATGCTGTTTCTGTGAAAGTTTATGTAATATTAAATGACTATAGAAAAATACAACCTAAATTGGATGATGATGCATTCGGTTTTCCTTGATCTATGTTCAAAACTAACGCCACTTTCAACATGGTCTATCAGTTACCTGGACTAATGGAAAGTCAGTGTTCTAAACCTATAGATTACAAAATGATGTTTTTTTGAAAAGTTCGCATAGTAGCCTATTAACATTTCGCGACCGGTTGTTGCAACAGTCGCAAGGTACAATATCTGCTTATCACAGCGCTACCTACTGGGTACAATTTACAAGAAACTGTAAGTTGGGTTAGACAGTTTTAATTATATGGCTTTAGTGAGACTACCTTGATAACAATAACATCTATCTATCTTCTATTATAGCTAATATGTCATAAAAATATTTTATAAACATGTCCTGACTGATTCAGCAACGCCGAGGCAAAACTACTAAAGCTAAAAAGATACGTGATACATGTTTGGACCGTGGCTTCCTTTTGTGACGTATCTGTCCACAGAAAACGGAACAGGAATTCTAAAGTTTACTTCGAAGTCATAGGCGAATGCCACTTGATATAAAAACTTCACAATATTTTACTCACGTAGGCGTAGTAAAAGTGGCGATCAAAATCTTGTCATTATCCAAATACTGCACACTTTGCACCTCGTCGTAGTAGAAAGGCACATCGCCGGGCACAGAGCACGTCAGCCTGGCCTTGAGGAACGTACTCCAGTTGTCCAGGCTACGGTGGCTTACGTACTCGTTCTTGCACACTCGGGCTATACGGGAATACACCGCCTGTACAAGACATAACAATTGTTAATAGTTTTGTGGAACTGTAATCTAGAAATAAGTTTCATAATAATAAACAAATAGTTATTATTAATATGTACAGATTTTGTTTTATTTAGCATATTGATTGAAATTCGAAATAACAAGTTTGTTTTCAAGATTCTATGAGCATTCTTTGTTAAACAATTCTTCATACTATTTTCTGGAAATTAAACGTGATTTCGAGTCTCAAATTTTGCGTAATTTTCATAGCATTTCATACATACAACATACCCCTTCTGTTGCAGCCTGTATGGTTCTGAACTGGGGTAGCTAGAACTGGATCACATAGGAGATCCCACAGCCACGGTTAGCATAGAGGGGTCAAACGTTATTGATCAGTGACAAGTTTCTATCTTATGAGCGAGAACGCCCCTAAATTCCTTAGTCGACTCTTACGACATGCGCGGAAGGAGATGCAGCTTATGTTTTTTATTGAAGCCCCATGTCAGATGTAAGTCATTTAAGTCATTGCAGTAGGACTCACAATTGCAATAAATTTTTGATTCTAACCCTACCCAGGCATGACGTAGATTTGAGACCTCTAGACTCGTATGTCAATTTAGATTAACCTCTAAATTACCTTTCCGCAATTCATATACTCGACAGCAACCTCCCTAAAGACAAAGTAGACGAAGGTATCATCCTCGAAGCTGCCCACAAACTGAGGTTCGTTCAGCCAGTTCAGATCGTATTGCTGCGTACGGAGGATGCCTATGTTCGGTATGGCTGCTCCACGACTCCTAGAATAAATGGCATAATTTAAAAACAAAGTTCTTACATAATATCGACCAAGTGCGGTTTGGTTCTTGAGAGAATACTTCCTTTGAACGATGGCGTTAGTTATTATCATGGAGAAGAAATAAAAGAGGAGTAGCTAAGTATATTTTCATACAAAAATAGTGTGCCGCTGAGCGGGGGTGAAATATGGGACGAGGGGAGCATCCTAACACTGTAGCCCTGTTCTATTTACATAGAAACCACTTTGTAGTGACTAGTCAAACTACTTGCATAAGTGTGTGGTTACAGCTACTGCGTTACACACACTGGCCCTGAAGCTCCGCCCCTATCATGACGTCATGGCCTCACGATTGCCACACGACTCAGTTCATAGTCCCACCTCCTCTTTTATATCTTATCCATGGTTATTATGTACATGATTACATTATCAGTGTCGCTACATACAAAATTGTTCCGAAATTGAGGCGACGAATAGATTTTAATCAAACTTGGCTGTAATGTAGTTTATACATTAGATACACTGGGGTCTACACGTACCAAAAACATGTAAAATGTTGCCAATTCGAGAAAAGGTATGTAGTGCCCTTGCGGTTTGTTTTTGGCTCGTCTTGGCGAGACATTACCGTCATTCCAGATAAACTACCTACCTATACATACGTATATCCTTCACACGGATGAAGTCTAGAGCGTCCACCATATCATTTGCCAACATAATTATGCATGGCAAATTAGGATAGGTAGCAATATAGTCATTAAAGAGCTCCTTTATAACTCTATCAAGTCGTTTATAGATCGTGCTACTTTCTTCCGACGCTCTAGCAAAATGTGTTCCCCTATAGGTCACTAGCGGTCGCCTGCGAATTTGTTCACGAGAACTTTATAGCCTATGTGTTATTCTGATGTCTATGCTATATACCAGGCAAGTTTCATCATAATCCGTTCAGTAACAAACATACACACGCATAGATCCATCCTGTCAAACTTTCGCATTCATAATATTAGTAGCATTGTATTGCATAGTCTATAAACAGTATTTAAAGTTTATTAAAACCCTGTTTAATACTATTACAGTACTTATAGAACTAGTTATCGAAGGTCGTAAGACCGGCTATGTAGTAGGGTAATATAATATATTGAATCATGTACTTATAAGACGGTTTTCGCATCCTGTTCGAGGCTTATTGTGATTCATCTAGTGCTAGAAAGTGATTAAATACGACATAGAAACCAGCATAATCGGGCTTTAAGTGTGACTTCCAATAGTTTGGTTACGAATGGCGGGTTAATAGCCTTATATAGTTAGGTATGTAGTTACTTTTACTTATAGCTAAGACTTCTGTGTGTATGTATTCTAGTAAAGCCCCACATCAGCATAGGAAGTGTATATTAACGAGCCAAATAGTACCTACTTACTTACTGGGTTTCTATGTTTCTACCATTATGTCTTGTTTCATGGTTGCTATTGTATCTGTGTATGTAGGTAACCCTCACAAATTACGTGAATAACGTGCTTACTTGCCCACACTGTGCGAGGCAGTTCGTCGCAAGGATTGGGTATTTTAGCCATATTCGTGCACATGCACTTCAAGATTAGGAGTTGAGTGGTCGCCATGGCCAGTGGTCGGAGAGATCATCATGTAATCCTCAAAAGAAAAACCTAAGTATTATATTCTATTGTACTTACTTGGTAATAGCAGTATCAGAGCTGGTGAAATCAGTGGGCGTGCCGGCGTAGTATTCCCCGGTACTGGTCAGAATCGCCGTCACGTTGGAGTGAGGGTTGTACGGACAGTTGGCGATACCCGTCACTGTGTCCATCACCGTGTTGATTGACTCCACCTGGAATTAGGTACATGGGTTTATATGAAAACGTACTGACATTACGAGGATAGCGAAACAAGTAAACTCTTCAGGTGAAATCTTATGTTTAGATGTTTATTTTATTACATATACCTACACAAGGATGTACTACCACAATGGTGTAGCCAGAACTGCAGGATCATAAAGGAGATCATCATCATCATCATCATCATCATCATGATCCTATAGTACACGAAGTACTAATATTTATCAAAATCAATACAACAAGACCGAATATATCTTAACAAACAATGACAACATTATGTATGTCGTAAGAGTCGACTAAAGAACTCAGTGGTGTTCCATCAGGCGATGAGCTAGCAACTTGTCACTAATCGTTAACATCTGACCCCGCAATGTAAATGCTGAATAATTTCTTTCTTTTTTTTTTTAATGTAAAACGTAGCTGTAAGGATATCTTTCGTGATCCTGCAGCTATTGCTTTGCTACCCCATTTTGGGAACACAGCCGTATATGTATTTATGTATGTAAACAATGACAACGAATATGTTACACTCATTACAATAAGTGAACACGACCTACTTCTTAATGGGAATGTACCAGATTCGTTGACAATGATGAACGAACCAATAACAAAATGTTAAACGTACCAATTGACGAAATGAGATAGAATCACTTTAAAACACATTTCTGGACCAAGTGTGAATTTAGAATTTATAATCACTGACACTTTATGTCGTGTTCTTTGACCGTGACATGTGTATTGTATTTTTCGAGTGACATGCGTCATAATAATAATGTGCTACTCTGGCTACTCCTAAAATTATTTAAAATGACACGTCCATCTTTGGTGTCTATTTTGTACAATGACATCTCTTTTGATTTATTCAGATGTCAAAAAGTCAATCTTACGCATACTTTTACAAGATTTTATGGGAACAATAGGGTATATAATTATATTAATTATTATATTCAATCCATGTTTCTCTTGTATGCTAATCTACATAGAACCATCCCCTTTTTATTTCCGCTGATTTGTTGTACTCGAACGAGTACCTATGGCAAGTGAGCTAGTACTCGTAAACTTTTCCCATTTACCGAAATGATAAACAGACGTTGTCTTAGGTCAAAATAGACAGATAAAACTTTACTCAATTAGCTGTATTTTATTTTGGTACCAAATAAGTTACATAGTAAACGAAACGAATGCCCGATACATCTTTTATGCGACCATAAGGTTGCCTTGTCTTATCTATTCAACATGACGGGATATCCTCACCTCTCTCCACGTGCAGACTGGGCTAAACGCATTGGTCCCACAAGCGAACAGCTTGTGTCCGTAAGAGAGCAGCACTTTGATGTAGTTGTGGCAGTCCTCCTCCGTCTGGCCCTTGTTCTGACACATCTGGATGGTCTCGCTGGGCGCAGGCCAGGGGGACCGCTCGAGGACTCGGAGACCACGTAGTGAGAGCCGGTATAGAGCATCTCTGGGAATAAATGGAATAAGTTAGAAAGAATAGATGGATAAGATGTAGTTAGAAGATTGGTATTGCTGGCTGCTGAGTCATACAAGACTTGGGTTCATTTGGGTTGTTAGCTTATCGTTTGAGAGAACGCCCGAGTAACTTAATTATCCGACTCCTACGACATGCACGGAAGGACATATTATGTGTACCTATGATGATTATAATTAAATTCTAGCACTGGATATTCATAAATATGTCTAAAGAATTACGCAATATATAAATCGTTACGAGTAGTGGCGCTAAGTCTCATTCATCAGATCCTTATCGATAAACGTATCAATATTCATTAGGCAAATCTCGTTTCAAGATAATTATGACATTTTGAGTCCAGTTTAAAGTTTTTTGTTCTTATATTGGTACAAGTTATCAATCTAGTATACTAACTAACGGCATTTACAGGTAGGAAAAACGATGTGCTGCGCTTGCGCAGGTCAGCGGGTCGAATCTAGTGCTTTTGAATGCATGCTCAGAGTTTGTTCCGGCTTTATAGTAACAGTAAGGTGGCCTGTTTGTATGTTGGATTCAATCTAGGAGGTCTGTGTTTCTGTACCTAGGTACTAATTGATAGGAGACAGAAATAAGTAATGCTGTTCTAAATCCATCTAATATTATAAACACGAAAGTTTGTGAGGATGTAATGTATGTAAGTAAGGATGTTTGTTGCTCTTTCATGCAAAAACGACTTAAAAGGTAATATAGCTTACATATCAGAATACCTACAATTTATCCCAGTAAAATATTTTTATGCCGGATAATTTCGACATTTTGTCGTCCAGTCTGCAGTCCACGCGGACGGAGTCGCGGGCGTCCACTAGTAGTGAAGTATTTAAGTGAAGCTATGTGAAGCAGAGAAAATTTTATCGTCCAAAACTTTTATTGATCTAAGGCTAGAAATCGAATCTGTGTATAAATGTCTGTTATAAATGCAGGTTTGTTACTTTGTTATGAATACGATAAGAAAGAGCAAAGCTAAGCTGCTGTCTTGTCCAGACGCTAACTTAGCGATTTTATGCTTGAGAAGAAACAATACAAGTTAGACTGGCTAAATCACGGACTTACTGCTTTCCCCATTGATGACAGATAACATCTCGTACCTTCAGAGTCGGAACCGTGAAGTAAACGAGAAATCTACTATACGATTATGTAAATAACGTATATTTAAATAACATAGGTGCCAGCAAAACTTCTAATTTTCTTCTTTCCAAAAAAGTGATGGTTATGTAAAACTTTGACATTACATAAATTTAGTGGACGCCCGTTGCTAGAACAGACAAGACCTTTGTAATAAACGCACCTCTAGTACTCTAATGATTTATATCACTGAAATCCTATTATAGATATTGACAACAACTGAACAGGTCCTGCATTCAAAACGTCTTTCTCTCAAGAACCTAAAGATAAATGACCTCTGTAGTCGCATAAATAAATCCTTAGCATTATCTCAACAGCACAATTACAATACACATGAAACCTTATCCTAAGTACTAACAATATCAAATTACCTATCGAGTCTAACCGATATAACGCTGCAAGGCAATCGATAGGCCATGGAAACGAACGATTATTTATTCCAATGCATGTACTCAGTCATAGTACTCACATAGGTATAAGGAGAATAGTACTTTTACTTAGATACTAGATCCGTGCAATAAAGTTTTATGAGCTACATTGAGGGGTCGCCCACCTTTTGAACTTCCGAATAGTGACGCCTGATACAATTAAATATTTTAGGAGCTAAGCAAATCTTCACTTGCCTATGTGGCTGGTTTGGCAATAATTACTAAGATGCTTTTGCCTAATATAATTATTGTGTTTGCAGAATCCTACTAATATTATAAACGCGAAAGTTTGTGTGAAAGGATGTATGTAAGTACGTTTGATGCTCTTTCACGCAAAAACTACTGAATGGATTTTGATGAAACTTCACAATAATATAGCTTACATATCAGAATAACACATAGGCTACAATTCATTATCCCGGGAAAATATTTAGTATTACCCAGCATGGCCTGTTCATCTATACTCCATAGATACGTAGAAATGACAAAACACTGGTCTACTACTCCTCTTATACTATAGTCAACTGCGTAGCTTGTGAAAGGATAGAAGTAAACGCTTGAGTACATGTTAATTTAATTCGGTAATTAAATAAGTTGTTAATTGCGATTACGACAGACGACATTGCACGGTATGCTGCCTTTGGCGACCGAGTTGAAAGTTTGTCTTTAAATTAAGTAAAATTTTGCTTCATGATGACTTTAAATTAATCTGAGGGCCAATTTTTCCAAACGTTAGATAGCCTATCTGAAAAATAAAGTTGATGCTGTCTCTATCATGATCAAGTTTTAGAGAAAGACAGCATCAACTTTATTCTTCTGATAGGCTATCTGACGTTTGGAAAAATCGGCCCTACGACAAAAATAAGATGTCGAATGTAAGACTTTTATTATTTGAAAGAACAGAAAATATCAGAACGGACATATAAAGCGCTCAGCAAACATAAAGTGAAGCACACGATAAATGGTCATATAAAGTAGATTTTGAGTAGATAAACGCGTTTCCTTCATACTCGGCTAAGACTAAAATCACTTGAACAAACATATTTAATAGCTCGAGTATTGACATTACTTAGCAAACATTCCATTACCCCAGAAAGCAATAATGTTACAACTCAAAATATAACGTTTTCGGATAACCTCTATCGAAAATGTTATAAAGACCAGTTTCCGTCTGAAAATAACGTTGACTCTAAAAGCTTGTAAAGGCATTTCTTTGAATCGCCGCTTTTAATTTACATTGGTGATCTAAATCCGTAATAATCATGCATAACAGTATTTCCAAAGCGTAAAGTTCTTTGTCGAAACTGGTTTGCCTTCGCACAGAAGACGTCTTTAGAATGACATTGTGTATCTTTAGTTGTATAGGTTTTTAGTGGTTTTTAGGTGACGGATGGAACAGTGTGCTTTATCGCTTTATCACATGTGAAAATCAATAATTACAGGGAACCACTGAATAATTAATTAATTAGTTACATTTTTTCTATCAATACAAATTACTCTTTACACTATTTTGACCATAATAAAATAGGTCAGATGTATCAAATACATAACTTAGATATTGGCCATTATGTTCGTTCCTTAAAAACACTTTTTGTTAAAAGCACGTCTCAAATTTCAATATAACTTATGCACTGTAAATATTATAGGTGCTTTACAATGTTGAACACAATTTTCGCACGTACTCGTTAAGGATAACAAGGATAATTTACTAAGCGTGAGTTCTTAAAAATATTTTCCAATAACTCTTTTGTAATGCTGCATATTTATTGCAAGCAAAGCCAAATAACAATATATACTTTAGCAAGCTAATGTTTTAGGCGGTATTTATTTAGTCACGTTCACACCGAATAAACCGGTAAATAGGTCTTGGACACACAAATATTTATAAAGTTTTAATTTATTGGTAATGGTAACTAGTGGCACGCCCTTAATAGACTATAAACAAATAAGATGACGTGTTTATAGGTAGACGCGGGGTTTCATAATAAAATCGTTATAAAAAGTGGCACCAGTAAATCTATACAGGGTGTAACAGAAAGGGTATGTTAAGCGAAAAGCTGTATAAATAGCCCACTATAGAGAACCTATTTCCAAAATTTGAGACTCGAAATCACATTTTTATTTTTCAAGATTGTATGAAAATTCCTGAGATATTTAAAAATTCCCCATACTATCGGGAAAAATAAACATGTGATTTCGGATCTCAAATTTTGTGGATAGGTTCTCTATAGTGGGCTATTTATATAGCTTTTCGCTTAACATACCCTTTTTGTTACACCCTGTATAAACGTAATAACTGCATTACATCAGATTTTTAAACTTGAATCTTATGTAGTTGCCATAAGACTCGACTTTGTTTGTATCAATTTATTACAATAGATGCCCAGCCATACATTTGAGCAGCTATTTGTCGAGCCGTTATAGTTCATCTAAGATGATAGGTGACAAAATATAAATGGGGGTAAATGTATGATAACCATATTGCAAGTAAGTATTTATGGTTATGCAAAGAAAAAGAACGAAAAAATTATCAAATTACTTCGGTTACCTCATTCCGGTTGTTTATTTTTACCATGTTTAGAAAATATATTTTTTATCGTTACTTTAAATGATTGATAATTATTATACGTAGGATGGTAGAGTGCATGCAACCACGCACTAAGGTATCCATTACGCAATTACCACAATGCCATTCGTAACTACGATATTTTCATCATTTTCATTCTAGCCACCCACAGACACGCCTACATCCGTCAAAAACCTCCGCTAATAGGGTATATTATGGCAATAGAAATTAATATGGAACGAGGCACGCAAACGTAAGGTACCCACGTAAATTATAGTTTTTTCTCTAGTGATTTTCTTGTTTCCAGATTGCAGCACGAAGGGACTTACTTAATTATGAGAACTCATGTAAACGTAATAGACATGTACCTTTAAAAATTTTACGAATCAGATTACAAGTTTAAAATAACATAATATATATATAACAAACAAACAAAATAACATAAAGACACACTCTAACCTAAACGTAAAATTAGTCCCACCTGCCCCTTTCTCTCTCAGCCATTTATGTTAAGAACAGAATGGGATAGACCTTAGATGAAAACAAAATAGCGGAAGAGTCAACTAGAAATTAGGCATGTTACACAACTACACGCACGAACACACACACAGCTGTAATTGTATTTAACGTTGTACACTACTGAGCGATAGAGACAAACCTATTTATTTCGACAGTAGCGCGAGCGAGACAAGCGCGTTTCCATAGAGCATCATCGGAATAATTTCGGGTTGAGTCGTGTCAGCTCGTGTCCCAGACAATAACTATGGTAAGAAGCTACTGCAAAAACGAAATACAGAGGGCGCATTCGCACACGCACGGCACGTGTTTGCTTATTTAACTTGTCGCACATAGATGTATCATATATTTTTATCTCGCTCTGCAAAATGGCGATCAAAACAATAAGTGAATTTACAATTATTAACCTAAGAATTTAAAGTTTTCGTGTACTTATGCGTGAAAAGTGATTCCAAGTGATTTGTTTTTTTTTTTGAGTGATTAGTACAACGCACAAAAGCACATGAAGGCATTTTGATAACTTTTAACCCGCTTAAAATAAAAAAAGAATTTCTTCCGTCACACGAGCGCGCTATTGTTACTCTCAACTGCAAATGAGTAAAATCAGGCGACGTTGGCCTAATTTAAACGGTCCACGCGCTGGTGACGAGTCACCTATCTTCTATTTTGTTTTCATCTAAGAACCTGACTGAAATTAAGTTTACGTTTAAATGACGGTCAGAATCGACAATCAGATAACAAATAGAGGTGTTTGTACCTACTATGTGCTATTAATAAACAATTCTAATAATAATTAACCATATCTAGTTCGTCGAAACCGTTATAAACCTGTTCCATATTCCAAGTTGTGATAACCAACACTATCTTATATCATAAGTTGACAAGTAAAGCAGGTGAATGACTCAAGCTGCTTGTATATTTTAGGGTTGACAACCAGTTAAAAACAAATACAGTTTCCACACTACATTATAATGTATACGCGGCTTTCTCGAAATTGGGTATCCAGAACTGCAGGATTATAAAGGAGATCGTGGCCGGCCACGTTTAGCATTGTATACCTATATGTCACTGCCTTATACAGTGTCAATGCCTACAAATATAAATAATAAACTATTTAAAATTGAGCTTTGTACTAATATATGTTTTATATCTTAGAGTTTCCACATACTCTTATAAATAAACGATGACTGTTTCTACGTGTCTGCTATCAAAATCGCGATTATCTATCTATAATTTAATTATTATAAGTAAATAATCGCACTGAAATGGAAATTGCATTGCTAGCAACAGTGAACTAACTCTTCTTTGACATAAAATGTGTACCTATATTCCCTATACATAAAATAAAATACTACATCAGCACCTACAAACATAAGTAAACAATTACAAACTATTTTAAATTGAGCTTTGTACTAATATATTATGTTAAGTACACTCTAAAATCTGACACGCTAGATTCTGTAGTTTTCTGGAGTATAGCTTAGTAATCCACGAGTTGTTAAAAGCTTAGTACGTTAGCACAGTGGATCGTTGTGTACAGATCTTTATTAGGTCGTGCCTACAAACTGTTATCAGCATTAAAATAATATTAAGATAAATCTGTATATCAGACAAGATTTATAGTTATTTCCACCGAAATGTGTAAGTAAAGAAGCAACGAATAGATGATAAACAGACGCTTTTAAAGCAGTAGTTAACCTCAAATTATTAAGTATGGGTGTTGATAAAAACGAAATATAAAGCTATTAAGAAGCTATATTGTTTTTTATTTATTTATTATTAACATGTAAAATCCCATTTACTTACCAAAAGTAAAGTGAAATACGGACCTTCGTCACAAAACGAATTGGTGATAATATATACCTATTGATTGGTCAGCTATTGTGTCATGTTTTCTATTATATTATGTGCATTGCGCCTTATTACCAGTGATATGGATTCAAGTGTAATACTCGTAAATATGTACCTAGATGTAACGATGACCTGGTAAAACCCTCCCCAGAGTTTCGCAAACAGAAAGAGAATAAGCATCAAATCTATACCTGGAACTGGTGCGATTAATTTAGAAGGTCTTCTCTGAATTTGGTCAGATTTATAACGTGTTATAAATCACGGCTCTACTTTAACTATAGTAGGCACCGTGGGAGATAAAAGATTGGCTACAAAAAAGAACTTTAAACCTATTTAATATCATTTGCATATTAAAATACCTTAGTGAGTTAGTTAATGCAGGCCAATCAATTTATACCCGTCAAAATGTTAATATTTTTCACTGAAATTTTGTGAATTGCGATGGTGTTTGTTACTCTTTCATACAATAAGGTAGTAATAAAACTTAAAGATCAGAATAACACAAACGGTCAATCAGTCCTTTCGTTCGAATTGAGTTGACTACAGAAAATATGTAAATACAATTTTCCAAGATATTTTTATATGTATTCCCAGGATAAAAGGTAATTGACAATTATATATTAAAGGTACACCGCTATCCACATATTTTTTATTTAGTTCCGTCAAGCTGTTTTGTCGTTAAGGGCAAACAACCGTAAAACGTTGACCATAAATTCCTGGATGTATCTTTAACGGAATACAATTAAGTTTGAAGCTAGGTAGAATTCAATTAAATCGGCTTCCTGTAACAATCCTGGACAAATTAAATAATATAGAACCTGCATATTAAACACAGCTATTCGGAGAAAGGTGACGATATCTAAACGGTACTCCCTGAGCACTAACCTCGTAAGCATTAGGCATACGAGTAGATCTCTGCGTAAACTTAGCGCACGTACGCAGTAAATATCGAGAGACACCGCTGTTTTTAGCTTCAATTTCATTTACAAAATCCCGACAAATTATTTATTTGTTAGAAAACAAATTTATTTATCAACGTGGGCTTTACTTCGATTAACCACATAGTATGCCATGTAAGTATAAGCAGGTTCAATAGCGATAGTATATTTAGTAGCATTGATTATATAATCCTCATGACACCTTTATATATCGCAGTAAAACTACCACAACCGGACTCTGCCCGTACAAAATTAAGTAAATTGACGAGTAGATGTGTAGGAGAGCAAGATCAAGCGTACATACGCAGACAAATCATGGGTGGCCGCTAATTACGTATAAAAACCCAGCACAGAACCGCGGTCCAATCCTCCCCTATTCCTAGATTTTAAGCCTTAGGGGATAGGGTGTCTAGGGCCTAGACAAAAAGCATTCCAGGCTGTAGAGAAAACGCTAAGCATACACAAGCCCTAACCTAACACTCACCTTGCGCCTACGATCACTTGGTCCCTTGCGACATCGAACAGCAATTGCGAAAATGATTTACTGTCGTTATCTTCGAAGACATCGCTGTCCGATCCGAGGAGGTCTGCGGAAAAATTAGCTTTATTAGCACGGCTACGATTATGTTGTTTCTTAGGAGATATGGTCGGTGTATTTAAATTTTGCGGGAAATCGGCCAAGGTGTTTTCTTTTTTTTGTTTTACTTTAAAGTATTTTACTGAACATAGCTAAGGTGGTTGATTTGATACCTCCCTTTAAAGTTATGGGTTTTAGATATTAATATTATCCAATAAGTACTTAAATGAAAAAGTTAAAATTAAATACTTACATAGATGGAATACAGAAATAGATGGACGTTATATTATTTTCGTTAAGTCCAATTTTACATGTCATATTGGTATTGGTAACACAAAAACACAAATTGGTATTGATATCAATTTTTTAAATCTACCTTCATAATAAATTAATTTATTTCACCCAAGAAATTGCTACTTTGTTGTAATTTTTGGCGCATTTGCATGAGTTTTCACCTACATATCGCATTCTCATACAATCTACAATTACATAAAGCATTTGCATACCAATTTCCAAGAAATATTTAGATAGTTATACAAACATTGCATGTTTAATGGCAGTTGCCCCGCAAATATTAGCCAAGTCTTTGTTAATTAATGCCAAAACTTGTCCGACCTCAGGTGATTTATTTGTAAACAGAGAGATTATTGTTTGGCCAATAGAGATGTAAACTACGGAGAAACATGGAATTTGCATGTTTTATGATGGCGGCATATTTTGATGGCACGAGTAAATAACTGGCGAGTAAATATATTTACTAACTTTGCCAATGGCCGCCTCATTTTTATGAACTCTTAAAGAAAAAGTACTAACATAACAACCAATTTCTATATTTTTTGCATTATATTTAGGATAGCAGCCGCCCACGACTTCGTCCGCGTGAGGGGGCGTTGTACCCGTGCGAAGCCGGGCAGGTTGTTGTATAGACTGTAGCCTTCCTTGGTAAATGGGCTATCTAACACTGAAAGAATTTTTCAAATCAGACCAGTAGTTCCTGAGATTAGCGCGTTCAAACAAACAAACAAACAAACTCTTCAGCTTTATAATATATATATAAGTATATAGTATAGATAACCTTCAATTGTCTTCATAAAAAAATTCAAATTGGTAATAAAACCGAGGTTCTTTTCGATTTCTAGCATGGACATTGGGCGTAAATCTTTTTTAAATTGCGTTAATTTTAATACATAAATGACACCCATGGACTTGATCACACCCATTGTAATCAAAGAGGTTGGGCAGAGGTAGGTACCTATCATGGAGAAGAAATAAAAGAGGAGCAGCAGTTGAGTCTATTTTCATACAAAAATTGTGTGCATCTAAGCGGGGGTGAAGTATGGAACGAGGGGAGCATCCTAACACTGTAGCCCTGCCCATTTACATAGAAACCACCTTGTAGTGACTAGCCAAACTACTTGCATAAGCGTGTAGTTACAGCTACTGGGTTACACACACTGGCCCTGAAGCTCCGCCTCTTGGCCTTACGATTGCCACACGACTCAGTTCATAGTCCCATCTCCTCTTTTATACCTTCTCCATGATACCTATACAAATTACACACCCATGTTTCACACCCGCAGGGGTATAAGTCAAACCAAACATACAACAAGCTATGTGCTAAACGTAATTAAACCAAGGACACAAATTACCTAATCCATTGAGGGTACGCCTTAAGGTGAAAAGCCTGAACATCAGAGTTAAACATACCGACGTACCTTGTCTATGAACTATCCTGAAGTCATCTTCGGGAAGATCTCCCTTCGTCAATGTGCTGAGGACGATCAGCGTGGCCACCTTGTACACGTGAAACCACATCCTGACAGCGTTGTCTGTGGGCAAGGAAAAATGCGATAAGTAGGTACTAGAAAAAAATGTCTCTTCTACTTATTAACCTAGATATGTACTCATAGAAATACATATGTATAGTGTTCATGATATATATGTATAGGTAGCTAGCTTGAATATCTTCTAAACAGCTGAACTGATATACATATTTGAAAACGATCACACTCGTCAATCTTCATAAAATCGACTCGAAATGCAAATGAATTCTCGTATAGCCCCGTATCAGCATAGGATAATATTTCTTTAACAATATTTACGAGGATAAGGTAAATTAATTAATTAACACTCCTTTTTTAAATTTTAATTTATCGCCTTTCTCCGTTATATCTCAAGCTTTGAATATCTTTTTCAAGAGATCGGCCTCTCCGATCCAATACGCCGTATTGAATACGGCATCACTGCTACAAACTCCCCGATTTAATTCTGGGGCTTTTGGGTATTCTTTCTCGATTCAGGCGGTTAAGCTCTGGAATGAATTACCCCATATGGTTAGAGATTGTCGCACTGTTGGCACATTTAGGGAAAAGCTAAAGGATCACTACCTGTCCATTATTTAAATATGCTGTCATTTGTTTCTCTCCTTTTTTTTCAATGTAGTTTCTTAGAATTAGTTTAATTGCAAATTTACCCTGTTTGTTAACAATTTCTCTTTACTTGCTTGGCTTGCTGGAAGAGATCTCTGGTAGAGATAAGCTTGCCATTGTACATGCATCTCTTCTTTTATCTTGTATGCCATATTTCTTTTTGTGTATGTGCAATAAAGAATAAGAATAAATACAATTATGTTTTTCGAAAATACTTAACACATATTGAATTTATGGTTTACAAACTTAAACCCTAAGGTTAACGAGCATACCAATAACTGTCTATTTAACTTTAACAGGAACTAGTTAATCACGCCTTAATCCGTAATGGTACCTGTTCACTATCAGGTAGCACCGACCCGTCCATTTGTCTATCTGTCTGTCACTGCTCTATCTACGTTGCGACACTGACATTCCACTTACAGTGTCCATTTGCTACTGAATCATTGCTACTCGTATATTGAAACTACTGGATAGACTATGAGTTAGATAGTTCAAAGTACTAACTTATGCTACAGCAAATTTTGTACCAGACTAGTTACTCTGCTATTCTGTGCTAATTCTAAGATTACTTATAATCATAAAAAATATATATTTAAATCGATATTACTCAAACCTTACAAAAAAATATATATTAATTACATAGAATCGATATTTAAACGGCTCATTAACCTTACAGAATATATACATATATAGACTAAAGACTACTTAGATATTAATTACATAGACCATCCGACGATATGCAGACATGACAAATAAGGAAGAGTATTGTAATATGTCAGCCTATATTTAAACGGCTGAAACCGATTGTGATAGATTATATAGTTCGTATACATATATGTTGAACATATATAACTATATTTATTACTTAATTTATAGAGTATATATAAACTATGTATATATAGTATATATCACGCTTCGTTCTATTGTGCCCAGCGGAAAATTTTATTGTTTTTTACTGATACGGTTGCCTGTTCATTAGGGTTGCATGATATATTGTAAAGCGTGCTCTATAGCTTGATATAAGGATGTGTAGATACTTACAATGCAAATAGACAGTGACAGCATCCACTCGGAATTCCAAAGCAATTAGTGAAGATTTTTTGTCTCGCTAATTGTTAAGACCCATTAATTGAATCGTTTAATTGTCAGGACGAAACGTAGTAGGTTAATTAAGTCTGCAAATTATCCAATATGTAATAAAATTACATACATACATATAATCACGCCTTTATCCCTTACGGAGTAGGCAGAGCACCAAGGGCCGATAGGACCACATGGTGCCACTTCTGACCAATTTTGAGGGTATAGTTGAATGTAATCAAACACATACAGTAAATCATTGTTTCTTTATCTGAAAACCTTTTTCTGTGAAGAACCTTAACGCTTAAATTGTCAAATCTTCAATAAAGCTTAATGTTAAGAGACTTTTATATTTGATTGATTAAATATTTAATGTTAATTAGAGCTTCGTAGAATTGACCAGACATCAGCAAACAGGTTTTCTATTTGCCCGCAAAAAATCAATGTGTCCGCTGCTAATGGAAGAGTCAATAAATCATTTATGGACTTGATCGTGAAGGTTAAATTATGTGTTTTACATATTAGATTAATCATCTTTCTAAGTACAGCTGAGTAAGTTTGGAGAAAGCTGGCACTTTAAATTCATACAAAAATTGCTTCGCGTTTTGTTATTTCTTGCTTAGACGTGAATTCTGGACCAATTCCAAACCAGAGCTAGATGTACTCTAAATTAAAATA
The DNA here is from genome assembly GCA_014607495.2 of Carposina sasakii. Taxonomy (NCBI): domain Eukaryota; kingdom Metazoa; phylum Arthropoda; class Insecta; order Lepidoptera; family Carposinidae; genus Carposina; species Carposina sasakii. Next base: position 8,776,388 of record CP053168.1, read on the forward strand.
TCTTCTTATTAAAATATTTAGACGCTTCTTAACTACATGCCACGGGGTTTGGTAAAAAAAAATAGAACCAACTAGAATAGTATAGGTACCTACGACCTCAACCGATATATACATTAGGAAGATAGATATTTTTTAATTTAAATAGGTAAATCCGTTAATGCGATTTTTAGTAAATTATGAGCACTATGACTTAAGCAATATGCTTCAATACAAATTCAGATCACATGGGTGAGTGGCGATTATCATCTACTTTCTCATCAATGTTTTCATAATCCATTCCAATATGTAATAACAATATGTAGTAGAAATAAATATCATGCTATCGGTTTTGTTAGAAAGGCAAGCAATTGCGTAGGCAAAACAACAAGATCAGGAGAGGCGAATCCTATGAAATAAGTTATAAGAGTAAGAGTTTTTTGAAGTCTACCTAACCCGGAGTAAGAAAACTAACTTCTTTATCGGTTACAGCATATTATACCTACATTGTATCATAAACATTCCGGACGAATTATCTTTAACAACATCCTTGCACAAATTTAAAGAAAATTGCTACCACATTAATCTATCTGGAGAGCAAGTTTCAGCCACAAACGACCAAGAAGGCAACGACCATGCCTTATTTATATCATCATAATAGTAATGTAGTCTAGTCTTATAGGTACGTGCAGATAACACGTGTCCGCGATGCCAGTCGCCTTTCAACTAAAATACTTCAAGTGGTCATTTGACCTACATGGAACTTACTCATTAATTTCTTATCTATCAATGAGGAAGTGTACAGCGGTGCTGAATTAATTGAATTTATTTTTAAAAGCAGCCATAATGTTGACGAAATTGAGATAGCGGAAATAGATAGGCACATAGCCGGATCAAGATTTCACATTACACAAAAATTAACTAAAAACATCATAACCGCGAAAGCAGAGCTTACAATGTAGGTACATCAATTTACGAGCGATAGCGAATTTCGCGATGTTGACTTTATCGCGTCATTTAACGAACGCACTAGATGAAGACTTCCTATTGGAGGAAATGTTTTGATAACTTTGCTAGCGAAGCGTCGTGTAGGTAGTAAAATTGTTAATTTGTCTCAGCCCTCTGTTACTTTATGTCTCTGTTTTTTTTTCACTATAAAATAGGTGGACTGGATTTTCATTAGTAACATAAGATTTTATTTAAGTAAATCACAAGCCAATTTACCTATATTTTATCCCTGTAGGCAGGTATGTACTGCAATCCAAAGTGTCAAAGAATTATATATAAAATACATTAGATATAGTTAGTAAACCAACGATATCACAGAAAAAACTGTACTGACTCAAACCAACGCTTATATTAAATGGCTACCTAGATTTTATTACACATTTACTATCTTCAATCCTAACATTGCGAAAAGTAAATGGATATCATACGAGCTACCGTAATTTTAGTACAAATATGTGCTCGGCAGGTGCGTCGAGTACTTTATTATTATAAATCAAACAGTAAATCGAAGATATCGTGATCTAATTTATTATCTACAACTACCTGTTAGTGACGCGTAGAGAGTTACATCGTCCGTCGAACAAAATAAATAGCATGTCAAAAAAACTTTTCAGAAATCTCTGACTTCGAATTTTGAAAGGCTAAATATATTTAAATAGGGCTTACGCAAATAAAGTTTTGGGTGGTTACCTGAAGATTGCTTTACAATGATAATCATGATAATCACAATAATTTGCAGTGCTTCTTTCTAGAAATAAATGCATTTATGTTACTATCATAAAAGTAGTTTCGGTACAAAATATGGGTACATATGTAGCTACTGAATAAATCTAAGCAAAGTAAATTGAATTGTTGCGCATGTACTACAAAACAGTGCTACGCTAGCAACATTTTTTACTACAAAGCAAATTATTATTTTATTCAGATTACATTACATAAGCATTAGACATTACGTGGACATTAGGTACATACCTAGTTTTTCAGAAAATATAATAATTCGCCGACGACTACTCTAGAATTTCTTACAAAATACTCGTTGGTCCCTTCCATACGATAATAATATATTGATAACTGTCCCTTTAGTTACCTTTTATTTACCACCGTCCAAAGTTATTTACCAACCTACTTGATATAGTACCTAACCTACGTTTATCTACTTATTTTATACGGCACATTTCACACTACAAATATTGCCTTACGATAAACGTAAATGATTTTAAAGCACTAAGATTACGATAGCCCGATAAGGAGTTTTAAGTAGATCGACCTACATAATCTAATGTTTACTACTGGGTAGGTACACACTGCACGTAGTAAGCTCAGATAAATTGATAGCAGGTCATATTTTAGTGAACTATTACCAACTCGACACCTTTACTGCGCAATTTTTTAAAAGAGCAAAGTGCGAAGAGAAGCTAACCGAAGTTCACGTCTGACTTCGCACTATTTCGTCAATTTTTTGGTGCAGTTGCTCTGTATCAATCAACACCTCTGGAGCTACCACAGATTACTTATGTTACTAATATCTACTGGACATTATTTTGTAATGGCTTAGGAAGCGAAGTGAGGAGAAGGTAACTAAACAAGCACCGAAGTATGAACCATTTGTTGGTGAAGTTGTCACCTCCCATCACAACATACTTTTACAAATATTTTTCTTCAGCTCACCAGAAGCTCGCTAAACACAGAAATCGAGAGAGGTGTAGATAAAATTAAGTAAAATGCCAAAAATTTTCAATTTACTTATTTAAAAAACTATGTAGGTAGGTGCGACCTAAAGTAGAAAATATATAACAAAGTAATCATCATCATCATCAGCCTATTGCAGTCCACAGCTAGCCATAGGCCTCACCCAGGCCACGCCACAAGACTGCCAGCCATGGTGCCCATAGTCACCACGCTGGGCAGGCGAGTTGGTGACCGCATTTTGGCCTATGTTGTTAACACGGGAGGCGCTGTTGCCCACCTCCTGGAAACCCTTAATCGCCTCGTACGATACCCACGGGCAGACATGGTGGGGTGGTACGAATTCTACTCTGGCGACACCACGCGGCCAGCAAAGTAATAAGCACGTAATATTACCTACTCTACGTACTAGTATTCGTATTACGTGTGTCAACCACTCAAATAATATCTAGTTTCATACATCTAATAATATGATACGTAACCACGGACCCAGTTAGCGAGTAATTTCAAAACAGGAACAAAAAAGTAATGACCGCAAATGATGGTTAGCCGGCAGAATGCGGGATACCAAGGTAAACCCATGTACATATTATGACTTGTGGTTACAATTCCTGTGGTTTGACACGCGGGAAATCTGCCTCTTTACGTGACGTCCTGCTTCATACAAACTTGTCCTGTGGTGGTCAAAGCTGGAACTATGTAATTTTGTCACTGTATGTAATTAATTACAAACACAACAGCAAAGAAAAACAACATAGCGATATCGAAGAGTATAAAAATTATGATTCTATCTCCATCTGTTGGACGTTGATATTTTTGCTTGAGATGATAATATAAACGAAACATACATTGTCGTCACCAACCACCCAATGAATCAATTGTACGCTATCTCATTGCTACCGCGTTGCTATTGCAAGATACAAAACGTGATAAGCTTAATTATAGGGACAGAAAAAAATAGACTTTGCTTGATATGCAACCGCAGTATCTAGTTTCTTGGAATTTACTCTCAAATTTTAACTATACAAAATGATGACTACACTAGTAGCTATTTTATACTGTGCCATTCGTTGGGCCAATAGGTTATCACGTTATCGCCAATCCTTCATCCACAATTATACGGATTCCGGATACAGCCAATGCCATACGCAATCTCCGATATCAGCAGCCATTAAAAAGGTATACCCGATACTCGATACGATAACACTAAAACTGCTAAAACGTAGGTATCGATAGCATTTGATAGGGTAAACACCAAGGCCTACGTGCCAGCCAGCATGTCTGCGGCCGGAGGACTATATGTAGTAATGAAAACATAGTTTGCGAAGAACAATAGCCTCTCAGAGGATTGTACAAGTAAGCCACTGTTCCGAGAACGGTAGGCAAACATTGAACTTGTGTTGGTCTGGAACACGTAGCCTTAGGCAAAGATGAAAGAACTAAACGATAGATTTGTTTATTCCCTCGTGAGTTTGGAAAGATCAATGATTCTATAATATGTTTAATTACTACATACTATAGACATGGCCGCGTGGTGCCGGCAGAGTAGAATTCGTACCAACCCATGTCTGCCCGTGGGTATCGTACGAGGCGATTAAGGGTTTCCGGGAGGTGGGCAGCAGCGCTTGCCGTGTTGACAACATAGTCCAAAATACAAACTGCGGTCACCAACCCGCCTGCCCAGCGTGGTGACTATGGGCAAATACCCCCCATGGCAGTCTTGTGGCGTGCCCCGGGGAGGCCTACGTCCAGCAATGGACTGCAATAGGCTGACGATGATGATGATGACTATAGACACGGCTGTGTACACAAAAATGGGGTAATTTGTTCTACAAGAAGAAAGTCGAAATTTTTGCTGACTTTTCATTAGTCGCTCAAAAAATAAGTCAGGAAAATTTTGTATCGGCGGCTTACATCCTTCTTTAGCATAGCGGGCCAGATGTAAAATAATAATGATTCTATCTTAAGAAACTAAAATAATAAATGGCATTGATTAGTAATTGATAAGCAAAAATACCAGACGGAACTTTAGCTTCTTCATTGACAATGATCTTTTATCCGTTCCACTGCTTCTGTAAACCTTCTAAAATAACAAACAAACTATTGTTGCGGTTACGAGTTTCGCAGATTATATTGGCAAAAAACTGGGTTGCCCAATGTCATAGCAAAAAGTCTAATCCGTATTATAATAAATCAGAAAGTGTGGCTGCTAAGTCACGACGACGACGGAATCGTTTGATGCAGTTATGGAACTATAGTTTAACGATACTCTACGGTTTCGATAAACATGAATACTAAGAATGATTAGAATTCATTTCAAGGTGAAATAACTTTTATTTTGTGACTATGTAATATCATAGATTTATCAAATACGTAAGTTTGCACATAATAAAAATTGTTAACGCCTTCAATTAACACTGTTCTAACTCAGTCAATATAGTGGGGTAACAAAATCATTTAACCGGCGCGGCAGACTGATTGTTCTCTAGACAATAGTTCTAAAATACCACAGTTCAAATGTAGCTAATGGCAATTCAAATCCGTTTCAAAAAGCGAACATGTGCGTTCGCAATCACCAAGCCGATGCCCGATGGTTTATGTTTTATACAATAGCACAAAAAGGCAAAGGCAACCACAGGCTTGTGCCAAACGTCCTTGACAGTCGCTCATTATGCCAAAATTCTCGGTAACGCTGCGAGCTTCGCTCGCGACCGGCTCCGAGTCTCCAGTGTTCATGATGTGTTTTTTTTCTTTTGTTCAGTTCATTGACGCGTGTGATGCTGTACAGGTCTGCTGTTTGTGCTTTATATTTTAAAATAGGAATCGTGTGTACTAACAAGATCTAAACGTAATCACTGCGGCAGTTATAATCAGTTCCATTTTTAACCTGATTTGTAGCAGCTGCCAAGTTATAAAAAACGGAACAAATTATATCAGACCTTTTTTGGTAAACTGTTTTTATGAGAAGCGTTAGGTAACATCCTGATCGTTCAACCCAATGGTTAAATCTTATTTTCCTTTTATACGTGCAGTGTAGTCTACGTTAGTTAGGTAGTATTAGTATAAGGAACTTGCTAATAGTAATAAATAAGGGACAATTGTTTGATCTGTCTGAAACGTGATGTCAAGTTATCAACATTAGACACACACTACTAGTTACTTTTGTTCAAAATTTTCAATCCACATTCGCTTAATTTTTCTCCTAAAATTACATACAGGATGTTTTTTCGTTGCCACCCTTAACGAAGGGTACCTACTCTCTACATCAAATAAAGTAAGTTTATGCCTAAAAATGCTGGGAAACGATGTAAATTTGATCGAGCTAAAGGATGATGCAAAATCTTGGTACCCACCACCAATAGCTTAGTGTAGTACGTCATTGGATAGCTCTTTGTGAGCCTAACAATAATTATTATGGCCACTAGTTCCAAATCTTAGTCCGTTCAGAAATAACAGGTACTATAACATGCCAGTTGTAGCAAGAATAGAATAACGTTTTTATTATTATTTCATAATTCACTACCCTTTTGTACATCAATAGGAGTTATGAATCATTTCCTTACCTGCCCGGGAAGGCGGGCAGGGTACCAGCGGCGGGGGACGGGGGGAAGACCGAGCGCACGCGCAAGTGTCGACCGACGCAACGGATAGCTTCAGTCGTTCGTTTGTATTGTGTGTGTGACTGCGCTTCCCCGTCTTCCCGTACTATTCAGCGACTATTTACGACCATAGCATTGTTTTTGGACTCCGATAACCGTTTCTTTACGTTGACCCCGGCTTTCTCTTGGACTTTGGTGATACTTCTAACGAACTGTGAAGTGCTTTTCGAACTACTGTGAAAAAATGGAACCTGCTCGCAACTGTGTGATGTGTCGTAGAGGGTTCTACCGCGGAAGATATCAGCGTCATCTTCTGACTGATGATCTCCCAAGACTACAACCAGAATTAGCAGCTTATATTCAAGACAATGGAGTCTTGGAGGTAAGATCATATTTTAATTACAATTAAAAGGTACCTTAGGTCTAAATGGTTGGGTCATATGTTATCATTTATGATTGATTACACTAACTAATCATTTATTCACTTACTCGTTGCGTAAACACGCACGTGGTCATTTTATGCTTAACTATATACCCATTATTTTGACTATTGTTATTTTTATGTTTACGTATTGGCTATTTTAAGAGGTGAACCGGTTGGTAAAATATATTGTTTATTGTTTCAGGTAGTATTTGACAATACGCGAAGTTTATGCCATCGATGTTGGCAAAGGGCTGAAAATGCTATCAGACCGCCTCCTATCCAAGAAGTACCCCAGGAACCACAACAACAAAATGTGGATGCTATTCATGTTCCCGAGTATTCAAGAGCACCAAACACACCGAGGCACTGTATATTTCACAACTGTCAAAACACAACTCGTTACAGGATCCCGAAAGTTGTAAAGATACATACATTTTGTGAGTATAGGATTTACATTCCCGACGGTGCAAGAGTGTGTCAAGAGCACCTCCAAAATAATAATTGGGCTGAACTACCCCAGAATTGTCTTGTGACTCATGACTTTAATGCAGCGCAGTTTAGTCACATTTGTGACATGATGAGAAATGCTTTGCAACACGGTTCTAGGTTGGATTTTAATGCCAGAGGTGCGTTATCCGATGAAGAGATGCATTTTTGGACCGGACGAAATAACGAACAATTCGATTCCATATTAGAGCAAACACCCTCACTAATCCAAGGATGCAGAAATCCTAGAACTGCACTGGGTATATATCTGACAAAACTGCGAACCGGTGATTCCAATCAAAGGCTTGCAAGTTTATTTAATATGACAAGACAAAACCTAGAGCGGCTAATAAAAAAAGCACGAGATTGTCTTACCGAGGAATATGTAGTTCTTCATCTAGGAATGGACCACGTTACAAGAAATAACATCAAAGAAAGGAACCTTACTATACCAAGAGCAATATATGGAGACGATGAAAACTCGAAGGCAATTATAATATGCGACGGAACATACATTTATATTCATAAAAGTGCCAACTTCCTGTTTCAGCGACAGTCATATAGCTTACACAAGTTTCAAAATCTGTTAAAGCCTTTCTTGATAGTATGCACAGATGGATACATCATTGATGTAAAGGGACCATACGCAGCCACGAAGACAGATGCTAACATTATGAGCAGCATTATGAACAACAATGAAAATCCGATTCATATTTTGTTGGAACCTAACGATGTATTTATATTGGATCGCGGATTTAGAGATAGCCTTGGTAACATAGAAGCTTGTGGCTATGAATACCATGTTCCACCATCAAAGGACAGAGCAGAATCTCAACTGACTACCGAACAAGCTAACGAATCTCGAATGGTTACCATGTGCCGGTGGGTAGTGGAAGTGGTTAACGGCAGATTCAAGCGAGATTTCAAACTGTTACGCCAAAAATATTTCAATAAGGCATTGCGAAGTATGTTCAATGATTTTAAAATAGCTGCCGCTATTTTGAACCATTTCCATCAACCAATCGTAGACAACCAATACGCCGATATGATTATAGAACAAATAAGATTGAAGTTAGATACGCCTAATATTTTATATAATTATGTCGAAAGGAAAAGATTAAATCAAAGAAGAGCTGATTTTGTGAGGTTAGAAGCTAATGATGTAGAATTCCCAAGATACACTGAAGAGGAAGTTATTTTATTGGCGTTAGGGACATATCAAATAAAGCTTGCGAGATCTTACTGCAGTGAGCATCTACAGAATGGAATATACACAATAGAGATTTATAGACAAAATGCACTTGAAGATTTGCCTGACTATGGTATAAATGAAAATTCTTCGCTCATGCGCGGTCGTATCCAATCTCGACATATTCGAGCAAGAATATATTATTGTTACATTTTAATCAACAATAATAACAATACCATCTCTGAATACTACTGTACATGCCTGACTGGGCGACGTACTGTAGGTACCTGTGCTCACATCGTGTCCATCGTGTGGTACCTAGGATACGCCAGGCACGAGGGATTTGTAGCCCCTGCCTTATTCCTTAATGATGTCTTACTAGATGAGGATCTGTAATATTTTATTTCATTTTGTTATCATTAATTATTTCGTTTTCATTTGTTTTGTTTCATATTGAAAGCATTTTATTTCATTTGTAATCATTGCATATTGTAAACTTACTTATTAAGCTTCGTTGCGGCTGTTGCTTCTTTTGTACATAATCAATGGTAAAAAGGAAACGTACAAAGGAAATCATAATCGTATTTTATTTCATTTTCTTAAGGTTTATTTTCATTTTTTATTAAAGGAAAATCCATATTACCCTGATATTATATTAGGCTGGCAATCAGATCTGACTATAAATCAAGACAGGCGCCATACTTATTCATATTCTATAAGATAATACCTTTTCAATGATATATCACACATCACTATTGGAGCGGGTACCAGATTTCATACAATCTCTTGCATCATCCTTTATAATGTCCAGTTTATGCTAGTTTTTTCATAGAAAGATATTAATTATTTCACGTGAAAAAATCTTGCTACGAAAAACGCAGTCTATAAGGTATACTCAACTTTGGACCTTTAATATCTTTGGAACCAGACACTTCCCAGGTATGCTTCCAAGGAGAAAAATGGTCGTGATGATGAGGAGATTCGGTAGTTTTCGGGAACGTTGACGACCAAAAATCATTCTGTATACATATACATATTTGTATACGAGATATTAACACGGATGTGTTCCCGAAATGGTATAATATAGTCAGAACTACATGACCAGAAAGGAGATCACACAGTCACGCCCATCGCCTAAGAGAATGCCCAAGTTCCTTAACCGACTCTTATGACTAGGACGGAAGGAGATGCAGCTGATATATTCTAGTGAAGCCCCGCATCAGAAATTACAAGTATGTTTAAATTAAAAGTAACTAGGTAGCAAATAGCGAGCTGTCTTATACGTTTCCGTAATGCGATCCTATACAATCTGCTCTCAGGATATTTGCAATTATTGCTCTAGAATCTAAATGAGTAAAGTCAGACGGATATTAGAAGCTTCCCGTTTAAAACGTTTCCGAGTCATTAACGCATGCAGAAAATAGGTACCAACGTATCATCTAAAAACTTTCACAAACTGTACAAGCCTTAGGCATATGCACATACACATTGGTAGGGGCATATAGTTATATGTACCTCATAAATGCGAAAGTTAATTTATTATCTTATCACACTTTATTTACTAAACAAATCTTCTTTAAATTTAGCATAATATGTAATAGTTGGTAGTACGGAGAAGGACATAGGCTACATTCTGTAGTCCACGCGAACGAAGTCGCGAGAAACAGCTACCTACTTTACTTATGTTAGATGGACAAAGACAATATACGCAATTTATTCATAGACCAAAAACTTTTACTTTAGCCTTATACCAAGGATACAGTTTAGAAAACGTTCCAGGTTTTCCGTTATACAATTATTTAGCAAAGAACTTGTAGGGAATTTTTTACTATGAGCGAAGAGGAAACAGATTATCTATAGACATGATTGATTAGTCAATCATAGTAAATCAATCACATTCCTATTGCATAACGTGGGTGGGTTCAAGTGTGTTTATAACAAGTTTATAATGATAGTTTAGTAAACTTTAAACAGAACATGTGTGCTAAGGCCTAAGTACTGTCATATACGTACTTTCCATTTCATACATCATTGGCTATAAATATTTTTGTGTGGCGATAATACCTTTCGATTAACCCGACTTATGAGGGAGACCTATGTTCAGCAGTTGACTTCTCAAGGTTGAGAATGAATGAATGAACCCGACTACCTGTATGTAGCATCATAGCATGATATTGGGAAGAGCTAATTACTTCATCTGAACCTCAAACCCACAGAGCAAATTAATAAGTGTTTAAAATATACTTCGCGTGTAAAAGGGAGTTCTACTAAGCACTGTTTTCAATTAAGTACTTTTGCGTACACGTAGTTGGAAGTACGGAGAAGGACATAGACATTCTGTAGTCTACGCGACCGAAGTCGCGGCCATCTGCTAATAAATTATAAAATAACAGCTGCAAAGAGGCATTTTAATTAAAATCCTGTGACATCCATCCAAGTCCGTGACCATAACTTAAATAATTCTTAACTGTTTAATTTAATATAGCAAAATAACATAGGTCTAAAGGTCTATCAAGCCATATAAGACGGAACGGATACACCGCCGTAAACCCAGTCTAGATTGACATCTGAGTGATCTAGAATTTCTCTGGCGCCCTATTAGGCTACCAGCGTCCTGCCAACATGCCCTGAAACTGTCACCCTCACGGCGCAGAGGCACGACGTCCCTACTTATGTAACCCTGAAAAGAAGAGCGGCAGCTAAATGATACTTCAAGTCTGCTCTTTGCTCAAACGTAACCCATTATACATACATACCTACAGAAGATGTATCGGGTCTATTTGGTATTTCAAGTATTATGTAAGAGATGTATTTAGAATTTTTTCAAGGATTAAAAGAAACAAGTTTTGGTATATGTGGGGGGATGAAATGCAAGGCTGCGATTTGGAATAGAACATCACGTTATTTATCGTAACATTCCCAGCAATAGTAGCGATTAGTTAGATAAGACTTCATCACCTGATTTGATGAACGCGCGAAAATCAAGGCTTCCTATTAGAGCAACCGTTGCGAAGACAAACCTCTCTCGATTCGATCGAGAAATAATATTACTTTATTTAAGCTACTTAAATTTTACCATTGCTTATTGCAAAATGTGCTTTTTATTTTGAAGTACCTACACAGTACGCCTTATCCGCTGAACTAAACGCAATAGTCCATTAGGTTATAATACGAGTATGTAGCTAAGCAAGGTATCTGCCAAAAAAGTGATCTGCCTGCCCCTAGCGAGAATGTGACAAGCATCAAGAGTTTACCTTCGCCACGTAAGGCTTGACGCGTGTATTTGCTAATAAAACCAGAGTTGTCAAATAATTATCATTTTTTAACATGAAATTATTATTATGTATAATATCATTGATAAAGAAATTATTGGGACAACCAATAACAAAGCTAAGAGCTTCACATACTCAATACTCAATAATTTATTGCAACATAGTGTACTTAGTGACATTGGTGACAATAACTCTCACAAGCAAGACCAAAATGCAGATTACCTATACACATGCCTAGTAATACTGACACTTTCACTTCCCACTTATGAACACTATTATGTTCAACTATTACCTATACAAATGGTAACCATAAATCTTAAGATTTAATACAATACTTATGATAATGTATGCAAAATTACAGTGTTATCAAGATAGATAGGGTGTATATGAACAATAGACTAGGTTAATCTGTATAGATAGGTATATGCATAATAGGCATATCTTAAATTATGTTTGCAATAATTGCAATATATATCCAGAGAAAAACTATTTTCCAGGATAAAAATTAGGTACCATATCAAAAAAGGCTTTAAATTCCATTTAAATCACAGTAGTTTTAATGTGAAGAGGTAACAAACAAAATATTTACTTTTACATTTATAACTAATATTTATTGTGGGATTAATATTGATATAACTAGGTACATATCTTCAATTTTAATCTGTTTTAAAAGAGTGCATTATATACTATCTATGTCGTCTCATAAACCACAATACTAGCAGACAATGATGGAACTTTCACACAAGACTCATTGATTACAATCAGTTGAAGGCTGATCATTAGCATGGCCTCTAAATTGCAGATAGTTAATGTAGGTAGACTGTTGTCTACAATAGTATACCATTCCTGGCAAATTTTGTTAATGCTGTTTAAATACAGGAGAAATCTAGGTAGGAATGAAAATGTTAAAGGAATTTTGTGAGACTCACAAAAGTCAAAATGGTGAAAAAGAAAGGGGGAAATGTACTTGTGTAAATGTACAGTGTAACAAATAACTAATCTACCTAATAAAATAATGGTGTGAAGGTCATTGGCATTATTTGGCATCATAGCATGCTGTGTAAGGTCATATTTAAGTCATTTAATGGATCCTTAAAATTGGATGATGGTGTAGAGTAGGGTTTCCCAGGACATGTCCTGCTCTTTGGGGTGTCCTGGGCTGTCCTGGATAGTTTTTAAGCATCGTCCTGAGTTTGACACTCTCCAATTGTATTGTCACTGGGCTCACACATGTAATAGTACTTGCTTTTAATCGAAATGTATGGTATTTCTTCTTCAAATCCTGGTATTAAAAGTTTTGAGATGGCAACCCTAGTGTAGTCTACCTACAGTAGACATGTAGACAGATAGCATTTAGGTATAAGTAGGTTTCTTTCTAGATATAAACCAAATAATATTCATGTATAATCTAATTCTAAACTTGGTACCAGTTGCCATGTTCTGTTGTATTTCTTGAATTTTAAGGAAACCTATAAACCTATATAAGAACCTCAGAAAGAAGAAAGAAAGAAAGATCTTATCCTTTAGAAAAAAATATTTTGACTACTACCCTTCATTACCTGGGATCTCAATAAACTTTAAAATTAGAATACCAAGGGCTTAGACCAAGGTTTAGGATACCAAACTATAGGTAAACAAAACACTACTTAACTGCATCTGCCTTTAAGAAACTTTGTAATCTACCTACGTTTCAAAAACGGGCGGGAAAAGAGAAATGTAAGCTTACGAAACAAACATGAAACTTTAAAACTTACCATAAAAGTTATGTGGGTGAAGCCTCGACCAGATTCGACGCGCAGTACACTATAAAGAAGTCCATTCTCGTCAGAGTATCCAGTTTAAACCATTGTTTAATTCATCACTTTTTATATCTGTCTGTCTGTCTCACCAACTGGTCCCGATCACTATTTATTTTGTTGTTTGGTTGACACAAAACCAAGCTAAGTCACTCAACTAACATCTGTGCGCCTAACTTGCCAGTTTTCTCCTAAGAAATTATAACTTCCGATATAGCACTGCACTTTTGTGTTCAGTTGGAGAAATATAAATATAAAAGTAAGTAATATGTATTTATTAAGCACAGAAAGAAACGAGAGCTTTGCGCGCGTGAGAAACACAAAAAATAAAACTACGGCAACAGCAGCTACAATCACATCACTCCACTCAACCACACGACACGCAACAGTGTGCGTGAATGAAAGAAAAACGAACGAAACAACACGAAGACGCGCGACTCCGCGACTCGCCCGAGACACTATGTTGCCAGCTGCCCCGTCCCCAAAGTGCCCAGCACTTTGTGCCCCGTCAAATAAATATAATATTAAATAATGGGATAGGTAGGATATTTTAATAAACTTTTAAATTTTTATAAATAATAACAGTTTTAAATCGATCGGGATATTGATCGGGATCCTCGTAGTGAATCAGTAAAATAATAATTTCAATTTTATAACACCGGAAAGGGCCTTAAAATTATATTTCCATTTTTGAGTAAGTATTCGCACTCTTACTACACAAGTAGTAAGTAGGCCGCGTGGTGCCGGCAGAGTAGAATTTGTACCAGCCCATGCCTGCCCGTGGGTATCGTACGAGGCGACTAAGGGATTCAGGGAGGTGGGCAGCAGCGCCTCTCGTGCTGACAACATAGTCCGAAAATCACACTGCGGTCACCAACCGCCTGCCCAGTGTGGTGACTATGGGCAAAACCCCCCCTGTGGCAGTAGCCTTGTGGCGTGCCCTGGGGGAGGCCTACGTCCAGCAGTGGACTGCGATAGGCTGAATACTATCTTCTTCCTATAGGTACCTACTATACGGATGTCACCATGAAGAAGGTATAAAAGAGGAGGTGGGACTATGAAGTGAGTCGTGTGGCAATCGTGAGACCATGATATCATAATAGGGGCGGAGCTTCAGCAGTATGCTAGTACTGCCAGTACGCAGTAACGCAGTAGCTGTAACCACACGCATGTGCTCCGAAATGTAACCGTATTAAAATTACAAAGACACTAGCGCTTTTATCAGGGTGCTTTTTTACTAAAACGTAGTATAATAATGCCATCTAGCGATGAGTAATTGCACTAGTAAAACAATCTTGAACCATATTGATAATGAGCAAGTAGTTTGACTAGTAACTAAAAGGTGGTTTCTAAGTAAATGGGCAGGGCTACAGTGTTCAATGCTCCCCTCGTCCCATACTTCACCCCCACGGATGTCACATAATTGGGAATGGCGTTCCAGATTCGTTTTGAGAATTTGGAGACCATTTTAAAAGAGTAATTTAAAAAAATTTAATTACCTTTTAATGAATGGATACCGACGTTTCTCGTTTAATTTATACAAAATCTATTACTTACACCATATATGCATTTTTATAGTCTTTCTTGCATTTTGCATAATACACTATTATTGTACATGGTGATTTTTGGTCGTCAACGTTCCCGAAAACTACAGAATCTCCTCATCATCACGATTATTTTTCTCCGTCGAAGCATACCTGGGAAATGTCTGGTTTCCAAAATATTAGGGTCCAAAGTGGAGTAAATAGACTGCGTTTTTCTGCATAAATGCACATAGACGCGTGTAGCAAGATTTTTTCACGATAAATAATTAATATCTGTCTATAAAAAACTAGCATAAACACAAGACACTATTAATTTCGCCAGATCAAGTAATTAAAATAAAAATAAAAAAATCCCAGCATTTTTTTTGGCATAAACTTACTTTATTTGATGTATAGAGTACGTACCCTTCGTTAATGTTGGCCACAAAAAAACACTGTATAATCTGCCTATGGTGTTTGTACGAAAAGGGGCGGTGAGTTGAAATAATTCCTAATATCAAGTAAAATTTATAATTCTGGCAACAAAAGTCTTATAATCCGAATCAAAAGCTTCCATACACGCACACATCTATTATTGAACGCTGATTGGTCAAGACACTATCGTACCGTATACCTCCGCCCGCGCACCAACGTCCTTGCGGCCACCGACCTATGCGCTTACCTGCATCGCCCTGCATCCTGCATCTTGGTTTACTTGCCTATGGAAGTGCTTTTGGCCATTTCTATGATCCTATCCTTTGTACTCATTTTGGTGACAACTATGGCAACTAAATAATAAGTAAGTTGGTGGCATAACACAACTCAAAGTAGGTATCTTTGAGTAAGTACCTTAATAATAGTAATACTTAGGCCTTAGGCAGTAATTATAATTCAATGGTAGGACCACTGTTGTACTCGCCATTAGTACCCCAAGAATTAAGAAAAACCATACACCTACAGTTTGATAAATCGTAGGTCAACTATTTTGAAATAAAAATTGGCAGGTAAGTAGATACCATGAGAGATCGATAGAGTAAGCTAGATGCCATATTATTTTCTACTAATAAATAAAATAAGTAATTTTCTACTAAAAAACATCCAGTCTAAGTCCAATAAAATGCTCAACCCCCCACTGATCCTTGCTCCGAACTTTGAGGACAACGGCGGACCCAGGAGGTGGTCGTGGGGTCATGACCACCCCCTGGGGCCTTAGACCAACTTAGGTAACCTACCTAGTACAATATCATTCAATGGCTATGAAGAAAGTTTTCAGCAATTTTTTGATTTACAGACATATTTTAAAATCTCGTTTTCATGGCATCGTGCTTCGTGCAGACTAAAGGCGTCATCCACCTACCCCCGTATTATTACAAAAGAAACAAAACGTGGTTTAAGCTAAATTGACAGGATATTCTTTATTTATTTTATTTCATATATTCTATACATTTTACTGTCAAATGTCATTTAAATCAGTGTCTAACTTAAGACGGGATTTTATAATATAACACCGCATCCGTGTTACATATTACAAAAGAATTTAAACATTGTTTAAGCTAAATGTGCCCTAAATTTGGCGAATATTCCATACGTTTTGCTGTCAAACGTCATATTTAAATCAAGTCTAACTTTAGGCGCTCTTTTGTAATAACACCGCAAGTGTCTACAATTCAATATCAATTCCAAAGAGGATTTAATACAACATAATAATATTATTTCAAGATCTCAGGGCCGTGGGTGGTACCTAATAAGTAGGTTCCCCATAATCGCGAGCCTTTGATTGCCTATTAATTGGACCTTATGCAGTTCTAATAGGACTTATAAACGTTTGCTACACGAGCAGTTGTACTGTGAGGTAATTTACACCTTACAAACACTTTATTAAAGTTTGTGCAGACGAGTTATAATATTGCTTTTACGTATTGATTGATAGCTGGGAAATAATTAATAATTAAAATAATAGTTTAGTGAATAACAATTAGGTACTTAGGTATTATGCCTAGACAATTTCAGTTTTCAATACTAACCCTCTTTTTGCACAGATGAGTTCTCTCTTCCGTAACTTTTAATCCGAATACGGAGAGAAAATAAAATAAAATCGAAGTGCAGCATTTGTTATCACGTAATACGAATTTTACCAGCAATCAGTGAATATTGTAATTTTTATGCTATCGCATTGCTTTTGCTAGTTACGTGATACGGGGGCCGTATTCGCATTAGTATTAAAGTTAGAGCAAAATTTCTCTGTGGTCACTTTTCTACTATAGATCAGAGTACTTATATAAGTGAAAGTATCATTGTGCCTTAACCTATGCTACATAAAATGTCCTTAAAATACGATAAAGGCAGCAATGAGTAGCCCGTCTACACATGCAGACCTACTAGTTAGAGCAGTGGGTACTGCAGAATGGATAATGCAGTACCTTCATTAAAATATTATGTACTTACCTACTCCTACGCAAATAAATAACTTTGATATGCAAATGATTTTTCTTACACATTGGCCTCGCATGACCATGTGTAAAATGTGTATTATACTTACTTATAATATACCTATAGGTGTAGTAGCTTATCATCTTATCATAGTAGCTTGTCATCACCGTAAAGAGGGCGTGTATTGTGGACGGACGGCGGACGGCCGCTATTTGACAGTACCGCTCTCCTAGGAAACCAAAACTTTTGACCTCTACGTTTATTTTAGTCGGAGGTCTGTTTTTTTCGGATTCTGTGATCACTGAAGCACATACTAGTGATAGAGCTATAAGATCTTTATACGCCTTCCTAATGACTAAGGAACTCGGGCATTAGCTACTAACTCAGGCGATAAGCTAACAAGTCATTGATCATGCAGCTGATGGATGATATTCTAGTGAAGCCCAGAACTCGAGCATTCTCTCAGGCGATAAGCTAGCAACTTGACGCTGATCAGGCTGATCATTTACTCCCGTTAAGCTAAACGTGCCTGTGCTCATCACCATAACTTCCTTAGCCAACCAAAACTGAATCTATGCACGGAAAGAGATGCAGCTGAGTATTCTTGCGTGTGATCTGTGATGCTAGTGGAGCCCCGCACCAGCACAGGACTGATACATAATAAGCCTACGGTTCATAAGTTTTATGCTATAATCTAGGTCACTAAGCAGAACATATAACAATAAAAAACAATCTCGGTACCTATCAGTTAATTACACGGTCCACGAGATCAAGGATGGTTCACAGTGGCTCAGAGGCTATCAGGGGCGGCAAATACAATAGTGTCCGTTTCATCGAATAATTCCTATGCCTGATTTCGTAACTTACATTTTTTGTATGTAGTGAATCATAAAATGTGTTCATACACATAGTAACTAGCGCCATCATCCAACGGAACTACACGGTAAAACGCACAATACTACGCATTACTCGCATGATATTGAAGTTACTCCAGCTGGGTTATTTACGAAGTAACAGCATATTTACCATCCTCTAAAGCCGTGACTCCTGCACATGTTTTTCCTTTACATTTAACAGAATATTACTATTTAAATATTACACATAACAACAACGACAGGTACTATGCTAAACCTGGCGGTAGGATCTCCTTCATGATGCTGCAATTATTTTGGGAATATGTACAAGCTGCGTAGGTATAATTAATATGTCTTTCCGTGTTACTGAGTGTAACAAAAGGGGTACATGTGGGCAGTTTTCTTGGCAAAATGCTCATTTTTCAAGATTGTATGAACTTTCCTGGGTTGTTTAAAAATTGTCTAAATCGCAAACTTTGTGGATAGATTTTCTATACATATACCTATCTCTTTTACCTTTTACTCTATGAATACGTATATGTTTTAAACCATCGCGATTTCCCCAATTTCTTATCAGCCATAATCGCTAAAATCAGTGATGTAAACTACACCTGCCCAAAGTCTGTCAGAATCAAGGTCCATCACTGATTCATGTCTAGATAAGATTCTATTTACAACATCTATTTGACTCGTACAACAGCACCACTGACTACGTCGTAACGGCTTTTCTGGTCCTAAAGTTTAAAGAATTTTGTAGTTTCCTATTTCTGTCACAATCGGTTTGTAGGCGCTGTGGTTAACTTCTAATCTTTTATTCCGGCCGTGCATGTGGATGTTATAAATTTTGGATTAGACGTAGTGACAATGGAGGCTGGTTTTAAATTAGTTATGGTCTTACGGTTTGACCTCGGCTATTCTTAAATAAAGTAGGGTTATTCAAAACTGGAATTTACATTAAAATATCTTCCCCAAAAAGGATAGTGAAGTGTACTTTTACACCCACTTTTCGACAGATTTAGCCATTAAGTCCACGTAGGAAAGGGTGAGCCTTCCGTCGCTTTTCGGACACAAATAAATTGGTATTATAACATACCTAAACAGACTTAGCGGCAATCGATTATCGCAGAGGCAAAGGAAGAAGGGCAGACCTGGAGCAAAATAAAGCGCGAAGCCCAAGACCGCGCAGGATGATGGAGATCTATGGAAGCCCATTGCCTTATCATGAGTGACCCCGGAAACATGAGTCAAAGTAAGTCATAAGATGCTAGCGCAAGAATCTCGTCTGTATAGCAGGGTGCACTACAGACAGACAGTTGAGGTCGACTAATTGGTCCTTTGGGTCGAACTCAGAAGCATCCTGCTAATGTCGCCAAACTAGACCACAGTGAAGGACCCATAAAATCAACAACATCACTGCCTAGTCTAAACATAAATTTAATGAAACACCTAAAATATCAGTTCGCTGCGCTCGTTAAACAGTTTATAGATGAATTTTGATATCAATTTGTAAACTTAAGGCTTTCACAAACTTATTCTTGCCTCGTTTGCAGTTATTGCATTTTACTTATTAGCTTAGCTGCCATTAGGTATGTGATCTGTAGTAATGATTAACGGCCTTTACCATACAGGGTGTTTGTGACAGCCAGGCAAATATTGATACCATGACTTCAGACCATGATTCTGAGGTGGAAAACACTGACAATTTTGCAGGAAAATTCCCATATTTTCAGGAAAAAATAGTTTAGTTCGTTTAATTAGGCATTAGATAATGACCTAAAAATAAAATTTTAACCAAAAGATGAATGTCAAAAAAAAGTTGCCCTCAAAAAAGTTCAAATAACTGATCAACCCTAATGTGTCACACAATAACCTTAATAAATATAACAAAATAAACAATAACCAATAACCCCATTTAATTAGTCACAGGATCGCCCGATTTAATTGGCGCGGTTAGCAAAGTATACTGATAATCAAATTAAAAATACAGGCGCGTTGTGGTCAAGCGTAAGCCTATTAATTATAAAAAATAAACCTACGAGTAATAACACTGTCGTAATAACTCAATACAATGTTACTCATTCAGCATTTCAGTATTTGCCTAGCTGTCACCCACACCCTGTATAATAAAAAGATTTCAACTAGGAACCTATTAAAACAGTTTAATTTGACACATTTCCATATACAGTGTGTTTTTTCGTTGCCACCCGTAACGAAGGGTACGTAGGTACTCTATACATCAAATAAAGTAAGTTTATGCCAAAAAATTGCTGGGAAATTATGTAATTTAAAAAAAATTAATTACTTGATCGGGTGAAATTTATAGTGTCCAGTGCTTATGCTAGTTTTTTCATAGACAGATTTTATTATTTCTCGTGAAAAAATCTTGCTGCGCGCGTCAATGTGCATTTATGCAGAAAAACGCCAGTCTATTTACTCAACTTTGGACCCTAATATCTTGGGAACCAGACACTTCCCAGGTATGCTTTCATGGAGAAAAATGTTCGTGATGATGAGGCGATTCCGTAGTTTTCGGCAACGTTGACGACCAAAAAACATCCTGTATGTAATTTGCTGTCAAAAGTCAGCGTGTTTTATGAGTAGCACAAAACTAGTAAGAAAAAATATTTAGAATACTTTACATGATGTTCGCACACCATCGCGCCAGGATGCGGACGTGGGTCGTCCTGGGTATAAAAAACATGCGCCCTGGTTTGCGGGCCTTGGGGCAACCCCCGTGCCCTGGCAAAATTCTCGGCGCGTGAAAACGCGCCATTAAGGTGGCCACATGGATCAGAGTCTGACCCATTTGGAATTCGGAAGGAAAAGATGCGGCTGGCCGGGGGGAGGGGACCGAGGATGCGGTATTATCAGGGTGCGCCCGGCCACTTGAGCTGCCACTGCCGCCGACCAGTTCGCGAAAGAAGAGGAGGAAGATGCTTAGATAATTTAACATCGTTTGGCATCGACGTTCGTTGTCGCAACACTTCTAGGATTAGCGGTTGGAATTCATCACGTGACTTGACGAACGCGCGAAAATGAAAATGAAGGCTTCATGTTGGTGACAAACCTCAATTCGATCGAGAAATAATCTTAATTTAACTAAGGCTCCAAGCATTAGGTACAGCCTATTCTGACTCTGGAATCTAACAAATAATTATGGCGATCACATACAGTATTATATTATGTAAACTACTAAAAATTTTAATACTCTGCCTTTATTTACCACCAAAGCGCATACAATATTTGTATGAGGCTACAGAAAAGTCAGATGCTCTACATTTTATGTATGTGAGACCCCTTATATTGCCATTTCTCTACGGTCAGGTCAACAACAGCACGTAGGTAGTTTTTATCGCCGGCGACCACACTCACACTGGAGGTCCTTGTTTTGATAAAGTTTCACTAAAGGCGTTATTGTTTGCAGAATCTGGGACAAATATAATGCCACAGTATGATAACGCAGTTATCTAACTTTGTTGCTATCCCTCCCTATGGATGTATGAAGTTTACGAACATAAATATGTTCTTGTAATATTTACTAGTAGGTATACAGATATTGTTTGCTACTTTGGAACTGTGGAACTTTTTCCAAGCAACATTAGACCTCTATTTAACATTTTGTTTCATAAATTTCAAATGGTTCAAATATAATTCCCATGAAAACTGATATGTACATTCCTTCCACCGACTTATATAACAGGGAACGATTACTTATAATGAAATAATTCAATGTTTTATGTTAGTAAGGCATGTAAATGATGATGTTAGTAAGGCATATGTTTGTCTTTATACGTACCTCCCTATACCTGCACCTAAAATACAATATAGGTGACAATATATTTTTTTGACGATTAACATAAAATTTTAGGCCCCTAATCTACACTGTGGCAACAACAAAAGTAAAATTGACAGCAACCCACGTAGATTTCGCAGCTCCGTTAGCTATAGAAAACCTTTTGTATGTAGCCCTGTCATAATGACATGCTCACAATATTTATCCGGCTAACTATTGATATGATTTGTTTTAGAAATGCTAATTAAATTAATGTACGGAACTAGATATTGTTGTAGGCGTATGAATGTATTTACATCATTTTTATTTTGTCCAGGCATATATTACTTTCCAGTACGTAGGTACAAACAGGTGGGATCAATCTTCCTCACAGAACAATTACTTGTTCTGCGGTCTTCCTAGCTTTATTAGGTACTTAGTTCTCCAGTACACAATAAACATAGAGCCTGTGTCTAGTAACATTAATTACTAGACACAGGCTCTATGTTTATTGTGTACTGGAGTAAATAGCAAGAAAGTTTGTACAGATTATACAGAATGTAACCAAAGGGGTGTGCAAAATGCTACGAATATAGAGAAAATTCACATAGATTGAGATTCGAAATCACATGTTTATTTTTCAAGATTGTATAAACATTCCTAAGTTGGTTAGGAACTGCCTAGAAAAATAAACACGTGATTTTGATTTTGTGAGTAGTTTCCCTATAGTGGGCTATTTTTATAAGCCAGTCCCCTTTTGTTACACCCTTTATAGCATTCTTATGCACACAAAGCGATCGTATTATTTTATGATTTCCAGAAAAATGAGAAAGTTCATTGCAGACGTCTAAAGGTGGGTTCCCACGGTGCGTGATATTACGGACGGACGCGCACCAGTCCGCACCACGGATCGTGGGAAACGGAGCGTCCGTGGTAATACAGACGCGTCCGTGGTGCGCGTCCGTCCGTAGCCGCCGGCGCGTCCGCGTCCGTCCGCGAAATCACTCACCGTGGGAACCCAGCTTAACAATATAATCTTAGGTGGTAAAATACAGTAAACAATAATAAATTTTATATGTATACTTTGCATCTTAAGTTGATACTCGAAGATATTCTCAGAAACAGAGGAAAATAGGAATGACTGTCTATATTTGTATAATAAATGCCTGGACTGATCTAGGTATTTAAATTGTCAGTCAGCTAAGCAGAGTTGACGACGGACGATCACTGCAGAGGCGACGTGGAGAAGACCTGGAGCAAATTCAAACACGAAGCTCAGAACCGCACAGCATGGCGGAGAACGAAGCCCTCTACCCCATCTAGGGGACACAGGCACATAATCATCATAATTTACTAATCCCAGACATCAAGATAGCACTCTGTTTTAAACTGCGACTCAAACAATGACCTCATTTATTTACCACCTATATTATCATCAAAGTGATACAGAAGATATATTCGCACACACGTGATGATAACAATTTATATGTTTACTAATTTTCAATGACTAAACCAATGCAAAAAATGCTATCTACCTAGTGAGCAATAACTGCAATAAGTCTATTGTTTTTGCGACGAGTTCATAGTTCGATATGCCAATTCTATAGGGTTAATCTTATATTTAACTAGTGGCCGCCCACGTCTTCGTCCACGTGTAGGGTTGCCAGGTCGAAAAACCAAAGAGCCGGACAGACCAGTCTGTCTGGCCGGACATTGGGGTAAAAAAGCCGGACACCCTACAATATTTAGGATTTTGTGTCTCAGAAGGTGTATTAATAGGTACGAAATTTATTGCCGCTGAAATCGAAAACTGACAACGCAACGTGCGCTAATATTCGAAGACTGATAACTTTTGACAGACCGAGAGTATTTGCCGGCGCGACTGACAGTCGATTCAGAAAACCTGCCGGCCCGCCCTCGGCACTTGCTCGTTTTCTAAATGAAATAAAAGAGCTAATCGAATTGCCAGCGAGCACTTCTCACATGTGGCTTATTTAGATATTTTCAAGAATATGTGAAGTTTACGAGTCCCATTATTGAAAAGTGAAAATCAGGTCAAGTATAGAATAGATGCGCGAGCGGAGCAAGCTCGAATTTTTTTGTTATATTTAGCACGAAACTCATGTAAGTTGCCTATTACTTCATGAAAATTCAAACTCTACCGAGAATTTTGTGACCATTGATAAGCATGAGATGGGTTACAATCGGATAGATATCTAAGGGTCAAAATCAGAGAGGTGAGCATTTTGGGTTTTGAAATATCTAAGAAATTAAGTTTTCTATTGAAGTAAATTAACATGTGGAATATGTTGTGTCATTTGTCATGAACCTTTCCTGTAAAGAGGCACGCACACAAATATATATTTCAGAAACTATACCTGTTAATAATAAAAATGACAGGGCCTTAAATCATTTCGGGAACACTTTGAAATATTTTTTTAAATAATAATATAACCAACGCCTTTAATAATTACCGTCATGAAATTATAATTAACCAGTCCCTCTATCGGTAAATGCTGTTATTTTTTATATTTTTACAGTAAAAAGACTTATTTTTTATATAACTCTCAATAGATTTTCAATTAGTGTAAATTTCGTTTCAAAATTTTAATTTATTGTATACATATGTGCAATACGTTATCAATTAATAATTTAAATACAAATGTTAAAAGGTCATTTTAGGTTGTACATGCAAGATTTAACTATAACATTACTCATTAGTGATAAATTTGCAGTTTATATTATGTTCCCGAAAATGATGGGAGTGTTCCCAAAATGACAATAAAGTTGTAAATATCTTTGCTGAGTTCCGCTCACAACGAAGAAAGGTGACCTTTATTTCACCATCTTCATCAACTGAGGTGTCAGCGACCGCGACGTATCTGTATTCATTTTTTTTATTTTCAGTTGGTACATTTACTAGCAAAAATGTCATTGGACGTATCATGTTGGGGTGAAAGTTCATCATTTACTTACGATGTACCAGCAAAATTATCGTCATTCTTTCCATGAAGTCGAGCTGAAACCTTTTGGAGATTCTCATCACCAGAACTGTCTGATCCGTATACGGCGTCATAAATACTTTTCCTACTCATGTGAAGAGTTGTCATTATTTTTATTTTTGCGTAGAAATTGTTTGGTCATATTATTTAAGCGATGTTTTTTGATACGGTTGCCTCTGACGTATTTTTGAAAAGCCTCTCTCTCTTTAGAATTTTTTGGTAATTTATCAACGGTGTCTTTTAGTTGAGTTGTCAAAACTTCGCCAAATAATAGACTTTTACTGACTTCAGGAGTAACAGAACATCCTCTTGTTAATTCATTAACTTTGCGAGTAGGCGTATCAGCATTCTTTTGGGATATTCTTTCTGCCCGTCTTCTGTTTCTCTGTACTTTTTTCGCAACTTATCTATTTCTTTGCATTTTCTGTATTTTATCTTTCTGATTTTTAACAGTTCTGTAAGCCTGTGCCTTATCTTTCTTAAACAGTTTTCTTCCTAATCTCTTCCTTGACAAGCGATTATCGTTTTCTATCTCATTTTCAGAATCTGATGGGCTGTTACCTAAAATATTTGCCATCATCTTTTTTTTTCTGTCTATACTTTTGAGAATTTTTTCTCCACAACTTTCTTTGTTTCCTCTTCTGTCTTTCAGTCATATCACTAACAGTCTTAACTTTATTTTCAGCCTTCTTTCTTTGGTAATATTCCCTATCTTTCAGTCTCTTAATCTCCCTTTGTTCAGGTGTCATTTTATCTAAAAACTTGCGTTTTCTTGCATCAGCCTTTTCACGATGTTTTTTATAAGCTATACTGTCCTGTTTTAATCGTTTTTCTGACTTCTTTTTCTTTTCATTTTTATCATTTTCCATGTTACCCGTTCTAAATGGTTCACTAAAATAAAAATTTTGCATTGTTATATGTTTTTAAAAGCATTAGACCGTCATTTTGCCCGAAAATTGTCATTTAAGGAACGCCCGTATCATTTCGGGAACGCCCGCGTCATTTCGAGGACGCCCGTCTATTACGAGAACGTTTCCGAAATGACCGTTCCCAAAATGACTATTTGATGAATATTTTTATATCATGCTTCACGTCGTCATATTAGATATTGGTTTTAGAGGTTAGGATCACGTTAGCTGTAATATTTATAACAATTTAGCAAAAAGTATGCAAATTGTTGAAAAACTAATCACCCAACAGTGTTCCCGTAGTGACAGGGAATTAAAGTACGCTTCCCATATATGAAATTAAAAGGTACTTACCAGCAAAATCAATATTTTTTTCCCGTAAACACGACACGCGTCTTTTCCTTTGACTAGTGAACTTCACACTGTTGCTCGCTAACGCCACCTAGCGCGTTTTGTTTTAATTACATCGACCGATATCCACCGCGTTCACTGAATGATTTAATAAACGTCAGACAGCATTTGAATAGTCAAAATATGACGAAATTAAATTGTTGTTAATTTAATTTATACGTATATTCGTAATTTAATGATTTTCAAAGCTAATATTAAAATAATTAAAATTTTAAGTCTTAATTGTAAACATTTTTGAGTTATCGCAACTATGAAACATGGTATAAGGACGCGTTTCCGGAATGACTATTTAAATGTTTTTTATTTAAAATCTAAAAAAATATTATCGTAAAAAAATAAAAATTATAATTGCCTTGTTATTATGTGCAGAACCTTCATTTAGAAACAAGTATTTTAGCAATACCACGTTATTTTATTAAGAAAATCTTTGTCAGAAGCATGATTCTCACCTCTCTGATTTTGGCCCCTAAACATTTATCATCAAATTTAATTTAACAACATTGGCAAAGTCTTCATATAACTTGTAAGCGAGAAGCCATATCGCATATTTGAAATGAATCACATTTAACGGCAGCGAGAGCGCAAAATATAATAAAAGGAGTATTCTTCTTTACAAAAAATCTTAACATTGTTATAGTTTTAGACTTTAGTTAAAGTTACTAGAAACCTGTCCGTCCAGGGTGTTGAGATATTGTGATGAGCGAGAACGAAGTTCGCAAGGTTATGGAAATATTTCCTCCAATATAGTAAATTTTAATTTAACGCGTTTATTGAATGACGTGATGAAGTATAATCGCCGTTGGTGGAAATGTTTCAATAACATAACGAACTTAGCTATCGCTAGTATTATATTGCCTAAGCGGGCCTTAGCCCCTAACACCTTGGTGAAAAGCCTACCTACGGACAGGCCGGACCTGGTCCATTTTGGCCGGACCCGCACTCAAAAAGCCTGACTCTGTCCGGCTTTATCCGGACGCCTCACAACCCTATCCACGTGAAAGGGTATTATACCCGTGCGATGCCGGGGCGGGTCCCTAGTTACACAAATAAACTTTCCTCTTGAATCACTCTAAGGTGCATTCGGCTAATTCCGAAAATCTCTACCAAAAAAAATTCTACCAAATCCTATGGTCTTTTATTGCTTTAGCAACTTTTACCAAGACGCTATTTTGTCCTCTCCCCCGCATCCGTTGTCTCATGTCACTAGGCGAGAGCGTACGCGTCCTACACGTAATTTTTCTGAAGAGGGGACAATTCCCGCATTTTTGGTTTATCGTAATTACCCGCCTTGATATTACACTTTGGTAAGTTATTGAATTAATAGTTTTTGTGTTCGATTGTGTTTCGTTTTAGCTTACAATTAAATATATTCAAAACGTTCTAGGTTCCTTTTTTTTGGTATTTTCAGAATTCCACGACTACGGTAATTCCGAATCACAAAAAATTCGGAATTACCCGATTTTGATTTTCTATGGAGAAAGCCAGTGATTTTAAACATTTCATTTTTTATCCATCAACATCAAGTGTTATTTTTTTTTTAACTGATATCTTACTTTATGGTGTACCTAAATGAATAAAATTGAATAATCTGTTTGATATGCTATGAAAGTACATACTGAAAACGTTTTCTTTTTTTTTTCATAATTTACGCGACAAAATTGGTTAGCACGAACTAGTAACATGGACTGGACTTGTAACTGGACCTGAATATTTTAGTGTATACGGTAAAATTTGTGACTCACGTTTATAAAATAAATCTTTATTACTTAAGTATTAGCCTTTTTAATCTGTTCCTTTACATTATTTGCACAATAAAAAATACCCAACAGTTTGAGAACCATAGAATAATTTTCGGGTAATTCCGAGGTATAAGTATGATATAAATTTGGTTAAGGGTTTACAAAGGCCAAAATGTAAAAACATTTTAAGAAGGGTAAACCTGAACAATAAAGAAATATGCCTCTTTTATCAAAACTAAATAAATTCCACTTTTACAAGTGGTTCGGAAATACCCGACATATGTCGGAATTGCCTCTACAGAAGAAAAAATTTACTTAGTTTTGAAACACAAATATCTACTGATTCTGAAGGTATTTAGTAATGTCTTTAAAATATAACTGTAGGCTATTCACTCAAGAAACGAAAATGTATTTAGTTGGTTGTATAAATTTAACCAATTTTGACAAATGATTTAAATACAAATATGCTACCAACTCATCCAGAATTCAATCGTAATTACCCGAATGCACCTTATCTACTAAAAAATCTGCATCAAAATCCGTTGAGCAGTTTTAAGATCTAAGCTTAGGTACATTGGGATAGACAGATAGTGAAGACGTCGACATAAGGATATCATTCTGCTTGTGGCATTTACTTCTTCATACGAAGATCTCCGATTCTATAACCCTCCTTTGTATACAGTCTAAAATTATATTATTTGGATAGCAGTATTAACGATTGTAGATATCTAAATTTTAAATCCGTAGGTGCATAAACAAAAAAAGTAAGAAAACAATATCTGCTTTTACCGATTGCATCCAGAGATAATATCTTACCTACAATGTCTTCAGGCCCCTATTTACCCGACTGCGCCAGATGGAAGGGTTATATTTACATTTAACATGACGGTGGCGATAGTTTTCACAGAACATAAAGTTCTGTTATTTATAAAATGACCATATTTATGTAAAACAAAACCCGAAAGCCAAAAGTACAGTTAAACTAGCAACAGACATAATTAAAACTATACAAAGTAAAACTGTTTGCTAACTTAATTGTTACCTCAAACAAACAGGGTTCAATTAACAAAGAAAATGTAAATTCATGTAAATTTCAACTGCTTAGATAAATAGGCTCTCTGACAGAGAATGACTCTCACGATTATGCGTGTACCCTGGGCAGGTTCATCCTGTACCTACTAAGTATAGCATGCGTCGTACCTATACATAGTAGCAAAATGTCTATCGACTAAATTAAGGTTCTAGAATAGCGGCGCCGTCATATAGCGTCAATGAATGAACTTTTCACATGTCGACACCGTCACCGTAACCGTTCGTGTTCATATAGCCGCTATGGCCGCCGCCGCGCTGGTATCGAACTTACGCCTTAATAAATTAATACTTATAAAGTAAAACTTATAAAGTAAATTTTTACCTCTAGAACCCATAAGGCATGATGTTATTGATCTAAAAAACTGCATAGAAATACCGTAGGTGCCTATGGGACCCTTCAACGACCTCAAGATTACTCAAGATTAGAATTACGATAAAACAAAAGTTAACTCAATAAATTGCCCACGAATCTTCAGTTAATATAACTCCAAGTTATATCATAAACAATATATTTAACATGGAAATGCTGACGAGACGGCTAGCTCGATATGGTGTTGCCACTTTCTAGGAGCTACCAATCTCCAGCGTTTCTTGACCCGCGTTTATATGGGAAAGTTAAGTTAAGCTGTAGCTGGTTACAGGTAATGTTTGATGGTTATAGCTACTATAGCGACACTGCAAAGGGTCAAGCAAGGTTGTCCTTGAGTTTCACTTTACTTCTGTTTCGCCAGCGGCGGGCTTTGTGTTTTGGATGCTGAGTGTTAATGTTGGTACTTTCTTTAATTTCTGTACAACGTCTTCATTGGTTTTGTCTCCTACAGACTTATTGACGGTACGAGGCTGATAGAAACTAGCTTGCGAAGGCGATTGTATACAATATACAAACATATATGTACGTGTATAGTATACATACGGCTGTGACCCCATAAGGGTATAGCCAGATCTGCAGGATCGCGAAGGAGATCCTTCAGTTACGTTTAGCGAAGGCGGATGTGTTAAGTATTAATTTTAATAAGAGATATAGAAAATATAGGTAAATATAGGAACCGTTACATTCACTTCATTTCCTCATCATGTAACAGCTCAGCTAATAACTTAATAAGTTGAGTATTTAATTGGATCTCATAAAAAGTAGGCGCGGTTAGCTTAGAGATAAAATGCAGGCGATTACTACTTGTGTAATTGACCAGTTTAATCTTCAAGAAATGAGGATATTATCTAGGTTCTATGGATCCTTTACATGAATAAACTTGTAGCCACTGTTAGTAAGTTAGTTTAGACAAAGTAACTTAACGATCAAATCGATAGAAGTTCATTATCCATCATGAGAATGTTACGACAACGAACGTCAATGCGAAACGATGTTACATATTGTCTGTCTAAGGGAACACCACCAACAGTTTTGTGGAGGCCCTCTGCCCCATCTAGGAGACACAACAAGAATATAAGAATAAGTCAAGTAAGTTAAAGTCACGGAGTCACCAACAAATTATCTCGTTGTTTCCCATTAGAGCAGAGGTTCCCAAACTTTTTTTTCTCATCGACCCCTTTCAAAAGTTCAAAGGTTCCGGTGGACCCCCTACAGGCCTAAACAACATATGAATTAATTGTGAATCCTCATTTTTTCACGCCAACGTAGACCCCCATCGAGTCTCCTGTGGACCCCTGGGGGTCCACCTGGACCACTTTGGGAACCATTGCATTAGAGCTTTCAGAGCGAAATTCTGTCATGCATGATGGTCTGCTTTTACACCTAGTAATAAGTAAAAAGAATAATTTATTTATAATAATAATTATTTATTTATTAGCAAAAAGAAGAAGTTAGTCCGTGTCTCTACTCCACGTTAATAATATTGGGTAGGGAGTAGGGAGCTCTCGTAGGTCGGTGAGAAAGCCGACATACGGCGCAAATGACCATGTAGTTCTTGGCCTTGCTCCTCTCCTTCTTGGTTCTTGTGGCGTTTTCAGAGCATACCGTCCACTGCACTAAGTCTTCCAGGTAGACGGCATGAGACAGGACGACAGTGCCCACTAGGTTCATTCATAAAAGTAAGTCATCCTTCCATAAATTTTAAAATTCCATTTCTTTATAGTAACTACTTTGTACCTAGTTTAAATGTATGTCATCATCATCATCATCATCAGCCTATTGCAGTCCACTGCTGGACGTAGGCCTCCCCCAGGGTACGCCACAAGACTGCCATATGGGGGGTATTTGCCCATAGTCACCACGCTGGGCAGGCGGGTTGGTGACCACAGTTTTTATTTTGGACTATGTTGTCAACACGGCAGGCGCTGCTGCCCACCTCCCGGAAACCCTTAATCGCCTCGTACGATACCCACGGGCAGACATGGGGTGGTACGAATTCTACTCTGCCAGCACCACGCGGCACAAAATGTATGTACGTTTAAGATAATACCCATTTACTTACCATATGATGATACCTAATGATCTAAAGATGATGACATTCACTGACCCATGCACTCTCAATGATCTCATCCGTCATGATCATCATTGATTGAGTAGGTACCTACATCGTGAGATTCAAAATAAGATATCAATTCACAGTAATTGCAAAAACAATCAGGTGACGCAATATGCAACAACCTAGGCTTACCCGACTGTGGAAGTGAGGGATAATGCATTTGACCGTGAGACATGAGTTCCTTTCCTGCAATTAATCACGTTTTGCCTAGATTACAATGAATATGCCACCCAGAATCAAGACGGACAGGTAGGGGAACCTTGAATTTTGTTCCTTACCTTCTCGCTATTCGATTTGTTTAAGTCAATTTGCCGTATCTGCCAGTAACATTCATTTTGTAGACTTATGATTTTTTATAAAATTATTAATAAAGAAAATGGAAAAAATTCTTTACCCGAGTGGGAATCGAACCCACGACCGCTGCAAACCGTGCCAGCCGCTATAATCTTTTTTTCTAATGGCATGGTCGGTTAAATTTTCTCACCACTTTTTACTATTTGTATATTAAGTAATGTTATTTGATAAGTCAATTTATATTCTATTAAACACTTCATGCATGAATTTGGTTTGCCAAATAAAGTCAAGATTCAATATGTATTTTATGCCTATTTTGCCACGAGGTATTGAGATGAGACTGTTAAATAAATAAATAATGTTTATTATTCCGTTTGTTATACAGCGTAGGTGTAGTTGTACAGAAAAAGCTTCTCATTACCTTTAGACATTTGACGGACGACCTATTGGCGTAGTGGTAATGCCCCGCCTGTTTTTGGACCTTCCCAGGGTGCTACTATGCATGTGCATACTGAATCGGTCTTACAGCTAACAAAAGTGCAGCTATCTCTTAATCTATAAAAGAAATGAGCGAGCAGCTTTCTGTTCACTTATAAAAGACACCACTGGATACAAAACGCCAGTGTAAGTAGTACCTATTTGAATTTAAAAGCATCGATTACTTCGTACGCTATTTCTAAACAGTGTAATGGCCAATTACAGCTTCATTACGTGCGGAACAAGCTTATTGATCTCGATATGGACACTTTCCAATCGCATTCGGACGTGCGTTGTGGCCATGTTGTGGCGAAGGCAGGAGGGTTGCGGAAGTGTTCGAAAATATTATATGTATTTAGTATACTAGTCTATAACACTGAGTAGGTATACCAACTGCTGCCTTTTACTATACCTAGTACAGGGGCATTATGATTCATTTTGTTAGCTATTTCAGTAATTTTACACTGTATTGAGCGCGATAATATTTTTGATTGAAATAAAATGGTGTTCTTCTTTCTTCCTTTTTTGTAGCCTTAGACAATATGCTAGAGTACTATAGGTAATTATTTGTAAGATAGGCGTAGAGTTAGACTAAGAACGAAACTGAGCGGTAATATACAGACATCTTACTACCTGGTTTATTTGCGACAGTAACAGTTCCACTCTACTTCTTACCTTCTTGTTCGTAGTCAACACGCAAAAAGTGTAGCTAGTTGACAGGTGAAATTATTATATAATTGGACTGATGCAGTCCAGTTATTCGGTTTTATTGCTGCTTTGCTTGATTTGCTTATGTTGTACGGAGCTTGGAGAAATCGCCGTATTATTACCACAGTAATTAAAACTGTGGTAGGTATGAAGTGCTGATAAATAATGAGATACATAGTTTCATTTGTTATAATTGGCCGCGTGTGCCGGCAGAGTAGAATTCGTATCACCCCATGTCTGCCCGTGGGTATCGTACGAGGCGATTAAGGGTTTACGGGAGGTGGGCAGCAGCGCCTCCCGTGTTGACAAGATAGTCCAAAATACAAACTGCGGTCACCAACCCGCCTGCCCAGTGTGGTGACTTTGGGTAAATACCCCCCATGGCAGTCTTGTGGCGTGCCCTGGGGGAGGCCTACGCGCAGCAGTGGACTGCAATAGGCTGATGATTATAATAATAAGCGCGTATCCTGAAATGAAATATGCAGTTATTCAAGATTACTGATCGCCATCGCAAAACATCGAAAACAATCGCTACAAAAATAATGTTCAATAAACAATTTAGTCTTAAAAACTCTTAAATATCCAATTTATCACAAACAAATAAGACTAAATTCAATATCATTTCTAAGAGACCAAATTTATTTATTTATTAAATATATCAACAACTGTTACTAATACATGACTTTATCTTAATTTTACCACACTTGTGTAATAGCACAGCTACTTATAGATAAACAGAACACTCGTTAAAGTAATACTTAGACTAGGTTCATACTAAACAATATTAACAAGAAAAATAGTAAGTACCTAAGTCCGTGCCCATGACTTACCTGGATTAACTGTGTACGAGTATGCATGTCAAATCTGCGAGTCGATAGCGTTTCGCTACGGAGCTTTAAGTTACTAGTGCCTACACCTAGAAATACATTAACAAGGTGATAGAGATTTAAATACCTAATTGGCGCACGTGGGCCTTAGTAGGTGCTAGATGTCTACTAAGGACAACAGAGGACCTAAATAGAGGATACGAGGAAAAGTTGATTAAGTAAATAAATAGACTTTCATGTTTATCATAATTATTATTAGCTTACCTACACACGCCTATAATTTTTAATAATTTAATATTAACATTAATTATATGTAGATACTTAATTAAGATTATAAAACGTTTTTACTATTGAGTACCTTACGTATGCTAGATATAAAATTTTAATCATAATAAAACACCGCATTCTGATGATTTGATTTTATAAAATGTACTTAAGTACAGAAAGTTTTTCTTTAAATTCAAGCTTTGATTATCATTCTCTTTTTAGGAGTCCGAAGCAGAAATAATTAACTAAGTATTACTTTAGATTCGTAATTTCTGTCTGTCTGTACGGTTATATAACCACAATTTTAGTTTATATCACAATGTATACCACACTTGTATACCACAATTTAGTTTACAAAGTTCAGTAGGTACCTACATTACTAATATAGCGCCGTTTAGAAAGCGCTTTATACTCATTTTTCTTATGCATTTTCTAATATACACAGAGAAATATATTCTTATATCCACAGATTAAAAACCGCCATCTGTGAATGTTGGTAGCCGCTAGTCGCCTTACATGGACCGACGACGGATTTAACTGTACTTACTCTCGCAAAAACCCCATGAACTCCAGGCAAACCACGGTCTTATTATTTTAACTCTTTAAAGTTGTCGACCGTGAAATCGAGAAAATTTTCGAGAAAATTATAAGCTTCATTATATGATTGGTTTGAGGAAAAGTCATGCTGAGGAATATCAGTTATCACATAAAGTTGCTAAAGTGCACACGAGTCAGTCCATGTAGATTTGCAACTTTCTGAAATTACAGGAAGTAAAAGAAGCCACTAATTTGCAAAATGGCTACTTCCCCTAAAAGCTTCGCTAATTAAAATGACCTATGGTTTCTAACGGAAGTGAAGTTGCTTGGCCACCTCCGGGAAGGTATTGCGAAACAAGATATCAGTCAAGTAGACCGTAAATAATACGTGCCAAAAAACTCGCTCGAAATATAAGATTTCAAGTTGTTGTGCGCTTTTTTTGCGAATCCTCAAGGCCATGTTTTAGTTCGATCTGTTGATTGCCAGGCCA
Organism: Carposina sasakii; assembly: GCA_014607495.2. NCBI lineage: Eukaryota > Metazoa > Arthropoda > Insecta > Lepidoptera > Carposinidae > Carposina > Carposina sasakii. The sequence goes on from CP053168.1 coordinate 8,811,642, forward strand.
TTCCGCGGCCAGTGAAGAAGAATATTACTTTTTACTTACATAGTTTGTCTAGATTGTACGCTAGAGGAAGTTTTAGAATTTTTGACTTAAAATACGATTCTGGATCAAAATTCAAATATACCGGTACAGTTGGTTCCGTCAGAGAATTATGAGTACTGTAGGTATATACATTATTATAAGTATTGTTATTGCTTGAGAAATGAAAGTTGTAAAATGGTAATTAGCTAAAGTTACTTCTCCTTTATAAAGCAGGATGATTTTCTACTCTCGAAATAAATACACATACAAATATCGAATCTACTGAATACTAAAAACATTCAGAATATGGACACAAATCGCAGCAGCCAATAGTCGCGGGCGCAGCGACGACATGTCGTTATGCAATAGTTTTTCAATTAAGTTCCTTACCTTACTCTGATGGGTTTCCATGAATGGGGACACCATCAGAAAAACTGGGATGGCGGCATGAAACCAGTTCGACCATTCCATTCGATTCACAATGAACTGAGACCTGAATGACTGCTACAGTGAAAAAATTAATAGCATCAGAAAATTCAGACCGGATTCTTATTCTTGCATTCTACTGGAACTGATATAGTTTTTCGTTTACCAATCACATATAAAAATCAGCTTTGTTGTTTTAGAAGTTATTCTTTTAACATTTACATGATATCAGCCTGTTTTAGTCCTAGCAAAATGCTGTTAGAGCCATAAGGCTAGTTTTTTCACCTATAATATTACTACACTATTTTATTACTATCGTATTTTGCGGTAACCTATATTTTACAACATCCGCAAATAAATTATATAAAGTTTTAGGTTCGTATGTAAGCCCCCTGTAGCCGTAGCATAAAATATATCTAGCTAGCCCACGGAGGACTTAGAATAGTTGAGAACTGAGAGTTTCGCCAGAGCATACACCATGGGCTCTTGACACATAGGTAGCGTGCCCGACACACGAACTCAAATCTTTATTTTGACTTTAACACAATCTTTGTGCTTAATTTGATTAAAGTTATAGATTAAAATAACGAGGTTTAACTAAAAAATGTGGGTATGGATGGATAGTTATCACAGAGCTACGAGTATGAATTACATTATAAGATAATATTGAAGCTCTCACACCGTTATATCATGTTCGAGTCATATACGAGTACATCAAAGTACATTAACATTATTTCCGTTTTTAGTCAAAATGGGGGAAAGTATGCCACCAGAACAAGCTGTAGTCTCACTGCAAGTCTATCTTTGGTCATACCGTCTTGTTTTCTCCCATATAAAGTTACAAGTGCAAGAGAGATAGATTTTGAAGAAACTTTTTCCTTGAAAGCTCGGTGATAATTATGGAGTTACAGTACTAACGATGATGCTAAACGTTTTGTCTGTTCTGTAAATAATAACGGTTCGTGGTACACTTGTGAGTTAAGTTAGATCAACCATGTAACATGTAGACTAGAAGTTTTATTCAAAAGAGGTTACATAATCATGAATCCTTTGGAAATTGTAGACGTCAAGAGAGCTCTCATAAGAGAAGAAAGTACTTATGGCGGTTTGTAGTCGATTTAATGGTCAGATCCTTTAAGAACTTTTAATCATCATCATTTACAGCCCTGAGAAGTCCACTGGTGGTGACGGACGACCTGGCCAAGGTTGCGGGCGTCGGTTGGATGCAAGCTGCTTCCGACCGGTCGGAGTGGAGGTTGTTAGGCAGGCCTATGTCCAACAGTGGAACTTTTAATAGATTTACAAAATTTTCTTTCAAGTTATATGTACATGTATAGGGATATAATATATCCCTACATAATATGGCCGTACCTTCTTTAATATCTTATGGCTAGATTTACCCATATTGTAGATAAAAGAACGATGAACGACGACGTGGAAATGACGAAAGAAAATCTCCCGTCAAAGTTATGTATGGGTTCTATGGTTGTATTATAGCCCTCTAGTATATTATAATAATATATACATTTACTATCAATAAACTCCACCAGCACAAACTCAACCACAAAATCTTTATAGTCACAATCAGTATTCTCATATAGAGCTGAAACTAAATACGTCTGAATGCCATTCGAACCCAATTCTTATTGCTATCGAATTTAGGAGATTAACCCTAAGGCACATTATATTACAACCTGTTTGGCTATACCCTTCGTCCTTCAAATATCTTGTAACCTGCCAGTATGAAGTAACCTGATAAGCCAGGTGAAGGGAGCGTAGGCAGATAGGTATTACCCCACGGTAAATGCGATACCAATGAAGATAATATTGAGCTAGAGTTCGTTTCATAGATTAGTTCCCGTGCACGATTTTGGAACTAACAGTTTTTGGATGCAGTTGCAGGATTTATGTAGACAAATACTGAGCTACTAGCGCCATCATTCATTAGAAATGTATGGTGAAACGCATTCTAAGTTTACAGTAGGTTTATAGCTATGTCCATTTGTCAAAATAATGAGCTCTCTGGTAATAGGTTTTGCTGCAAACCAACTACATAGGTTATATTTAATTGGACTGTGACTTCGTGATCTGCCTACTATTTATGTAGATGCATTTGTGTAAGACCAAGGTGTGACATTTAAGTTTTCTAATTAGGTAGTACTGATAGCCTATATTTTATACCTACCATTCAACTAAAAGCTTACATGCAAAAACTGAAATATGACTGCCTATGTCATATTCTGATATATGTACGAGTACTTGTATGTGTAAACTATAGTAGTATCTATACATATAATAAAATTGTAACAGATAGATGTATGTGCACGCTAATCAGAGAAACGGCTAAACCGATTTCGATGCAACTTTCATGAAATATTGTGACAGGTCCCACTTAACATATAGGCTACTCTTTACCCGGGAAAATGTTTTTATCCCGGATAATTTAGACATTTTGTTTTTTCTGCAGTCCACGCGGACGGAGTCGCGGGCGTCCACTAGTAGATAAATATAAATAACTGCTAGCTCTCATCAAAATTCGTTTTATAGTTTTTGCTTGATATACTAAAGAAACAACATTCTCTTCTTATTTATAATATTACCTACTAGGATAGAATTCGATAAATAAAATTAGGTAAATACATCATCATCATCGTCAGCCTATTGCAGTCCACTGCTGGACGTAGGCTTCCCCGAGGGCACGTCACAAGACTGCCATGGGGGGTATTGCCCATAGTCACCACCCGGTATTCCGAATAAGGGTTTAGGTAGATGGCAGATTTTAAAACCTTGGCGAGAAGGAACCTGATTGCGTCATCGTCTGTAGAAGTGCATACTGGTGCATACACATCATGGTTCCTCCGTAGCACCATAGAGGAATAAGATGTCATAGAGTGCTAATGTCCTACTAACTGCCTCGCTCGATGCACCTTGAGACTTGCCGGTACCTCACAGTTCTAGTCCTTGACCGTAGATTGCTTTACTGTACATTTTTTTTATTTTTATTTATTTTTATTATTTTTATTTTTTTTCGGAAAGTTAACAGCTTACGACTATATACATATCAAGACAGAAACAATATGCCAATCACTAATTTCCACTTTTAGTAAAATATTTTTCTATATTTATATATTATAGTTAAATTTAGTACATTACAGGACATTAGTAAAGAAGTACATTACAGTATTGCAATTTAGCACCAACGAGGCGAGGTGAAGAGGAAAGTTACCCTCTGTAAAAACATCTGCAGGTTACATAGCAGGTTACGTTCGCCCCTTGAGATAAATTGTTAGAATACCTACAATTGAAAACCAATTTAAATGACCAGCCAGAAACTAAGGCGTGAGTGCGCCGGCGCCGGTCCTGTCCCTTGTGTCAACATAATGTTGCCAGTATTTTAATTGTGGCCTGGTATTGCCAGTTCTACCTACATTCTGTCGCGAAGTCTGCTATATTTGCATACCCGCTAGATTATAACCATTCAAGATATTATTTTTCCAACATTTTCCACTTGATAAGGAAGCGAAGTGACGCATGATGTTATACAGAATGATTTTTGGTTTAACGTTCCCGAAAACTACAGAATCTCATCATCATTACGATTATTTTTCTCCATGGAAGCATACTTGGGAAGTGTCTGGTTTCCAAAATATTAGGGTCCAAAGTTGAGTAAATAGACTGCGTTTTTCTGCATAAATGCACATTGACGCGTGTAACAAGATTTTTTCACGAGAAATAATTAATATCTGTATGAAAAAACTAGCACATAAACACTGGCACTATAAATTTCGACCGATATAGTAATTAGAATTTTCAAAAAAAATTTACATCGTTTCCTAGCATTTTTTTGGCATAAACTTACTTTATTTGATGTATAGAGTACGTACCCTTCGTTAAGGGTGGCAACAAAAAAGTACCCTGTATTAACACGTTCAATGCGGCTGTGATTTTTGTATTATTTGCATTCCTGCGGTAAGAGGTGTTTTACACCCCGTAACAAAACTATCACTATGGCTAAACTTACCACTGTGCTAATCGTCTGTCCTCGCTACGCTAAACGTGGCTGTGGGATCTCCTTTTTGATTATACCATTCTTGCTACCCCATTTCGGGAACACAGCTAGTACACGTGTGTATATAATATAATGTATTTTGAACAAATCGATCAAACACTGTATTATTTTCACTCAGCCATTGCTTTCCAATTTCCACGCATTGCCAACCGACGCGGACGTGGAGATAGTCTGGTAATATCCTCAAATATTATACCCCCCTGAATGACAATTAAATTCATTCACGCCCAAAATACTCACAGTCAATATTTGCAAGACAAGTTCTTGTATGTAAATATTAGATTTGGATTCGAACAGTAGAAGCTCATGAATTACGCATGCCGTCCTGCTGGGTCACTAGATAAAACATTCACTTGACGTGTGATAGCTGTAGTATGAAATAGGTACGGCTAAACCGGTGTAAATGGGCGACAATAACAAATATTTGCATATAATACAAATACTACACACCTAGTAGCTCTCAGACAATTCAGAATCGAAAGCTGCCTGCTCAACACATTATCGGGACAGCTCCTGACTGTGTTCTCAATCGATGGCTCTCATTTTCTTAGAGATGAGTACGTTTATTTCTTTATTTATTGGGACGCTTTTCAACTTATAAGTACCTAGGTACTAAACATAGATAAATCCGCGAGTCCTCTTCTATACTAGACAGATATTTCTCAAAATATAAGAAGCTTCTGGTTTCCTAATCTTCTTCTTTACATATACAGGATGATTTTTGGTCGTCAACGTTCCCGAAAACTACGGAATCTCCTCCTCATCACGATCATTTTTCTCCATGGAAGCATACCTAGGAAGTGTCTGGTTTCCAAAATATCAGGGTCCAAAGTTGAGTAAATAGACTACGTTTTTCTGCATAAATGCACATAGACGCGCGTAGCAGGATTTTTTCACGAAAATTAATTAATATCTGTCTATAAAAAAACTAACATAAACACTAGACACTATAAATTTCGCACGATCAAGGAATTAAAAAAATTTTTTCAAAAAAAAATTTTTTTTTTTCCCAGCATTTTTTTTGGCATAAACTTACTTTATTTCATGTATAGAATACGTACCCTTCGTTAAAGGTGGCCACAAAAAAACACCCTGTATAGGTACATATAATAAAAATGTAACGGATCGCTGTCTGTACGTACATGGAAGATATATGAGAAAAAAAAATATAGGAGAGCTTTATCAACGCAATAGTACCCAAAATAATGTTTTTTGTAATTTTTGTCTGTTTGTCTGTGCGTTTGTGCACGCTAATCTCAGAAACGGCTGAACCGATTTCGATGCAGTTTTTACGAATATATTGTGACAGGTCCCACTTAACATATATGCTACTTTTTATCCCGGGAAAATGTTTTTATCCGGGATAATTTCGACATTTTGTTAATTTTCTGTTCCAGAAAATCGCGGACCACGCGTCCACTATATGTATATACCTATATATGTGTAACAAAAAGGGTATATTAAGCGAAAAGCTATGTAAATAGTCCACTATAGAGAACCTATCCACAAAATTTGAGATCCGAAATCACATGTTTATTTTTCCCAATAGTATGAAGAATTTTTAAATATCTCAGGAATTTTCATACAATCTTGGAAAATAAAAATGTGATTTCGAGTTTCAAATTTTGGAAATAGGTTCTCTATAGTGGGCTATTTACATATATACCTATATATATCCTAATATAACTGTATCGGCGAGAATGAATACGTAACAAAATAGGAGGATATCATCCAACAATTATCCCCCTACGAAAACTTTCAGTATTGCATACATAAGTACACAGTAAGTAGGTAGGTATATTGTTCTATAGGAGCATGATTGCTACATTTTCACACACGCAAATCTTCCATTGATCTTCAAATAGTGGTGAGAGTATTTGGTGTTGTCCGCAGGAATGCAAACGCAAAGTTTTTACGAGCTATGCCAACGATGCCAAGGATTCTCGCCTACGACATGCCCATGTTAATCCACGTTAATCTCTCTATATGCAAATCGATCAGGTTATGGCTCCATCCACGTGTACAGTTTTTATAGAATGTTTTGTTTAGTCCAGCAAGCTTTCGTCAAATATTATAGGTATATCCAACTAAACTCATTCCTACACCTGCCTTCACCTGGACATATACTCTCAAGTCTGACATTGCTGGTATTCTGTCCTACTTTCCCTTGAGGCCACTCTCAGATTTAGGTAATTTATTTGCTCAAATATGGAGCTGCTCTCACTGGAGGGGAGGAGGAAATATGTGTTTGATAGGGCTTGCGATGGTCGATCTACTCATAATCTTATTCCTCTATGCTCATACCGATAATGTAACTAATTTCATATTATTTAAGATTACAATAAGTTGGTAGGTAGCTGTCTAGACAATGCACAATCGTTTAACATCGACATTCGTTGTCGCAACACTCCATCCAATGGCGATTGGAATCATGGAATTCATCACGTGAATTGACGAAAATAAAGGCTAAGAGCAAACGTGTTGGTGATGAACCTCTATCGATTGGACCGAGAATAATGGTACTTACTTTGTCTAAGGCTCTCTAGTACCTACATAGAATGACGTGATAACGTGATTGGTACACGCAAACATAGTAGGTACCTTACAGCCTACTCCTAGTGTGAAACCGCAAACCGAAGTGCTGTTTTAATCACATTTCACTAGAAAATAAGAGGGCGTAGTGTCTGCCCTAATAACGCAGATTAGCTAGACGTTTTTATGGAAAAGGCGAGTGTCAAGCTGAGGTGTCAGCAAGGAATGTCGTCGGGTTTCTAAGCTAATGAACATGATCTACCGTAGGCTTTCTTGCGGCTAGTTTCTTAGTTTTCTTGGTCGTATTTATAAACAACTCTTTTATACTTAGCTTATATTGATTATATAAGCCCAGTGGTTAAGACGTGCACCTTCCAAGCGGGAGGCGTAAGTTCGATCCCAGTTTCGGGCCTGTACCGATGAATTTATTTCATGTACAGATTTTAATGTTGTAAAATTGTCACTTAGCTCGTGCCTCGGAAAGCACATAGAATCATTGGCCCTGCGCCTGATCTCTCTCCGGTCGTGTCGGCTTTCCATCCCATCGGACTATGAGAGTAACGGAATAGAGAGTGCATCTGTGTTTGCGCACACACTTGTGCACTATAATATCTCCTGCGTACCTGGCCAATCTCCGTAGAGATTGGTCGCCTTGGCTGAAATACGGTCGGAGATCATCATATTGATTTACCAGAATACAGGTGCTACTTCTTCCATGCATGTAATTAAAGTTGATGAAGAGACTCAGGGGCGATCCCTCGGGAGATGAACTAACAGCTTTGTCACTGACGATCAGCATTATGGACTCGCTATGTTTAACATGGCTGTAAGGATGTCCTTAGTATGTAAGTATACTCCTATTAGACTTAGAAAACCTGTAGGCACTAAAGACATGCAACAGTTTTACTGTAGGTACTCGTATCAACATATGGCTCACATGTCTTAGGCGCCTGACTGCCGACAAATGCAATTTTACAGCCAGTATGACATGTACGAACTTTTTGTATAACGTTATCACACTGTCATATCCATGACATATCTTATAGATTTTGCAGTGAAAGTTCGTGCTTACTACAGTTTAATCAAATGAACTATTGCAAATAAGCACACAAACATCGTACCGAGTTACTTGAACCATAATTAAAACATATTCATTCATTCAGGGCATTCTGTCAGATGATAAGCTAGCAACTTGCCACTATCATACATGTGCAGTCCCGCTATGACAAATATTGCAGTTCTGGCAAACCCATAACAGATACACAGCCGTGTGTATACGTACATATGTATGTATAAAAGCTGTGTGCATTCCAGCACCCGTATGATGAATTTGGTGAGTAATAACTAAGTAATAACTAGACAAGGCAAGTGTTTCTACTTGGTGTGTAAAAAGGGATTGCAAACCACTTCTATCAGCCCTAATTCACTCAATCTTGGCTCGATAACGAGTGTCTATTCTAATTCCTAAGTCTATTTACACATGCAAAGTACATACACTTAGTTTATCTAGTTATTAATAGCTCTGTGAGTTTGACGTTTAAAAGTGAGACATCTCGCTCTCACCAAATTCATCATACGGGTGCTGGAATGCACACAGCTTTTATACATACATATATAAACTCGTACAAGTCACACGCACGAAGAAAAAGTTCTTAATCAAAGTTGCCAATGACTACGTAACTACCTAGGTAGTTACTCCTTACGTCACACACACCTAGGAACCCACATGTATTCAACATTCACTGTGCTGATAATACAAATGGCCACGAAATAATACAACAAATACAACCTAAACCTCTGATCTATGCTTCATAATTACCTAAAACTCTAATTTAATCACTAAAACCTTAACTAACTCTCAATATCAGTTGCGTACATCCTGCACTAGCGCGTATTTTTATCAGTCATCCGTACATATTTTTTTAATTCGCACATTGTCAGTGAAATCAAGACTGTTCGGCAATAATGTTGCTCCTAACCCTTTTTCTAGTGCTCGCACTCGGATACGATTATAAATGTAAGTGTCCTATAAATAGCTATGTAATTGACCATTAATTTGCGTATTATATGAGAAACCTGAACGACTCTGAATATCTAAGAGCAGCATTGATTGTTAGTTCCAGACACGAACAGGAGAGTTGTTTAGTTTTAAATATGGAATTTAGTAATTGACTTTGTTTATGGATCCGTACGTACGAGTAATATCATTATTTTTCCATTGGGTTACTATAAGAAATGTTTTTTACATTTCGTTTTACATATGTATTTAACACGGGACTGGTATGCCACATAAGAAGTCTATTCCAACATGTGTTCCAATCATCTGTGTTCATATACTAACATAGTTTTTCCATAAGTTCCTTTTATTTTATTTAGGTATACTAACACAATATGGACTAGCATAAGTTTTGGTCTGAAATAAAAATTATTGTATATCTGTTTAAATTCTCCGGACTGCAGAAACCCGATCCTTTGAGAAGCGTGCATCGGGCCGTGGCCAAGATGTAGAGACCCTTTTTAGAGAAAATTTTAATATGGTGTGGGATACACATGGCGGATACCATCGCCGATCGCACAATATGATACACCCGGCGATGGTCCCCGCCATGTGCAAGACTATTGGAGTGCAGATTTATGTCATGCGATGGAAACAAAGGTCCTGGGCTATGGGGCTATTTATAATATTAGTAAGATAAGATGTGTCACCGATATCTATGTTATAAGTAGGTACATATTTACCTATTACGTAGCCTATTGAAACCAAGGGCTAAAGTTTAGTAGCTAAACCCTGCATTATTTTAATCCTGATTCCTTAATAACATAAATATCATCCATAAACTGGTAGAAACGCTTTTAACTATTTTTTTAATCCTGAAATTGAGGTCTTCACCTCAATTAAATGCAAGTCGGCAGAGCATTTTTTATATACTATTTTTGATATATTTAAGTGTTTTCGTTATTTTGCTACCGAAAATGTTTCAGACGTGAAATCACATGTTTTCAGGGTCTGTAAGTGCGTCCAGACTACCAGAAGTACAATTTACATCAAATGAGAAGTATCTCTACTTTGGCCGTAGCAAGAGATATGTGCAACTCACTGAAAATGAGGTAACTTCAAATAGGGCATACTTTAAAATACTTACGATATAGCCTACAATATAACGTGATTTGACGAACGTGGAAAAATGAAGGCTATTTATTGAAGCAAACGCTTCATCTATCGATTTATTATTGTATAACGATCGAATTAGTACTTAGTCTATGTGCCCTGAAGATCTTGCACTATTTTAAAGAGGAAATTACACTTCAATGAAGGAAATGTCGTTTGATGGGTCTCTCCGATTGCGACCCGCATATTATGTAGATACTATTAACTAGGTGTCCGTATAAGCGGTTGTGTATAATATTCACTTCCCATGAATCGCATTACGGTAGCTATCTACTATTCATAGCCTGAATATCCAACAGGCGTGTTCCAGTTTTTCTCAGTATTTAACTATAAATCACAAGAAAAGGTCCTATCAAAAACCACAACACACACACACCGTTTTCGATTTTTATCACTTTCATCAGAGACATGGTTCTAATACCCAATTTACCTACCGTTTGACTCGCGAATCAGGCAAGTGGCGATGATCCCGACCACATACAAACAACTAAGTAGGTGCAATCGCGGTGATACCTATATTTACACGACTGCGCCTGAAGGAGAGTTATCTTTTTCGAGTGTATGTTAGCATGTATATTTCTTTGGCACGCTCTAGAGCCTCAGCGGTGTTCAGCTTGAAAGCTGTCATCAGATTCTTCTAGTCCTCAGAGTGACACTGCATGGGTCAAATTTTTTATGCAGTCGGGTTTTTTTCTTTAAATTATTTACTTCATTTTATTCAGTGTTCTTGTAGAAATAAAACAAAAGCTGTAGTTAAGCTGGTATCTACGCAGTGTAATCGGACGTGAGGTTACTATATCTTATTCCCTGATGAAGACAGCTATCTATGTCTGCAGGAGTTGGAGCAGTTTGAACCATGTCAGCTGCCCAGCGGTGACGCCGGCCACTGCAAGCGCATCCGCCAGTGCAAGGGGATGTCTGTCAAAAATATGATGTACCCCGACTATTTCTGTATTATCGAGGGAAGGTAAGTTAAAAAGTTAAAGGACTTAATTATTGGTTCATATCATTGCAATATGGATAAATATGTTCAGCAATTGTATTTCCGCAGTCATAGATTTATCATTGAAATCAACACACCCTCCTCGAAATATGTCGCCAGCAATTTGTAGTTATAAAATATGTAATGTAATAAAACATTAGTTTATCCATAATAATGAGAATGACGGTTACAGAACTCTTGGAATATGTTGTCCCGAAGAGGACATACAGAACTTAGGCCTTGCCGGAGACTTGCCAGCTACGGCACTGAAGGACGAGGACGGTGATGCTCTTCTCAGGATCGCCAGAGCTGAAAACCGAGGTAAGTAGCATGGGCAGCACCACTAGGGCGGAAATATATAGGTAATACTTAACTGTATAGAAGACAAATAGTGATGCCCCGACGCGAGAGAGAAACAGTGACGCCCAACGACGGTATAGAATCAAATTTCACGACAAAAGAGCACTTCTACTAGCACATCAGTGCTAGTGATTATCAAATCTATTGCTATTCTTAACTTAAAAAGCAAACACATAGTGGAAGTCGTAGGTATTCAAAGCTTTGCGATTAGCCTTTGTGATTTGGGAGATGCGCCAAATATAGCAAACCTCAAATCTCTGATCGACGAATGAATAGAAAAAAATCATAGGTAATAGGTACAATTCAGGTAGTGTGGAAGGAATGACACTGATGCCATAAAATAATGTTGTATTCCAGGTTGCGGCCTCAGCACCCGGCCACATGGCCGCCTGACCGGTGCTCGACCAGCTAACCCTCGTGAATGGCCGTGGATAGCATTTGTGGCCCCGCAGGGATACGTGCAGTGGTGTGGTGGAGCGCTCATCACTGATAGACACGTGCTTACTGCTGCACATTGTACGAAGAAGTATGTTCTGGCACCTAATATAATCCATTGAGCAATAATTATCTAAAGACTTCTAGTGGTACTTTATACCAAAAGTTTTAACGAACTCGCAATATAGTAGAGGTGTAAAAGTAACGAATAAAAGCGTACCCGTATGTATTCGTTACCTTGACCATGAGTACTCGTTACTATCGTATCGTTACAGTACTCGTTACTTCACATCACGCGCATTGGTAGAACATACGATCAAAAACAAACGTATCAATACACCACTTGCGATCCGAAAGAGTATACGAGTATTATAAGAAAAATACCCATGATACGAAACATGCGAGTAACGAGACGAATTTCTGGGTAACGTTTCGTTACTCGGTACTTGATGCAGTACCCGTTCTCAGTAACGAATACATACGGTTTATTACAGCTTTACAATATAGCAATCTATGATCTTAGGTATGTAGTACTTAAAGTACTCAAGCAGCTCTATCATTTCTATACTGCTGTATCAACATTGACTAATAACGAGACCTACAAAATCGACACTTCTATCCTAAACGAAGTACATAGTTAGACACATCCAATTTAATTTTCAGTTACAACGCATCAGAGTTGATCGTCCGTTTAGGAGAGTACGATATATCCCGTACCAACGAGTCTCGAACGTACACATTCCGAGTGATCGAGAAGCGAGACCACGAGAACTTCGAGTTCTCGACGTACCAGCACGACATCACCATACTGAAGCTGCATCGACCAGCAGTATTCAATACTTACGTGTGGCCGATATGCCTGCCACCTATTGGGCTGCAGCTGGTCGATCAACTGGCTACAGTTATTGGCAAGTAAACTTTGGCCTGTTGTGCTTCCCGACCTTAGATCCACAGACAAACTAGTTAGACAACACCTCGCGGTTGTACTATCATAGAGGGAGATTGAACCGTGGTCCAATCACGCTGGACTTACATTAATTATGTGGTATTTACCTACTACTTTTACACCTTTCTAGAACATTTAGGATTTACCAAAAGAGTAGACTACGATTTCCTTCCCGGAGCCTAGTTTGCTAATTCCTTCAACTGCCTCCAAGTCAGGTAGTAGGTTCCAGTTCAATTTGACACAGTAGTAAAGTTTAATATTCTGACAGGTTGGGGCGCCATATCGTACGGTGGTCCCATCAGCGATGTCCTGATGGAAGTGACAGTCCCTGTGTGGGACCATGACGAATGTGTCAATTCTTACACCGAAAGGGTGCATAACGAAACTATATGTGCCGGAGGTAAAGAAGGGGGAAAGGACTCTTGTCAGGTAAATATTTTGACTGCTATAATATTAGTAAGAATACCCGCATACAGCGAATCCGAAAATCTGAAGACTACCTTACCTAAAGCGTCTTGCTTGTGTTTATTATTAAGAGAGACAGAGTCTTTGGGCTTCTTAACCAATTTGGTATTTTGATACATCATAGACGAAACCTGAAGTTAACGCAGAGCTTAATTTCTTATACAGGGTGACAGCGGTGGACCCCTCATGTACCAGCTGCCTAGTGGCCGTTGGGCATCTATAGGCATCGTCTCCTGGGGCTACAACTGCGGAGACGCCAGCCATCCCGGGATCTACACTAGCGTGGAGAAGCACTTGTCTTGGATCGTGCAGAATGTTATTTTTTAATATCCCTGAGATAAGACCCTGTAAGAGGGAGCCTCAAAATGTAACATTATGCTTAGAATATGTAGTTGTTGATACCTTAATAAGGGCTAATATCACCATCTATGTTGTCTTTCGCCGTTGGATCACGAAAAATTATTATAGCTTTGATAGTCGTGATTTTTCCGTTTTAGATTTATGTTTTCAGTAACGACATAGGTAGTAACGACATAGACCTATTCTTTCCAACGATCCAGAATGATTTTTTCTTATCAAACAATTATATACAGGTGTTTTTTCGTCGCCACCCTTAACGAAGGGTACGTACTCTATACATCAAATAACGTAAGTTTTTGCCAAAAAAAAATGTTGAATTTTGGAATGAAATTTGGAATGAAATTTGGAAGAAAAACGATGAATTTTTTTTTTTTTTTCTATTACTTAATCGGGCGAAATTTAAAGTGTCCAGTGTTTATGCAAATTTTTTCATAGACAGATATTACTTATTTATCGTGAAAAAATCTTGCTACACGCGTCAATGTGCATTTATGCAGAAAATCGCAGTCTACTTATTCAACTTTGGACCCTAATATTTTGGAAACCAGACACTTCCCAGGTATGCTTCCATGGAGAAAACATGATCGTGATGATGAGGAGATTCCGTAGTTTTCGGGAACGTTGACGACCAAAAATCAGCCTGTATTATAGTACCTACCTTTACGAGTACTAACATTTAGCTATCTATTGAGTAAGTAAAATTCACAATCAGTTCCCAATTTAAATAAATACTAATTGAAGAAAAAACAAATGTTTTCTTTAATAAAACTTTATAAATAATGGCTACGCTTGCTTAATACCTATGTACAATTCAAGTCTAAGTTACGTCATAATAAAGTGTCCTCTGTGATAGTTTCGCCAGTATCTTCAATAGACTTCAGCATCCCCAGGACATCAGTCCCCTGCATGTCAGGGTGGAAGCTAAACGCCAGCCGGAAGAAGTTCTTGTGGCGCCGTAAAGGGGAATACGCCACCATCAGACGAGAGCTGATGAATAGGAGCTCTTTTATTTTTGGTGTCACCTGGAACATTAGATGAGAGATAAAATAAAGATACCTAAATAAAAGCTATTATAATAGTCATTTGAATTAAAAACCAGCGTAAAAATATTGTGATACACCAAGTTTCGCTTATCAACATTGCTCACTCTGCCAATGCAATATTATTTTATTACTAGATACATAGTAGAAGAATTTTCTGTAGGAACCAAAATCCTTATTGGATTCTATCATTCCGTTGCCTACAAATCTGTAACTTAATCATTTGTTCTTATTTCATCAAATAGATTCTTTGAATGATGGCGCTAGTTACTATTTGTATGATTTACTATTATTATCTACTGCATACAAAAAATATTAGTTTCGAAATCAGGCATACAAGTCTATAAAATGGACTCTACAAGTGACTAAGATTGTAAATGAAATAATTAACGTAATATCTTGAAATTCAAAAAATTCACCTTATGTATCTTATTCCACCAATCCTCATCTTCATCAGAATTCCTTAAAAACGTGGGTATATACCAGAAGCACACATTAGGACACTGTAAGGTATCAGATACGAGCCTGAACCCTGGCCTTTTGGAGACCTCTTGAAGACAGAACTCGGCCAGTTCCATGGTCTTGTCTAGCAACTGGCTGAGACCAGCGTCACCTCGGGATTTCCACATCAGCCATAGTTTAAATGAGTCTATCTAAAACGAAATCATAAAAAATATGCCATTACTGTAAAAAATTTAAAATTTAGCCAATAGCAGTCACCGGTTGAATATTGCTGAGTCTTATCTTTTGATCATCCGTTTGAAAGCACCCATTAGACAGTGATGAAAATGGATTCTGTTCTCGAGACTTTCCCTATCAGAAAGTGAATTCTCGGAACTAATTACACGTATTACTAAACCTACCTACTAAATCTTAAATACAATTACTTTTACCTTTCTCCCACACTGTACACTTTTGTCTCCAGTATCGTAACTGACATCATAAAACTTGTCCTGTTGGAAGAGGTATTTCGCTGCAGCGGAGTTGGCTTCGTGAAGCAAACCCTTCTGCTTAATCAGAAATATGGAACATTGAAGCGGAGCGCCTATCATCTTGTGAGCATTCCACGATAGTGATTGTGCTCTAAAATAAACATCGTAATCGTAAAATAATTATATAGTGTCAAGGAAGTTGAATTGTTTATAGGTATTGTGTTTTTTTATATTTGGCTGTGCACGTGCGACATCCTTATTTACTAATCACAAAATGTTAACTGGTTAGCTGGAAGAAATCTCTGTCAGAGATAAGCTCGCCTTCGTACATTATCTCTTTTTTAATATTATTATATTTTATGTTTTTCTTTGTGTAAAATAAAGCACTAAGCTCGTTATTTCATTGAGAATTAATTTAAAAAATACTTGCCTTTCAATACCTTTCAGTCGGTTCTTATATTTCTTCGAAAGCATCAAACTTCCGCCCCAACACGCCTAAAGCAGTATTCAATGAGATAGCAATTTAATCACTAATACCTAATTGCAATAATAGTAAACTACGACTGCCCCCATCCATTAGAAGACTGAGGAATCAGAATAGACCAAGCCACCATTTAAAGCACTGACATGCCAGTGAAGTCTATGATCAACTGCTCAAAGTAACATATCAAGGATCTTATCGAGGTACAGTAAGTAGGTAACCTGTCTAAAAGTTATACTCACGTCAACATGCATCCAAATACCATATCGTTGGCAGATATCAGCAATTGCCTCTAAAAAGTCTATAGCACCCAGCACAGTAGTTCCAGCAGTAGCATTAACCATAATAGGGCATTTGCCCTGGTCTTTTACATCCTTTATGGCCTGTTCTAATTCCTGAGGAATCATCTGACCCTTGTCGTTGGGTTTAATGCTTATTACATTAGCAGTGCCTAAGCCTAACCAGTGTGCTGCTTTCATTACTGAGTAATGACTCTGAAATAGATAAATATAATCAAACATCAGGAAGAGAATATTTTTTTTTCTATATTTCACTCTTTAAAGAAACTTTAAGCCTTCCTGTTCTTATCCCATTATTTATTAGATTTTCAAGGATTTGGCACTTGTTTTACGGCTGGCTGCCTGACGCCAACCCTCATTGGGCTAAGTGTCAATTTTAGAATATTAAAAGGCGTACATTAAATAAATTCAGTTGTACAAGCCTGTAGCCGACTGAAAGACGCACGGCTTAACCTACTGGCTACGAGTATCTAAACTACCATACTCGTAAATAAGCGAACAAGATAATCAAGGAATATACGAAAAGGATCGTAGAAGATAACTTACATCTTGAGACGTAAAAACGACCAAGGCAGGTAACCCACTTAACCCTGTCCTTTTGCATTCCGGAAAAGCCTTGTACCTAGCAGCAACGACTGCATAAAATAAGGACATACTTCCTCCAGGACTGAAAATGCCATCTCCCCCGGAAAAACCGAAGAGTTTTCGAATGTGGCTGAGCATCTTTGCCTCTATAAGCGTGAAGGCTGGTCCCACTTCATAGGTATACCTGAAATTTAAACAGCTATTTAATATTTGGTCACCGGCTTTGGGCCTGTCATACCGAGGAGAGGTAGTTAATATTCTTAGTGTTACAGGTTTAGTGAAACTCAAAGCCACTGTAAAATCTTTGTAAACTCTGTCTCGAGTGCAATTGGACCTGATACTCGATAAGAAACATAAGCATTTTGTTGGATTCATCGATCAACTTATTTACAATTTATTATTGTAATTACAGAGATTAGGGTCGATTCCGGCAGTCACACTTAAACCTAAACCGAATCTTAGTCAGGTCTATCTCTCTCCGTTCTTAACATAAATGGCTGAGAGAGAAAAGGACAGGTAGGACTAATTTTACGTTTAGGTTTAAGTGTGACTGCCGGAATCGACCATATTATCACTTAATATCAAGGAGCTTGCGACAGACTCTGCGGGGGTGTAACTACAGGGTGGCTAGTCGGTAAAATGCCACAAGCCACCAGGCGGAAGGGCTCCTTTAAAGAGAATTCCAATTCCCGACATTATTTACGGGAGCATCCGATCAATTTGCCCCGTATATGAATATACCCTCGTACGGTACAGTTACGCCACTGCTGGATTTCACCAGTGCTCCCTAAACGGTCTCTTTGTTAGGAAGATTTTAGAGAAAGACATCTCCTAAACTAACTTCTAACTTAAATTGCTTTTCACCAACATAGGGACTCAAAAAGTACAGACTTCTTACATAATAGCATAGAGGAATAAGATTATAACAAATAAATAAATATTCACACACTACACAATATATATCAGTACAATGTGTTTTAATATAGCCAAAAACCTTATTTCTTATAAATTTTGTCAATACATTAATTAATTACGGCCAAAAAATGTAAAATGAGGCTGTATACAACACATCCTCTCCACACCTATCGGCCTTTCGCGGTATAAACGCCTTCGAGCAAATAAGCTACGTCTTTGTACTGCTTCGACTGCTTCCATAACGTGAAAACTATCATAATTGAGTTACTCGTATGTATGTTATCCATATCTTTGAAATCGTGAATTCTAGGTAGGTAATACAAATCTAAACACGTGTAGGTATAGGTACACGAAAATGTCACCTAAACTTAAGAGCCCAAAATTCGAGCCTCTAATCTTGGGAGATCTTTTAAGCTGTTAGGAAATCCTTATACTTTGGTGAAATCGAATGTTGTCAAAACTGATACTTAAAATGCGTTAGGAAACTTCTAAATCTTAGGCGACGTTGGTGAAATCAGGCAGTGTCCGATATTTGTTATTTGGTGACTTACATCGATAAATTGAATCAATCTAGGTTACACAGATACTATAATGCTCTAGATTATGTACTTTGTCATTTAATTAGCATCTAATTATATAGTCACAATATACAGAGTATAATAAAAGGTGTATGTTAGGCCATAGAGGAATTAGATGTTATAGAGTGCTAATGTCATACTAACTGCCTCGATGCACCTTTAGACTTTTCGGTGCCTCACAATTCCAGTCCTTGACACTTAGATTGCATTACTGTAATGTACTACATTACTAATGTACCTACTGTAACATACAGTAATGCAATATAACTATCATGGACTGGAATTGTGAGGCACCGAAAAGGCTAAAGGTGCTCGACATTAGCACTCTATGACATCTTATTCCTCTATGGTTAGGCGAAATGTTACTTTTCCAGCCCCCGTATTGGCTATCTTTTTTGACAGTTCATGGTCATGATCACTCATTGAAACTTATTGAACTGAAAGTGACATATATGTGTGTGTTGCCAAAATTTTCTTCAGATAAGGCATTATGCCACTTCCAGTTGTTAAGTTTCAATTGAGTGATGATCACTAGAACTGTCAAAAAAGATAGCCAATAGGCCTGCTAATAGGTTGGAGAATCCCAACATATGAGTTTATACAATCTTGAAAAATAAACATGTGATTTCGGGACTTCATAGTGGGCTATTTTCATAGCATTTCGCTTAACATACTCCTTCTGTTACACCATGTATAGGTACACATTCAACGTACTATCTTGCTCAAATTTTATATGGTTAAGTAGATCCGGGGAAGGTTTCAATTTATAAGCTGCTGAGGGCCACTAGACCAATAAAATACGTACTGGGAGGAATTGAAAGCCTCAGTAATCCATGCCCCAGCCAGTCCGTAAGGGTCCATAGCTCCAAACAGCTGGTTCCTGAAGGTGGCCTTGTTAGTTTTCAAGCTGTAATGCAGCACCTGCCGCACACATGCCTCCAGGTCCTCATCCGACGTGCCTTCAGACACATCCAGGTCGAGGATATTCTGAAATTAACGTTTCACTTAAGAGTTTTAGATAGTCGAAGAGTTTTTGTCTAGGTCCTATACCAAAGATACCCATCCTTCAAAAGTAAGTGCTGGCTCCTACGTGACTTGTATCTGACTAGCGGCCGCCAGTGACTTCGTCCGTGTGTACATGCCCGGAGCGGATCCCTAATTATAGCTTCTCTTTAAAAAAATTATAAACCTTCCTCTTGAATTACTCTATCCATTAAAAAACCGCATACAGAGGGACAGACAGACAGCGGGATTACCAGGGGTGACTTTATTTTTATGATGTTGATGATGAGCTAGCTAAGATAAAATATGTCTCCAGTTATAGTTATAAGTTGGTAGGTAGCTGTTTTCGTAAATAGTTAAAGCCACCGTTCATGAGAGTACTTCCGCACACTTCATCTCATCTCAGAGATTGATTCATTTGCGCCGACTTTTTCCTTAAATACAAATAAGACCGCTAATCAAATAGCTATCAATGATATGTTATAACCAGTGGTCGGAGTAGGTATATTGAATTAAGGTCATTGACATCAAACGTATATGTTAATATGGATACGCCTCCGAGTTTCCGGATTATTATGATAAAAATAAAATAAAAATACCGAAACTTCGAAATTATTACATGAAATTAGTTAAAAATGTATCAATACTCTCAACGCTATGCTGCTAGTTTTTGGAAACTCCGGTACATTCCGGAAAAAATGCATGTCCATGTTATGATATCATGACGCAAGTATGTAAAATCAATATACCTACTCCGACCACTGGTTATAACAGCTAGTCTGAAAGGTGGGTCGTCGCAACAACAACCTTCATTTAGGTCCTACCTACCAGCCAACTGCACCGCCGACATAATCATTTTGGGGTCTCTTAACCATAATCATATACCTTCGACATACCTACCAATCTAACGAGCTACTAAAACTAGGTTAAATTTCGATTACTAAAACAAATGGTGCGCCCGGGAAAAAGCTCGGCGGATGATGTCATTAAGCACTTAATTGACGACCCACACTCGTCACTTCGTCATTTACTTGCGATCTTATCATCATTGGGCAATGCAGACGATATAGGATAAAGCTAAGGAACGATGGATTGACGATTCATTCTACCTAGGGTGTCTTTGATTGCCAATTCAATAAAATCGTATCGATGACCGACAATTCCGTAGTCTATCAAATAGATTTACAAATGCTTTCCACAGGGGCCATTTTGATTTTCAATGTAAACATCAAATCTTATCAGTAACACTAGGAGTATTAGATACATAGCGTGGGCTCAGCATGAATAATATTTCCCGGACACCACTGCACAGAAGTCAATGCACCAAAGGATCAGGGTGACGTACTCCTCGAGTTATCAACTGCAGTATGAGTATAATGAAATAATTTTACCATTTACCTCTAATTCTTTCGGGTGCTTGAAACGGATAAGTGGAGCGTCTTCACCGGTTTCATCTCTTACGATATCCAACACTTTATCGAGAAACGTTTCTCCATTCGAAGTCATATCGAGTCACTTTTGTTTTACTGTCTTATCTTCCCAGAGGATACGTCAACCCACTCGAAAGTTGGCGTAGTACTGGCTGGCTAGTCAGACGACAAACATTTTAATATGTTTGCATTGTTCGTACAAATACAATTACTAGCCAGGTATGTTAAGAATAAACTTCTATATATCCAGTTCTCATAATAGATAAGTATATATTAAGATTTACTTTATCTATAACTAGATTTAATATCATAGAGGTTTTAATTTTAAGAACGTTTGTTTGTTTCGAGGTATGTACGTAGTGATCTTTAAAATAAACGACTCTTTAGATTTGAATATCTTCATGGTAAAAACTCTTCATATGCCACTGACAATGGATTTTAGGTGCATTATCAGAATAGATAAGTAGGTAGTAGAAGTGGACCTAACTTTTATCTATTTGGACTAGACGAAGCAAGGCCGTCTAGCTAGTGTACTACTGTGTTAGATAATAAATAGGAATGCAGAGGTCGTGGGTTCGATTCCCACCCGGGTGAGGAATTTTTTCCATTTCTTTATTAATAATTTTATAATAAATAGGTAGATTATTTACAAGCTTTTATTATTACTGTACTATAATTATGTATTATAATGAGTCTCGGGTATAAACTCTATGAAATTTTATAATGCTTCCATAGATTTCTTTGCTAAGTTGCTCTACTATAACTTCATTGTCAATGAACTAGAGGAATTATCAAATCTGATTAATTGTGTAATTAAATCGCCGTCCATACCTACATAATACCTACCCTATGAGATACAATAAATTACAAAGACTAGAAGTACCACTCACTCCCAAGGAAATTGTATAGGGTAGGTATGTCCAAACATTTGGTATAAAATAAAACCTCATTGGGTATACTCAATAGTGTGTAGAGTACGTAATATAACGCCACGGAAAGGGCGGAAAGGGCAGAGGTAGACTTGAGGAGTACATTTTTTTATTTTGATCGGTCACAAAAAGTCGGAACAAAACTCGCCTTTGTACATTATCTCTGTTATATACTTACCTGCTATTTATTTTCTGTGTACAATAAAGAATAAAGAATGAAAACTAAAGAGACTTCTCAACACGAACTTGGATGGACTTTAGTTAGAGAATCTATACGCAATAACGATGTTTACAATTGCAGTTTCATATTCGATTGCACTACCTATTAATTTATGAGTCTGTTGTATTCATTTATGGTAGATAAGTTAATTATACCTTACTGCCCCAGATTTTAAGTAATCTACTCTCTAATCTGAATATGGCTGTCTTTCTGTTTTGTACCGATTTCTGATTAGCAAAAAAATTAAATACGTCAGCGTCAATCAATCAACGTAATTTGCGAATATGTACGATTATGTAAATAAATATAAATAATAAGTAACGAATACCTCTTATCACTTTATCAGACACTCGTATAGCATTAGAAAATAAGAGGTACTGTGTTTTGTTATAGTAGGTATAGATACCTGTGTTGCATGACCCACTTGAAGAACATGTCATCATGAGGGTGTACCAGTTTTCTAACCGTTTGGCCCATATTTCATTCTAAATTAATGTGCATAAAACAGCACCTGTAGATTTAATCAAAATGAATTTCCGGAAATCCCGTGCACGCTCCCGCAAAACCTCCCTTAATAATTTACTCAATAGAGAAAAGTGGAAACAAGTAGGCAAAAGGGTTTCCAAAAAGGAAAATGATTTACTATTCGATGAATCAGACGATGAGGAACCTAGGGCTAAGGAAATAAAGGATTGGTTAGATGAATTCTTTCATCGTAAATCTTTAGGAGCCGAAAGATCTGACCAAGATATAGAAGTGAAACTAACGAAAAAGCAAACTCTGATACTCTCAACATTAGTTCCGGATGAAATTTTGAAATTGAAAAAGTAATTATACGAATTAATAGTAAAATTATCTTAGTATAAACTAATATTATGTCTAAAATATTAGTCAATTTTAGGTTTGAAACAACCGATCTACGAAGATTTGTTGGTGTTCTTATGATGGCCGATGTCTCCGGATATACTGCTTTATCTGAAAAGTATACAAATTCAGGAAAAGGGGGCACATACAGGCTAACTGTAACCCTGAATACTTATCTGGGATCATTAATAGAATTAATCTACAACCACGGAGGAGATGTAATAAAATTTGCAGGTGATGCTTTTTTAGCATTATGGAAAACAGACAACAAGTCATTACTAACACATACCATTCATAAAGTTATTACTTGTGCTTTAGTAATACAACATTCGTATGCAACATATGAAACTGATGCAAAAGTAAATCTCAGAGTGAAACTCGCTATTTCTGCCGGAAATATTATATTCTCTCCTATTGGTACAGGTATAGATATGACCTATATAATTTATGGTCTGCCAGTACTAGAGGCTAAGAAAGCCGAAAGTGTTTGCCTTTCTGGCGAAGTAAAGTTAACACCGACCGCATGGGGTCATTGTTACTCTAGAAATTACGATTACATAATTCATGAAGATGGTCACGTTACAATAAAAGGGATTTTATACGATCCCCATGATAGGGATGTTACAAAACCATTTTTAGGATTTTCTAACTTATTACGGCAGATTAAAATACCTTACTGTGCTATTGAAAACCTGCCAGATTCGTACTTTACGTCCAATGTAAGCCCATTAGAAGTTGCGAAAACAAATGAATCTTTGAGTCTCCGAAAATGTATTTTAGAAGCCGATATAAGAAATATTGGTTCAGAAATAAGAAGATTTATGATTAGACCTGTTCTAACCCAAATTGATGCCCATCAGCCATTAGAGTATCTCACTGAAATGCGTCAAGTATCAGTCTTATTTATCACTTTTAAACCTGCAACATGTCCATTTCCACAATTCATAACAATAGTAAACAATTCGTATAAAATTACATGCGAAATAGTATACAAATCCATGGGATGTGTAAATAAAATCATTTTATTTGATAAAGACGTGATGATTTTAGTTGTTTTTGGCCTCCGTGGTTTCAAACATGAGTCGGAGGCCCAAGCTGCTTTAAAATGTTCATACAGCATAAAAAAATCTGTGTCAGCCCTAGACGGCGTTCAAGAAGTGTCTATAGGAGTAACCACAGGTCAAGTGTACTGCGGAGTCGTAGGGCATCCGCTAAGAAGAGAATTCACGATTATTGGATCAGTAGTTAATAAGGCAGCTCGACTCATGTGTCAATTTCGGAACAGAGTAACATGTGATGAAACCACTTTCGTTAAGAGTAAAATGTCCACAAATGGATTTACATTACAACCCAAAACGGAGTTGAAAGGAATTACGAATCCTGGAAAAATATTTGAATACACCGAAGAGATTCGTGTAAAAGAAATGTATGATATCCCCATGATAGCACCATTATTGAATAGAACTGATGAAATAGAATACTTTGAAAGTTGGCTGTCAGATTCTACAACAATCAGAGACTTTGATGCACTATTGGCTATAGGAGAATCTCGTATAGGTAAAAGTAGGTTACTGGAGTGGATGGCACGAATAGCAAGAAATAAGGGACATCGAGTGTGTTACCTAAGTTTAACCTCTATACATTCCGCGACGCCATATTTAGCTCTTAGCCAAATAGTCAATCAAATCTTGGGTTTGAAAGAACCAATTACTGGTTTTTTAAAAGAGGAACATATAATACATCTCCTGAAAGTTTATGACGAAGATTTATGTTATCTCAACGACATAATCAAAGTACGTTTTGCATATCATGAAAAAATAAATAGCCAAAATGAAGAGCAGCGCACGGAAAAGGCTAAAGAGATATTCAAGAAAATAATCCACGTTATTCCTGAAAAGCATGTAATTTTCTTAGATGATTTACATAACTTAGATTCTGCTTCGTGGCATTTCTTGACATTAATGTTTGATGAAAGACAAATTTATACCATACTTTCAGTTACTCGAGGAAAATTTTCAACAGTTCATGACTGGCTTTATAGTGTGTTTATTAATAATAGTGTGAGAAAGATGGTTTTGGGACCATTAAGCTCGATCTTTATGCCTCCTTTAGCATGTCAAATACTGGACGTAGATGCAGTGCCTATTGACTTGTGTAATGCACTTAAATTAAAATGCAAAGGCATGCCCGGGCTTGTTGAAAGTTTCATTTTACATTTATTTTCAAGTGGGGCATTGGAGTTGTTTAAAATTAGTGATGTTGACTTAGAAGATTGGAAAGATGAAGACTTACAGTTTCCAAACTCTGAGTTATTGCGACCCCAAGCAATAGATTCCAGAGATCAAGCTCTTCTTGATGAAATGATACAGAAAGATTACACAGACGAAGTAACTATTTGCGTAGTCACAACCAAAGAAGAATTGAACACCAACATTAATGTTCAGAATATGGATGCAATGATAATGATTCAAATAGATTCACTTACCCCGTACCAACAGCTACTTCTAAAGATAGCTTCAGTTATTGGAAATGTTTTATCAAGAGAACTATTAGAGAATATTATGTACGAGAATAATGCTTTGATTACAGCAAGAGCAGTAAAGAGACTATTTTCTATGCGAATTTTAACCTGTGCAAATGCGAAGAATATAGGCCACCCAAGAGGCACTTCCGGTACTAGTATAGTGTCCAATAATTCCTTGTATGGGAATTTAAGCTGCGATTGTAGATTTGATTATGACCCAGAAAATAGTGACAATCTCCCAAAGTATGCATTTTGTAAAGTGATGAAATTTCGAAATAAAAATTCAAGAAAAACTTGCTACGAACTTTTACCAATGAATCAGAAAAAGGAATTCCATTCGCGTGTTGTAAAATTTTTGGAAAACAATAAACTGAAATGTCCTAATTGTGGAGGTTCTATTATGATAGTGCAATCATTTATAAATTACCCAAGTGAACATGATACTAAACATTGTAATTTTAAGGATTCTTCTCGTGAACTTTCCAACACTTCAAGTGAATTTGAGTTACAAACATTAAATAATAACAGCTCAACTATAATTATGAGACCAGTAAGTATTGTAAGCCAATATGACGATTTAAGGATGAGCCCCGTTCAAAATTCTCTAAAACCAATTTTAGAAACAAGTAATCCTGGTGATACCCTTGATAATTCAAATAATGTTGACAACACTCCTGCTACTATATTAAAAACAAAAGAAAATTTGAATGAAGATGATAAACGGATAAAAAGAGTAACAATTCCTACTTTGACACACAAAGAAGAAAGTTGCACAGAATTAGACACTAAAGTATTTGATATGTTTAGAGCTGTAACTGAAGCTTCAAAATCAAGTGACTGGCATAATTTAGGAGTAATAGATAGTCAAGATGAAGTTTTGAAAGAAAACAATATGCAAACAAAATCATTTAATTTGAAAATAGGAGCTAAAGTTTCTCAGACAGATTTTAACAGGTGTACTTGTGATGATTTAAGTATTGCCATTTACGAGCAATTAATATATCATGCACAAAAAGCAGAATTATTCGTTCAAGCTACAGAATTTAGAATACAATCTTGTTATCTAAATCTTTTAGCAGAAAATACAGACATCGTTTTTCAGACACTTGAAGACGCTGAAAGTTTTTGCACGCAAAAATGTACTCAAGAACTGATTTCAAAATGTGATAAACAAAGGTTTCTCGGAAAAATATATTCACTGCGAGCGGCTGCATGCCTTATGACCGATAGATATGAGGCTGCGAAAATGCACATTGAGAAAGCTTTAAAAATATACAACATAAACTTTCGCAAAATGTACGCATTGTTAAGATTCCGAGGATTTATGAAGGCAGCAAAAGCAAAACGAAAAAAAATTCGTGCACAAGAAAAGCTTATGAAGATTGATACGGTATACTGCCTCAATATAGCAACATTATTGTATTCGGCTATAGAAGAAGATCAAATTTCAAAAGCTTGCGCTTTCCGTGCAATTAATTTGATCCAAATGGTACAATGCAATGTTATCGACATTTGTAATGCGTTTTGTAACGCTATTCAAATAGAACTTAACCGTGGTATGATAGATTCCACAGCTAATTTAGAGCAAATGGTCAGCGTGGCTCTAAAAAATTTACCCGAACCAATCCAAGCAAATGAGCTGTATGTTCTAGGGAAACTTTTTGTGGCTTCATTCCATGCGCGAATGGCTCGAGGCCAACTTCCAGCTGCTATCCGAGCTGGCTTCCGATCATTAGTTGTGAGTCGATTTCTCCGAGCAGATCACATATCAATAGATATCATCCCTGACTTATTTTATACTTTGTTAGCACGCAGTCGAATAGAAGAGGCAATAGACACCGTTCAGTTGGGTCTAAGCTTAGGTCAAAATAAATCAACACACGAATGTGAGACTTGGTACTACGCTTTGTGTCTAGACTTAATATTAGACGCAGGATTCGAGCTAGAACCGTTAAGTGAAATAAGTCGTTTTGCTGAATATGCTTTAACTCGAGGCACTTATTTGGGAACTGGCAGACGTAGACTCATCGTAAACTTTTGGACTTATTGCTTACGTCAGAATTGGGATAAAAAAGCAAAAACATTTGAGACTGAGGCCTTGAGCTGGACAGCACGAGATGATGATGACGTAAAATTGACTACGTTACTAAGTGCCCTGAGACTTGCAGAAGGAATGCTAGAATGTTTAGCTTGTAAAGTTGATGATTTAAGAAAGGTAAGTCTATAGGTACAACGGTAAAGCGCTATTTTATCATTTAAACCATTTATGTACCTACCTATCTAATAGGATCTAACTAACCTGTTTTAGGTAGTGGACGTGATGGAACTACGATCGATAGCAGACAAGGAACTCGTGAGACTGGAACGTGATGCACGTCTGCTTCGTATAGTGTACCCTCGATGGATGCTGCTAAAAGCAGTTAGTCTTAAATTATCTGGACGACACACCACTGCCAATAATGTTTTCAACCAAGTAAGTTTGAACTTATAATCCAGATATAAAAGTACTATTTTGTATAAGTCCATGCTTAGGTAGATAGACGAGGTAATAAGACAACTGCAACACAACGTTTGCTAACTTTTACATTGTGACGTGTGAACGAACAATTATCCTCATATAGTATACCGATAAACATCCTGTAAAGAAAATTTTCTAGCCAGAATATTATTTATTTTAGGCTATAGATGAATCCCGACGTGTTCATAACAATTTAGAAGAGGCTAACGCTCGGGCTGCTATTACTCCGCAAACACTTTGGGGCCAAAGCGCTCGTTCTGGGCATTTTGTTGGATGGCGGGTCGGACAAATTCACGCGAAAGCATCCTGGCATCGGCTTTTACATAAAACCAGTACTAATAGATATTCCGTGTAGATATATTGTGTATATATCTATCGAAATTTGTGTAAAAGGTACAAAAATAGTACAACATTAAATAATAAATCATAAGTTTCAATTGTATAACCGCTACTTTATTTATAATGGTACTTACGTAGGTACCTACACAAGAAGTCTAGGTATGGGTCTAAATCTGTGGTAGAATAGAACCCAAGTGGAACATAATATAGAGTACATAAAACCATAGAGGAATAAATCTTATTCCTCTATGATAGAACCCATGACAGTAATTAATACACGCGTGATAGACTAACAGAAAATATAATGCCCAAAGTATAAAATATAATGCCCAAAGTATAAAATATAATGCCCAAAGTATAAAACATTAGTACAGGCAAAGATGGCACCATGTGGTTCTATCGGCCCTTGGTGCTCTGCCTACCCCGTAAGGGATAAAGACGTGATTATATGTATGTACATGTCATGGAGAAATTCCTTCTCCATGGTACAGGTAGGTTCATACCTATTGTAGACAGATGCAATCATACCTATTGTAGACAGTGCGGGCTCTGTAGTTTAAAAAGCGGTACTTATAGAAAAGGTATTTTAATGAGTAGATTGTACCGCCAAGCAAGTAAAATAGGTAGGTAGAGTACGTTTCACCGTATAGATCCGTGAATGATGGCGCTAGTTACTATGTGTATAACCACATTTTCTGTTTCACTGCATACAAAAAATGTTAGTTCTGAAATCAGGCATAGGAACAGACTATGTTTCATCAAAATCAGTTAAGTAGTCGTTTTATGTGAATGAATAACGAACATCTAAATATCTTCACATTCAATTTCCTTTAGTAAGGTTTCTAGCTAAAACACGGCCAAAAGTATAAAAATCAAACTTTTTTCTCATTGAACCCATGGATCTCTGGATATTAGATTTTTGAACTGTGTTTTGTTTGCCCCGCCTCGATACAAAATCCTCAATACTCATTGGATGGCTTAGCTGTCAACACAATACCATAGACAATTTTTTTTATTAATAGTTTATCCCGAAGGAAAGGCAAGGGGAACTAAGCCCATACAGCCATTATCTTTGGTAAATGATTTCTGCTCAGATGAATGTGATTGATGATATTGATGATGAGGAATGGAAACGTAGAGAAAATCCTCAAGAATGGATTTAAAATTAGTAAAGATCAAAAAGAATTGCAGAAACAACTTACATGAGCCCATGAAGAAATCGTATTCCGACTAAAGTTTTATTTATTACCTCCATATAAAACCATGTACACGCACTAGATTTACATCCCAAGTAAACAAAATATAACTTATCTATCAGAAAACATCACTTTACGGACACGTGCAAGCCATTTACAAATAAATTTTGATTTTCACAAGAAAATTACACCCGCTCCCTTCCAGCTTTTCCCGCCGAATCCCACAATA
This sequence comes from Carposina sasakii, assembly GCA_014607495.2. Classification (NCBI taxonomy): domain Eukaryota; kingdom Metazoa; phylum Arthropoda; class Insecta; order Lepidoptera; family Carposinidae; genus Carposina; species Carposina sasakii. Next base: position 8,841,485 of record CP053168.1, read on the forward strand.
CCATAGACAACCTAACCAATCACAGAATTCAATAGAGTACATAGTTTTGTTTTGTTACTGTATTTTTTTTGTTTTGATCTTCATGTGGTCTTTCTTATCAGTATCTGTCCTTATCACTGGTTTTGTTAAGCAAAAGTTTAGTGTACAAAATGTGGAGACATTAAATTGCCAATTTAATTCAAACATTTGATAGGTTAGGTATTAACTTTCTATCCAAGTTAAACATGTCTAATGAGAAATTACTTTTTCTGGGCACTATTGCCTCATCTATTACTTTGAATAATGTGGATATATCATCTAAATTCATTGCTGTTGAAGATGGAAAAGTAAGTTTTCTGTATTTTATTACCTAATAGTGGACCTAAAAGTAAGACCTAAAAGTAGCCTATGTTAAGTGGGACCTGTCACAATATATCTTCTATTCTATTCTTCTTTCTATATATACATATAATAAAATTGTAACGGGTCGATGTTTGTGCACGCTAATATCAGAAACGGCTGAACCAATTTCGATGCAGTTTTAAGGAATATAGTGTGACAGGTCCCACTTAACATATAGGCTACTTTTTATCCCAGATAATTTTGACATTTTGTCTTTTCTGCAGTCCACGCGGACAGAGTCGCGGGCGTCCACTAGTTCCTATAATATTTAGATAATTTATATTTATATAAAACTGCATCAAAATCGGTCCAGCCATTTCTGAGATCAGTGTGCACAAACATTGATCCAGTACAATTTTATTATATGTATAGATAAATTTTAGCCTGCTAGCCTTTTGGGCCAGAAAGATAAAGAAAGATAGATTTAGGTAAGTAGTTATTTCCTTCTACAATTATCTAGGTGTTGCAAAACATACCCATGGTACTGGCACCTACATTAAAATGTAGAGCCAAGTGTTTCACTGTGAATAAACAATACATTTATTATAGTCTTGATTTTGAACATCATATAAAACCATTAAATCCACATTTCCTTGTACAGATAACTAAAATTGGATCACAAGAAGAGTTTTACATTTTATGTAAGGAAGGTGCTATGTCAGATGTAAGAGTAATCAGCCTGCATCCATCTCACATGCTTATTCCAGGCTTTGTGGACTGCCACACTCACGCACCACAGTTTCCAAATATTGGCCTTGGGTTGGACAAACCCCTGCTGGAATGGCTGGGAAACTATACATTTCCTCTGGAGAAAAAGTATGGCAATGTGAAATTTGCAGCAGAAATTTATGATCAAGTTGTGGTTAGTAAAAAATGCTATAAAATAAATGTCAAAACCTTAACATTATTAAGTTTTGAAAGAAAGCCTATGCACCTATGATTGGTGCATAGACTTTCTGATGGCTTTCGGGTAGATGATGTTGAATACACTGATGTTTATGTTGTTTTATTACATTTATGTTTGTCTTTCTAATTTCCAGAAGCGGCTACTAAATAATGGAACAACAACATCCTGTTACTTTGGCTCTCTCCACTTGGACAGTACATTGGAACTTGTAAAAAGCGCAATCAAACACAAACAGAGGGCTCTTATTGGGAAAGTTAGCATGAATATACCTAATGATGCTGACTACTTTAATGATACCAAGAAAGAGTTGGAGGAAGTTGAGAGTTTTGTCAAACAAGTTTTAGAATACAAGGTGATAATAACTTTGCCAAAGTTGTTTCAGGGTCAAATAAACTAAAATTTGTAGGGAGCGCTGTAAATCTTGACACATGTTGACATTACTGTCTAGCTGTATGATCTAATCTATAGAGAAACCATTTTTCTCTATGAGAGAAACAAATCAAATAAAGGGATGGCATTGGCCTGTGACTCTAATATTATTTTATCTTGGAATAGTGCTGTACATATTATTATGTACTTAATATGGTACAGCTATTAGTATGGTCCAAGGTTAATCTGGCTAATAGCTTGCATTTTTTCTACTATAAATGGCCTTATGGCTTTTTATTGAACTTCATTATATATTTTTTTTTTTCTAGAATGATTTGGTACAACCGGTGGTGACACCCAGATTTGCACTAAGTTGTGACAGTGAACTAATGTTGGGTTTGACCAGAATAGCTGAAACTTATGGCTGTAGAACTCAGGTAAAATATTGTTAGGGATTTTATTGAAGATTTGCATCATACCCGCAGACTAGTATATAAATGGAGGTAGTTTCGCCGCGCGCTCACTTCTTGTCGGGACGTTACGCTGTGCATTTGCTTTTCTGTATCTTTGTACATCTTGGTTATAATTTTGTATAAGTGTAATTCTTTTCCAATAATATTGTTAGTTAGTTGTTGTTAGATTCTAATAAAAATCTTTGCTGTTAATAATTTTCATTAGGTGTTTTTCCAAATTGTTTTTTAAAAAATTACTTTCCCCCTTTATTCCTTAGATCAGAAGTGGGATCTTTATTTCACTCCCACAGGCCTAATTTCCTTGTTTTATAATTGTTCCAAAAAAGTTCGTACCGAGAAGAAGTTTTTATCGCATTGGCTGCGTTCACGCGCCGTAATTGTGTGATTTGTAAGTCTTACAGTGCAAATGAATACCACTCCGGAGCGCCCATCCCGTAACCGTCGCTCGCAGAGCCGGCGCAACCAGCGATCACGTGACAGGCGCTCGCGGAGTTCTCGCAGCCTGACACCTAGGTCGCCGCATCGACGCTCCGCACACCAACACAATCTGGACCGCCGTGACCGCCATACCAGCAGGCGGGCATGTCCGGAACGTGGTCACAGTTCAGACCGCCATAGCCATCGAAGTCGACAGGGCCGCAGCTACAGTCATGAACGTCGTAGTCATGATTCGTGGCGCACAATCGTGTCTCGTCTGGACGCGCTCGAAACTCGCCAAAAGCCTATCGAGTCTTCTGGGCCTATCACAGGACAAGGTACAGAGCAAATTGTGGAAGCAATCCAGTCCCTCAAAACTGTGAGTACTCATAACTATTATGTGTCTAGCTTTGACCCCAATATCCACGACGTGGACCAATGGTTTGAGGAAGTAGATAAAGCGATGGTTTTAAATCATTGGGGAGACCGTGAATGTTTGTCGAGAGTAGGACGTTGCCTTAAGGGCGACGCCAAGTCGTGGCTAGATGATTGGGTCACCAGTGATCGTTCATGGAGCAATTTTAAGAGAGATTTCAAACCCTTGTGTGTAAAAAGAATAGACTATGCGGGTATTTTATTTGAGGTTTTGTCATCAAGTTCAGATAATTTCCTAACCTACGCTGATTATGCACGCAAGTCACTTCTACGTTTACGCATAGTGAAAGGTATCAGTGAAGAACTTATTACTTCAATAGTTATTCGTGGGATCACTGACGCGCAAGTGAAAGCAACAGCGACAAATGCTAATCTCACACCAAACGATCTAGTAACTTTTCTGTCAACCTTTGTAAAACCTGCAAAACAACAAGTCACTGATGCTCGCACTACACGACGTCCAATTTTTCCAAACAATAATAAATTTCAAACCCATAAACGATCATTGCAACCAAGTGATTCAATTAAGTGTTTTTCATGTCACGGATTAGGTCATAAAAGTGTAAATTGTCCTAAAAGGTCTAAACCTAGTGATTCCGTTACCTCGGAGATTTCTAAAACTACGGGTAGACAGGGCACTAATGTCTTGTGTAATTATTGTAAAAAGCCAGGCCATGATGAAGGTAGATGTTTTGCAAAGCAGCGTACTACCGGTCAAAGTAATCAAAATACTGTGAATTTTTGTTCTACCCCCCTTTACAATAGTAGTGATGTTGTAGTCGGAATAATACAGGGAATACCGATAGATATTTTGATAGATAGTGGCGCTATTGACGTTTCATTAATTTCTTCTTCAGTAGTTAATCATTTTTCCTGTCAGAAAAAGCCGGTTGATAGGCAGCTTAAGGGTTTAGGAGAATCTATTACTCGCGTTACCTGTTACGTGACACTTATTATAGAACTTGAAGGTATATCATTAGAAGTAGATTTATTAGTTTTACCAAGTGAGTGTATGAATGCTCCAATTATAATTGGTACAGATGTTCTAAATCGAGACGGTGTTACTTTCATTCGCACTAAGGATTCGCAGCGTATTATACATGATTCTAACAATTCAGTAGTTTCGAGTGTAGTTTTAGATGAGCGATCCACTATTAATTCGTCTTTATTAGGAAAAGATTTAGAAAGATTAACAGACATTCTCGACGAATATTCCGCATTTATGATTTCGGGTACAGCTACGTCTACCGTCACTACGGGTACCATGCATATACGTGTAAACAATGACACGCCGGTATATTACCGTCCTTACAAGATGTCCCATAGTGAAAAGTTAAAGGTGCGTGACATTATTCAAGACCTCCTGTCCAAAGGCATAATTCGCGAATCAGAGTCGCCTTATTCTAGCCCGGTCCTTCTAGTAAAGAAAAAAGACGGCTCCGACAGACTATGTGTCGACTTTCGCGCTCTAAATCGAATAACAATAAAAGATCGTTTTCCACTACCTCTTATAGACGACCATATCGACAGACTAGGTAAAGGCAAATATTTTACAACTTTAGATATGGCTACTGGTTTCCACCAGATTCAGTTAGAAGAAAAATCCATTCCTCTAACAGGGTTCGTAACGCCTGAAGGGCACTATGAATACGTAAAAATGCCATACGGACTGACTAACGCACCCATAGTGTATCAACGTATCATAAGCACGACATTACGCGAATTTATTATGACGGGAAAAGTTTTGGTATATATAGATGACTGCTTGATCATAAGTTCCACTATTGACGAAGGTTTACATATTCTACGTGACGTGTTAAGTACGCTCACAAAAGCAGGATTTTCCATTAATTTAAAGAAGTGTTCATTTTTATGTACCAAAATTGAGTACCTGGGTCGTGTAATATCGAATGGCGAAGTACGACCAGCAATGAGTAAGGTTCATGCGCTCGCTAACTCACCAGCGCCTCAAAATGTAAAGCAAGTCAGGCAGTTTTTAGGCTTGGCAGGATATTTCCGGAAATACATAGCTAACTACTCCGTTAAGACCGCGTGCATTGCTCGACTAACTTGCAAGGATGTTCAATTTAACTGGGGCCCTGAGCAAGAACGTGTACGCCAGGAAATAATAACGATTTTAACCAGCGAACCGGTATTAACCATATTTGACCCAAACCTCCCCACGGAGGTACATACGGACGCCAGTAGTCACGGATACGGCGCCATTCTCCAGCAAGTTCATAAGGATGGGACTCGTCGTGTTATTGCTTACTATAGCCAGGTTACGAAGGGTGCGGAACAAAAGTACCATTCTTATGAACTTGAGACCCTAGCCGTGGTAAAAGCTCTTAAACATTTTAGACATTACTTGATCGGAATACAATTTGTAATAGTCACTGACTGTAATGCTTTAAAGTCCACACAAAATAAAAGAGATTTGTTACCGCGTGTGGCAAGATGGTGGATATATTTACAAGATTTTAACTTTAGTATTTCATACAGAAAGGGTGCCATGATGCCACACGCGGACTATTTTAGTCGCAACCCTTGTATTGTAAATAATATTGTTCGCCCGCGTAATTGGGCTCAAATTGCTCAGACAGGAGACGAGGAGACTCAAACGTTGATGCAGAATTTGGAACAAGGTCAATTGGACCCTACAAGGTACGTTAAGAAAAATGACATTCTTTATTACCGGTATACACCTATAGGTGAAGATGCAAGACTTCTTTGTTATATACCAAAGGGTCATCGTTTGAGCCTCCTTCGGATCTTTCACGACGAGCATAGTCACATAAGCGCTGATAAGGTAATAGATTTAATAAGGAGACACTTTTGGTTTCCTGGCCTTAAAGCCTTTGTAATTAAGTACATAAAACATTGTTTGATCTGCATTGCACATAAGCGAGTACCGCGGGCACCTCTACAACCTATCCATTCCTGGGATAAGTCCGACACACCATTCGAAACACTCCATGTCGACGCCTTGGGCCCGCTACCAGTATCTAATGGTTACAAATACGTTCTGCTAGTTGTCGACGGATTTACCAAGTTTTGTATACTAATACCTATACTCCGTCAAGACCTCGATCAACTACAGCGGTCATTTAAACAAGTCATCTCACTATTCGGTACTCCTAAAATGGTGGTAACAGATAGAGGCCGAATGTTCGAGTCTGCAGGCTTCACATCCTGGATGCAGGTACTTGGCGTGCAATTGCATCATATAACCCCGGAGATGCACCACGCCAACGGTCAGGTAGAACGCTACGTCCGCACCGTTTTAAATATGCTTCGAATTGTAGCCAATCACCACAGGACTGAGTGGAGTGAAGAGTTGTGGCACTTGCAGCTTATTCTTAACCTCACAAAGCAGAAAACAACTCAAACATCTGCTTTGAATCTACTAGTAGGATACGAAAATGCCACGCCAGCCATCAGAGCATTAATTAGCGATGTAGCTCTGAGTCCAGAAGTCTCTAATCGGGAGTCCAGAAGAGAAATGGTCAGACAAAGGACGGCCGAACGGTTATCTGAAAATCGGGCACGTCAAGACCGTGTTGTTAATAAGGACAGACGTCCACCTGTTTGTTTTCAGGTCGATGACATGGTCTTCGTCATCAAGTATTCGCAGTCCCAGGGAAAGCTAGACCCTGGAATGCGCGGGCCTTACCGAGTCGTACGGGTCTTACCCAACGATCGGTATGAACTGAAACTGGTTGCCGGAGCGTATGGTAAAACCACCTACGCTGCCGCTCAGTTCATGGTGCCGTGGAGGGGCGAATGGACCCCTGAGACATGTGCCGCTTTTTTTGAAGGTACAACTGAAATCTTTTCCTGGCATGTGGATTGCGCCCTACCCAGGAAGAGTCACTGTGTGCATGTGTATACAGTGCGGAAATCTTACTTGGTTTGCCTTTTAGGCCGCCAGTGAGTCACTAGTGTGCATGTGTTGGGTCGACCCTATTTGTAATCTGTTTATGCACCAATGTATAACTTTGTAATTTGTTGCTTAGATCCGTAATAACTCACAACTTACCCTAACTAATACTAACAAGTAACCAAAATATCGATTGGTTTGTAAATTACCAGATCGCATAACCTAAGTGAAATTTCAGATTCAGATGACGAGAACCATAACTGTGATGAACAACCTGGTACTCCGGACCCAGCTAATACGACCAATCGACCTGGACCATCTACCGAAGACATACCAGGATGCCAGGACTCTGCATAATCATACCTGACGAGACGTCAGGATGTCAGGAGAGGCCGTGTTAGGGATTTTATTGAAGATTTGCATCATACCCGCAGACTAGTATATAAATGGAGGTAGTTTCGCCGCGCGCTCACTTCTTGTCGGGACGTTACGCTGTGCATTTGCTTTTCTGTATCTTTGTACATCTTGGTTATAATTTTGTATAAGTGTAATTCTTTTCCAATAATATTGTTAGTTAGTTGTTGTTAGATTCTAATAAAAATCTTTGCTGTTAATAATTTTCATTAGGTGTTTTTCCAAATTGTTTTTTAAAAAATTACTTTCCCCCTTTATTCCTTAGAATATATTATTTTCTATCTAATGAGGGATTTGAGGGGAAGTAAAAAAAATAGTACCAATCACATGAACAGATGGCGTGAGTGAATCACCATCCTGAAATTCTGTTTTGTCATTGGTCACGTACAGGGGGAGGTGAAGGGGGGAGGAGCTAGAGAGGGTGATGCGCTCACGCCATCTATTTTTGACAGTTATTTTACATTCTTATGCATCTCCTTCCATGCATGTGGTAAGAGTCTACTAAGGAACTTGGGCATTCTCTCAGGTAAGCTAGTTATTTGTAACTGATCATTTACATCAGTCCCTACTATGCTTAATGTGGCTATAGGATCTCCTTTATGATCCTGCAGTGCTGGCTACCCTATTTCCGGAACACAGCCATGTGTGTATGTTTGTATGTACTTCTTATGTCTTGTCGATCTTGATGTTAAATAATATTGATTATTTAATTGTTTTTTACAGAGTCACATCTCAGAAAACCTGAAGGAAATAGAATGTGTCCTGGCCGCAAACCCAGATTGTGCCACCTATGGCGGTGTTTACGACAAAAGTGATATTTTGAATAACAAGGTAAATAAGTTTATATTAAATTAGACCAGTGGTTCCCAAAGTGGTCCAGATGGACCCCCAGGGGTCCACAGGAGACTCGATAGGGATCTACGTTGGTGTGAAAAAAATGGGGATTCGCAATTAATTTGTATGTGGTAGGCCTGTAGAGGGTCCACCAGAACCAGTTAACAATTAAAAGGGGTAGATGAAAAAAAAAGTTTGGGAATCCCTGAATTAGACAAACGATAGCATAGAATAGCATGCAATAAAAAGGGATATAACATGGCGGCAATAAGGGTCGGTTGTCATATGATGCGTTCAACCCATAGATAACAGAAACACAGGAGATGGGCCGCTAAGCGCACTTAGTTTGAGTTCTGATGTAAGCGGCTATAAGCCACACTTACATTGACATCTAAATAATAACACAAATTACACCCAACATTGATAAATCTCTGACACTCACACATTTAAGGCGGTACTCTCATTGGCGCGCACACATTGCTATCTACTGTGTAAGTACGCGCCTCAGTATAGCAAATACATTCAACAAATTTCACACGTACGCTAGTGATTGACTGTCGATAAATTTGTTATCGAGCACTTGCGTTGTTGCACATCGCGAACAATTTAGGCTTTAGTAGCTGGTCACAATACAATTTTAAACATGTTTTTACTTAGCTTCATCTTAAAATTCAACCTACTTTTTCTACTTCTCGTTGTCCGATTGAGCTTAGATTTTGAGTTGCATCACAGTCACAAAAGTATGGGGTCACAAATAAAAGGTTATTTTTCTTGAAGGGATAAAGAATAAAGTAAATTCGTAGCGGAGTCTTTAATAAATTAGTACGGTATGTAAATGTTCGATGGAAATAAAAAACTATAATAATATGCTTATTGGTAGTCATTTATTATCTACATTTTTATCACCATTATTAAACGGGCAATCAATGTTGGGGTACCCCATTACGTCTCCTAAAATTATGTAATAATAGTATTTCCTAATTTTAAATGACATAAAGTCATAAATATGTCCTAAGTATCACTACATAGTATAAAACAACCTCGCTTCCCGTTATCTGTCTGTCTGTCCCTATGTATGCTTAGATCTTTAAAACTACGCAACAGATATTATAATTTTAAAAAATATTTATTAATAAGAAACACAAAAATAAAGAAAGTTGACTTTGCACACATCTACATTAATTTAGGTACTTTGTTACACTAATAATAATAAGTAATTCACCATTGTTTTACATAAACATAATATTTTTTAAACTCTCAAAATTATCTACTTAACATTAGTTATTACTCGTAGGTACTATTCGCGGCAACGTGACGTATCGACAACAAGAAATGACAGGTACAACTCTATGTCAAAGCGCTTAGCAGCGGCCGTGCGCGGGAGCGGCCGATTCAATATGCGCAATTATCATCACTCGGTCAAACTGATTTCAACACCAGGCACGCTACACTTAGCGAGCAATGTATTAGGTTCAATCGTTAGGTTACATATGTCACTCAGTGAAAATTATTTTAACGAAATAAAATGAAATTTGGGTATAAATGCTAGAAAACAAAATTGTTATTGTACTTACCTATGAAAAGTGACCCCTTCAAGTTTATGGTCACTTCGATTCTTGCACACAACCACTGAACAAGCAGGCATTATAAAAAAACACTCCAGTGTGACGCGTTAGGCAATCAAGTCCCGACTGATTGCGTTTTCGCGATGTTTGCCTATTTTGTTCATAGTTCAATTACACCGCCCACGCCCCCACGGCCACTCTATAGATCTCTGTGGTTCAACCTATCTCCAGGTAGGTATCGAAAGAGAAGACAGAAAAATATTTACTTATCACCATATGCATCACAATAATGTTGGATAAAAACAATTAATAATAAGCATGACGAAAAATTTCCGTCAGACATGTACTAACCCTAAGGTATAGAAATCTAGGTTCATCTAAGAAACTATCTAACACTTCGTTACCCACTGCAAATACAACAAACAGGTTAGCGAAATAATAATAAAGTGCAATTTGGGTAGTCTACTCAAATACAAACTGTGTACCTCCATCTTTCTATCTATCATTAAGGCAGGACCACTACCAACTACCAATGTGGGTAAGTATGTGTAAATAGGACATACTCGTAATGTGTGTAAAAACTTAAATCATTTTCCTGCCTTTTCCCATCATTTATGGAGTCGGCGCAATATGGTTTCTTTCGAAACTCATATTGTCAAGGATTTGGCGCTTGTTTTTCGGCCTGACGTCAACCTTCCTCGGGTAAATATGTAAAAAATACTTATTTGTAATATTACCTTTTCAGTGCATAATGGCGCACGCGATACATTTGACCGACGAAGAAATCGAGCTATTGTCTGCCAGAGATGTTTCTATAGCGCACTGCCCCGCTTCCAATACGAGACTAAAGTCGGGGCTCTGTCCTGTCAGAAAATACTTGAATCGCAGTCTTAAAATAGGATTGGGCACTGGTAAGTTTATACCATGAAACATATATAAGGGAGGTGGTATATTAGGTAATAAAGATAGACGACTGCCAATGAGGGGTTTCTGGCAAATTATAAGTTAAAAGAATTGTACAAATCACCTGTATAGATGGCGTAAGCGAATCTCCTAGGTAGGTAGGAGATGCAGGTAATACCATCTAATTTTGATAGTTACGAATATTTAACTTTTCAGAAAATGTTCTATTACAACACCCCCTCTTTGTAGCTGCTTCATGTTTTAGCAAAGTGTTGGTCTCCCTTCCACTTCTCCATATGCACCGGTATGATGAATTTGGTGAGAGCGAGATGTCCCACTTTTAAACGTCAAATTCACAGAGCTATTAATATCTAGATAAACTAAGTGGATGTACTTTGCATGTAAAAAATAGAATTAGAATAGACACTCGTTCTCGAGCCGAACTGAAGGAATTAGGGCTGATAGAAGTGGTTTGCAATCCCTTTTCACACACCAAGTAGAAACACTTGCCTTATCTAGTTATTACTTCATCATCAGCCTATTGCAGTCCACTGCTGGACGTAGGCCTCCCCCAGGGCACGCCACAAGACTGCCATGGGGGGTATTTGCCCATAGTCACCACGCTGGGCAGGCGGGTTGGTAACCGCAGTTTGTATTTTGGACTATGTTGTCAACACGGGAGGCGCTGCTGCCCACCTCCCGGAACCCTTAATCGCCTCGTACGATACTCAGGGTTGACATGGGGTGGTACGAATTCTACTCTGCCGGCACCACGCGGCGGAGTTATTACTTAGCTCTGTGGATTTGACGTTTAAAAGTGAGACATCTCGCTCTCACCAAATTCATCATACCGGTCCTGATTCTATCCTACCACGAAGATAACAGTTAGGGTCAAGACATACTGTTAACACCCGACCTGACGACACGCGTGTCATATAAATCACATACATTTTATATGGCCCATACATGACTGACACACTGTTAACACCCCACGCGATCCCCACTCTCCATACATTTTCGGCGTATTATCGCTTGGTGTGTTAAATGTGTGTCTTGACCCATATCGTTACAGTTTGGGCCATGTTTGGGCGCGTTCCCATTATGTCGTATGTGCCGACAGATAATCGTAAAAAAAATTCTACGACTCTGCGTTGACTACAGCCGTTATAAAGCCGGATAAATAAACCGTAACGCGACATAGTGGAAACGCGCCCTTAGTCTGTTGTATGGCTGTGAGCTCTTTAAGCAGGATGGCTTCCCTTGCGGAAGCGAGAAGCAGCTACTTACAAATTATTTTCTTACTTTTGTTTGTTCACCTTAAGCATTAGGTTGGATCTGTTACATGTGCTATGATCTTTACATATATTAATAAACTTTACTGTGTAATCGCGCTTTACGGCATAAACCATCCTGCTATAAGAGTTTATGGTAAGCCTTATTATTTTCTTACCTTTACAGATGTATCGGGCGGCGACAGCGCGTCTATTCTGGACGCGATGCGGCGGAGTATGGACGTGTCGACACATCTCGAACTACTTGGCGAAGAAGGCGCAGGATTAAACTGGAAAGAAGCTTTCTATCTAGCCACCTTGGGAGGCGCTAAAGGTAATTTAAATTTTTATTTCGTACTCCCAAGTACGTAAGCATGTATGCAAAATTTCAAGAAGATGGGTTGATTGAATAAAGAGAGCCTGAAAAGCGAATAAACTTACTTTCGCATTTATAGTATTAGTTGGGATATAGGTTCAAACTAAATGATTAACTACTAAAATTTTGAAATAAATTATGAATTTTCCTTATTATCTAATTAATCATTTAAATTCCAGCTCTCAATTTAGATGACAAGATAGGAAATTTCGAGGTTGGCAAAGAATTCGACGCACTCGTCGTAGATCCATTTGCAAAAAATGGCCCTATAGACGAATACCCTTCAGTAAATCATGACAAGGATAAGGGACGGCATGCCCTGCACTTAATGGAACGATTCATATACCTGGGGGACGATAGAAATATTTTGCAAGTGTATGTTAAGGGAAAAGTTGTGAAAGATTTGCTTAACTTTAAGGGGTAGTTTAAAACTAATTTGATTTTGGTTCGTTGAACATGACTACTTAACTCTACAGTGTAGGGTCTATATTACCTTATTAATCACAGATTTATTTATGTGGTCGATTCTGATACTTAAGCATAAACCGTAAATTCGTTCTACCTGTCCCTTTCTGTCTCAGCCCTTTACATTATGAATGGAGAGGGACAGACTACTAATTTTATATTCAAGTGTGACGGTCAGAACCACAATAGGATCGATTCCGGCAGTCACACTTAAACCTAATCTTAGTTAGGTCTATCTCTCTCCGTCCTTAACATAAATGACTGAGAGAGAAAAGGACAGGTAGGACTAATTTTACGTTTAGGTTTAAGTGTGACTGTCGGAATCATCTATTATATAACATTATACATATCAATTAAAATATATTAATACGTAAGATTAGGATGTGTACCATATAGATACACAGATGAATACTATTAGGTACCAGCATGTACCTACTGTATTGTACCTATATTATATACAGATAAAATAACGCAATTTGTTTAAAATACTTTTCGTAATTCAACCTTACGTTGTTCGTTGATTCCTACCAAAGACTTAGCTCAAAGCCTGATTTATATGTTTATATATGCAAAACTCTTCATTAAATTGGCCTTTAAGTTTCACTAACCTAATTTTAAGCAATAATATGTAAGCAAGTCTTCAGAAATAATATAAGAATACCAGTGATATTGACATGTAGTAAGGTTATTTTTATACTTTTTATATACAATTGTAAATAAAACATTTTATTTTATATTCATAGTATTTTTATTTGTGTAAACTTTATAATTTGTATACGAAACGTGCAAATAAGTGACAAATTGGCTTTTTGAGGAATTAAAAGAAATAACATTAAATACTTTTATAAATAAAGAGCTCGGGTCAAAGGTTATGGAACACATTGTATTTTCATCAACAAGTTTAACACGGACATAGACAAACCGATGGAATAACAAATAACCTGCTGTTGTCATAATGTAAAGACATAATTATATGATTAACTTTTATCTTTCATTTTAAAGATATAATACAAAATGCAATACACAATGTAAAATACATATTACGTAGATTGAAATTTAAAAGAAAGAAAAGTTAATTTATTAAATTCTGGTCTACAGGGTTTAACAAAAAGGGAATGTTAAGCGAAAAACTATGTAAATAGATGATGTTGATGACCATTATAGAGAACCTATTTCCAAAATTTTAGACTCGAAATCACGTTTATTTTTCAAAATTGTATGAACATTCTTAAGTTGATTAGAAATGATTAATAAATTGATTAGGAATTCTCCATACTAGCCATACTGCAAAATTAAACATGTGATTTCGAGTCTGAAATTTTGTATATAGGTTCGTGGGCTAGTTCAGTGGGTTAATTACATAGCTTCTCGCTTAACATACCCCTTTTGTTACACCCTGTATACGTATCGTTACAAAATTGACATGCCGATTGTCGGTGATACTGTAATAATACCGTCCCAGCTCCACAAAATATTTAATGTTCAACAATTTGTTCTAGTAAATACCGTAATAATTATATCCGTTTATTTGAATAATTTTGTTAAAGCTCTGAGATCTTAAATTAACTATATGACAGGAAAATAATACTCAAATGCAACTGGTATTGTTTAAATACTTAATTCGGTGGAATGATAAAGACGTAAGTGTATTCGCGTGTCAAAAATAATAAATAATAATGTTAACATATAATAATAAACAGTCTTATAAAATCAAATAGTCTACCTAAATTTTAGAGCAACTTATTGTAGGTACAAAATGTTATATTTAATATGTATTCAAAAAGTTAATTTATTACAATAGGACGCACTTGAATAATATAATGACAAAATTATAGTCTAATGGTTAATTATAAAATAATTTGTTGCCAATGCCATAGATAGTGCGATGGCAGAAACAACTAGTCTTGATCTCAAAACGTACAAGAGCAGGCCTAAATACTAATCGAGGGGTTAAATCAATCTCTACTAGTCAATGTCGGCTGCTGAATGATTCGTTAATTAATCTTTTAAAAAATATTTAGACCATAAACAATTATATAGAATTTTCTATCTACCCCCCCCCCCCCCACAGATCATTTAACGAATCACAGGTTACTCATTTGAGCCAATGTTACTCGTGATACGCTAATCTAATCACTATAATAATCAAATCTATTAATTATATTCGTTCATTATCTATAACTATCAATGAACACAGGAGCATGGTCATGCAAATCGAAATGCAAGCCAATTAACATTATTTTACAAACTGATGAACACTTCCTACAGTAAATAAATATTGCAGAAGTCCTCATAATAACAAATTAATATAGTATCAATCAACATATAATTATTTTGTTAACAGTGAGGCCTCGATATTCCGAAATATACCTATGTAATTCGCATGGAGAATTTCGTGTCAACAAGTATAGGTAATCAGCTAATCGAGGCCCTATCTATACGTTTGCAAATTTTCATGAATAATTGTAAAGATTGTTCTAAGATATATTTTTTGTTTGCTTCACCTGCCTGAAAATTTATAACTATTATAACTGGTACACATAATAGGACTTATAATTTTACAAAGGACCTCAAAGAATTACCTATTTCGAACTTCTATTTTATATCTATCTACTCATTGTATATCTCTAAATACATTCAAGTGTATTTTAGAATGTTTCTAATAACACCTACTGTATGGCCATTATATAGATAGAAGATACCAAAAATGAGATTGATGCTTTTTGGGAGTCCTTTTATAAGTTCTATGCTAGACCCGTGTGCGTCATTTTTGACCTCATCTAGCTAACAAAATGGAGGTCAAACATGTGCTAATCACATAAGTAACAAAAAATCATATTTTTTTTCTACATAAGAGCCATGAACGTATAAAGAACAACGGACGTAATTCTGTCAATGCTCAGATTGAAGCACCGAAATTGCGGCGCGTTGGGCATGTGTGCGTATTTCCAGTAGGCGCCAAGCTTACTATGGTTTGTATGTGTGGGTGGATAACGCGTCAATACACATCCCTACTCCATTGAATATTGCTGCCGAGCTTACTATGAATATCTATGTAGTCTGTGTAGTCACAACACTCTGTCCGTTATTCTTTATACGTTCATGATAAGAGCTAATACCTAAAAGTGGGTATTTAACAAAATACAATTCTGAGTAATAAAGTAATAATATAATAATAAGGTATACAATAGGGTCGATTCCGGCAGTCACACTTAAACCTAATCTTAGTCAGGTCTATCTCTCTGTTCTTAACATAAATGGCTGAGAGAGAAAAGGACAGGTAGGACTAATTTTACGGATAGGTTTAAGTGGGCTGCCGGAATCGACCATAATATTTTTTAAACATTAAATAGTAAGTATTCCTAAGCTAGAAGCCAATTTAGTATGTTAGGGGTCCAAAGTAAACTAAATAAATTAAGCAAAATTGTTGCATTGAACTTAGGACAGTCTTAACATATCTTACAATAATAATGTGCATACTGAAATAAACGGTATTAACTAGTAAGCCAACAATAATTTCAACATTGATTGTTTCCTACTTTATAATAACCTCAATTAGTTTAATATAAATATTTTTACTACATATAATAAATGTATTGACAGCTACAGTAAGTAGAAAACAAATAAGTCCGAATTTCATAAGAGATTTCACAATTAACTAGCACCTATAAATTTTAAAAAACCCAGTTTGATCTAAAAATATGGACATAAAGCAAATTTGTACTCTAATAATAATAGACATCTATATCGTAATCCCTGGAAATTTACCTTTCATAAATTCGGTAAGTAGTTCTAACTTATAAATGTAAGGACATATTGAAAGTAGTATGGAGTTAAGAAATTTTAAAAAAAGGTCAATTCAGTCTTATCAGAGTTGCTTGAAATTTTGGCCAAAATATTCAAAATTGTATTTGCCGAAATAGACGGTACATAATTATAATAAAGAAAGTATGTTGTTCGATAATTTGTTTGAGGTAGAATGAGAAGCGATGGAACAAAAAAATACCTTATGGTTTGAAATAAATCAATGTTTGTTGTTTAATTGTGTTACAATTCTTAAAATAATATAAATTTTAATATTTACAGGAATGTATTTTTGACGAAAATATATTTTATTGATATTGCTAGCTATATAAAACTATAAAGAACATAGATACACTTTTTAATATATAACCCTTTCAGTTCGAAGAAGCCCAAAACTATATCATACAAAAACAATCTTTTAACGCTTAGGTATCCGGGAATAAGATCTAACACGTTCAGTATATACGCTAACATGGGTTGGAATGAACCCGGAATCACTTTCGAGAGAAACCAAAACCTTCAGCAGGAATCAGTAGCTGAATAGGAAATCATCTCTGGTATGGGAAGAATTTAATCATTGGTAGGTTGAGAAGATACTACTAGATAAAATACTGACTGGCCGGTTAAAGCAAGTAGACTCTTACCCTAGTGTATATATGCAAAGTTGTTTACTCAAACTCCAATTCTATTCAACGATTCCAATATAGCTGATATACCAAAGACGCAATGTACAACCTCCTCCAGTACCTACACTAAAGTTAGGTAGTACATTACGCACTTAATATAAAAACTATAATTGCATAGCCGAGTTAGAATGCAGTTTGCCTAAAATATGCCTTCTCAGAACTTTGGACTAATCCTTTTAAATTTATTACACAAATTATTACTAATTTAGGACCTAAGAACAGTCATTTGCATTAAGTGGCAAGCGTCAAAACATTTAAATGGCACATTAAATTTTAGTAAATTTTGACAACATGTATTATTATTTTTAGACAAATTCCAATTAACCTAACATCAAATAGAGAGCTGCACAAAACTATGTTTTTAGGCCTAATTTAAAATACCGTATAGATCGTTTTTCAGATTTTATATTTTGAATACTTTTTAATACAGTACCTGCAAAATTCAATTTCTAGTAAAAAGTATGTTAAGTATATATTATAGTTTGCAAGCAGAAATTACTTTTATATTGACTGTAGTTCCAAATATTATTTGTTTTAATGTCATAACATTTAGTTTTACTTAGAAAACAAATACCCTAACTAAATGAATAACAAAAGAAATAAATCTTTAAAATGCTTGAAGTATGTAATTCGGCCAATTCAAATTTATTTAGGTATGTATATTATACAATTTATTGGTTACCTATTCAATTCAATATTATTTTAATACCAATACGCACTCTAGTCGATCTGCTAAAATGCTAGAAACTATTTCACATTCGACGTTGAGAGTAAATCAATTCTGTTTGCAGGAACAACTCTTCAAACCAAATTCCATTTGCTACTCTATAGGGCTAATAGCCTCCACATTATGGTAATCAAAGGAACTTTCCTATTTAGTAGGGTTATATCAGCACTTACAGACGTTTCTATTTAGTCGGGTTATCTTCATTTACTTACACTGCCCGGGCAATCAGCAGGTAAAGTATGTGACCAGGCAGTCACTTTACGAGACCGCTCCATTATAGGCTTCCTAAATGCAGGAATCAGTAGTTTTTCTAATAAGTCGGGTTATACAACCACTTACAGTTAGCCATTGATCGGGCAGTCACTTTACGAGACTGTACACTAGGCTAATAGTTTCCACAATGCGGAAATCCAAAGTATTTTTTTTTGTAGTTATATCACCTAATATTAGCCGGCACCCTTATTTTGTAACTTGCTTAATGTCACAAGACGACTACTACGCGAACAATTTAAAGAATCCAGTTTAGTATAATCTATCGATAAAGAGCACTGACTTTTCAAACTGGTAGGTAATACCAATAAATGTCATGTGACTGTCGCGAAATTGCGACCGATCGAAAGTTATAAAATAACGTTTTAGCAGGACTATTACCTAACTTGCAGTAACAAAGCCGAAGAAATTAATGTGACAGCGAAAATTGAGAGTGTGTGAGTGCGCGATACCGCGATATACCGGACACAGTCTCTTCGCTGTCGCATTGTTTCGGCTTTGCAGCTGCAAAGCAAATCTTATATCCCGGCCGGTTATATCAATCAGATGTTGCAATCTAGTCGGGTTACACCAGCACTTACAGGCACCTAGCAGGTACAGGATCAGGCGGTCACTTTACGAGACTGGAGAGCGAGCGGGATTTCAGTGTCGGAGTGCGCGAGGGCGCGGCAAGGGGCGCCGCCTGCGCACAGCCGCGCGCGCCGGGACCGCCGCCGCGAGCTGCGCCGCTCCCCGCCTGCTACATCAAGATACCGTCACGCTACGACAGATATGACAAGCGAAAGCTCTCGGCAACCATAGACTCTTTCACGCGACTTAGTTGTGAAGTTATTTTAGTTTTAAAAAACCTTTATTTAATTCAGCAAATGTAACTAAATGAATATGCTGTAAAACTGAGGAAATACTGTACAATCTCCAATTTTTATTAGTAAGTCATTTTGACGTCCTAACTTTATTGTGTATTCTATTCAGGGCCGATGGTTCCAATGGTGAGATAGCCTATCTCAAGGATAAATTAATGCTGTCTTTCTCTAAAACTTGATAAAGAGAAACAGTATCAATTTTATCCTTCAGATAGGCTGACCATTGGAAAAATTTATTCGGAATAAAATATACAGCAAAGTTATGGCTTTATGTGATCAAAACTGGATATTGTACCGTGATTTCTTAGTTATAGCTAGTACTTATTACGTTTACTGAATAAAGATTTTTAGATCCCTGCTGGGTTAAATTAATTACACAGTTACAGAAGATTGCCACTACTTTCGCTTGCGTTCCTGACATTTCAAAAAATATATTTTTTAAAGAATGCAAGATAATATAAAGCCGATCATAATTCTGTATCCAATAGGGAATATTTTTAATATCTGATTTCGTAACTGGAAATTTTTTGTTGACCATTTACTGATTAAATGCAACCTGAGATAACATCCCTGGTGGATACTAGTTGCTGAATAACTATTTTATAAAATGTAAAAATATGATTTCAATGTTAACTATTTACTTAGAACTTTTGCAATTTATAACAAAGCTTTAAAACAGAACTTTCATGAGATAAACAATTTGATAACATTACAGAAATTCATCGGAGCCAACGACAAAAAAACATTGTTTATAAGGAACTTAACTTTTTTCAAAGACAATGCAGCATATTTTGAGCTGCTTTGAACTATAATATTTGTATTATATAGCTACATATTATTTTTATACTTTAGTTTAGCTCGTAACATTATAATATTAATTATTGACCTCAAAATCGATTGCTCCTATGAACTAATGACACTATAAATAAAATATAAATAAAAACATCGACAACTTCACTCAAAATGCATGAGATACTGATAATGCTGACATTATAAATGATCGATTGTTTTTATGTGCCGCTGTGCAATAGTATAATATAATGTTATTTTGTTTTGTTGCATGGCATATGAAAAGTCTGCAAACAGCACACAGTATTATACAATATTTTAAATTATGTAAGTATTTACATAACATTTAATTATAGATAATAACTTTGAGATATAATAGGACTTGTATGAAATTAATCTATGACCAATATAGATAAGAGAGTAACCTATTTCTATTGATACCTTGTTTGTACTGTTTAAACAGTTAACGAACCCAGTTTCATCCATCAAACTAGCAAATTCAATTTAATTTTATTTACTAGAGGTATTCATTAGATAAAATCATTAGTACCAAATATATAGAGAATGCCAGGGGCATAGTGAGCAATAATATGGCATTTTTTATGCTTGGATGAATAAATTAATTGGACGAATCGACAACAATCGATTACAAACATTCCAATACGCACCTAAAAGTTGTTTTTATTCGTAATACAATTACCTATAAATTCCACTTAAGTACATAAAATAAGGCAAACATTTTACACTAACACTGAACCATGCGTGTATGACATGACATGCGGTGATATGAAAACGGTGACGCATGCGACAAACGTGCAAGCGGGCCGCACACCATAAATACCGTGTTGTTAGTGCTGGTTTTGTGCGGGTTTTCTCCAAATATTCGATATACATATATTTTAAAACCACCCTCGTAAAAATAATTCCAATATAAGTACTAAGTGTACAATTTGTCTTTGGGTATAAGAAAGGCCATTCTCATCTTGAGTTCAATGTTAATTTAATAGACAAGTTATTATTTGCGGTTTTTCAAGCTTTGATCAAGATATTGATTCTTATCACCAATCGCCAAAACAATATTAATTCAAATAGACAAGTCATTGTCTGCCATTTCTGTACAAACAACTCGAAAACAACTTTGAGACACATCATTGTTCTCGTCTGTTAATGTAGACGATTCTGATTGAAATACTTAAAATTTGGTATACTTAACTGTCCCTTTCTATCTCACCCATCTATATTAAATAATGGCAAGGGACCGACATAAATAATCGACCACAATCTAATATTTCGTAACATGACATTACATTAAAATCGCGCCAACAGGAGAAAAACCGCACGCGATTAGTCCTCCGCACCGCAAGCGAACGAACACAGAAACACAGTACCGGGCGCGCGGGGGGCTAAAACAAGAACTCAAGGCAGGCGACGAGCACGCAAAGCGCCGTGTTTTCGCGCCGCTCGCAAGGCGAGAGGGGGCGGGGCGGCGCGGCGGGCGGCGTACCGGCGCGCGCGCGCGGCGCCTCCAGCGAACCCGCCGGCTGCAGGAACCATTCGGACCGCGTTCGCATTCGCGCTCGCTGCCGCTCGTGGACCTACGCGATTCACGCCGCTTATGTAGTTTTGGTAGTCCGTTTCATGGGAATAACTCTTGTGTATGATATTTATAAAGTAACTAGCGCCTGTAACCTCATCAACGCACTCTAGAGTCCGTTTCATTGAATAACTCCTATGTTTGATTTGGGAATAATATTACGTTTATTGTGTGCATAAGATTTATGAGTCGTGCACGTATACTCACTAGCGCCATCATTCGAAGGAACTCTAATGTGGTAGAGTCCGTTTCATAGAATTACTCCTATGCCTGATTTGGGGAATATATTTTTTTTTTGCGCAACACAGATAATGTAGTCTAGGGTTGGTAAAAAGGCAATAAAGTTTACTTAATTTAAGTTTAGTGGACGAAGAAGCTCACGAAAAGCTAGTGTAGTCTAGTAACTATCCTCTAGGAGCCATCATTCAAAGGAATTATTTCGTGAAACGCACTCTACAGATTGTGGAGGGATGCGCGCTTGTTACGGCTAGGTTGATAGTGAGATTCGTATCCTACAGTTCTCGAGTGCAAATTATATTCGCTTAAGGATTCATTTTTGTCATCGCCACTCGTCGATGACGCTTAATACAACTAACCTGGTCTTAAGTAGTGACTATTGTTAGAGTATAGGTACATTACTAAATAATGATTTATTTATAAGTATATTTTAAGTGTTTTCAGATGGTTTTAACACTATTAACTATATTATTATAATTCATTATTGTGAACTGATTCTAAGGATGCTGTAAGATACGAATCTGCTCCTAAAAAGACTATCATAAGTAAGAATTCAATTTTACGGTCCGCGAGGAAGCTTTTATCAGTAATGATTAAGAAGCTGTTTAGTAAATGATAATGACCCTTTACAAAAGTCGGCATTATTTTAATTAGGAAAATTACCGATTTAAAGAAATGATCTATGAAAAATGTTGTCCCGATAATTATTTTTATGTTAATACGGGTCACATGAAAAAGAATGTTAGTTTCAATTAGTTGCTACCTTCTACAATTAGTCGATAAAATAACAAACATGAGAATGGTACGTTAATTTACGGCATACATTAATTTTAAAAATACCATAAAACCTTTGAACACGTCAAATAACACTACATTATAATATCCATTGACAAATAATAACATCATTTTAAAGTACAGTAATTTAACAATATTAAAGCCAAAATCTTGAATCTACGCACAGCTAATGCCGCTCGAAACGACTGTGTTTCCAACACTTGCATTGTTTTCTAACCAAAGCGGAATTAAAAACAAATACGCCACGCCAAGTAGTCGTGTAACAAGCGTTGTCGTGTCAAACCATAGAGTCCCAAACAATATCTAGAGTTTAAATATTTTAGACAGAAATCACTACTGGGTAACAGAGATGGACCTAACAAACCGATTGGTGGGGGTTACAGACAGACATGCAAATTTTGATTGGAAAAAAGAACCACTGCTTATATTACACAATCTGAAAAACTGCTCGGTTTTCTTCATTTCATGTAGCTACCTTCAAATGGTTCAGATTTCTGCGTAAAGGGACTAATCACAGATTAGCCAATAGTTCTGTCTCGCTCACATGATATACCTTTTGTTTTAGTGAGGCCGATAAAACAAGTCTGTCTCGCTCCTACGTGTACACACATTAGATAGACGAGAGAGATAGAACTATTTGTTTAATTAGTTGTGACAGATATGTGATTAATCATAGGGGGACAGACTGTATTCACAACAGCGGGTGTTTCTACAAGGTGGATACAGAAAGTTTTGTCACCATCACTTAAAGAAACGTCCTTTTGAGCGCTAGAATTAAACAATTATCAGTGAAGGAAGGAATTTAGAAGACACTTTTTTCATCACCTGGGTCATAAAAATACATAGTTAAATACCATCTGTCTGCGCAAATGAGGGTAGTATACAATATATAGGTAGGTATATGACAAGACACTGGCGTTTCAATGAGCATTCTAGTTACCATCAACACTTACAGTAAGATTTTAACATCGTGCAAGAGAGATGTCGCTCTACAATTCTAATAGCGTCTCGCTTCCACAATGTCTAAATCTTGATTTAAGAGTGTAGGGTAGGTTATCCCCCTGCCAGAGTATTGCATATATTTTATTTAACAGTTCATAATTATGATCTCCCATTGTAACTCTAGTAATGGAAGTGACATGTATGTATTGCAAAATTTTCTTCATGTAAGGCATACCACTCCATTCAAAGTCATTTCAATGGGTGATGCATCAGTAAGAATTGTCAAAAAGATACCGGATACACTCTTCAAACAAGATTTTTAATTTGGGAAGTGAGACTGTTAGCATGATAGAGCGACATCTCTTTTGCACGATGTAAAAATTTTGCTGAAAGTGCTGCTTGCAATAAAGTATTTCCTGCTCATGAGATTTCTATCAAATCGATTGACGAGTACGTTGAAAAGTAAATAGTCAACTATCGTAGTCAAAAGTATCATAGATGATAGAGAGAATTAGAGAGGGACAGAAGAATCAGACCAGTGCGTACCTGAGGGAGATAGGAGAGGCTTTTGGTGCTCTCCGCGTATTTGTTGATGGCTCGCAGCTCCTCTAAAGTCATGTGAGGACTGGAGTTGCTGCGAGATGACTGCGATGACGAGCTCACTGAAATCTGTATACATATATATGTAGTATTGTTTTTATTGGTTTACAACACTATAGGGCCGCGCAGCGTTGGACCGATGACTTGAAGAGGGCGGCTGGTAATAACGGGAGATCGAGCCTTGGGACATGCTCTGGGTGAGGCCTACGTACAACAGTGGACTGCAATAGGCTGATGTGTGTATAGGGATAGTGCTGTGTGGTAGCCGCAGTGCAGAATAGCCCCAACCCCATATCTGCCCGTAGGAAGAAGAGATTACGGTTTCCGCAAGGTGGGCAGCAGCCCCTCCCGTGTTGACATAGTCCAAAAATGTGATATTATTCTACGCTGCCAACAGCACATTCATTCATTACAGACAGAGCATTCTATCTTAATGTGGGAAACGTAAACGTGGCCGTCCTAAGCAGACCTGGCAGCGGACGATCACTGCAGAAGCGAAAAAAGCAGGCAAGACCTGGAGCTAATTAAAACGCGAAGGTCAGAACCGAACGGGATGACGGAGATCTGTGGAGGCCCTTTTGCCCATCCAGGGGATACAGGAACATAGGTCAATTAAAAGTATAGTGCACCCGCTAGATGGATGGACGAGCTAGCCAAGGTCGCGGGCGTCGGTTGTATGCAGGCCGCTTCCGACCGGTCGGAATGGAGGTTGATCGGGGGGCCTATGTTCAGATGTGGACTTCTTTAGGCTGAAAATGAAGATAATATGGCACCTTGAACACGCTCTCCTCCAGCGATATGGACAGCCTGGTGCAGGAGTCCAGCAGACTGTGTTCCGGGATGATGCCGAGTCCGAGCCCGCCCGCGCCCGCCGCGCCCGCGCCGCCCATCAGCGCCGGCATCGACTGGCACTCCTCCGACTTCGACAACCCTGGCGACATTCAAATATCACCTATAGACGGTAAGTTTCAACCATACCCTTATGCCTTACGGGACTATCTATGTATAGCACCTATAGATTTATATTTCGATTCTTGTCGAGGTATACCCACTTTGATAACCCTGCCGATCAGTGGTCGGAGTAGGTATATAGAATTAAGGTCATTGACATCAAACGTATATGTTAATATGGATACGCCTCCGAGTTTCCGGGTACAAATGGATCTTAGATGTTAAAAGAAATAGCTTAAAATTAGAAAATATTGAAAAAATTATAGTTATTTATTTTAATTGTATAGAGACAGAAAAACAAAATGTAGAAATTGTAACCGATGAGGATTAAAAATAATTGTTTTTAATAAAATTGTAATAATGATTATTTGTATTAAGTATGGTTTTTTATTTTATTACTCTATTTACCAAATTTTTGGAAACTCCGGTACATTCCGGAAAAAATGCATGTCCATGTTATGATATCATGACGCAAGTATGTAAAATCAATATACCTACTCCGACCACTGGTTATAACTGATGGATAGTTCTAAAACGTGATCAAGATAGAAAGAGAGCGTCAACTATATCCTTCAAACAGACTTATCCGGCCGTTAAAATTACCTCTCTAAAAAAAAACCTGTCACAAATGGTGATCGATAAAATTTATATTATGAAATACAGGCACGACTTACTATTATTATTATGTGAATTTAAATATTTAACACCTTATAAAATGTACCTACTTGTGATGATCTAATAAAAATAATTTTAACCACAATATGTGATTGGCGAATTAAGTTAGTAGTGTACAAAAAAAGTATATCATATGATACGAGTATGACAAGACAACCAACATAATGATCTAAAATAACGTGTTAAGTATATAAGATCTTCCCTAAAATACATAATTATAATAATATAATTTTATTAATGAAATAACATTTCTAATCCCTTCTAAATTCATCTATTTCTAAAGTGTATATTGTAGGTATTGACAATATTTAGGTACCTATTACCTACTATAAAGATGCACCCATAATACTACTAGAAATTCATTACAAAAATATAATTGCGTATAATAACTACAAGCGAGTGCTACCAGATCCCAAAACATTATTACTGCCACAATATATAATTTATATGTTTGTAAAATATAATATGTCACTGACACAACTTTTCTGGACTCACCAAATAATATACAAAATTGACTTGACTAGTAAACTTGTTTTCTAAGCTAACAACTTAAACGATTTAAGTCAGGACGACCTGCGAAAAAGTTATTTAACGTTACCATAAACTAGCTAGAAGCGATTATAATAGAGCTGGGGAGTCGATAGATGTCGCTAATTAAACATTATGGTAATTTAGGTTTTCAATGTTTTGGAGATTTGGCCATAATGTGGTCGATCCTGACCATCACACTTAAACCTAAACTTATAATAATTTTAACTGACTAATATTAGTCATGTCTGCCCCTCTCCATTCTTAATGTGAATGGCTAAAACAGAAAGAGACAGGTAAGACTAACTTTCAGTTTGGTTTTAAGTGTGACGGTCAAAATCAAACACATTGATGACTTGTACAGACTTGCATACATTACATTATTTATGTATATTCCTAAAGGACGCCATTTTAAGCTCGGCCTTAACACAAAACCCGAGTCTAAAGACAACTCTTGTTAATTTCGACATTTGACAGCTAAATATATGAAGTCAAATCTGTCAGATTAAAACGAGTAAAAATTATTGTTTAAACCTAACCATTAGTGATCCGTTATCAACACATCAAAGATATTTTTTCCTTACCTTCTAAATTGAATTTGTTCCCCCAACGATCACACTCGCACTGTAGCCATGTTTTTTCGGCTTCCAGCGATAATTGTCCTAGAAAATGGAACAAATATACGTTTACATGATACGTGTGTTTCCGAATATTCAATGCGGACTTATAAAACATATTCACATACATATCCAATGCATTTAAAATGTTTACGATACCGTATAAAATAATATTTGGGTATCGTTCATTCTTCGCTTGCATGTGTATTTTCTTTCACAGGCCAACGGGCAATATAGGAACGCGGGTAAAAAAACTTATTTATTGAAGTCGGTTAAAAAGAGATAAGTTGTCGGCCACACCACATCACTGCATAAAATACGATGACGTCACGGAATCGCTGTGACGCAATAAAAACTGTACGATACGTCACTACGATGACACTGTAGCGGAGCCACCTAGAACCACTATACAATGAAAATCCTAGAACGCGATATCGAAGTTTTTCACAATGATTGGAATACATGGGCCAAACAACGACTAGTGGCCGGGTGGCGCCGGAAGCGCTTCCCTTTTCACCACCCCCACAACACCATCATCGTCGTATTCTAAACAGCAGTGTGGCCAAACCTTAACTTAACGATTATCAAAACAAGCGTTACTTACTAGCATAAGCTTCCTGATCTCGATGGTGCCTCGGCGGCGGAGGGTCCCTAAAGGAGCATATCCATTCGTCCCTCACTCGCAGGATGCGGCCCGTCACTCGTGCATAGTACTCATAGTTATCCCGTCCAAACAGATCGCCCGCACTAAACTGTTCGATCAGCTGGCGCATAATACGCGTGGCCACCTATAATACGGTAACCACGTGAAATAATCGTAATAGAAAATCTACAGAAGAAGATAGAGGAAAACGTGCGCTAAGCAAACTTTTCGTTAAATCTTGTGATGCCTATACACTCGTCCGAGAATTATTATCATTGCTTTTTCTCCTCATTACGACATGCGAAAGTAGAGAATGAAATCTCGTTCTCGCGAGTTCTCGGCCGTTTATAACGAGATCTCGCAGTGAGAGCGTGTGATAAATACTAAGGCTATTGTGGTAAGTGTACAGCCACCATTAGATACTGCATGGTATGCTAATTAGCTTATTCATAAAACTTACAACTTGGTATAACTGTTGTCAGAAAATAAGATACACGTTATAAGGTTTGCAAACCGAGTTCTAAGTTTTATTAATTAATGGATAGATGTTTAAAGATAAGTCTATAGCCTACAATTTACTTCTAAAAAAAGCTTTATAAGTATGTATATTATAATATGTATGGATCAAATAAGAACTCTTATTTGGTCTTGCCAGGGTTCTTATCTGGTCTGATTCTGCTTCGAGGACATAAGAACCTCGAAAAATCTACATAAAAAGTGATATTCACTACAATATGTACTAAAGTACTAATTAAAGCAAGTAAAAGTGACACATCTAAATACACAAAATGAAAGGAATTTCGTGAATCAAGTCATTATCTCTAGAATGACACTAAACTCAAATATGCTAAATGATAATAAGATGCCGTAATAACATTTTTGAAAATTATTCTGGAATGTTGATGACGATATTGTAGATAACACAGAATAAGTAAACCTAAGTACCCAAGGTAAAAAGCTATACTATCTACTGAATAACATTCAATTATCTTTAAAAATGTAAATTGCAACCACTTGATCTCAATAACTTGACCGTAAAAAGTAATTTTAATATTCACAAATGTAACTTAATTAGATTTATACTCATATCCAAGTGTACAAAGCTCTTAAAAGTAGTTATCTACTTTTTAAGAAGCTAAATATTTGCTTATATTGAAAACAAGTGTTTACTCGAAATGTTTATATATAAATTATTTTGTACTAATACTACATAACTTAACATTCTAGATTTGTGTGACATGTCAAAAAGGTACAAAGTTAACACATAGGTAGGTACTGAAGCTAAGAAATAGTTAAATATTTAATTGTATCAGGCGTCACTATTAGGGTGTAGGGCCCGATGGTGGGCGACCCCTCAATAAGAAATAGTTCGCAAATACATGAAACACAACAATTGGCTACATTAATCGACAGTAGAAAATATTCAAAAGTAATATATACATACATTAGTAAATTAATATAGTAAAATATATTTTGTGTGCTACAAAAAGTATTTCTCGACAACGGATAACCGTATGACACATTTTAACTCACAGCTGCTAAAAAAAAACAATAAGCATTTGAACTTTGACACTTAAAATTAAGAAAACACCAATTGGGACACGAAATTTTAAGTGATCACAAAGAACTTAGAAAAATACTTAAATAACGATAATAAATCATACATATTAAGCTGCATCCATACATGTTCACAAAGATAAATCAATAAAATCAATGAAATACTATTTCAGAATACCGATTTTTTACTTTAAATCTGCAAATTAATGTCGAATAGCAAAATTTAACTAATTATTATAGCCGATTATACAGAAAATGATAGCAAGACTATTCTAAGTTCTTCGGTAGGTAATATAACTATGATTTTTAGTTAGTTTGTGTGAAAATCTATCTAATTTAGCTGTTCTGCGGGTGAGTCATGTTTCAGAAGTAGTTAGTATGCTCGGTTGAATGATAAAAGCAGGAAATATTATCTTCTAAATACGTGAAATAACTTAAGGGAATCTTTATAAATATTTGCAAGCTACATTAAGTTAGAAGATGTAATAATTATCATTGTTACTCACTGACACTTCAGCCTGTAGCCGCATGGTTAAATTTAGTAAAAAAAAAAACAAACATAGATATTTAAAAAAATTCCATTCTTTATTAATAAAGAAAGAAAATGGAAGAAAAGATATTTAAGCTGTGTGTAATGTACATTAGGTGCGTTATTCTAAGTGTTCTAGTTATTTTGATATTTTTTATCATATTAATTGAGAAAATTATAATGTCATGGTCGTCATGTGTCGCAATCATCTGATATAAATTCCATATAAAGATTTTACTACAATCTTAAACTAGACATCTTAGGAAACAAAATAAATAATATGTCAAATGGTTTTATACCATTTCAGTGCAGTACAGATATACAGGTCACTAAGGGCCGATTTTCCAATGGTCAGATAGAATGATCTGAGAGATAAAGTTAATGCTGGTTCAATCTTGATTAACTTTTAAATGAAGACAGAATCAACTTTATCCTTCATTATATCCTTTATCCTAAGACAAATACAGATTTATATGACTATTTGAGACTAAAAATGCTTGCCTTGAGTACCCAGAGTGATTCATGTTCTGTTCTTACATTCGTGGAATAGAACGCTACGATTTGATTACACACAACACAATACGGTTCCCATTTCCAAAGCCGATTGTTATTGTACAATGCATCGGAATCTTGCTAAACAAAAAATGCGGGACAATGTCATGCGAAATTATTCCGTTGAAATAGATGTAAATGTAACGTTTTAAGTAAACTTTGTAATCTGATAAGTGATAAGCATTGCTTTAAACGACCGATAAAACACCGGAACAGGATAATTTTACGATTTTAAAATCAGGAAGACATTTACTCAATTGTTGAATCACTAACAGTAAGCAGAGCATTTATTGTGACCCATAGAATTTTAGTTTTTGTCTTAATATCACACATGGGGATGAAAAATCTACTTTAGTTGACGTTGAAAAACAAGTTATAATATCAGATGATTACGACGCTAGTAACTTCATTTTTATTACGACAAAGGTACTATTATTCGATGTAGACTAATATTATATCCACTGTATTGTTGAATAAATGGCACCTATCCTAGAATAACCATTATTTTTATTTTTTAAGTACTATTATTTACTAGTATTTTTACAAAAACGTTACATCCGTAAAAAACATATGAACAGGTCTTCGGTTAGTACTTCAGATAAGTATTATGTACTTTAAGTATAATATCGTGAAGATTCTGGGCTTTACTTTCCAAACGTCAAAGGAGAAGAAAGTTCTAAGCAAAGCTATGCTTTGGAATATTCTTTGAAAAACTCCGTCCCATTCAACTTTACTACCTTCTGCCTCAACATTTTTAAACAATTTCACTACTATACTGTAAAATCGTAATCTCAATATCTCTGTGTACCTACTTAGACGACCATTGGTACTAAATATCTGGTTAAAATTGTGTAGTGTGTTTCACTAAACAATTCCTTTAATTAAATGATGGATAGCACTAGTAGTACTATGTATAGGACTACAATATGTTAGTGGATATAAAAAATGTTAGTTCCGGAATAAGGCATAGGAGTTATTCAATGAAACGAATACTTGTAACCATCAGCCATGATCGATAGTAACTGACCTTGAACCGCTGCACGTCCTCCATTGTGGCCGTTTTGCCGTCCGACACGCAAGAGTGGAAGAACGAAGGAGCCACCGACACACCCAATGCTTCCGATGTCATACCGGTACCTGGGTGCACACGAAATTGCGTCTACATTATCATTTTTACGGGGTCGGCGCAATATGGTTTCTTTCGAAACTCATATTGCCAAGGATTTGGCTTTTGTTATACGGCCGGCTGCCTGCCTAACGCCAACCCTCCTCGGGTATAGTTAAGTGGAGTATGGCGAACTTTTTGACAAAATCATTTTTTTTCTTAAAGCAAATTTTTCCGTTCGCGAAATTTACCAAAGTTTTTGTTTTATTTCGCGGATTTTGCCGAAGTTTAATTTACTGATATCGCTTTTTACCAGATGAGATTATTCCATACGCATACTTTACCAATATTTATTCTTGATAATATCTTTTAGTCTTTTCGATAGCTTTGAAAAATAACTTCCTTCCGTACAGGTTTGAACTGGCAAGATTTATAATTATTATCTCTTTCATTCAAAGTTCAGTTAAGAACTTTATACGACATTTAGTGCCTGAATAATTATGACCAGCGAATTCCTGGTTGATTTTATTTGGATTCCTCACGAGCGTGCCTGTATATTTGTAATAAACTACATATTTGGAATTATCAAGATTGTTCAATTTTACAAATGAAATTATTACTATTGAGAAAAAAGGAAACCGGGGTATTCGATAAGAGAAAATAACAAATTGGAAAATTTTGCGAATGGAAAAATGAAAAAAGAAAAAAAAAAAAAAAAATATTTTGTCAAAAATTTCGCCATACTCGCTAAGTGACAATTTTATGTGTCATATTTTCACAATTTTACACTATGGATTTTAGAGGTATTAATAGACTTTGCATATCACATGTTAAACTGATGTTTACATCACTATGTATTAATGTAGCAATCATAGCCATTTATGTACTGATTGTATACATAGTATAGATACACGGCGGCTGTGTTTCAAGGACTGCAGGATCGTTAATGAGATGTGCTGATGTATTTATGAAGCTCCACACCAATTTTATATCATCTTATCTTATATTAGGATAATCTTAATGACATAGCTAATGTGCCATACATAAAACAATATTTACAGGCTCCACAAGAGAAGAAAATCGTATGAAGATTTTCAATCACATTGATACTATTTTTCAAACACCAATATTGTTAGCTGGAATAAAAGGGTCGTGTTGTACATAATATATGTGATTAGATTAAATAATAATTGATATAATCATTATTAATAACGTTGATTTTAAAATGTATTGTAAAATAGACAACAATATCATCTATACATATAATAAAAATGTAACTGATCGCTGTCTGTCTGTACATGGAAGATATATGAGAAAAAATATTATACCTGACCTTTATCAACGCAATTGTACCCAAAAGAATTTTGGAATTTTTGTCTGTTTGTCTGTGCGTTTGTGCACGCTAATCTCAGAAACTGATTTCGATGCAGTTTTCAGGCATATATGTATTGTGACAGGTCCCACTTAACATATAGGCTACTTATTATCCCGAAAAAATCTTTTTATCCCGGATAATTTCGACATTTTGTTTTTTCTACAGTCCACGCGGGCGGAGTCGCGGGTAACCACTAGTTATTGATAACGTTGATTTTAAAATGTATTGTATTAAATAGACAACAATATTCATAAATAAATATAGTATACTTATATTGATTTATATTCAAGTGCATGTTTCTAGGCTAAATCCGAAATTAAGTTTTAAATTATGTCCCATGGTGATTCGCGGCTTCACTAGAATACATCAGCTGCATCTCCTTCCGTGCATGACGTAGGAGTAGGAATCGCCTAAGGAACTCAAGGGCGTTCTCTCAGACGATGAGCTAGCAACTTGTTAGTGATCTTATTTCATTGCGCCCGCTATGCTAAACATGACTGTGGGAACACATTCATGATCCTGCAGTTCTAGCTGGATAACCCATAATTGGGATTATGTCTGTTAATGTATTCTCGGTGACTAAATGTCAATACTAAATCGCGTTCATTGGACTTATTCACATAATATAACACCAACAATGGTGTCTCACAATTCGTCGTAAGGTCAGCGCAGTCAGACCTAAATTAGTCCATTCTATTAGTATCTTATTGTGAAGACCGTGGGAGATTCAAAAACATTTTGTTATAGGCTCTGCTTGCATATGGGACTTATTATTATTATGTTATGTTATACAATATTTTTTTAAAACGAAAAACCGACTTCCTCCCAAAACTCGAGCTTACTAAAGTAAAATTTTACTAAAGGGCATATATATATTGCGTTAAGCCGTGTACGAAGTTTAGAAGGCATAATATTGTCAGATTTATATGCCAGAAAATGATTAAATAGGCCACATGGCAAAAGAGAGAAATGAGTAGGCTTCGAAACTTTACGTCTTACAATATAATCAACATATAATTACACTCCTTCTTCCTGCCCTGTTCCCAATCATTTGGGGTCGGTGCAATATGTAGGTATGTATCTTCTTTCATTCATCCCTATTATCCGTCATCTCGTTATTCTCATGTCTACCTCTTCCTCTATAACCATCTTACTTCGGACACGGCTTTACGCAACATATAATTTCACCACTTAACACAATTATCTTCATCTTCATAAGCCTATTGCAGTCCACTACTGAACGTAGGCCTCCCCCTGCCATAGGGGGATTTTGTTACTAAAAAGTTCCACTATTTGTTTTTCGGCGGCTCCATCATCAGACCCTCGTTTCCTTCATATTATGTGTAGCTGACCTAAATTCTCTATAAAAATCTAAAAACGGACTACTCGTGCCTTTTATATTTGAGGATATCCCTAGATTCCTTAGAGATTCTATCATCAGATGTTATGTTTTATATGTAGGCGATCAAAACGCTCAGTAAAAGTATAAAAACAGACTACATGTGCCTACAATATTTGAGGATTGCCCTCGATTTCTCCAAGATCCCATCATCAGATCCTGACATGATGAATATGGGACCAACTTGGAAGCATACCATCAACAAACTATAAAAAAAATTGAAATCGGATCATAAATGACGGGGTTCTGAGGTAACACACATAACACACATAAAAATAAATTAAAAAAATTAAAAAATAAAAAAAAAACATACAGACGAATTGATAACCTCTCTTTTTGAAGTCGGTTAAAAAATACAGACGAACCTCTCTTTTTTGAAGTCGGTTAATAAAAACCAATTTGGTACAAAAAAAATCTTTTTGAACCTACAAGGTATTGCGGCAGTCCATTCCTATCCATGGTAATAATAATGTTTTACTATCATAATTTTAAGTTATTTCATTTTACTAACCTAACATTAATAACCAACCTATGAACGTGAATCTATGTATTTTAAAAAATAAGTCTAATAAAATGGATTGATTTTTTTCAGATTTAATATTTTTATGTTCGTGAGTGTATGTGAGTGCACGAAAAGTGACAAGTTTTAGATAAATCTATGAAAACAAGAAATTATCTTAACCTGCAATGTTTATGTATTAGATTTCACTTTCGTCGACGAAAACAATCTACAAATTTTGCAATGAAAATTAACAAGTAAGCCTACAGCCGATACCATTCTTTAACTGACAAGTGTAAATTAGAATTACTAACACAGAAATAACATTAAATACAGCAAAAAGTTAAGCAAAAACACTACGTTCAAGCGATAGTATATTTTACAAAACACGCGATGTTAGTATGTAAGCTGAAAACATTGTATTTAAGTAATTTGCCAGTAAATTATATCATTTTCTAGTTGATTACACAGAAAATTCAAACTGGATGTAAAATCTACCGGTATTCAATATTTGAGAACAAAACAAGTATTGACAAAGAAAAGTTTGGAAACGCCCTGTAGGCTTAGTACGAGTTTTTAATTCGATCTCGATCACGTTTTGCGGAATATAACACTATGGCGTTCTGACGTAAATTAATTAAAGAGAATACAACATACAAAGATAAAAATACACAAGAAGAAGGTTCATAAGACAGTCAATGCAATATGTTGCTACTTTTTATTCAGACAGCTAGTTTAGCATTCATATTAGCATCATTACGAAGTATGATAAGTATATTTTAGCATGAATTCAAGATAGGATCGATAAGCACACAATCATAAACACGTTAAAGACACAAAGGCATCCGTCAACTTTTACGTATGTACGCCATAAAACCAAGAACAATACGTTAGTCATTACGCACGCACTATCATAAATGGTAATCATTTAGTTAGATCACTTAGGCCCCTAAGAAGTCGGATTTATACTACTCGTAAAGTACTTGCGCTTTTTACCCGACTGCGCGACGCAAAGGAGTAGTAATGTGTTTAACAGCCTATGTATGTATGTTTTGTATGTTCCTTTGAAGCACTATACAGACCAAACGCCTGGGCCGATTTTTATGTTTCACGCGTCAATCGATTCCTCTTAATCCGGCGAGTGTCACTAAAGACATGACATTAGTGAAAATCCAATATGGCGACTAGAATAGGTATTTAAAAATTATTTTTAGTTTTTTTTTCAAAATTTTTCGATTCGACTGACCGTTTAGGGTTTATATCAATTTAAAGTTGCGTAACAACCATTCTCACATATAAGTTTTTACCCAGCATCAAGACGAAAACTTCTTGCTGCCGAGCATGTTGAGCATGTTTCATGAAGCGTACCTATTAGTAGCTAAGTACTCATAACTAAAAAGTATAAAAAAACATAATGTGTTTGAAAAATCCAAAAACCCGACTGCGTAAATAAGAATCAAAATATGTACATAATAAAAAAACTGAAAAGACAAAAACAAGCACTTACATATCCGGTTGTATTGAATTCTATATATACTTACTTATATTCTATTCTGTTGTCAAATCTCATTGATCACGCACGGTTTATCGTTACGGAGCGTATAGAAGTGCGTGCTTACACCACCCATTTCGATAACTAAGGTGTCAATCGATTCGTTATTGTGGTACTACACCAACTTTATTCCGAAATAATTTTTCAAACACATGCTTTTTCTACAAACTAAACGGTACGGTGTCAAAAAACACCTCCCCACACACCCCCAAGGTCCATAGCGTGGCCTTAGGCCGGTGATACGAGTATATCAAATTATTAAGGCCTTTGTAGTTCGAAGTAGGCCGCAGGCAATTGACGGAGCGAAACTTCTGATTAAATAAATCAGATGACCTACTTGCACCAGCTGCATAAATCTCGGAAAAATTATTATCCCCGATTAGAATAGGGTCTTTTTCTTGTAAAAAACGAAAAAGACACGTCTATGGTAAAAAGGAAGGGCGGAAAAGTTGTAGATTTGTATTTCATTAATCCCAACCCTAACTAAATAAAATATTATAAATGCGAAAGTCTGTTCACGCTTTATTCACTAAACCAATCTTCGTGAAATTTTGCCTACATATAGTTGGAAGTACGGAGAAGGACATAGGCAATATTCTGTAGTCCACGCAGAAAAGGACGCGGGCAACAACTAGTAATGAATATTTAGCCCAAAGTGGGCCATCCAAAATTCGTTGCTAAGCCGTTCCACAGCGCAACTGCGCGAGCGCATCCCACGCTACCTCGTGATTCGTGTAATTGGCGAAATTAGAGTAATTGTTTTTAGTGAGATAACGGCAAGACGACGCCATTGTGATGATTATAGGAATGGATAGGATGATTTAGGAATATAGGAATATTATATCTTTTTACAGGCAAACAGTCGATAAAACTCCTTCCTAGCAGACTGCTAGAGCCTTTGCGCATGAACGTAAATCCTACAGTTCTGGCTACCCCATTTCGGGAACATAGCCGTGTTTTATGTATGTACTGTGGTAGGACTTCAAGACGCTCATTGAAAGTCTATGCAAACATTACACATATTGTCATCTCTCATGCTCACAGGCTAAGTTGCATAAGCACGAACGGAATGGAAATAGTTTAACTGGAATAAATCATCAGCCATCTAAGTGTCATAATTTATCTATGGGACTAACCTGCTTTCTCAGCATTTGAAGCCATCACCCTGAACGTGCCGAATAGCAGCACAAGCAGCCTCTGCGTGCAAACGGGTAGAGACAGCAGTAATCTGAGGAATTTGCGTGCTATTTACCAATAAGCTACATAGAAGAACGTTAACTTGGCTAACTTAGCTTCTTAAAGACTATTGCAGTCCACTGCTGGACGTAGGCCTCCACCAGGGCACGCTCAAGGCTACTGCCATAGGGGAGTTTTTGCCCATAGTCACCACGCTGGGCAGGCGGGTTGGTAAGGGTTGGAGAACGCTTATAACTTAGCTGACGATCCAAATCATATTGTCAAGCATTTGGCGTTTGACGGCCGGCTGTCTCTACCTATCGCCAACCCTCGGGTATAGTATAGCTTATGTTATTTGACGGTGGACTGGTGTAGTTTGTGTAGTGACCTTGCCTTCCACGCTATGGGTCCTGGGTTAGAATCCCGGTAGGCGCAAACATTAATATGATGAATATTGAGCCATGAACGTTTCTGTAGTTTTAGTGTGAGACTAGATTGGTTTGGTTAGAATGTGAATATTTGTTTATTAACTTTATAAAATTATTAATAAAGAAATGGAAAAAATTCCTCACCCGGGTAGGAATCGAACCCACGACCTCTGCATTCCGTGCCAGCGCTCTTACCACTGAGCCACCGGGTCAATTACTCGGATGACGAATTTTACCATCTCTTTTTGAAATTACATTATTGGAAACGTTATTTTTCATCCCGATAGCTATACATAAGCCAAATCTCGGCAAACAAAGCTGAATCCCTCAGCACAATATTTTAATGATGAAACGATCAACCATATCCTAACGGATTATATTATGGAGAAGTGTTTTTATCTTAATCAAGATATTATATATTATAAAATTATTAATAAAGAAATGGAAAAAATTCCTCACCCGGGTGGGAATCGAACCCTCGACCTCTGCATTCCGTGCCAGCGCTCTTACCACTGAGCCACCGGGTCAATTACTCGGGTGACGAATTTTACCATTTCTTTTTGAAATTACATTATTGGAAACGTTATTTTTCATCCCGATAGTTATACATAAGCCAAATCTCGGCAAACAAAGCTGAATCCCTCAGCACAATGTTTTAATGATGAAACGATCAACCATATCCTAACGGATTATATTATATTAACTTTATGCTGTTGTTTAACTTTGTGAACTTCGCTGTCGCTCGTTAAATTGTTACATTGTCTAGGCCCCCTAGA
Organism: Carposina sasakii; assembly: GCA_014607495.2. Taxonomy (NCBI): domain Eukaryota; kingdom Metazoa; phylum Arthropoda; class Insecta; order Lepidoptera; family Carposinidae; genus Carposina; species Carposina sasakii. The sequence goes on from CP053168.1 coordinate 8,879,844, forward strand.
GTGAATTAAATCTTGAAGCTCAAGACCAAGCGGAATAGCGGCAAACTGTATAGCTCTGAGAGTTTGTTGCTAAAATGTAAGATACCTATTTCTATTTAACCCACGTCATGCAACGAGTGCAGATCATCCCTCCATCATCTCCTGGTTCCTCCCATGCATATAAGTGCATTCAGTGCACATAATAAGCTACATACGTAATAATCGACAACACAATGACTCCGGCCGGACGCATCGGTTTTCCGCATCGAAATTCAGCAACTTGTCTATAAACAATCATTGTTCGTGCGCAAGCGCAAGCGCTAATGCTTAAGCGAATGGGGCCGGCTTCGATTGCACTTACATTATACCAAATGCCATGACATGATATGCATTGTGGGATAAGGATTTTTTTTCTGCCATTTCGCAACTTGAGAATAGCAACAGTTAAATGAGAGCGATATTATATCACATTCTAACGACAAATCCACCGAGCTATATACCCAATTAACCTGGCTTCGTCCGCGTAAACTTTAGAAATCTAGTCCTTTCTTATCTGATGCATATGTCACATAAAGAGCATACTCTCCAAGTTTCAGATCTCTAACAAAGAGATATAGATATAAAAGAAGATGTAGATAACTGCCATGCTATGTGTGTCCTTGGCTCTCATGGTAATGATAACAGCACCCATAGCATGAGGTGGGTGAGAGACATCACATTCAGGTTTTTTTGTAAGGTTTACCTTGGATAAATGTAATGTGGTCTTAACCACATAGATAAGAAAGCAATTTGAACAACTTGTTATGACTTACCACAGCATGGGACATGCTAATACGGAAACTAAAATAACCTGAGCCACTTCATTGTTTGTATAGGATCAAAATAAGCATATTCACTGTGATAACTACTACAAAGGAACAATTTAAATACCTAGATGTATTTATACTTTACCTATTTTATTTTAACTAGCAAGTATAGAACTATTAATTCTTAAATCATAGTTGACTATTTATATCCCACTTTTGATTTCTCATCATAACATCAGAAGTGGGAACCATGCACAAATTATTAAAAAAGGGTCTAATACTAAACTAAAAGAGTTATATCTATAAAAATGAGCAATTTAATTATAGAAAAAGTGGGGTATCTGTAAATACATGTATATTATAAAATTATTAATAAAGAAATGGAAAAAATTCTTCACCCAAGTGGGAATCGAACCCACGACCACTGCAAACCGTGTCAGCCGCTCTAACCACTGAGCTACCGGGTCATACATGTATAAATGAATATCAGTAGCTAAGATAAAAAAAAATGTGAAAGGAAGTTTCTTTGTTTGTACCTCTTAACACTTTATTATTTGAGTAACAATCAATCCTTCTAAATCTTGAAATGTTACATACATATTGTAGTTGGGAGTGTGGAGAAGGACATAGTCTACCTACTTGTATGAATTCTCAGGCAACAGTTAGTACTAAATACAAAAGAGTTTAAACAAAACAAACTATTATGTATAGGTGCAGAGAAAAATAAAGTCACACATACCTCCGTATTTCATCAACTTGTTGGTCTTCTGGTAATTCCACTGCCATAAACAGTTGCATTTCCCCGTCCCGGCCAAACACTCCACCAGGTATCTTCCTAGAATAATAAATAGATTGATTAATCCTTTATTGCACTACAACAGTTTACATACAGAGGCTAACTTGAAGTTATTAAGAGGATAATATCATTTATTAATATTATATTGCTGTCATAAGAGGGATGTTGTCAGTAATTATTGTACTAGTACCAGGTCTTCGTCTTCAGCCTATTGCAGTCCACTGCTGGATGTCCATAGTCACCATGCTGAGCAGGTGGGTTGGTGACCAGTACCAGGTACTACAGTATAAATAAGACCCACAACATATTATGGCATAATTTTAATATGTACATGGTGAACATTTTCAATATTGTTTTGTACCTGGGCATGTTTTTTAATGTGATTCATCCTTACCTTTTATGGCTATTCACAATCACTCCTCTAATACATAAGACATTATTTTAAAAATCCTATCAAATTTCTTGGCTTTTCCACTTGTTTTTTATCCAGCATATATATGTAAAATAACCTGCATTACTGATAGATAAATTTATTGAATTTTTTTTACCTAAGAAACTTTTTGAGGACACTGGCAATAGTGTAGACTGAATAGTTGTCTACATTGACTAGGCGGCCAGTTTGCAGGAAATGTATCAGTTTTTTCATGGCTCCCTGATGTCCAGGCGCCCTAAACACGTCTCGGCGCAGCGGAGCTTCTTTATTCAATTTCAAAATCAGCACCTACACCATAAACTTTTTAATAAGCCTATCAACTTCGTGGATAACAAGTGAATTAATAATCATACATACAAGCAATGGCCCTGGTATATCTCCTTTGCAAACTTCATGTAGAGGTACACCAAATTTTACTTTTTCAAGTCTCCTTGGATACGGCAGCGAGTTAGGGTGGCCGCAAGATGTAACCACATTGCTCAATGTAGCCGCACGGCGATGCATTCTTCTCGCCCAGTTACTCATTTTCGGGTCCCAGTAACTACCGGGCTTTCAAAAAATAAAACTATGTGCTGCTATTCTTCCTCTGGTGCTGTTTACTTCAACCGCCCGACAAGTAACAACAGGCAAGGCAACGGCCAGGCCAATGAACTAATTTACGAAATTGACTGACACTGCTATAAAACACGCACAGGCAAACACATTATTTATTTGACAATATACTTAACCAAGACAACTCCATTACATTAAGAAAATTTTGTCATCCTAGAAAAAGGTAGTTACTTATTTTTAATTAATATTTTAAACTTTGTATTCTATCAACCACAACAAAATTCATGCAGTTAAAAATTGATGAAAAACTGAAAAATTGTCTTTTTTTTGTTTAGTTTATCCCGCAGGAAAAGCAAGGGGAACTAATCCCATACAGCCATTGTCTTTAGTAAATGATTTCTGAATTTATGATGGATGATAATGATAACGATGAATGGTAACGTCGGGAAAATCCCTAAGAACAAGTGTAAAGTAAGTCAAAATGAAAAATTATTGCAGGAACAACTTACATGGGCCATGAAGAGATCGTATTCCGGCTAAAGTTTTACTCGGCATACCTGCGTATAAAACCATGCACAAGCACTAGATTCACAAGTAATCAAAATATAACTTATCTACCAGAAAACATCACTTTACGGACACATGCAAGCCATTTACAAATAAATTTTGATTTTCACAAGAAAATTACACCCGCTCACTTCCAGGTTTTCCCGCCGAATCGAAAAATTTTCGTCTGCTGTGGTGTGTGCAGCGTACTCTATGGTGCAGCGTAAACAGCGTAAATAAAAAAAATTTTTTTTGTTTCGTTTAGTTTATCCCGAAGGAAAGGCAAGGGGAACTAAGCCCATACAACCATTGTCTTTAGTAAATGATTTCTGAATTTATGATGGATGATAATAATGATGATGAATGGAAACGTCGAGAAAATCTTCAAGAATGGCTGTGAAATTAGTCAAAATCAAAATGAATTGCAGAAACATTCCGACTGAAGTTTTACATGAGCATACAGGGTGTTTTTTTGTGGCCACCTTTGAAGAGTACTCTATCATGAAATAAAGTAAGTTTATGCCAAAAAAAATGCTCGGATTTTTTTTTTTTTTTTTTTTTAATTTTTATTCTTGATCGCTAAATTTATAGTGTCTAGTGTTTATGTTAGTTTTTTTATGAAGTTTTACGCGCTTAGCTTACAGAAAAACCGTCTATTTACTCATATAAATTTTGGAAACCAGACACTTCCCAGGTGTGCTTCCATGGAGAAAAATGATCGTGATGATGAGGAGATTCCGTAGTTTTCGGGAACGTTGACGACCAAAAATCACCCTGTATAAATCCATGCACACGCACTAGATTCACATCACAAGTAAACAAAATATAACTTATCTACCAGAAAACATCACTTTACAAATAAATAAGACATTTACAAATAAATTTTGATTTTCACAAGAAAATTACACCCACCGTTCGGATTCGGCGGGAAAAGCTGGAAGGGATTCTAGCTTTTCCCGCCGAATCCGAACGGTGTTAAAATAAAATAGTGTCAAACACGATTTCAACAAATTAAATCGACAGATTGGATGTGAAATTGCATCGTGTGCCGAAAAAGTGGCTGAAATGCTCTGAATGACCTTTGCCTAAAGCGATCAAATAGAAGGGAGGGATGAAAAAATTATCTATAATTTCTTTCTTTCGTTGAGTGCGTGGTGAGTGCAAGTATTTTCGCAAATGCTAATTTGTAAAGAAATAAAACCCCTACAAGCATTTAAGCTTGTCTTTTTCGGATTCAATTCAGTTATATTATCCATATTGGAGTAACATCTGCAATTCGGCAACTCCTTTCGTTAAATTTATTCCTTTTTCCAATAAAAAAATGTCGGATTGGGAAGACGAGACCGGCCCTGTTGCCGCGCAAGCACCGCGACATAATTATGGTGATCGTATTTACCGGCCTACTGGAGGAGGTCGTGGTTTTGATCGTAGTGGAGGAGATCAACGGAGCAACCGTGGTAATAACAGCAGTTACCAACAAAATGAAGGTAACAAGAAGGTTATATCCGTGCCTTCTCACAAAGTCGGCAGGATCATCGGGAAAGGAGGTGAAGACAGGCGTCAAGGTGAAAAATACGCGATGAAAACAAATTGGAATTTGAATCGTGAAAAAAGTAAAGATTGGTAACGAAGCCTGTGTATAGTTTATAATTATGAATTTTCCCTCTTCTTGATTAAGATTGGTGATTCAAAGAAATAATTATTAGTGTTATTATAATTAAAGTAAAAAAACAATGGCAATAACACCGATGTTACATTAATTGAATATTAAAATATTACATAATCGTACTAAAATAAGGGATTTTAAAATTATTGTGATGATGAAAATAAATCACAATAATATTCAGTTCATAAGGAAATATAATATTTTCATAGAAAGCATGATCTACAAAGGAAGAAGAAATGGAACTTTTCTTCTTTTCCTTACTGATTGAATTGTGCATTGTTTTTCAGAATAATAAATTATGTGTAAAGTGTACATATTTGTTTTTTAATTATGACTTTAATTTAAGAGGAGGCGACTTATTTAGCACCATGTTTGTTTAAGAGACTATTACACTATATGACTTTAACCATGATTTAATGAAAGCTTTGTTTTTTGAAACAAGTGTCATTTTTACTTTTATTTCTGCAACAGTTTAAAATAAAGACAAGATAATAATGATAGTAAACAGCCAAAATTAAAAAACAATCGAACACACAATTAATTCTAGCCGCCCTTTACTTCTGGTGGTGGTAACAATTATCAACAATCTGAAGGTAACAAGAAGGTTATATCTGTTCGTTGGAGAGAATTTTCTAAAAAGGGGAGAGAATCAAAGGTGTAAGTACACATAATTAGTAAAAGTAGGATAAAATATTTACCCGGGATAAAAAGTATAATGTGTTAGGATCATTGGCAAAGTGGTTTGCCTTTGGTGGAAACAACTTTCACTATCCAAAATTCGTTCCATACATTTGATTTGGTAACAAACATACACACTCACACACATACAAACTTTCAATATGAGTCTGAGGTTTATCTAAAATTACAAAAGAAAAGATCACACACACAGCATGGTATTCTATAAGACTCCAATGGAAACAAATTTTATAACATTTACAGATGTACAATATCTTTTCACATTAATCGGTACATAAATATTGGAATGATGATGTATTTTTCAATACAGTGATTAAAGTCATCATCATCTTCCTTGAGTACTTTTCTTCCATTCATCCCTATTATCCGTCATCTCATGGTATGATTTTCAATTTCTTTGGCTTCTTGTAAAATATGCCTTTCGTCCCGTCGCTTTACATCATAGACAGGCGTCACTTGTCTGTGAGCAACTTTCAAACTTCCTCTTATATACACATTTCTTATTTTATCCATTCTTGTAATTCCACACATCCATCTCAACATTCTCATCTTGAGGATTTTTACTACAATCATTAGGTATTAGGGCATAAAATAACAAGCGGAAGTGTTTCAATTTTATTATTTAGCAAAAATACTACAATATCATTAGAATATGAAGATAATTTCTGATTTAATGAAAACAATTCCTGGTTCGTATGAGACTTTTTTTTTCATTTTTTTTTTACAAAATTAAAATCCTTTATTTAAACAAAAATGGTAAATATTAAAAATTTAACCTAATATAAAAAAAGCTATTATCACGATATTTTCAAGACTATTCTTTTGTGTATTTATTAGATTGATCATTCACCGGATACTAAATATTCAGAAAGTACGTGAAAAAAGTAAAGATTGGTAACTTGACCCATCTTTACTTACCTCATCGGCAGCAGTTCCTTCTACAATATTTTGTTTATAGAATTCATTGCCGAACAAAAATTCTGTGTATAGTTTATAATTATTTTGTTGTTTTTGACTTGTTTTATTTTCCTTTTTTGATATTTTTAAACTCTTCTTGTATATTGGGGTAAGATATTCTCAGAAGTAGTTATTTAAGTTCTTTTTGGTTTTTGACTTTTGAGACATGAAGCAAAGAAATAATTATTGGTATTTCCAATAGCAATAACACAGATGTAATATTAAATTATTAGTGTTATTATAATTAATAAAAAAACATGAAAATAAATTGCTAGTTCTCAAAACTATTTTACTACAATACTTATGAATTGATAGAAAATAGACAACATTTTTATATTCTGAATATTAAAATATTACATAATCTTAACATTATACATTTTCGTAATTATGGGCAGGACCTAAAATAAGGGATTTTAAAATTATTGTGATAAGTGAATTTCTATGAAAATAAATCACAATAATATTCTATGCATTCTATGTGTGTACCTTTGGGGGGCATTATTGGATAATGAAGACATTGAACAAGAAATATAATATTTTCATCACTGCTAAATAAATGTATGTCAAATAAAATGTTAGTGCAACTTGTCACAAAGGAAGAAGAAATGGATGTGTACTTTTCTTCTTTTCCTTACCTAATTGTGATTTTTATAAAGAACTTATAAAATTATTGTGCATTGTTTTTCAGAATAATAAATTATGTGTAAAGTGTACATATTTGTTTTTTAATTATGAATGTGTCTTTAATTTAAAGAGCTATTGGTACTATTTAATCTTTGGTATGTTTGGTACCTTCATGTACAAAAGTTTGCAACATATTACTAATCTATTCTTTACTATCTATTTCTTGTTACCAAGTTTCTAGAACACAAAATCTTATGAATATCTCCAACTTGATTTGTCTGTTCTTTCTTAGATATATTTTTATTTCATTTAATAGTTTCATTGTTATAAAATAATACATAAATATTATACATAATTAGGTAACTCACCTAGACCTACTTGGTTGTGTTACAAAATATGGAAGTAAAACAGGATTTTATTAGGACCTATGTGAAGTAGTTGTTCTCTTAGTAGTAACCCCAACATTTCCATACATATTTTCGCTAATGCAAGTGGTTTGCTGAAAGAAATCTCAAGCATGTCTTTGTACATTAAAAATATACATACTTAAATTATTTATTGTCTGCATATCATTAAGCTGAAATAATAAACTCTGAACATATTTAATTTTGTTTTATAACTGGTTGCCTGCTTAGAGAATAGCTAGTCACCATAAGAACATACACTTCGTTCTTTGGTCACTATTGTTAACCAGTTGTAGGTGCAATGTAGGTACAAATATATATTTGGAGATTGAGGATTTTAGGAAGGAGCTAGGGATTCGGCGGGAAAAGCTGGAAGGGAGCGGGTGTAATTTTCTTGTGATAATCAAAATTTATTTCTATAGTCGAACCACGCATAGATAGAAATGTGAGATACCAAATCCCTGGAACCACGCTAAGTTTGCGAATTAATGAAACGGTAACCCCACAAAATTATTTATACTCCAACACAAACAAATGGCTTGCATGTGTCCGGGATTCGGCGGGAAAAGCTGGAAGGGTGCAGGTGTAATTTTCTTGTTAAAATCTAAATTTATTTGAAAATGGCTTGCATGTGTCTATAAATTGATGTTTTCTGGTAGATAAGTTATATTTTCATTACTTGTGATGTGAATCTAGTGCGTGTGCATGGTTTTATACGCAGGTAAGCTGAGTAAAACTTTAGCCGGAATGCGATCTCTTAATGGGCCCATGTAAGTTGTTTCCGCAATTATTTTGACTAACTTTACACTTGTTCTTGAGGATTTTCCCGACGTTTCCATTCATTATCATTATTATCATCCATCATAAATTCAGAAATCATTTACTAAAGACAATGGCTGTATGGGCTTAGTTCCCCTTACCTTTTCATCGGGATAAACTAAAAAAAAACAAAGAAGAAACATATTTTGGATTAAAGATAATTGAACTATGTAACATAGTAGCATTTATTTATACTTATACTATAAAGTTGTATCCTGCTCGTATATTTCTATTGTGAAATACAATACCTACAATATACTTTACCTGTTTAATCGTATCCATTTGCGGCTAATATGTCAGACTGGGAAGAAGAAGAAACTGTTGCAGTGGCCGCACCAGCACCGAGACACAATTATGGCGATCGAATATACCGGCCTACCCCAGGTAGAGGCTATGGAAGAGGTCGCAATAACAATGATACAAACTGGAGAGCACGTGGTGAGAATGGCGGCAGAGATGGTGTTGGCCGAAATTTCGGAGGAGGCGACCAAAGAAACAATCGTGGCAATAATTATCAACAAGACGAGGGAAACAAGAAAGTTATATCAGTGCCTTCTCAGAAAGTAGGCAGAATCATCGGAAAAGGTGGATCGAAAATACGTGACCTAGAGTTTGAATCTGAAGCCAAAATAAAAATTGGCGATTCGAATGGTAATTCTACAGATGTTACGTTGATTGGTACGGATGATGCAGTTCTCAAAGTAGAGGATATGATAAACAAGCTACTCGAAGATCGGAAGCCTCCTCCAAGAGAAGAGTTTAACCAAAGCACTAGTGGAGAAACTGGTAATTTTTTGAAGACTACAGAAAATGGTGTGCAAGTAATTGATTGGGACAAACTTAATGCATTCCATGATCAACATCAGCAAGCAAGATATGAAAAACTGCCTCCTATCATTAAAGATTTCTATAAGGAAGATCCATTTATTGCTAACATGAAACCTGATGAAGTAACTCGTTGGTGTAGAGCTAATAATGATATTCAAGTGAAAAGAACTTTTGATGACAAGCCAGGTCTGAGACCCATACCCAACCCTGTGATGACCTTTGAGCAAGCCTTCCAGGACTACCCTGAAATTCTGGATGAGATTTACAAGCAAGATTTCAAGACCCCCTCACCAATACAGAGTCAAGCTTGGCCAGTTCTGCTCCGTGGAGAGGACCTAATTGGTATTGCTCAGACTGGAACAGGGAAGACCCTGGCATTTCTTCTTCCTGCTCTCATCCATATTGATGGTCAAACTATACCCAGGGAGGAAAGGGAGGGACCAACTGTCCTTGTCTTAGCCCCTACTAGAGAACTGGCTCTTCAAATTGACAAAGAAGTATCTAAGTATCAGTATAAAGGAATCAAATCTGTCTGTCTGTATGGAGGTGGTGATCGAAAGGAACAGATAAAAACTGTATCTAAAGGTGTGGATATAGTCATAGCTACTCCTGGCCGCTTAAATGATCTAGTATTAGCCAGACATCTGAATGTGATAAACTTCTCATATATAGTTTTGGATGAAGCTGACAGGATGTTGGATATGGGTTTTGAGCCACAAATCAGGAAGTCCTTGTTTGATGTGAGACCAGATCGTCAGACTGTGATGACATCAGCTACCTGGCCACCAGGAGTGAGACGGTTAGCCGAATCTTACATGAAGGATCCCATCCAAGTAAATGTAGGCTCATTAGATTTAGCTGCTGTACACACTGTCACTCAAAAGATAATGTTTGTTGAGGAGGACAACAAGGATGCCTGCTTACTGGAGTTCATACAGAGCATGGATCCAACTGATAAAGCAATTATATTTTGTGGTAAAAAGGCTACAGCTACTTATATCACAACTGAGTTGGCTATAAAAGGTATTGAGTGCCAATCTCTGCATGGTGACAGAGATCAGAGTGACAGGGAAGCAGCATTGGAGGAAATGCTTGATGGTACTGTAAATATACTGGTGGCCACCGATGTAGCTTCAAGGGGTATTGATATTAAAGATCTTACTCATGTAGTTAACTTGGACTTCCCTCGTCATATTGAGGAGTATGTACACAGAGTCGGCAGGACCGGCCGTGCAGGCAAAACTGGCATAGCTCTGACATTTATGTCAAGGAATGATTGGGCTCATGCTGCAGATCTCATTAAAATTCTAGAGGAGGCCAATCAGGAAGTTCCAGATGAATTGGAACATATGGCAAAGAGATTCCAGGACATGAAGATAAGAAGGGAGAAAGAAGGAGGAGGGGGTGGGAGAGGTCGCGGCGGCCGCGGGGGAGGGGGCGGTCGTAGAGATAGGTGGTAATTGTTTACCATTCCATTATAGTATCTAATGTGTGGTTTAATTGTTATTATGACTTGCTTTTCTTTTAACTCTGTAGTAGTATTAGTCACCTCTGTACTTTTACCTGGAATTTTTACAAGGGTTTAAATTTTATATTTTTTATAAACAGAGATAATTAAACAGTCTGTCTGGTGCTACTGTATGAAGTAGTGTGTACTTTGCAAAGTGTATATTTTATTAACTACAAAGTATCAGCTAAGTCTCCAATTTGCTTACTTAGCTTCACATTAAAAGTCAACAGTGTAAGCCGAGTCAGCAAAATATATACATTATAGATTTCCACTAAGTAAAACTGACAATTTTATTAAAGTGAAAATTTGTTAAGTTTTCCCATTCTACAATGTTTTGTAGATTTTGTATTTTACAACACACATTAAAATAATTTAGCCCACCAATGTAATGTTATTAACACCCCTTGATATCTAGTGTACCTAATTGTTTCTGTGATTGTTTAATTTGGCAATATTAAAAATATGTATATGAAAAATACTTTAGAGTTATGCAAACATTGCTTAATAATATCTGTTGTGGCTGTGTCGAAATGTATGATGATTTGCATTGTATCTTAAGGTTGATCATATAATATTTAGTGTAAGAAAGTAACTGAGAATAATAATGTAGACACAGCAATATGTTGATGAAATCTCTTTACTTATGTACTTTAGACTATCGTCCTAGACTAGACTATGCTGTGTAGAACTATGTATGTTTAATATTAAGGTTTTTTATGTAGCATGCTATGTAATACATACAAACAAGACGCAATAGTATTGAGTCTTGTTTTCAATACCTATCCAAAAGATCTGCCTCAAAATTTTGTACAAGATAGTACTAAGTTACTACCTTCAAATATTTCCCTATTAAAGTCGTTGTTTTTTATATTGTTTTTATTTAGTAGTTAGACCTGTCTACCATCCTGCTAAATACATTCTTATTCCAGTAATGATATTAGGATCAGTGGGCAGAGGTCCTAGAAAATCGGGAAAACCTAGGTAAGGATTTGTTTAAGTAGGATTAGATTTAAATAATAATAAGTTTTTGGGTAAAAACTTATTACAGTCAAACCTGGGTGAGAACTGGATAAGTGAGAAAACTCCATAAGTGAGAGTAATAGCCAGGACCCGTCATTTTAAGCTCCCAAAACCTCTATTAGCGAGAAACAGAAACCTCTGTAAGAGAGTCGTTTTTCCCTCATGGACCTCCGTAAGTGAGACTGCTACTTATCTATACCTCTATAAGCGAGAGATGAGCTTTATTTATTATTTAGGAGGAACTATTGCTACAAAAAATACATAGGTTCATACAATAACAAATGACAAAACAAATTACAAATTTAACATCTGCTATTTTATGACTCATTCTTAACTTTCGTGGAACTTTCGTTCAAATTGACGACGACGTAACTACCGCTGGAGAACAAACCGAAGACGATATCGTTAAGAATTGTGTGAACACCTGTATTGCTGGTAATGACAGTGAAGACGAGGCACAGATTCTGGAAACAGAAATAAAGACCATTCCAATGAAGCTAGCATTAAATGCGTTGGAGACGGTCCATCAGTACTTTGAATACGCGGCGGTTGTTGATCAAGCAATATTCGACAAAATTTATGAGTTAGAGAAAAACAATTATAATTCTATTAGAAAAACATTCAAAATACAAAAACAGAAACCCAAACGAAATTGACAGATTTTTTAAAGTGTAAACACATAAGTTCTAAATAAAATAAATTTACATTAGTGCATGAATTTTTGTTTTGTTTTCGTAAGCATCTTGATACCTACCCTTATAAAGTACTTTGATGTCGAAATCTAATGTACATAACATATACATATTATTAAAAATATATATGTATACACGTACATAATATATGTTGTGCATATTATGCACATAATTTTATCATATTACATATTTACTACAATCGTACTTACTGTAACTTGTTATTGCTGCGTACCTCTATAAGAGAGAAACGCTACCCATGTACCTGCATTAGCGAGAAACTCGGGTTAGTGAGAAACCTCAATAAGCGAGAATGAGATTGTGCTCCCTTGAACTCTCGCTTATCCAGGTTTGACTGTATTTAAATCTAATCCTACTTAAACTTTGCCGGCAATGCTGGAAGATTGGGTAATCTCGGTAAAATGGAAAGCATGTTGCTTTACATTTCTCGCTAATACAAGATCCACACCGAATTAACATAATTTAAGTACCTACAATTTGTTAGTGTAAGTCGTCGTTACAAATACAATACACATGCAGAATAATTTAAATTACTATGCTATATAATATTGAATTGTATCAGGCGTCACTATTCGGAAGTTCAAATCTCTATTGAGGGATCGCCCGCCACCGGGCCCTATACCCTCCGCTGACCCTCGGATGCCTACTCATGATCACGAACACAAGACACTACAGTCCAGTAGTATATTCTTTGCTACAGTCGCAACGAGAAGCCAGATCCAAGCACCTAGCATGCAACCATAAATACATAGCTGCTAATCCGAAAACCAATTAAAATTTTTATGTTTTGCCAACACCCGTGGCATCATCAGGATTAGATCATAATGGCCCATGTAAGTTGTTTCTGCAATTATTTTTCATTTTGACTAACTTTACACTTGTTCTTGAGGATTTTCCCGACGTTTCCATTCATCATAAATTCAGAAATCATTTACTAAAGACAATGGCTGTATGGGCTTAGATCCCCTTGCCTTTTCTTCGGGATAAACAAAACAAAAGAAATGCACAAATCGCTAATCCTGAACGCTAATCCATTATCGAATACATACTACGAATACATAACATATCCTTTGACTATCCTATACTCTTTCTACGTACATATCGCACCTTTAAAGACAAACCGTTTCTATACAAAAATATCAAATTTTACAGGAGAGCAAATATATGGTAAAAAATTATATCTTTTTGCAATAATCCCTGTGCTGTGTATGATGTTTTAAGACATCTTTGAGGGCTATTATTACAGTTATTTATGTACATTATGGCACACAATATACAAAATCATGATTTATCAATAAAAATACTTTTATGATTTTGAATTTTTATAGTAACACTACCATTTATTTATTTTTTCAATATAGTTATGTAACTTTTATAAAATTAATGTGTAAAATATTTATTTATCCGAAAAATATTAGTTAAATAAGAAATCTATTCATAAACTTTACTCTTATTGTCATATAAGTATTTAATAAAGTTTACATACGTTTCTTCTAAGTATACTTACTTGGGTGATATAAAAAAAACATCCAAATTACATAATGGTAATTATTTAAAATCAAAGAGTGACTTTCATACATTTATTTGGCAGAATTATTTGTCGGATTTTCTAGTAGTTAGTTTGTACTTTTCAAATCGAGAATTGTACTTATGAGACGTAGTCTCCTACTGTGTGCCTCATTAAGGAGCTCAAGATCGCACAACGAGTAATGGAGACAGCCAGCTATGCTCGGGGTCTCTGCGTGATCGAATCAGAAATGAGGACATAGCTCAACGGTCCAGCAAGCTGAAGTGGCAATGGGCAGGGCATATAGCTCAAAGAACTGATGGCCGATGGAGCCGGAAAATAGTAGATTGGATTTCACGTATTGGCAAACACGGCGTGGGTAGGCCACCCGCGAGATGGACAGATTACCTGGCCAAGATCGTCGGTTGGATGCAGCTTGCTCCCGACCGCGAGGAGTGGAGGTTGTTGGAGGAGGTCTATGTCCTGCACTGGACTTCCAGGGCTGAAATGATGACATAAGCATAGAATGGATATTATACTACAAGTAACAATTTACCAATTAAGTAGTGTAACGAATTGCTTTTATATAGAGAATAAGCTTTTAAACCTAAAAGAGCAGCGCCACGAATATTAATTATTATAGCTGCCGAGCTGCTCACGCGCTGCTAGCCACCTTACGTAAACGAGCTTTTAGAGCTTTAGTTAGTGGCGTAACTATTCCATTTGAGCCCCTTGGCAAATTCATCGGATGCCCCCATATTTAAAGTGTTGGGATTCTCATTTGACCGGGGACCCCTTCCGGCTGGAGGCCCGTGTCATTTTACCGACTTGCCCTGTAGTTACGCCCTTAGGAGAGAAAACTTTAACATAACAATTAAAACAAAAGCTTAGAGATGGAATAATACCAATATATTAAAGTTTAATATACATCTTTGTAAAGCGTAACCAGCGAGAACAATCCATAATTACAATCTTCTTTACATTATTCTTAGCATAGCATAATGGGAAATAGATCACTTTCAGGAATAACACTTACATTTAAATATGAGTTTCACAACATACTTTTACAACTATTTAGTGCTTTTCTAATAAAATGGTGAAAGGATACATCCAATGAGATTTTCTAATATAGGTACTTTCAAACTATTCATAAACATTTATCAATATGAATATTACAGTTGGATATACGTACGTACTTATTACTTACACAGATTTAGAGTTTGCCGCCCGCTCATCCCACAACAAGTTACAGCATTGAGTATAACGACTGAAACAACGTTGTAAAATAAATAATACCAATATAATTACTAAAAATCTATACAAAGTAAACAGTTTTACAGTAATTGATTGTAAGCGTAATTTAGACGATTTCTAGTCGTTTCATTTCTTTCAAGAGCTCGACGCCCATTTTGGCCGGGGAACGGGTAACTATGACGTTGGCTTTTTCTAAAGCTTTGATCTTGTCCATGGCACCTCCCTTGCCGCCCGAGATGATGGCACCAGCGTGACCCATCCGCCGGCCGGGGGGCGCCGTCAGACCCGCGATGAACGATACCACGGGCTTCGCTTTCTGACCCTGGAAATATTAATTGGCATCGTGTAGTAAAATTCATAATAATATTATTATTACTAATTATTCTTTGATACAAGATTCTGTTGATTAGGAATATACAGAAATACATTCTGACTGAACATCATCTTTAAATTTACTCAATTAAATTATGTAAAACAATAATAGGTGAATAGGTGTCATTTACAAATCAAACTAATGCTAGGTAGCTAATAAAAAAATGTGATATCTGTACGAAAATTTCACTTTGTTTAAAATGGACCATACACAACGGAATCAATTAAGAATCTAGCTAGAGAATATACCACATGAAGATTCAATTTATAGGTTGATCAGACTCAATGAGGGATTTTCTGACAACTATTAAATGTAAAAAAATTTAGTTCAAATCACCTGGATAGATGGCGAGAGCGCATCACCTACCCTAATCCCCCCCACCTCACCCTTTAACCAAAGATATCAATAGTTCCTAAGCACTATAGATAGATGAAGCAGACTATAGTGTGCTGTACACGTCTGACTAAAAATCGGTCCGCTAAGAGAAACAAAGATATAGCAGATACCTACCTTAGCATTGCTTGCATCTCTGTTAAATTAAAGGTATCTATACTCTACTACACGAGGGTTAATAGTTATAAGTATGTAGCATTTAATAATATGGGATGGGGTGAAAGGCATAATACAGGACTACGGAGAAGGACATAGACTACAATCTGTAGTTCACGCATATGAAGTCACAGCCAACAGTAGTTATTCATAAATTTAAAAGTTTGTTAAAAAAAATTAAGTAGGTATCATCTCATATTAAGATTATAATGTGATACTATTAACCCCATGTAGCAAAATCCAACTTGTTACTTGCTATGTCTCCTACTCGTATGTTACACCGTCTTTAGAAAACCGACCGGATTATTTATTGTCGGTTGTATACAGTCGGGGTGTGTAGCCAGCTTTAGTCATCAGTGCACAGTCTATTCACGGAACTATTACTTACTATCCTTCAAGCTGGGGGAGGTGAGGTGGGGGGGATTAGGGCAGGTGATGCGCTCACGCCATCTATTTTTGACTGTTATTTTAACTTGTCAGAAAATCCCTCATTGCATTGCAGTTATAACTGGAGAAACAAAGAACAACAAAGTATATGTATATGAGTTATGATTGCTAGCTAGAACATGATTTAAATACAATAAAGAAAACCTTGTGAGTAGCATGGCAGTTAATCAGCCCATTACCTGACTAGGCTAGGAACAAAAAAAAAACACTTGAAACATCTACTTAATTGTGAAGGACATAAAATATTTTATTAAAGTAAAATTCACTACTTACTGTGTTGTGCTGGATGAGGTATTCTGAAGCTAATTCCTCAGCATTGCCACCAATTTCACCAATGAGGATTATTCCCTTAGTTTCCGGGTCTTTAAGGAATACTTCTAAGCAGTCAATGAAATCTGTTCCATTGAAAGGATCTCCTCCAATACCAACACACAATGTTTGACCAAGGCCAGTCTGAAATTAAATGAATTACCAATTAATAAAACCTTTATGTTCTGTGTTTTATTTATCTATTCCATTTATATCTTAACTTTGTGTAATAGTAAAGTATTTGTTTGTCAATTTTATATCAAAGAAAGTAATGGTAAGGCAACCAAAACCTAAACCTTAATACCAAATGCTAAATGATTACAAATAGTAATAATCAAATTCTAATGTATGTCGAAAAAAAATACAAGTGATATCTATGGTAGTATGATATAACTTTAAAAATAAAATACAAGTTTATAATAACATTTCAAAGTCCAAAATATAAGATTCAATGTTTCCTTATCTGTTGTATCATATCTTGTGTGATAATAAACACACAAAACAAAAGGATGAAAATAGCCAATATCACATTTCATATGTACCTACTTTTGCATTGACCCACGTGAATGTAACATATGGATTATTCTTGACTTACTTGATGTTTTAATGTAAAATATTATACATACAGATGAATTGAGAACCTCATCCTTTTTTTGAAGTAGGTTAAAAAGGCATATATTAGACAATCATCACAGAGAAGAGAGAGGCAAAGAATGTGGGGGCAGACATGGAGCAAGAAAAGTGTGAAGCTCAAGACTGATCTGGATGGAGAACTGTGGCCCCTGCCCTATCTAGAGGACATACAGGAGGCAAATTAAGTCAAAAGGCATACACATAGAAAAGTACTTACTTCACTAGTCTGATGGCACGCTTCATATGTCAGGGTACCAGAACGGGAGACCACTCCAATGCATCCTTTCTTGTGAACAGCAGCAGGCATGATACCAATCTTGCATTTGTCTGGTGCAATAATTCCAGGACAGTTAGGGCCCACAAGACGTGATTTGTTCTGCCTCAGCAGAGCATGCTTTACTCTTACCATGTCCTGCAATTGGATTGGTATTCTTAGGACCAATTTTTACCATGGTCAGATGGTCTATCTTAAGGATAAATTTGATGCTGTCTTTCTCTAAAAAATTATTAAGGTAGAGATAGCATCAACTTTATCCTTCTAATAGACTATCTGTATCTGCTCAAGTAACATGACCTGCGAAACACGATATGATAAACCGATTTATCTACATTTAACCTGTCTAAATATGATAAATATAGCTGCCCCATGTTGAATTTTGTATAGACGATATGATATCCACAATGTGTGGTCATGCTAGGGGGGCTAACCATTGTAAAATTTGAACTTATTAGAACAAATAAGAAAATGTTAAGGATATGGGAGTCTAGTCGGACTTATAAGCATTCTGCACAGATGCCCAGAGAATGTCCCATTGGAGACTGTGTATAATAAGAGCTTAGATGTACATAATGTACTTAACATATAAATAAAAGACAAACAAGTTAAAAAAATAGCTTATCCTTTGACATTTGTAATAACCATACATGACTGTGTTCACAAAATGAGGTACACAGAACTGCAGAATCATACAGGACATCCCACAACCACGTTTAGCACAGTGTTTGTAATATTATTATAAATTGTAATGTAATTTTAAATTTTCACAAAACTTTACTCACATGTTGAGGCACACCCTCTGTAATGCATACAATAAGAGGTACTTCAGCTTCAATGGCCTCTAAGATAGCTTTAGCAGCACCAGGTGGAGGCACATAGAGGACAGAAGCATCAGCTTTCGTCTTGTCCATGGCATCCCTCACAGTTCCAAAAACTGGCAATCCCAAATGTTCAGTGCCTGCTTTTTTGGGTGACACACCACCAACAATTTTCGTGCCATAGTCAAGGGCCTGTTGACTGTGGAATGTAGCCTGCTTCCCTGTAAACCCTTGCACAATAACCTTCGAATCACTTCGTAAAATCAAATTTTTTCGTGTTTCTGGGTATGGGCTTGATCCACAGGACTGAAATCTAATGCCACCTATAGGTAGCTTTAGACTATCTGAAAAATAAAATATATTGTCATTTTAGTAAACATATTAATTATTTAGTAAGAAACATTAGAAACCAATTGTTGTTTTGGTACAAAGGTCAATCTATGCCATTCTATTTATTCAATACAAAACTTTGATCTATCATACTCTAGGATGCAAAGCTGAAATTGGGTAGACTAGTAGCTGAATTAAATCCTTGTGATATAAGTAAATCAAAAATAAAATGGAACTTTATTAATAGCTGAAGGTCTCGGTGATACCTTGCGTAGCACAAAGTAATTAAAACGACATTGAACGTGAAGAAATTTGGGTTTAAAAGGCATTTGCGTTCGATTTCATACGAATGAGTTTTCTGAATGTAATATAGCTGAAGATTTATTTTAGTGCGGCTATATAATATGTGATAATGAACCTCTAACAAGGTTATGCATGAAAAATGGACCGAAATGAAACATACGTAACATTCGACCGTCACAAAAATGCAAATTATTCCGTAATTAAAAACACTTAGATTAGTAATTAAGCATATTAGGTTCTGTATTATAAGTACCTGTAAATCTAGATAGAATTCGGACCGAAACAGCCATTATTGTAATAAGAAATTGGGGAAGAAAGATGTTAGATTATTTTGTGACACTGGCGGCTGGTAGCCATTACGCAACTGACAGTAAACTGACAAGAGGTCAATTGTCTTTCACTGTTTAGATATTAAAGTTGCCAGCAATTACGAAGAATAGCTTAAAATTAAGGAAAAGTAGGGAATTGTGACAGTATTTTATTTGTATTTATATCGAAAGATCGCACGAATAAAAGAAGCATTCGCAAAAGAAAAACTTTGCTATACTAAATAAAATTGTAATTTTACAGATAGGTTTTTTTTTATTCATTAATTCTTGACATTTAAAATCAATCAGTCATTGATGTTCCCAATTTTCCTTAGATTAGGTTAGGTTAGGTTAAAGTTTATCATGATAAATCTGGTAAAAGTTCATAGTATCAAAAACATAAATGTGAAATGAGAGCCAAGTTTCAACGACAAAAGAAGTGAGATCTAAATGGGTGCCAAGTTCATTAGTCAGTCCTGAAATTTATCTGTAACAACATAAAATATCATTTGTTCTTATAACTTAGGATAATATATTGTAGCCTAAGGCCTGACATGGCTAGTTTTCATATACGGATTATTATTGAGTACCTACCTACTATTAAATAGTCATGGAAGAGCCCTAATAAAATAATAACCGACAGGTTACAGGTTTAGACCTTGCGATGGCTATAATATAATTTGTATATAAAAACTAGCCAAGTCAGACCTAAGGCTACAATATATTAAATCCTGTTTGAATGTCTCACATTATTAGGATAGGTAAGACACACGCCCGCGGCGCGATGGCTCGTACGAAACGTGTTCGCCTCGAATGGCGGCTGCACTACCATGCTCCCAGAAGCCAGCCTACAAGAAGATGCTCGCTAACAAAAAGGTTGGTGAGGTAGGTACGTAACTTGCAATAGCAGATAATTTTAGTGTGTGCGTGCGCGCAACGAGCGCGAGGCGTCCTCCCGCGCCCCGTTCCTCGCCCTGCGCACACACATTTCTCAATTTTCGCTGTCGCATTGCTTCGGCTTTGCTATTGCAAATTAGGTAATCAGGGGGCGGGTTTTTTCGCATAGATGGTGTAAAGCATCAATTACTTTTTTTTTTGTTTGATTTATCCCGAAGGAAAGGCAAGGGGAACTAAGCCCATACAGCCATTGTCTTTAGTAAATGATTTCTGAATTTATGATTGATGATCATGATGATGATGAATGGAAACGTCGGGAAAATCCTCAAGAACAAGTGTAAAATTAGCAAAAATGACAAATAATTGTAGAAACAACTTACATGAGCCCATGAAGAGATCGTATTCCGACTAAAGTTTTACTCGGCTTACCTGCATATAAAACTACGCATACGCACTAGATTCACATTACAAGCAATCAAAATATAACTTACCTACCAGAAAACATCACTTTACGGACACATGCAAGCCATTTACAAAAATAATTTTGATTTTAACAAGAAAATTACACCTGCACCCTTGATCTGAGCCTGCACCCTTCCAGCTTTTCCCGCCGAATCCATTAATTCCATAGAGAAAAAAAGAAAAACTAAAAGCTGGGGCTGGAACACGACTGAGACCACGACACTACCGCGACACGACCAGGGATTTGGTATCTCCTCTTAGGATGGATTCCAAGCTCTGAACAAGAAATTGAAACATGAAAAAATGACAGCCTCCCCCCCTTGTTTTCCCACAAGGGATCCCTTACACAGCAAGAAAATACCCTATAATGTAAGTAAAGACGTTGAAAAAGGCATAAATATAATATTATCATGAAAAACTTGGATTCGTTTTGAAAATGTTTACATATTTAATAGAGTAATGAAATGTATTTTATGTAATTTGTATTATAAATAAGGTTACATAATATAGTAAAACAAACCTTCGCGGTAGCAAAAATTCTGTATTTTAAGGAATGTTCTGTTGCTATGTAATGGTATCCCTGGGTAGCACATGACAATTTTGTCAAATCATGTCAAGTCGATTTGTTTGAATCGCTTCGCATATTTGTGTGGACTAAATAAGATATTTTGGTGGTATTGATATAAATACAGTAGTGAAATGTATTGTTCGTGGTTGCAGAAGCGAGTGGCATCCAGGATCCAACTTATTATATCACTCGTAAGTACAAAATTGAATTTCCAAACTATGGCTCTAGGCAAAAACTTAAACGGCAAATTTTAGGCAATATTCACTCTTGCTTTTTTAAATATTTGTCACAAAACTTTATTTAGTTAGTTGCTTATCCTCATAATCCCAATATTTGCCTCTGAAGCTACTTTTTAAACATTTTCTGTGTATTGTATATTTTTGAGTAGGGTGCACATACTTTTCCATAACAAGAGACCGACCCTACAATGAATTTATTTTGAAATGTTATACTTTTTATTATCATATATAACATTATAAATGTGAAAGTAACTCTGTCTGTCTCGCTTTTACGCCTACTGCCGCCATTTACTAAGCGGATTAATTTTAGTGATAATTTTCTCTGTGTAGCTTTGGGTGGACCCAGAAAAGGTTTAAACGCCTAGCTTGGTGGCGCCTGTCACTGTAACATTTTGTAATCACTAGTTAGTATAGGTGCTAAAATTTAAATTTTCAGATAATCAAGGAAACCCCCGTATGGATTATAGTAACGTTACAGCTACCGAAATATTATATCACTGGATCAATTACTGGCAGATAGAGCACAAAACATTTGTCGTTCATTACAAAAACATTTATCGTTCTTATGCTCAGCTTCAAAGAACGATGGAAAAACTTGTGCAAATAAAATAAAAGATATTTAATGGTTATTTATTTAATAGTTGTTAAATCCCTTTAATCTAAATAAGACACCAAAGCACTTAAAACAACGTTTCTTATTTGTACGTATGCAATAGTGGTACGAAATATAAGTAGTCATAATTATGTACTCGTAAATATACCAATTTACATTCCAGGTCTTTAGGATCACGGACAATATCACAATGGCTAAGACCATCCTTTTATATTTTGTAAATGTGTAATGTAAATTGTGCAAATTTTATGTTACCTATATTTAGGCCAATACAAATTCCATTGGGTTCTCTGCAATTATTCCTACTTTTCTTTAGAAACGGATAATCTAATCTTTACTTATTAATTATTATGTATCCACCATAAAAATTTGCTGTTTAAAAGAACTCAGTTGACCTTAAAAAATGCAAGCATTACATTGATTCACGTTTATGCTACTTAGCAATACTAGGCATTTCCTTACTAGTTAAAAGTGCTATTAAATAACGAAGGCCAAAGACTAAAACAGCCCAAAGCTGTAGAATGGAATTACGCTGCATTATAATAGCACAAGTTTATGCTATTATGCAGCATTAGGCATTATCTTACTATTTAAAAATGCTATTGTAGACCCTTAGACATAAAAAACAGCTAAAAGCTGTATGGCATTTACATGACATAATGGTTTATGTTTATGTTACTAAACAGCATTGAGCATTTACGAGTTTATCCTACTTAAAAATGCAATTGTAGAGCCAAATGTACTAAAAACAGCTGAAAGCTGCAAAGCTGCTTTGTGTATTGATGCACTAAAACTACAGGCATTACAAAATCATTTTGATATGCCATTATCCACCCCTTATAAAGTGTAAAGCATCATAATGGTTTCAAAATGCTCATATAAAGCATCAAGATGCTCGGTAAACTCATATAAGAGTTTCTACGAACCTTAAGTTCTACATAAGTTAATTATCCGTTTGTTAAAATGCTTCCTGTGTTATCGTGGTAGAAATGTCATTGAATGAAATGTCCATTAAAATTAAATTGTGAGTACACTCTACTTTTTCCCCGTCTAGTTTTTCAAGGTCAAATTGGTCAAATTTTCGGGAGGCAGTTTTTAGTAAGAAGCGCTGTTTCCAGCTTGTATACATTTCTATGGACACGACCGACACGACTTACAAGTAAGTCGCTAGGTCGCGGCCATAGCCAGTAGCCGGCCAGCTTTGTTTGTCCGGTTGTCCGGTTTGTCTGCTTAGGGCTATTATTATTGAGTTTGTCCCTAAGCTGGAACTGAGCTGTTTGGAGTTGGCATCTCCAGCTGGTGTTTTTGCATTCATACGAGAATCTACCATGAATCGACTTATCAGTTCTGCCGAGTTTCTAAAAATGTTTTACCGGCAGGCTTTAAAAAATAATCAATTTCACAGCCCTATAAAGATTAAGACATGTATATGTCAATGTCATTTGCTTCTGTTTTGTTTTGTACATCTCTCTCTGTGGTTTTGTTGTTTTGTTGGCCGGTCGAGGAAGATAGGTACGATAAATCTTATCAATAAAACAACGCCACGTATATGTGAGCATTCTCAAGTGTTTGCCTTAGTCATACTTCGAACTTTTATAAAGAAAACCATTAAAATGAGCGGAAATGACAATAAATTGGGTGAAATTGGTGCACTTATACTAGTTGGCGGATATGGGACCAGGTTGAGGCCCTTAACTCTGAGCAGACCGAAACCTCTCGTTGAATTTGCCAATAAACCAATTCTGATTCATCAAATCGAAGCTCTTGTCGAAGCTGGAGTGACTCAGGTATATAGTATAGGTCATCAGTAGTTACTTATTGACCAAAGATATAGAGTGAGAAACTTTATTTACCTTGATATTTAACTTTTTAGGTCATTTTAGCGGTATCTTACAGAGCAGAAGATATGGAAAAGGAATTAACTGAACAAGTGTCAAAGTTGGGGGTGTCACTGACTTTTTCTCATGAGACTGAACCTTTGGGTACTGCAGGACCTTTAGCACTTGCTAGAGAACTTTTAAGCACTAGTACAGAGCCTTTTTTCGTGTTAAACTCGGACGTTATATGTGATTTTCCATTTAAGGATCTAGCAAAGTATCATAAAAGCCATGGAAAAGTAAGTTTTTGAATTTTGTTTCTTGCTAGAATTAATTACCTAGTTAATGAAGCTTATGTAGTGTTATGCCTCACTCGGGAACATTTTTTTCATAATATAAGTACTAGACATTTCCAGAATAGATGGTCATTTATTCTAATAGAATATACTTCCATAATGTACAAATTAAATGTAAGAAGAAATAAAACAATAATATAATTGAAATAAAAATGAATGCCTATACTATACACCAACCCTCCTGGCACACACAGTCGTAGAATGTTATATGACAGTGCATGCGAGGAGCGTTGGCGTATAGTATAGTAAATTTTTTATGCAAACTAAATAGGCAAGATAGCCATTAATTACTTAAAATTGAATCTTGGTATAACAACTAGATACAAATGACTCAGGATATTTTTTTAGGAAGGCACAATTGAGGCCATCAGAACCAGAGTGGCCCAAATACAAAATACGAATATTTGGATATATGCCAAAATACTATGCTCTATTAATATTTTAATAAGAATCAAGATGCCACAACATATTTTTTTAATGTCATCTATGATTGTTTACTGAAATTACCTTTGAGCCACTCTGGCTTTGAGCTTGGGGGTTTGAAAGGGGCATTGTCGTGCTTAACTAATATTTTCACAAATTGTGGTTTGGGCCACTCTGGTTCTGGTGGCCTCAATTGTAGTAACAAAGGTAGAGGAGCCATCCAAATATGGAGTAGTGGTTTATAAAGAAGATGGACAAATTGAAAGCTTTGTGGAGAAACCGCAGGAGTTCATTTCCAATAAAATAAATGCTGGTTAGTATTGTTATTTTAATATTAAAATTTAAATAATCAAAGAAATATTGTTTATACAATGACATATAATAGATTGTTTCATGTCAATCATTAGGCATTAGTACCAAGTCCCTGATTTCAATACATTAGTGTCTGAAATTTTTAATGCATATAAAAAAACTTTTAATTTAGAATCAATTAATGTGATACACTTTATATAATATTAATCAATTAGTTTTATGATGATTACGATCATTATTATTTTTTATAGGAATGTACATACTAAATCCATCAGTACTAAGCAGAATTGAGCTTCGTCCCATGTCAATAGAGAAAGAGGTGTTCCCATTTATGGCAAAAGATGGACAGTTGCATGCTATGGAACTTCAGGGCTTTTGGATGGATGTTGGGCAGCCTAAAGACTTTTTGACAGGTAAATAGTAACCATAAACAATACTATCATCAGTCCACAGTAGGCCTCCCTTAGGGCACACCCACAAGGCCCTCCTTCGATATCCTGCAGCAGACATGGGTGCTATTGGGGAGAGTGGGGCTGAAAGTGCTGGGGGTAAATAATGCTAACGCGAATGTCTCGAAATCTAGAAGAGATAGATACACAATTGTTAATAATTATTTTTCCCTTCTACTCTGCCGATTGATACCACCACATAAATAATAATACCTATTTATAACTAATTTCCGATTTATAAATAAAAAGTAATATATAAAAGTAATGTATTGGACTTTAGTTTATTTATAATAATAATAATAAGCCCTTTTATTCTGAACTTATACAGGTTTAGATGCTAACTAAGAAATTACAATATATCTCTTGAGTTCAGAGTGCCTTTTGGCATAGGCCTCCTCCAACAATTTCCATTGTGGTCTGTCGCATGCTACCCTTCTCCAATGATGTCCAGCTGTGAGCTTTAGATCCTCCCATCTTGTTAGTTGCCGTCCTCTGTTTCTTTTGCCATCTCTGGGATACCAGTCAGTGACGCTGGTACACCATTTCTCGTGTGTATCACAGATCATGTGTCCCGTCCATCTCCACTTTTTTTTATCAATTTGAGTTAGTATGTCCACAATTTTAGTTTTCTCTCTTATTATGCTGCTTCTTACTCTGTCCTGTTTCTTTATTCCTGTCAAGCTTCTCTCCATAGCTTTCTGGCAACATTCTAGTTTTTCTCTATGGTTTTTAGTGAGTGCCCAGGTCTCGCATCCATATGTGATTACTGGAAGTACACATGTGGTGTACACTTTCCTTTTTATTCGCATACTTGTCTCCTTAGATTTGAAGACTTCCTTCAGAGACTAGTATTTCTTCCACCCATTTCCTATTCGTCGTTCTATTTCTTTAGACGTTTGGTCTTTGTGAGATATTATCTGTCCCAGATAGGTTGTACTCTGGCACATATTCGAGTATTTGGTTGTCAATTTTCATGGTTACAGCTTCGGAGTTAGTGAGCAATTTTGTTTTGTCTTTGTTCATGTATAGGCCGATTTTTCTACTTTCGTCATTGAGTGATTCCAGCATTTTGCTTAGGCGAGATGCGTTTTCCTCAAATAGAACAATATCATCTGCGAATCTTAGGTGATTAAGTTTTACACCTTGCACATTAAGACCATATTCCTCCCAGTCCAGTCTGCGAAAGATACTTTCCAGTGCAGCAGAGAAAAGTTTTGGTGATAGAGGATCCCCCTGTCTTACTCCTCTCTCGCCTTTGAACTTGTTTCCTAGGGTTTTTAGTTGGATCCTCGCTTCTCCGTTTGCGTATTAGTTTATTTACTTTAACTTAATTAAAATTACATTGTCTATTTAGACTATTTCCAACAATTTCTATATTTTATATATTTTATCTTATTATATTATCATATATTTAGAACCAAAACTGCGACTGACTATGCTCAGCCAAAACTGCCAGGCATAGGAAGCTGAAACTTGACATGTGTGGACATTGTGGAGAGTAGGACAGCACTAAACAATTTCCCGTAATTCCTACTAGTATGGGAATTCTAAACTTCACATCAACGATATCGCGGCTACCATTAAGTTATTATTTCTTGAATATGTCTTATTATTTCAGGGATGTGTCTTTATTTAAATAGTCTACGTCAGAAAAATTCTGAGAAGTTGTACAAGGGCACAGGCATAGTTGGCAATGTTCTTATAGACCCTACAGCTAAGATAGGGGATGGATGCCGTATAGGGCCAAATGTCACGATTGGGCCTGGTGTCATTATAGAAGATGGTAAGTTTATCATATAAAACAGTGATGTAAAGTAGGTATTATTTTTCTTCACATTCTGCTGGCTTACATTAAAGATCCTATCTGTAATTAGGCTTAAAAAATTTAGGCTTGAAATATGTCTAAGCGGTCCCATAAATGCGAATCTGTTTAATTGCCTTGGACGACCAATAGCCCCAAATTACCAAGGCCCTAATATTCATAAAGTGTTAGTACAGATAGATGTAAAATACAGTTTATCGTTATAACCGAAAACATTAACATTTTACACATGTCATTATTATTATGCAAATGTTATCTATTGACTACATATTTGCATAGCTCGCTATGTAAATAAGCTGACCTCATAGTATGAAACTGTATTAAAGAATATTATCACAAGTGTGCTGCAATCTTATAATGAAAACTCGATTACCATAATAACTCTTAGCTATATTTTATAACACGAGTGACGAGTTTGAGGCATACACCCTTTAAAACTTTAATCTTGCAGTTATGGTGGAATTAAATAAAAAAGTCAACGAAAAAGTATTCAAATTACATAAGGTAGATGTATTATACGTCTTTGTTTGATATTATAAGGTAGTATATTCAGTTAAGACGACGAAATGGAGCAACAATAACATGTTGGATGGTTATTCTTTCTTTATTATTTAGCCCTGCCTCTAAGGTACATACAGATGATGACGTCATTTTAGATATGGAGCATAAACATTTACATATATACAATCACACCTGTATCCCTTACGGGGTAGGC
Organism: Carposina sasakii; assembly: GCA_014607495.2. Classification (NCBI taxonomy): domain Eukaryota; kingdom Metazoa; phylum Arthropoda; class Insecta; order Lepidoptera; family Carposinidae; genus Carposina; species Carposina sasakii. The sequence continues at coordinate 8,907,971 of CP053168.1, forward strand.
AGAGCCCCAAGGGCCGATAGAACCACATGGTGCCACTTCTGACCAAATTTTGAGGGTATAGTTGAGATGTACAACTTCGGTTAGTAGTGACAGGTGGTCAGCCCATCGCCTACAAAACAAACACCAAGACCCTCATGTCCCTCTACTGACTTGTACAGTATGCCCGGGAAGAGAAGCAGCTGTAGTATTATACGTTTTTTTGCACTCCCAGAGCAGCATAGAAGAAACATATAAGCATGTAAAAATAGGTGTAAACGTGAAATCTTAATTTAAGGACAATGGGGTTTATATTGTTTTTATTCTGCCAATAGCGGTGGTAGGCTTACCTCTTAAAAGACTCCTAAGAGATGAGCCTTAAAAAGTTACTTAATCAGCTGGTGTAAACTGGGTCTTCATTAATGTTTGCATGTAATTTCAGGTGCATGCATAAAACGAAGCACAATACTTCGTGGCGCATGGGTCAATTCCCACGCATGGCTGGACGGATGCATCGTTGGTTGGCGATCAGTGGTGGGACGATGGGTACGCATGGAAAACTGTACTGTGTTAGGCGAAGACGTCATAGTAAAGGACGAATTATACATCAACGGGGGACAGGTGTTACCGCACAAGTCCATCGCGAATTCTGTACCCGAGCCACAGATTATAATGTAATGTACGCCATCTTTGATTGATATGCATCGGATAGAGAAATTGTTTCGCGCTTGATGCGTGATTTTTATGTTTGATTTGTTGTATTTAATTTAAATTATTTTAGAGAGTTGTTTTGTAATAAGATTTCATTTAAATACTTTGTTATAATTTTGACGACCGATCAGGCTTCAATCGGTCGAAACGAGTAGGTTTAGGTGCACGGTTTTTTAATCTTTTCCAGGACATAAGTAGCTAGTGATCATAATTTTCAGTTTAATATTACATTCCTGTTCTTATTAAGATATTATAAGAACTTATCTAAATTCTAAGTCTAACTAAAACTTTCCTAGATTGAACTTTTTACATACATATGTATACACACTGCTGTGTTTCCGAAATGTAGTAGCCAGAACTGCAGGATCACAAAGGACATAACATAGCCTCGTTTTTAATTTAATGACAAGTTGCTAGGTTATTGCCTGAGAGAATAACTCTGGGCTCTAGTCCCCAGTTGACGTTTACGACATGCACGAAGAGACCGATACAGAAAACCTATAAAATGATGGATTAACATACACATAAATGTAACAAAATGTAAAACATAGGTACATTTCAACATGGACTTAGAAAGTTTTCTTCGTTCATGTCATGACTTACAATAATTTTTATTAATGGATTATATAAAAATGTTAATATTTTTAATGATTTTGTTATTTATTAAATACTTAGGTAAGTACAAAGTAAAAGTTATCTGAACTGAATACATTTACGAGGTAGATTTTGTAATACTTCTAGAATTAATTTAAATATATTATGTACGTACTAAAAAAATGTTAGGACATTGCCGCGCTCATACAAATAAGCCAATACAAATAAGAATAATTTAGCCACATATAGAGTGTTTCACCGTAGTTCCGATGGATGATGGCGCTAGTTACTATGTGTGTGGCACCATTTTCTGGTTCACTGCATACTAAAAATATTATTTCCAAAATCAGGCATAGGAACTATTCTATGACACGCACGTGTAACTGTGTAACATCACTACTATGATTATGTGAAACACCAAATGTGGCGATTACTTGGCAATTATTATTTATTTCAAATGTATTTTCAGGAAAATAATAGAAATTATTAAAAATATAAAATTATTTGCAAAATTAACACGACATCTTTTTTCACTGCAAAAAAAAATATAAAAACTTCGAATAACGCTGTTGGCTTCAAGCGGCCATATCCGTGACCGCGGAGGTTGGTTGCTTAGCAACAATCTATTTGTTACAATTTAATCACGTTTGTGTGTATAATATAAGCAATAATAAAATGTAAAGATGGAATAAATTAATTGCTTTGGCAACATAAGCCACACCTCCGCGCTCTACCATTAATTTTTATTCGTATGTTAACAAAATAGGGAGTTTCTTAACTGGCACGAAACTGTATGTATGTGTCGTGGCCATATGTGAATTAATTTCATGAAATGGTCGAGCATTTCATGAAATGGTCATTTCTGAAAATTCAACTGTCTATTGGCCACACATGATATGGTTTGGGCAGACGATGATTAAAAATCGTTTTCGATATGGGCAATAAACGCCCGATCATTTAATGAAGTGGTCAAGATTATTGATCATATTAAAATGTTACATGTCACCGGTAGAGGCGCTGCGCGCGTTTTATTTATGTGTGAAGATGGCGGATTTTTCTTTTTAGTTATAAAACAAATTAAAGAGAGTAGGGTACTATAAAATGTAAAGATGGAATAAATTAGGTTATTGCTTGACAAATGGCAGCGGACAGCGTAATGTGCCACACCTCTTTCGCGCTCTACCATTAATAAGCTTTACCACATTCGATTTTATGACACCCTAATTTGGCCAAAATTTAGGGAAAGTTTCTTAAGCTGGCAACTCAGAAACTGTGCATGTATGCACAAGGCGCCGCCATTTCGCTGCTTCAACTTTGCAATGACAAGACTCGGTCCATAGTTCTTTTTACGTTCATGCAAGTACATAACTTGTTCAAATGTTATGTATTTGCTACTAAATTGAGGTAATATAGGCGCGTCCTATGCTAATGTTCTAAAATATCTTAACACCTTTGTAAAGACTTTCTGAATAATATTTATCTATACATATAATTCTGAATAAATTAGTAAGTAACTAAGTAAGTACCTATGAACATCTACCTGTGGGTATAATAATTTATTTGTAGGTACATTTTCTATTACCATCTAAATATGCATATTCTAATTGTAAGGCCTCAGAAGTTCGGATAGCCGAGTGGGCGTAACAGCAGGGAAGGGGGGTGATGTGAAATTATGTGAAAATATTTAATTATAGCTTACTACAGACAATATTCACGTGAAAAGAGAACTTAGTTTCTCTGTAATGCTCTGTTTAGCATTAACTGGCCCTTCTGTTACACCTGTATTTATACAGAGTTGTTCTCGCTGTCCGTTTACCTCGACTGTCTAATTCTCGGATAATTTTTATTCCATGCTTTCTTCGTCTCTTAGTTTATCTCAAAAAGAACAAGACTGCATTTGTTTATAAAAATGACTGCATTTAATCTGGTTGTTTTACATTCCTTTGGTTAACAAAGATGCAATAAAACTTTGTGTATTTAATGGTATTATTTATTCCTCGTTCCTTTAGTAATTACGACATAATTTGGTAAACAAAAGATGAAATGCTAGTCTGAAAGAGTCCATGTATGACATGAATTAGACTAATTCTAGGTCCCGAACTGATGCGATGATTGCGATAGCACTAAGCGGCGGCGGCGCCCCGCGGTGTTGGCGGTAGTGCTATGGTTTGGTGGTATGAAAGATTTTAACATAAACTAATAATTGGATTAATGGACATGAAATGACTTCACTTCAATTTATTAAAAGTTTATTTGACAGACGACATTGACAGTTGTTTTTCCGCCAAACATAAATAAATAAATAAGCCGCATACGACCAACGAGGGAAGCTTTTTTATTTGGATTTTGTATAATATTTACTATATATCATGTCCAAAAGAAATAGTTTAGGACCTTCTAATACACTTTTTAATTACTTTACTAAAACTCCGCCATCGAACAAAAAGGTGAAACCAAATGAAAATATTGTAGAGAGCCCCAAAGGATTAGCCAAAGCGAAAGAAGAAGTTAAAATAGAAGGTAATATAACTGTTATTTATTTAAATAGGTTCTTTAAACATTACATTTGTGTACAGAATACATTGATTTTGTTTCCTTATAAGTCTCCTCCATCCAACATTATTGAAAGACATCCGGTTTTACATCATTAAACCATGTGTACTTCACTTGGTTAATCCATCTTGATGCATTTGTTCAATCCATTTGAAATGAAAACTGTCACTCCACCAATCTGCATGTTTCCTAACTTCTCACTAAATAGATATTTAAAGCTAAGGAAGATGTTTTTAGTTTCCAGCGACCCCAAAATGGCACTGGCAGTGATGATGTACCCACATCCAAAGAAGCACTAAATACATCTGATTCGGAGACTCTGTTTGTAAGTGATTAAATCTTTCCATGTTATCAGGTAAAAGCCATTTGATGACTAATGTTCTGACCCATTTGACCTGAAACTATTTTTTTTTAAACTAAGTGTTTTTGTTATTTTTGTCATCTAGAGTATCATAGAACATAAAAAAAATTGAAAAAAAAATAAAAAAAATATATAGGAGAAGCCGTATCGTATGTGATCTGCTTATTTATGGCACAAATCCTACATGGTAACCTCGACATTTCGCACTTGATGCATCTTGCAGGACATAATGTGCTAGTCCACAATATGGCGTAGTGACCTTATTCAAACCTGGCATCATAGTAATTGTGTCTACTAACTTCTTAGCTATTAGATTCTAAAGTGCAATTGCTGCGACGCTATTACCACCATTGTCTCACTTCCACAGTGAGAGGCATGAACTTCTTACCGCAACTTGTCCTGAGTGTTGATATATTTTGATCTGAGAGATCCAACCTCCCAATTCTGATTGTATTGGTGTAAAGATGCGGTTGAGAAACAGATACTTTTCGAGAATAACTTCTCACTCACCATGCTAATAGATATTTAAAGTTTTCTAATAAGTTCTCTCGAAGTATTTTCCTCCTTGTTATCAGCAATCAATGGCAGACCATAATTAAACAAATTTTTTCGAGATTTGGCCAATTTTCATGTTTTTACTCTGCATATCAAGAAACTTGAGAGCCACCCAAAGTTTGACAACCATCCACTGCACCCATGTCGCAAAGTATGCACCATACCCTCAAAATGACAATGATTCAAAAACTGGCATAAGTGGACGACTTTGCAAATTTGTGATGTCAGCACAGTGCCCATCGAGATTCAGTAGCAATAAGTTCAAGAGGTGAACTCCCAAATTCGACCTGGATAGCCAGGCTATTTTGAATACAAGAAGATCTAAGGATTCAGTGGTGGACTTCTTGACTAAACCTGATGGCGACCTTCTTGAGAACATATAAAATGTTGGAGCTATTTAGTGTAGTGTTAAATTTTATAAAGGCTTAAGATTTGCTTGAACTTCAATCTAGATATGGATCCAGAATTTGTGAACCTTGTTGCAATTCTGCATTTTCTCAATAAGGTTGTTGATTTGGAGTCCCGGTCGGTCAAGTCTCATTTGCATTTACAGGTGGAAGTTACTTGCTCAGGTAAAAATGTAAGATTTCTTTGGAAAAATACAGCCTACTGTATCAAATAAGATACACTTTTTTCACCTGCAATAATATAAACAAAATCATAAAATTACTTTAAAAAAAATCTATTTTCACCGTTTTGAACACTGGTCTGCACGCAATGTAACTATAACACTAAAGTTATTTTTGTAGTATTGTTTACTGACACCCTATTCGCGGGTTCAAAAATAATTTAACTTCCAGTGTTCAAGTAACGGAGTCTAAATTTAAGATGAGACTATTTTTAACTAGACATTATTTTAATATTCCAGAGGATAATAAAGTTAAAACACCTAAAGGAAAACAGTCTGTTGAGAAAAAGTTGAGTGAAAGTTTTAAATTTGAGCCAAATGCCTCCCCAAAGACACCAAAACAACAAAAAGCACCTACTAAAGAAAAGTAAGTTTCATATTAGCTGTATAAGATCAAATGGGCCCTTTTTCACTTTGGTCCTGCCTCCTATATGCCTAATTTCATCAAGATTACTTAAGCTGCCTTGTTTAAAAATTACATACTTACAGAGTTCCTACTCATTTATAATATTGATTGGGATTTATTTAATGAAACATAATTTTGTGACATCACTTTCTACTAATAAGGCACTGTCTTCTTTGTCTGGAAAGGTGAACTCTTGTTTTTATTGTATCTCACCTAACTAGTATGATGCCTGTACTATAATATATAGGTATCGTTCGGTCACCAACCCGCCTGCCCAGCATGGTGACTAATGGCAAATACCCCCCATGGTAGTCTTGTGGCGTGCCCTGGGGGAGGCCTACATCCAGCAGTGGACTGCAATAGGCTGATGATGATGATGACTATAATATATATATCAATCATATAATATAAACATATGGCTGTGTTCCCCAAAATGGGGCAGCCAGAAAACCATTAAGGAGATCCTGCCGCCACATTTAGCAGAATGAATACTGTAATATTGTGATTATTTAAAAAATATATGTACAAACACAAAAATCTAGCATATAAATTCTTCCAGCAAACCAGTCGAGAAAGAAACTTCAAGACCTATAGAGGTGGAGGCACCTGCAGCTGATGAAGGCAACTGGATCCACTGCAAGTTGGACTGGCTTAAGCCTGATAAAGTGAGGGATGTTAAGAAACGACGACCTGATCACCCTGATTATGAACCATCCTCGCTTTATGTTCCATCTGAGTTTTTGAAGGCGCAGACTCCTGTAAGTATATAGGCCATAAGCATTCATCATCATCATCATCATGATGTTATAATTTGTTTTAACCTTGATAATCTAATTGGGGAAAAGGGTTTTTTTGGGCATCTCTAAAGGTTATGATTTTTTTACCTTACAAGAACAAAATGAATTCCCACTTGGGTGAAGAATTTTTTCCATTTTCTTTATTAATAATTTTATAAAATGAATGGCATTAAGCAAGTATGCACTTCACTAGAGAGGATATGACTGGTTTGGTGGTTTTAATTAAATAGATTTTTTAAATATTTTAATTTACAGGCCCACAGGCAGTGGTGGGAAATGAAATCGACACACTATGACTGTGTTCTGTTCTTCAAAGTGGGCAAGTTCTATGAGTTATATCACATGGATGCTGCTGTAGGTGTCAATGAACTTGGCTTCTCATACATGAAGGTATGCTCAGTTTACATCTTCTTCTTCAGCATATTGCAGTCCACTGCTGGACGTAGGCCTCCCCCAGGGCATGCCACAAGGCTACTGCCACAGGGGGGTTTTGCCCATAGTCACCACACTGGGCAGGCGGGTTGGTGACCTCAGTGTGATTTTCGGACTATGTTGTCAAGTACAGGAGGCCCACCTTCCGGAAACTCTTAATCGCCTCATACGATACCCACGGGCAGGCAGGGGTGGTACAAACTCTACTCTGCCGGCACCATGCGGCCATTTCATGTGAAAGAGATAAACAACTTAAAAATTGATATAAGTGCATTGTATTGACTACTGCTTTTACCAAACAATGAAGGAAATGTGGCTTTGTGATATTCTTTATGGTCCTAGAGTTTTGGCTAACCCATTTCTATAACACAGTAGCCATGTGTTCATGTAGAAAACAGTGCATATTGTAATTTCATAACATTTTCAGGGTGAATTCGCTCATTCAGGGTTCCCAGAGAGTGCTTACGGCAGAATGGTATCTACCCTCGTATCGAAAGGGTTTAAAGTTGCGCGCGTCGAGCAAACTGAAACGCCTGAAATGATGCAGGAGAGATGCAAGAGAAGTAAATATCATTGTACATTTAATACCTTCAAGCATCTACCCATACTATTGAATTGTATCAGGCGTCACTATTCGGAAGTTCAAATCTCTATTGAGGGATCGCCCGCCACCGGGCCCTATACCCTCCGCTGACCTTCGGATCTGCCTACTCATGATCACGAACACAAGACACTACAGTCCAGTAGTATATTCTTTGCTACAGTCGCAACGAGAAGCCAGATCCAAGCACCTAGCATGCAACCATAAATACATAGCTGCTAATCCGAAAACCAATTAAAATTTTAATCGACATATGTTTCGCCAACACCCGTGGCATCATCAGGATTAGTTTTCCATGTTAGTTCTATTTACCGAACCAACTAACTAACTAACTAACAACTAATGAGTCTCGTTGCGACTGTAATGTCTTGTGTTCGTGATCATGAGTAGGCAGATCCGAGGGTCAGCGGAGGGTATGGGGCCCGGTGGCGGGCGATCCCTCAATAGAGATCTACCCATACCCCATAATTATGATATTCTGTGCAATATTATGGTTTTATTATCTAAAATTTATATTGTAAAATATTTGGCTATTGTCAATTATTCTGTGAATGAATAAAATATGCTTACGCCTACCAATTGGAAAGCGCACATGGAATGGTGTAACTTGTTTTAAAGTAAATTTTATGGTAAAATTGTAGATAAAACTGCGTGTGAGTGTACTTATTGCTTCACAATCATTGAAAAATTGTTGCAGATATCTGACAGACAATATGGTCGATTCTAAACGTCACTCTTAACCCTTTGACCGCCAAAGACGTCTTAAAGCGTCAAACGAAATCTGGCCTCAGTCGCCGATGACGTCTTAGAGCGTCACAATTTTTCGCAATATTTGGTAGTGAACTACATAGAAACTACTCGGTTCTTGATTTTTGATTTTTGCATACACGGACGAAACAGTTCTTCGTTAATCAGTTTTAATGAATTAAAACTGTGAACAGGTGATATTTTAACTGGGATAACTAAAAATATAAACTATGATTTTTTGTGCAAAAAAAGATGTGCCCTCAACGCCAATGACGTCTTAAAGAGTCGACTAGTGATGTGAACTATAACATTTTTTTATGTGGGTATATATATTTTTTTTACCTTCACCTCTTCAATTGTCTTCTGATATTTCTAGTTTAGTTTTCATATTGATCACATCTTTCCCGAAAAAATGGGTCATACTAAAGGTAAGTGATTTTATAAATTTGAGAATTAGATGTAAAACATAAATAAAATTGTCTAAAATAAATAAATAAAGATTAATCATCATTTCTTTTAAAATAAAGTTGTCCCACTGTCTGTCTGTACATATTTAGGTATTCTTAGATCCTTAAAACTACGCAACGGATTTTGATGCGGTTATTCAATAGCGAGTTATTCAAGAGGAATATAATATACACGTATGTATGTATGTACAATAACTAGGGAACCATACCGGCTTCAGGTGGAATGTCCGCGGGACAAGTGCACGCGGACGAAGTCGCTGGCAGCCGCTATTTAAAGAGCAATCGAAAACCCGAGTAGAATACTTGGGGGAAATGCATCAAACCACATGTCGGCTTTTCTGCCTAATAATAAAAAAATTACGATGCAAACTATGCAGCTTAAATCACAAAAGGTATGATACGCGATTTTGGTGCAAGGTATGCAAAGTGGCACTCTGCGTTACATGTTTTAGTGCTTATCACCAATGAAATACAGGGTGTTGGTGACAGCGCCAGGCAAATACTGAACAATTACCATTGTGTTGAGTTATATGAAAGTGTTCTGTCTGTACATTAAAGATATATGAGAAAAAATGTTATGGGAGACCTTTATCAACACAATAGTACCCGAAAAAAATGATTTTTGGGATTGTTGTCGGTTTGACTGTGCGTTTGTGTACGCTAAATCTCAGAAACGGCTGAACCGATTTCGATGCAGTTTTCAGGAATATATTGTGACAGGTCCCATATAGCGTAACATACGAGTATAGGCTACTTTTTATCCTGGGGTAATGATTTTATGCCGGATAATTTTGACATTTTGTTTTTTCTGTAGTCCACGCGGACGGAGACGCGGGCGTCCAATAGTATTTAATATAGGTGAAGAAAAAAAGTTCTTTTACGCGCATACAAGTTACTTAAAGTGTGACGTCACGTTGCGGTAGCCAGTTGTATGAAGCGTTTTAGTTTACACGCTAGCGAAGCTTTTCTTTCGCAAATGTTTATTTTATGATATTTCGATATACCTAAATACAAATTAAAAAACTGCGAACTATTGTATCGGGCGATCCTGTGACAAATTAAATAAGCTTATTGGTTATTGTGTCGCACATTGCCGTTTTTTGGATCACTTGTGACTCCATTAGGGATGATCAGTTATTTGAACTTTTTTTAATCATCTTTTGGTAATTTTTTTATTTTTAAGTTATTATTTATGGCCTAATTAAACGAACTAAACAATTTTTCCCTGAAAATATGTCTAATTTTCCTGAGAAAATTTTCAATGTTTTCCGCCTCAGAATCATGGTCTGAAGTCATGGTATCAATATTTGCCTGGCTGTCACAAACACCCTGTATTGTAATAATATGCTGTCAAATTTTTTGTAAATATTTTCTTATGTGATTTCTTGAGGCGTATATACTAAATAAAGGATTATTGATTTAGGTTGTCAAGTTCATCTTAATTTCTGTCGATCTGAATTTCTGTGAAATATTGTGACGTAAGTTCGCATCAAAATTCTGTATTTCTGCAAATTAATATAGAAAGTATTTTGTTTTATTTATTTTATAACACTTATCATGAATAACAATATTCCACAAAATATTGAGCTAATATAATGTTCGATATCTGAAGTACAACACTAGTAGTTCTAGGTAAATCGGAAAAAAGGACTACTCGTGGCCGCCAATGACGCTTTAAAGCGTCCGCTAGTGTCGCCAAAAGATCGATGTTTTAAAAAATACCATTGGAGTCAAATCTTGATAATAAGTCTAAATTACCAAGTCTAAGTTACCCAGACTTTTTTGTAACTGAGTTTATTCATTAATTATTTATAATTTTAATAGTAAAACATTATTTCATTATTTCCTATTAGTAATACAAATTCTCGATAACTCATTTTAAAGTATACGACACATCACTAGAGATTCGGGTGAAAATTGTAGGTAAAATATGCCGTGGCGCTGGTGGCACGACAACATGATTTCGGTCTGGCGGTCAAAAGGTTAAATGTAAACTTATTCTAGTCGGGTCTGTCTCTTTCCTTTCTTAACATAAATGAACGAGAGAGAAAGGGACAGGTAGAACTAATTTTACGTTTAGGATTAAGTGTCACGGTCGGAATTGACCATATTCTCTGTTAATTCTAAGCAACCTTATAAATATTACGCTAATTCCAGCGGGTCAAACGTCGAAGTACGACAAGGTGGTCCGCCGCGAGATCTGTCAGGTGTCACTACAAGGCGTAAGTGCCCGCGGGCCGCAGGACACCGCCTCCGAACCCGCCCCCGCTGTTCACATGCTGTGTGTCACTGAGACGGTAGGTCACGCCGGTATACTTGCTGTGTGTCACTGAGACGGTAGGTCAATTTGTCCGTGTAGCATGTCTAAAAAGCTGATAATGACAGATCAAATCTTCTTCTGTGCATCTCGTACGTAAGAGTCGACTAAGGAACTCAGGAAAATTCGTTCCGTCTTTTGCGAATGTCTGTTATTGTTTAACACATTCAGTGCCACCGACTACTTATTTGCAACTTCTTAGTTTTATAGAGGTGCCGCTGACGCATATTTGCGTCCTGACCCTAGGCATTGAATTGATATCGGTATGCTTACAAAATCTTCCGGCTGCGAATGTGTTAATTTTTCTACTTACATATTTATTTTTTAAATATTGTTATACCTATATAGATTACCTACACAATATTTAACAAATGATTGCAGGAGGCGAACGGCTGCAGTACTTACGGGGTGTGTTTTATTGACACATCGATAGGTACCTTCCACGTGGGTCAGTTTGAGGATGATAAGCATTCGTCACGGTTACTCACCACCTTGGCTCACTATCCACCGGCTTTGGTATGTACTTGATGTAATCGTTTATATTAATTATTTATCCTACTTGCTATCGTTGAGTTTAATTGCATAAAGTTATGTCAACACGTACACGTCAGCCTATTGCAGTACACTGCTGGACGTAGATTTCATGTTTAAATCATCGTTGAATACAGATAATCTACGATCGTAAAACCTCATCACGTACGAGCAAGTTATTGAGCGCGCATTGTCACAACGCGAGGCGGGAAGCACAATCGCTATGGCCTCCGGAAAAGACCCTCAAGATACTGGCCGAAAAGTATTATAAGACTGACGCGGATGGTGATTGGCCGGTAGGGCTGAAACCGCTATTGTATGAAGGTTGGTATTTAAAAAATATAGTGGTGTAACTTCATTCGTAAAATAACCTAAGGATTAAGGTTGAAAAGGGGAATTTGTAAAGCTAAATAAGCTTCAAATATTGAATAGTAAAAACAAACTCAAAAAAATAACATGTAAGTTTTTCAGTTTGTCAAAGACGCGAAAGTTTTTATGTATTTGTTTATTTTTTGTATTCTGTTTCATGTTGCCCAGTGAGGGCGCTATCTCTTTCACTCACTGTAGTATGTATGTACACTATAGTTCTACGAAATATGCTTATTATCTCTTTCCAAAGGTCGAAATGCAATATTTATCGACTACTGCATACTATGTTGTAGTATGGGAAAAAATAGCACTACAAAACCACCCGTCTATACTATTAGTAAGGATTTTTAAATTTTTAAAGTAAGCTTGTTTTATTATTTTTTGATACGCTTATTTACTACCAATCTTCTTGAAATTTTACGTGCTTATAGTTCCGAAGAAGGACATAGGGTACATCTGTAGACCACGCGGACGAAGTCGCGGGCAGAAGTGTGCAATATTTATCACCAGTGGTCGGAGTAGGTATATTGAATTAAGGTCATTGACATCAAACGTATATGTTAATATGGATACGCCTCCGAGTTTCCGGATTATTATGATAAAAATACCGGAACTTCGAAATTAATACATGAAACTAGTTAAAAATGTATCAATACTCTCAACAATGCATGTCCATGTTATGATATCATGACGCAAGTATGTGAAATCAATATACCTACTCCGACCACTGTTTATCACCATACTGTACATTTTTATTTCTTTCAGGCGACGCACTTGGCCTCACCCCTGCCCCAGATTGTTATCTATCAGTAAAAGCATTAGGAGGCTGCGTGTCCTACCTAACTGACTGCTTACTAGACATCCAGATTTTAGAACTAGCCCAATTTACCCCTTACTCCCCACCAGATGTGCTAAATAAGACCTTATCGCAAGGCAATAAGGGTGAGCAGGAACATAAGTGGGAGGGTGGAAACACGATGGTCCTTGATGCTATTACGTTGAGAAATCTGAGAATTGTACAAGGGGAGGGGTGTTTGTATGATAAGTTGAATTTTTGTTCAACCCCCATGGGTAAGCGGTTAGTATGTTTATTTTACTTATGCTTATCATTTTTTATCCCCACGATAGTTAAAGTAAAAAAATATATAAAGGTTTTTAAACAGCTTTTGCAAACTTTTTGAGAAGCTAAACAATGTTCCGTACCTACATTTGCTGTAAAAATATTTATGTACAAGATATTAGACTTTTTATATCTTGATTATTTGTCGTTAACATTTCGCAATGTTAGCACTATGAGCTGATAAACTGTTACCACCAGTAACTACCCTCCATTGCATTTATTATGGTAGGATTTGAGTTTTAACACGTTGACGGACAGTTGCGTCTATAGCCGTCAAGTTCAAGTTCACTATGTGACATGACGGCAATAGCCGTCCAATACGAAACGGTCGTTTTTAGACACTGCGGCTGTATTGAATTAATCAAAATTAAGTGTATTTAAGCAGAAAGAGTAAAACCATACTTCTAATATTCTAAAAATTACAAAAACATATAGTGTCAATTTTCGAATTTCACTTGTTTCTACTGTCCGTCAACGTGTTAACTATTGCTAGTAATATCTTTTAATATTTCTAGGTTATTATACCAATGGGTATGTGCTCCGAGTTGCAATTTACAAGTGATAAAGGAAAGGCAGGAGGCAGTTAAATACTTGTATGAGAACCGTGAATTATGTCAGGAAGCTAAAAGTATATTAACTAAGTTACCTGACATGGAAAGGCTGTTGACAAAGTAAGTAAATATCATGTAAAAACGGAGAAATAAAATGTCATAGTCACAGCATAATTACTTATTGTAATTTCCAATTGGATACAGACAGTTTATAGTAGGTACGAGTGATCTCTAGTGAAATCGCGTTCCGAATGCGGCGTGCATTCACTTATATAGGCATGGCATGGCTAGGCCCTACGCCCACCCCGTCAAGGTTCACTCCTACAGGCCAGTAGGAGGTCTAAGCTTATGGCATGGCAATGGCTGAATGGCTTGGGGCGTAGCGTAGGGGCACGGTATATGGCTAAACAATCGCTTGTGATGATGGCTCGCTGCTACTGGATGCAACGTCCCGTAACAGTTATCTGTGTTATCAGAAAAGAATTTAAATGACATTGTCCAAATTTTATGGTAGGTGTTATATTTTTAATAGGTAACAATGAAAAGCATGATTTTTTACATCATAGAAGCGTATTCTTATAGCGACGTCTCGCTTCCGCAAATAAAATAGCCCCAACTGATATTAATACGAAAGTAAGTTTGTTTGTAACCTCTTCGCTACGCTTTATTTACTAATCAACCTTCTTGAAATTTTACATTATGGTATAGAGTAACATAGGTTACATTTGAGTCCACGCGAACGAAGTTGCGGGCAACATCTAGTCTTGAATAAAGAGTTCTTTATCGTTCTGTATCTGTACTATTAACTATTATGTGACTTCTGTTAAATCTACTAATAAGAGGTAACTTAAATATAAATATTTTAAAAATTACCTTAAATTTTTATTTAAAGCTTCTTAAATAAAAATTATTTCAACACTAATTCCTATTAAAATTCAGATTGCACGCGCTTGGTAATCTGAAAAGATCTCTCGAGCATCCGGACTCTCGCGCCATTTTCTACGAAGAAAAAACTTATTCGAAGCGAAAAGTGTTCGATTTCATATCGATTTTGAACAGTTTTACCGACGCCCTGAAGTTGGTGCAAATGTTCTCCAATGTAGACTCGACGTTGTTGAAGAATATTATGTGTATGAGCCCTAAAGGAAAGTTCCCGGATTATAGGGATACGCTGCAGTTTTTTAAGGTTTTTTTTTTTTATTATTATTTTACTAAACCAACAGCTTGGTAAAACTTTTTATGTACTTACCAATTAACTTCCAATATTTCCTCATTTTATCTTGAGACTAGGTAGGCTTGACTTGACACAAGGAGTAAATTTGAAGCAATGAAATAGTATTTCCAATTAGTATTTAGAAAATACATTATATGAGATATTGCAATTTGACAACTTTAATTTTGTCAGCTTTTCTCAAATTTTCTTGACCTCTCTAGTTTGACTATTATAACGTAACATTTATACTATACCCCTATTATAGGAGGGTTTCGACCACAAGCAAGCAGAAAAAGAGGGCCGAATTCTACCCGGTAAGGGTGTGGACCTGGAATACGACAACACTCTGAACGAGATCAAACTTATAGAGGACGAACTGCAAGAGTATTTGAAGGAGCAGGAAAAGTACTTCAAGTGTCGGGTACTTACTCATATTTCTATTTACATATACACGGCCTCCCCGAAATGATATAGCCAGATCTGCAGGATTATGAGGGAGATCACACACCCATGGCGGGGACAGATGAAATTATTTCTATTTTGACAATCAATTTGGCATACTGCAGAAAAAACAAAATGTCAAAATTTTCCGGGATAAATAGCCTATGTGATAATCCAGAGTGTCAGCTAACTACTAACTAAATTTTATTAAAATCGCTCCAGCCGTTTAGACGTGAAGAAGTAACAAACATACACACTCACAAACTTTCGCCTTTATAATATTAAGTGTAATGTATATCGGACTATTTCAGCTAACCTATGTGGGCACAGATAAGAAGCGTTATCAGATAGAAGTGCCCGAAAAGGCAGCGAACAAAGCTGGGCCCGAGTATCATATGGAAGGAGCCAAGAAAGGGGCCAAGAGGTTCTCTACTGCCGAAACTAAGGTATTCTACTATTCATACACAAACCTTTCTTCAAATGTCTGAACATATTACCATTGCCATGTTTCTATATTCTAGAAGTGGCAATGCATGTAAATAATAATATAGATTAATATCCTAAGTTAAAGGGGGAAAGGAATAATTTTAGAATATGCATGCCAACATGTAAAACGGCACTGTTCAACAAAAGTATATTCGGTATGACACCTAGAATTTATAATAAACTACCCACCAACATTTGTAAAACTGACAACAAGCAGTTATTTAAAAAAATGAGCTATTAATGAATGGTGTTTTCTACTCTATTGAGGAATTTCTTAAAGCTAAAATAACCTGCTAGTGGACACTGAAATGGTATACGAATTCTATTTAATTTTATTTGTGCTTTTCTTTCTTTTGTGCTAGTTCACTTTTATAGGTTTAAAGATTTGCATGCCAGACTTTTGGCAAAATATGTTGGATAAATTTTTGCATAATTATAATCATTATTTTCAATGTAATACCCATATTTTGAGCAAATAAAGGTTATTGTATTGTACACCTCACAACACATAGCTAGCCCCGTACTAAGATCCCAGAAAGGTCTTGTATCGTGGGTACTAAGCATCGGCATATCAATACATAGATAAGTATAGAAACATCCATAATTCGGAAACAAAGTCTAAAGAAAAATAATTATTGGTAACTAGCTGTTGCCTGCGCTTAAATAAAAACTCATTGGGTACTAGTAAATTATTTTCGATCTCTGAACATAATGAGCGTATAGAGACAGGGAGAGAAAGAGAGAGAGATTGCAAAGTATTTATAAATTTAAAAAAATTAACTACATAAGTCTAATCAACTATATGTATACATCTCTAATTTTTGAGGCGCTATAGAATCATTCACAAAAAACATGAACTTTATATCATAAAGGGTATGTAAAGTCACGTTAGTTTTATATTTAAGTATCTTACGCGCCACGACTACATAACACGCAATATAATATATAATTTTCCTAGGAATTACTGTCACGCATGCAATCAGCAGAAGAACAGAAAGCCCGTGTGTTAAAAGACTTGACGCGGCGTCTTTTCAACAAATTCTGTGTGTCGAAACCACAGTGGGACAGAGCGGCGCAATGTATATCCATGTTGGACGTGCTTCTAGCGTTCACTGACTTCGCTACAGCGCAGAGTGACGATTTGTGCCTGCCTGACGTCAGTTTTGGCGAACGGGTGAGTGATAACAGTTGGTGTAGTAGTTCGCCATAACGACATAGGTCCTTGGTTTTGATTCCCGGTATGTGCAATAAAATCGCGGTCGTGTCGGCTTTCCGCCCCATCGGATTATGAGAGTGAGGGAATAGAGAGTGCACCTGTGTTTGCGCACACACTTGTGCACTATAATACCTCATGCCTAGTTGGCTAATATCGATCGGAGACATGATTTATTATTTTACAACAGTTCTGTTTCGGCTGTGTTGCAGCTGTAAACTTTTACTAATAAACCGCGCGTAAAGTTACAACCTCGTTATACTTAATTTTTGACAGCAAAATATATATACTCGTATATAGAGTACGAGTATCTGTCAAATTGAACTGTGGATAGCTTTTACCTAATTTAAAGCTAAGGCTGCGTTTCCTCTGAGGCGGAGCGGTGCATGAATTGACCAATCACAACATGACGTATGCTCTTTCTGAGAGATTGAGGAGATTTCGAGCACTTTCCATTCATGTACCGCTCCTCTCCGCTCCGCCTCAGTGGAAACGCAGCCTAATATTTAGAGTAATTCGGGGTTTCTTGACGTTACTACAAAAAAACCTACCCGTCATTAGGGTCGATTCAGACCGTCACATTAAAACTTAAACCTAATCTTAGTCAGGTCTATCTCTCTCCGTTCTTAACATAAATGGCTGAGAGAGAAAGGGACAGGTAGGACTAATTTTACGTTTAGGTTTAAGTGTGACTGTTAGAATCGACCAAATGTGTATTTCTCCACCAGCCATACATAAACATATCGTCGGGTCGCCACCCCTGCATTCCGGTGGCAGATTTCATCCCTAACGACACGCAGCTGGGGTTGGACGAAGCCACCCTCTTACTGCTCACTGGACCCAATATGGGGGGGAAATCCACCCTTATGAGGCAGGTGGCGCTTATTACTGTGTTAGCGCATTTGGTAAGTAAAATACATACGTATGTAAATGGTTATGTTCCCAAAATGGGGTAGCTAAAACTGCAGGGTCATGGAGGAAATCCTGCAGTCTCGTTTAGAATAGCAGGGCAGGTGTAAAAGATTAGTGATAAATTGTAAGCTGATGATTGCAAGGCGATGCCTGCGATAACGCCTCTTCGAGAGAGTTCCTTCGTCGACTCATATGAGATGCACGGAAGGAGTATTCTTGTGAAGCCCCATATCAGATATAATATTACTGTTATTTATTGAAATGTAATTATTTATTAGCTCAAAACATGGTACAATAAAGTTCATTTATTAGATCAGAGACAAAGCTAAAAAATATGGCATATAAGTACTAAAGCGAAAAATCCGCTATCCTGTTCATGCACAAGAAGAACGGCAAAGAAACTTGACAGGGTTTATAATTATGTTTATTTTATTATGATGCTCCCTGAGCCTGTATTTATTTTTATTGGAAGTTATACAATCTACAATTTTGTTTATTGTGCGCGCGACTCTGTCTGCGTGGACTGCAGAAAAAATGTCGAAATTATCCAAGATAAAAATTAGCCTATGTCCGTCCTCTGGTTCTAAACTACCTCTATACCGAATCTCATTTTAATCGGATTAGTAATTTTGGCGTGAAAGCCAGACATGCAGACAGAGTTAATTTTACATTTATAATATTATTAATATTACTAAGGATTAATTATTTATAGGCTAACTGGTGTAAAGTGGGTGCGTAAATTGCACACTTCTGCCCAACCTCTTTTGGGGATAATGGGCTGACAATATGTATGTATTTATTTCCCAGGGTAGTTACGTGCCCGCTGTCTCATGTTCCCTGAGCCTATGTGACCGTGTGTTCACTCGTCTGGGCGCGGCAGACGACATACTAAGCGGACAGTCGACTTTCCTCGTGGAAATGAGCGAGACGGCTGCTATTGTCGCGCATGCTACCTCTCACTCACTCGTCTTGCTTGATGAACTGGGTAAGTTGTACATACATACATAAAATCACGCCTCTTTCCCGAAGAGGTAGGCAGAGATCACACACCTCTTTCATTTCATCTACTTTCATAAGATAGTAAGTAAGTAGGTAAGTTGTTCGGCCCTATATTTTTTACCCTTTACACTTTTCTCAAAGGCTAATCAAATCAACGTTTGTTAATTTGTATTGTGCCAATAGAAAAGTTTATGTGATTATACGATGAGACGTCATGCTGGGTCAGATTTAAAAGATCAATGACAAGTTGTCTCATGTAAGCACAATTTTCGTGCCTTCAAAGAATTTTGTCACACTTATTATTGGCATAATAATTTATAGGTAAGATAAAATAGCCGTATGTTCTAATTGTAATAGTATTGTCAGTCGGTGCTTAATGTAATATTAAGCATACCTATCTTCATACTTCACATTCTGTTTTTCTATTAGTTTTAATGCTTTATAGTCGTCCCCCCGGGATTTTCTATGCTTTGTTATGCATTTTTCTGTTTGCCTCTTGTTAATACTGGCTCACGGGAGTTGCAGAGGCGGAAATGAGTGGTGGGCCGATCCCGGAAGTTGTTAGCTCATCTGTTGACAGAACGCGCCTGAGTTTACTGACTGAAATTCCACGGCCGCGTTTAACATAATGAAGAGGATGCAGCTTACGTATTTATAGTAAAGCCCCGCGTCAGGAAACGCCTGTTGTAAATAACGTCCTTTACTCAAAGATTTTATTTTCTACATACTGCTTAAAACTTTTGACCCTGTGTAGTCTCATGACTGAGACGAATCTTAATATTACCTTCCAAGCCCAAATGTGACAAGCCGTTTAGGCCTTAGATAGTGCCATAGAAATATACATACAAAAATACACTCGAAAAACATAACATATTTTACTGTTTATATTCGTATTGTTTTCCCTTTTTTCCCCTAAACTTGACGTCAAGTCTATTTATTAAATAAACAAATAAATAACCCTCGTTCTGGCTCAATAGGGTAATAATGTCCGTGTTTCCCAGGACGTGGTACATCGACATACGACGGTACAGCCATTGCCTCGGGCGTCTGCTCGGAGCTGGCCTCGCGAGGCGCCCGCGTTATCTTCTCTACACATTACCACTCGCTCGTCTCGCACTTGTGCGATCATCCCAAGGTTGCGCTCGCGCATATGGTGAGTTTTTTTTAATGTACTTTAAAGGAGAGATGATTTTGTGTTTTTTTTTATAGGATTGGAATAGAAGGGGTGGTGAATTTTACGAATCATTAGCTCGTTTATAACTTGAACTGGAAGTTTAAATGTATTTATCCGGAAATGAGGTATTTTTCTGAAATAAAGCTGCCTTCATAGGTGTGTTCCCAAAAAGGGGTAGCAAGAAATGCAGCATTACAAAGGAGTTCCTGCAGTTTACCATAGAGGGAACAGATGCCAATGATCAGTGACAAATTGCTAGCTTATCGCTTAATAAAATTCCTGATTTCCTTAGTCGGCGCTTACGACATACACGGAAGGAGATGCAGCTGATGTATTCTAGTGAAGCCGCACATCGGCACAGGATAAACATAAGCCACAAATACCCGTTATATTCCAGGCATGTATGGTAGAAACGGACGAATCAACACCCGACAACGCAGACGATATACCCGAGGAAACCATCACGTTCCTATACAAGCTCTCGCCCGGGGCTTGCCCCAAGTCGTACGGCTTCAACGCGGCTAGACTTGCCGGCATACCGAAAGATATCACTAAACGAGCGCACCAAATATCTAGGAAGCTGGAGGCGGAAGCCACGTGTGTACGCGCGTTTAGGAATCTCGTTAAAATGGACTCGGCTAAAGATGTACGGGAAATGCTGTCGGCGTTGTGCATTTGAATCTGGTGATAGAAGCCCCTCCCCACTGATTACGTTATTTGCAATAACAAAGCCAACGCAATGCGATAATTGAGAGTGTTTGTGTGCGCGAGGCGTGCGAGGACGCCGCATATATGTCACGCATTCACAATTTTTCGCTACCGCATTGTTTTGGTTTCGCTACTGCAAGTTCCGTAATAGCTCTGCGAATTTCCTCGGATAGCGGTGCCGTTACATAACGGTCATATGAACGCTAAACCATGCTCTCTTTACGGTGCCAACATGTTAAATCTTCGTTTAGGTGCGCTGTATAACTATATACATATAGACACTGCTGTGTTCCCGAAATGGGGTAGCTAGAACTTCAGCACAGGCAATTATATTAGGGTTGCCATCTCAAAACTTTGAAAACCAGGATTTGAGGAAGAAATACCAGGACATTTAGATTAAAAGCTAGGACTATACATGTGCGAGCCCAGTGACAATACGATTGGAGGGAGTTGGTGCGAATTTCAAAACATGTCTTTAACACATTCAGTGTAACTCCGGTGACAACGTATTTGCTTCTTTTAGGCTTTCTAGAGGTGACGCTGACGCTTATTTGCTCGATGTCGGCACCCTTAGAAAATCTACCGACAGCGAATGTGTCAGGACTTTAAAACTCAGGACAATGCTTTAAAACTATCCAGGACACCCCAAAAAGCAGGACATGTCCTGGGAAAACAGGACGGTTGGCAACCCTAAATTATATGATTATTAATTTACTTATGGATCCCAGTCAAACGGCGCAAGCATTATATTTAGTTATCAGATCTTGTTTAACTAAATAAGTGAACGAAATATTGTATGTGTAATGGCATCGCTATCCTTGGAAACCAAAGCTAGCAAAGCAAAGTAGATTTAAGTTTTTCAATGTTGCCAACTCAAATTTATTTTAACGATTTTGATTTTTTTTTGTGATGTCTCAATAGGTGCTTAGAATACTGATTGATGTTTTTGAAATATACGGGTATATATTGTATCTTGTGTTAAAGTGTAAGTGTTGAATTATATTAGGCCGAATCCTACTAGCCTAATATTATTATGCTACGTTGCTATCCGTCCACATGGCATAGATCAATGGCTATGATTTGTGGATTTTAAACGCACCCATAGCAACGTAAACCAGTAATACAGCATCCTGATCCGATCTAGCTGGATTGAGAAATGTGCTTCGCCGGTATAACACTGTATTGAATTGTTTTAACAAAGCGGTTACTATGATTTCTGGCTGCAAGAAACGAACTGTTTGCGTTTCACAAAATAGTTTCTTTGAATAATGGCTATATATGTTAGACTACATTGAGTGTATATGGGTGCTTGCAGTCGCTGACGGACGTAAGCCCGTTTTATGACCAAAAGAATGTTAGATACATCAGATAAGTTGAACCTTCGACAGCGTCTTTAGGATCAAGGTCTATTTTTAAACATATGAAAATGCGTGAAATACCTATAAAGACGAAGCTTATTTTACTGAAGCACCAAAAGTGTTATGTACGAGTATAGCGAATTAGCCAACCGCCAAGTGCCACGTCGGTCACGTCTACAAGCGGACTTACTGCGTACAAAAAATATAAGGTCCGATATCAGGCATAGAAATTATTCAATGAAACGGACTCTAGACTACAACAGTGTATTAATTCTAACTAAGTACATAATTAATTCCATTGCCATATTGTATCGTTTTGATTGTATAAGGTTAAGATTGTTGTATTGTACGTCATGTTTATGTCTTTAGGAAAGGCATTTTTTTTGTTCGTTAAGCTCTTTATTAATCGATCGTTAATTATAAGGTTAAAGCTGCGTTTCCATTACTTTAACATTTTACGACATACATACTTAATAAAATAAAAATAAAAAAATTATTTCATATCGGATCATTCTCTCTCTTTCTATTCTGTTAGTCCATCTTTCTTCCTAATGAATTATACATCAGAGCTGTTATCGCAGTTTTATTGACATATAAAGGTTATAATGTTTTTGCTTTTAAATTTCTTGGAAATTTGGCTTTATGCTAGTGACAACTCTGTGATCTGATTATTTCATAAACCTAATCAATAAAATCCCCACCAATGTTATACTATACTATTAATAATAAATATTTTTTTGCATATGCTGGTTGTATCTTTCCCTAGCAATATACATACATATAGTCACGCCTATTCTACCCCAAAGCGGTTGAGCAGAAGTGTGCAAATTACACACCCGCTTTTCACCCAGCAACATAATTATTTTTAATATTTTAAACAGGTTTCCTGTTCGATGAATCATATTTTTGATTAACGTGACACTTGTACCAACACTGACACTTATTCCTATTGGACGTAGCAAAATGGAAGAAGGAGAAAAGGTTTAGACATTACTAAATTAAATTTCTGTTTTATATGGGGCAGGGAACCTGTTTAAATATATAGGCGATCCTCCTGAACGGTTACTATGAACTTAAATCAGGATTGTTTCCATCGTGAAAGCGAGCTTTCTCTCTACACTGCTTATAGCGGCTATTAGTGTAGAGCGACATCTCGCTTTCCCAATGGAAACAATCCTGTTTTAAAGATTTATAATAACGCCCCTGTATGTTTTGACCAGTTACAAACCAATAAAGTGGTATGGTTTCATAATTAATAAAAAAAATAAGTAGTTATATGTATTTATATTATAAAATATAAAAGGAGCAAGTAATACTAATAATGAAACGAATACTGAATACAAATAATATTTTATAGATTTATCTCTGGTACTTATAATTATTTTTTATAAAACCTTTCCTTTTGTTATCTCAAGTCATCACAACTAAACAATTGAAGCTCACGCATATATATATATATATATATATATATATATATATATATATATATATATATATATATATATATATATATATATATATATATGACGTATATGGGTCGAATGGCGTGCCGTTAGGTGTGTCCGACATCTTCCAAAATCCGAAATAAAGAATGCGGCGTGTAGTAAACAAGCTTAATTAGGAATCACAAACACTTTCACTGTATCTACGCACAAGATTACTAGGATTCTAGCGGATAACGTAGAAACGTGGTAAGTACAAGACAGAGGCTGATTAGCACCCGTGCTTCGCTCGACAGACGCAACAAGCAAGAACAGAATACCCTCCGGCTCAATTCAAACGACCCGGTGGTCGTTGTAAATCTACAGTGGCGCCCTCTCAGTACTCTGTCTTGTCTTTACCCAAGTGACAGCTGTCCTCAAGTCAGTGATAGCTGTCGACTTGACGTTTCTAACTTCAACGATTGAAAATAGATGGCGTTGGAGATCCGACTGTAGGATATGACATCTTGATCTCCGACACGGCCATTTTGACAGACTACCCGTCCTCGGGTAGAACCGATGAATCTGTGAACAAGATAACTCAAGGAAGTATCTGCGCTCGGCCATTCTGCCTTAACTTAAATTTAAAGACTTCTTATTACAATAGTTCATGAAATCACAAAATCGCTCATCGACCGTCAAGTTCCCAAAATCTTTACGTAAAGACATAAAAAATAAAAGATAAGCAGACTCGCACATACGTTTAAATCAGTCAGACCTTTCCTTCGGTCAACATTACAGTAACAGTTAGTCATATAGCCAGTCCTTCGGCTATCTACTATGGAAACACAGTCCTTCGGTTTCCAACACACACATGTAGCACAGTCCATCGGCTACCTACTACGGAAACACGGTCCTTCGGTTTCCCACACACACACATGTAGCACTGTCCATCGGCTACAGCAGAAACTCGGTCCTTCGGTTCTGCCACAAATACATACTACTGTCTGTCAAGGGTTTGTCAAAGTCACAATTTAAAAAAACCGGTCAGTAACTTGTACATCGCATATGAAAATTCATTCATTTAGACTCTGAGGTCACATTAATTTCGATATCAAAATTACTAGGAACTTGATGGTCTGGCACCCTACGGACCCGATCGTGCGAATATTTGTAGGTTCGATTTGAAGACAAAGATTTTAGTCGGTATCTATCACCATCTAACAATTAAATTTTATACGGTCCTTAAAATTTAGGATCTAGTTTAACTTGATTACGTTTTTCATTCTTAATGAACACATCTAAGACACGTCGTAGACGTTCCAACCCCTGCTCTCCTGTAGAATACAATACCAGCAGGTCATCAATGTAAGAAACAATATAACTATGAGCTAATTCACCTAAAGCTTTTGCTATAGCCCGCTGATAAACTGAACTGGCGTTCTTTAAACCAAACGGCATGGCACACACAAGGTAAATAATTCCAAAACAAGGCTACAGTATACACAATCCATATAGAGTAACGTCAGTCAAGTAAGTCTAGTTGCCTCAATCTAGCAACTCTTGGAAACTTCCATCCAGCTTCCGTAAACCAGTCTAGTCACTTCCATCCAGTGACTCTTAGAAACTTCCATCCAGCTTCCGTATACCAGTCTAGTCACTTCCATCCAGCTTCCGTATACCAGTCTAGTCACTTCCATCCAGTGACTCTTGAATACCTCTATCCGGTATCCGTAAACCACTCTCAATCAGTCAACTCAACATTAACTAGAACATGACGGTCCATCCCCGTCAAGTTCGCACAGATTATCATCACGGTCACATGTCAGCGTGTCATTGGTAATGTCATTCGGAGGCATTCGCCTAAGTCTGTCATGTGCGTACTTATAGGTTCTATTGGAATTAAGGGCTTTAAGAACATAACGATTACCTTCAAGTACCTCCGATACCCTAAAAGGACCTCTATACTTCGGATCAATTAATCGAATTTCGAGTTCACCTGTAGTTACACGAGTTTTTGGCAAACCTGTTGTAAAATAACTGGAATATTCACCTAAAATAGTTAAAAGATCTGACTTTTTACAAGAGGGTATATCTGTGTCAACATTACTAAAGTCGTTACTGATACTAGAATCGGTTAAAACGTCACAATTTAAAACTGTCAAATTATTTTGTTTTGAAATGCTAAAATTATTTGTTGACAAGTTAATAACGAAGCCTTGACTCAATATTTCACGACCTAGCATAATATCACTACGCATATACACATCGGGTAAAACATGTAATAAAAGTTCTAAACAATAAGTGTCCGTTTCGACCGCGCGGCCACGGCGAAATTTAAAAAAAAAAACCATGCCATGGTTTTGTAAAAATTTGTAGAAATTGATTCCCAAAACCATAAATTTGTCAAAGTTAGGGTTAAAAAGTTATAAGGGTTTAACCGTGGCCGCGCCATTGAAACGCGGAGAACCGCGCGG
Source organism: Carposina sasakii (assembly GCA_014607495.2). Classification (NCBI taxonomy): domain Eukaryota; kingdom Metazoa; phylum Arthropoda; class Insecta; order Lepidoptera; family Carposinidae; genus Carposina; species Carposina sasakii. The sequence continues at coordinate 8,934,089 of CP053168.1, forward strand.
CCACGGAGATCTTTAAAACTAAGCGTTGCAGAGACCTGCAATTTAGGTCAATAACAGATTCAATTTGTAAAAAAATTGTAAAAATATAGAAAAAAATCCTAGGTTTATATTTTAGGAGCTATAAGACTAAAACTCCATGGCCGCGCCATTGAAACGGTGAAAAACACGTTATCGCCGATATCTCGCTGAAAAAGCATCGCAGAGGTATGAAAACTTTTGTAATACCTAGATTTGAATTTGTCGAAATATGTAAAAATACTACAAAAAATCCTAGGTTTATGTTTCAGGAGCTGTAAGACTAAAACCTCATGGCCGCGCCATTGAAACGGTGAAAAAACACGTTATCGCCGATATCTCGCTGAAAAAGCATCGCAGAGGTCTGAAGTTTTTTGTAAAACCTAGATTTGAATTTGTCAAATATTGTAATAATCCACAAAAAAATCACAGGTTAATATTTCAGGAACTGTAGTACGGTATCGCGTAGAAATAAGTCGTGATTATCTATCAAAGAAAGTAAGTGTAAAGCGAGTTTTTTTTTTGTAAACAACACCTATTAATATGTAGAACTACCGATACTAGGCAAAAAAACTTTTTTTTTCGGTTTTTATAACTTTCTATACGTCTTGAATATTTCAATAGGGTGACCATGGCTTTTTGTTTACAGAAAACTTTCCACCTATCGTTTTAGAAATTATGTCTCAAGGATTCTAACTTAAATTAAAATGAAACGGATAAGATAAAAAATAAGATAAGCTGTAAGATAGCATTAATTGATGAATAATTGTGTACTAAAACTAAATTCTGCCAGAAATAAAATTAACAGTATTATGTCAGGAATAACGTGTAATTAACTCATGCATTCCAACATTGAATTGAACACGACATTGAATTGCCCTGAAGGAATTAACCATAAGGCCACACACACTACAGTACACAGGAGCGAACGGAACGCGGGTGCAGCGTGGGAGACGAAGGCCGGCTGTCTAACCCGGCCTCCCCCCCCCGTCTTCCCGCCAAACTCTAAAGGCTTTTTTGTTAATCAGTCGTCGTTTTACTTTCAGTTAATTCGCACGGATTGCTCGTTGGTGTTTAAAATTTTGACATTTCCTCGGACTTTGATTTGTGCACTGTTTCGGACATTAGTTATCTTTGGAAAACTACGTTCTGCTGTTACAACTTCGAAAGCGTAAGGTGTAAGCCTTACGATTTCAAATTAATACTTCTTATCAAGGTAAGTAAATCATGCTAATTACTGTCTTCTCTTACCAGTTAATACTGTGTACTTAGGTACCTATTTCAATACTGGTCGCTCTATCGTGATGATATTTTAATGCGGAAAGGTGTCTAAATTGTGTATTTGCTAGGTAAGTCTGGAAAAAGTGCTACTGTTTAAAAAAAACATAGACTCTTTGGCACCAAAAATCCTCTCTAACAAACAAAGATATTACTGAGGCTTAGTTTTGTAGAATACATGGTTAAAATATTTAAAAATAAGTATTTTTTGTTTGTTTACTGAGCGGGGCGTAGGTAGATAGTCTGCGAGCAATGGTTACCTAAGCGTTATTTTGTTTAGTTCAGTGAATTCTGCTATGCTATTCTCTAAAAGACTACGACAAGCTCGTCGCCGATACTAGTTTGGTCCCCAATGGATTTTCAACTTTATTCTCTAGAGCATAAAGCTGAAAATCCATTAAAGACAAACCGTAGTTTCGGCGCTGCCGAGGCACTGTGTCCTTAAAGAGTAGCATTATGTTTGTTCTTTGTTCTTTTTATCAGCACGGCAGCCGCCAGGTCTTTGAAACCCGTAAAACAATAAATAATTTTATTACCTACGTGATTGTTGGATAATCGTTCTCAGGCGGTCAAACAAATATGTATAGAACAAAAGATTTAGAAGTAGAGAAGTTGGTCAATATTATTATTATAATTACAGAAACATGGTCAGAGGTAGAAAACCGAAAATTGATGCGGTGCAGCTGAATAACAAGTTTCTTAAGTATGCAGCTACTTGCAGAAATGAAAAAATATCATACAATAATCCTATATTTATAACTATTGCTCAAGAACTGAACAATGAAATAACACCGTATTCGTTGTTCATGAGACTGAAGAGAAATTTCAAGACGATTTTTGGCCAACGATATGATGAAGAAAGTTCACTCACACAAAGCACCTCAACTTCTCCTTCGTGCCAAAGCACAGTTTCTTCACCTGTGAAATGTACCTCAAAAGAAGTTGAAACTGTTAAAGAGTTCACTTTTTTACTGGATTTATATGACTGGAAGAAAGTGGAACCCGTCTCCGTTAATTACGCCAGGCGTGATCCTAATACTACCTCAACACATAAAAAGTACAATACACTGCCAAAGTACAAATGGGCCTGCTTACTACGAGAGAAACTGTGGGAATCTACAAGACTTCCATGCACATGGGTTTTTAAAACTAAGCGGGTCGACAAAGACAACAATGTTCTGATTAAAGGAGTGTGCTCACAATGTAGTTGCGTCTCAGAAATAACGAGCAAGGCAGCAACAGATAAAATAGTGGCAGTGACCTGCACTCTATTTAATACTAATAATAGTAGAATGCCACACAATCCAAACAAGAAGACGAAGCTCACTCCATACAAAAGACGAAAACTAGCGAAAAAATTGCAATATAAACCCGCAACAGTTGTTCACAAAGAAATTGCTTCCGTAGTCATTAAAGATGATGATACTGTAAACTGTCCAGTGCTACCAACGATGGAAGCTTTGAGGAAAGTGAAACACGAGAAAAGGCAAAGTGATCGGTTGCACTCTGATCCAATCATGAGCATTCTCATGATGTCCATAATGGCAACATACCAAAATTTCGTTCGCGAGTTCACCTTGTTACCGAGCTTCCATCTGTGCTATTGGTGTGAGCAACAAATTCAATACTACAAGGCGTATATGGAGAAAATTCCTTATGTCACAATGACTATAGATGCAACTGGATCCGAACGATCAAACTCCCAGATGGATCATTGCTAACAAAACGGATGTTCCTCTATGTTGCTATGTTAACGTCTTCAACTATTAAGTCTACAGCAATTTTCCAATTGATTACGGATAACCACACAACGGATTCTATATTGTCATGGTTGAAAAGATGGCACAACGAAGTACGTACTGCTCCTCACGAGATTGTAACTGACGACTCTTCAGCGTTAATAGCAGCAAACGTTCAGACTTTTACTAATTTTCAAACAGTCCGAGACTATCTACGACAATCTTTTCTAGTTTTAATGAGTAAAAGTAACAATTTGCCTCAAGTATTCCTAAGATTAGACACAAGTCATTTTGTTAAAAACGTATACAACTTGCGATGCTTTGATAACGTTGATATAAATATTAAAATGTTTTACATTCGCAGTATTTTATTTATAAAAGAGTGCGAAAACTTTGAAATAATAAAAAATGTGCTTTGTAATATTATAAAAATTTGTACTTTCAAATATGAATTCACAAACAATGAGACTTGTAAAATTTCTATGAAATACCTCAAATCTTTGTTGGTCAAGATAGAAGACCCAGTTGAAGAAAACGACAAAAAAGATTTCTCTGATGATTATGTTATAATAACTGACGATGACAAAATTTTAGATTGGTTTGATGAACTTGTAAATAAAGAAAAAATGTTGGATCAAACAAAGAACAAAACAGAAAAACCAAATGACTATTACTTACCCAATCTAGTATCAACTCTTAAAAGGTTAATGATCAAACTGCCTCTATGGAGCAATGTCATGTGTCCTTTTTACAAATCAGAAAATAAGTCACCAACATCTTCAGCTGTTGAAAGTTATTTCAAAACCTTAAAACACTTATTATTTGAAACACGCCTACATAAATACAACGTGGATGAATTTATAAAATTTCACTACAATTTTATATTAGGAGAGACAAAAATAGCTTCGACAAATCTTAACATAACTCTAGCAAATACAAAAAAGCAAACAAACAAGGGCCGAAAAAGGAAGTTAATAAAAAAAAAAATAAGCAGTGTAAGAAAATGAAAATGAACAAAAAACAATCATTTTCTTCTGATTCCATATTTACAGAAAAGCCTTCGTATACTGAAAACTGGGGGGGAGAGGGATATTCTGCGAAGAATATCTCAGTATTGTTTTTGCGAAATGGGAATTTAGTAAATTCTATCAATAAAAGTATGAACTTTACTAACACGTGTGCGTTTGATTCAGTTTTCTTTTTGTTAGCATTCGCATATCAACAAAACGTTCACATTAAACAAATATTTAATACATGCACAAACAAATTAATCCGCGGATTTATAAAAATATTAGCAGAATCGTTAAATTTAAATAATGCTTATAAACTAAGAGAGGAAATCATTACTCAATATTACAAAAGCGAAAACAATACATATGGATGCGATAGTAATATGGCTTTTATATTTGAACACATACTTTTAGAGTATTTGTACAGTGCCAATGTAACTAAAGAATGTTTAATCGAAACATGCGCCAACCACTCAAAAAGAACCATAGTGTTTTTATCAATCAATATGGAAATCATAAATTTATTCGGAATCGGAGGACTAGAAGATGCCATCATTATTGATGACTTCAATTTAAAAATCTGTTTAAAATGCAATAACGAAACCCAGAGATTTACGTACGAATTTAGTAATATTATTTTATTTGATCTCAATGGCACAGACAAAATTAAGCTCGAAGAAATACCTCATTACATCGAAATAAGGCAAAAAAAATATGGACTGATAGGTGCTGTGGAATATGTCCCCCCGGTTGTAGGTCTAATTGGTCATTACAAGTGTCATTGCTTAGTAAATAATTCCAGAATGATTTGTTACGACGATAATAAAACCGGAACGCACGCAAGTTCTGAACAACCTCTGACAATACATAATTTAACATATGGTCTAATAGATGATGAATAAGATAATAAAAAACAGGGTATTTTAAAACTATACAGCTTCTATAGGCAACCAGTTTTATTCATGACCCAAGGAACCGGTCGAAATCTCAAAAATATTGGCACCTCATAATATTGATACCTCATTTTATAGTTGTGGTTTGAAATGTCATTTTTTTTTGCAAGATTTCGACAAATGTTCCAGAAAGTCCTTGGCAGGTCGTATGAATAAAAAAATATATCTTAGTGTAAGTAACTAATCTGTGATTTGTGACTGAAAGAAATATATATCGTAGTGTAACTAAATAATCTCTGATTTGTGACTTTAAAACAAATATATATCTTAGTGTAAGTAAATAATCTCTGATTTGTGACTTTAAAACAAATATATATCTTAGTGTAAGTAAATAATCTCTGATTTGTGACTTTAAAACAAATATATATCTTAGTGTAAGTAAATAATCTCTGATTTGTGACTTTAAAACAAATATATATCTTAGTGTAAGTAAATAATCTGTGATTTGTGACTTTAAAACAATATATATCTTAGTGTAAGTAAATAATCTCTGATTTGTGACTTTAAAACAAATATATATCTTAGTGTAAGTAAATAATCTCTGATTTGTGACTTTAAAACAAATATATATCTTAGTGTAAGTAAATAATCTCTGATTTGTGACTTTAAAACAAATATATATCTTAGTGTAAGTAAATAATCTCTGATTTGTGACTTTAAAACAAATATATATCTTAGTGTAAGTAAATAATCTCTGATTTGTGACTTTAAAACAAATATATATCTTAGTGTAAGTAAATAATCTGTGATTTGTGACTTTAAAACAAATATATATCTTAGTGTAAGTAAATAATCTCTGATTTGTGACTTTAAAACAAATATATATCTTAGTGTAAGTAAATAATCTCTGATTTGTGACTTTAAAACAAATATATATCTTAGTGTAAGTAAATAATCTCTGATTTGTGACTTTAAAACAAATATATATCTTAGTGTAAGTAAATAATCTCTGATTTGTGACTTTAAAACAAATATATATCTTAGTGTAAGTAAATAATCTCTGATTTGTGACTTTAAAACAAATATATATCTTAGTGTAAGTAAATAATCTCTGATTTGTGACTTTAAAACAAATATATATCTTAGTGTAAGTAAATAATCTCTGATTTGTGACTTTAAAACAAATATATATCTTAGTGTAAGTAAATAATCTCTGATTTGTGACTTTAAAACAAATATATATCTTAGTGTAAGTAAATAATCTCTGATTTGTGACTTTAAAACAAATACATATCTTAGTGTAAGTAAATAATCTGTGATTTGTGACTTTGAAAGAAATATATGTTTTAGTGTAAGTAAATAATCTGTGATTTGTGACTTTGAAAGAAATATAAATGTCTTAGTATAATTAAATAATCTGTGATTTATATGATTTAAAAGAAATAAACATATGTTTTTTATCTTATCCGTGTCATTTTAATTTAATTTAGAATCCTTGAGACATAATTTCTAAAACGATAGGTGGAAAGTTTTCTGTAAACAAAAAGTCATGGTCACCCTATCGAAATATTCAAGACGTATAGAAAGTTATAAAAACCGAAAAAAAAATGTTTTTTGCCTAGTATCGGTAGTTCTACATATTAATAGGTGTTGTTTACAAAAAAAAACTCGCTTTACACTTACTTTCTTCGATAGATAATCACGACTTATTTCTATGCGATACCGTACTACAGTTCCTGAAATATTAACCTGTGATTTTTTTGTGGATTATTACAATATTTGACAAATTCAAATCTAGGTTTTACAAAAAACTTCAGACCTCTGCGATGCTTTTTCAGCGAGATATCGGCGATAACGTGTTTTTTCACCGTTTCAATGGCGCGGCCATGAGGTTTTAGTCTTACAGCTCCTGAAACATAAACCTAGGATTTTTTGTAGTATTTTTACATATTTCGACAAATTCAAATCTAGGTATTACAAAAGTTTTCATACCTCTGCGATGCTTTTTCAGCGAGATATCGGCGATAACGTGTTTTTCACCGTTTCAATGGCGCGGCCATGGAGTTTTAGTCTTATAGCTCCTAAAATATAAACCTAGGATTTTTTTCTATATTTTTACAATTTTTTTACAGATTGAATCTGTTATTGACCTAAATTGCAGGTCTCTGCAACGCTTAGTTTTAAAGATCTCCGTGGCCGCGCGGTTCTCCGCGTTTCAATGGCGCGGCCACGGTTAAACCCTTATAACTTTTTAACCCTAACTTTGACAAATTTATGGTTTTGGGAATCAATTTCTACAAATTTTTACAAAACCATGGCATGGTTTTTTTTTTAAATTTCGCCGTGGCCGCGCGCTCGAAACGGACACAACAATAATCATTAATTTCAACATTACACAGTATTTGCTGGGTGCTGAATACACTGGTTTGACCAATTCCCGTTAGAGAGACAGTTTTAGCAATTCTTTTACCATTGAAACTTGATGCAACGCTTTCTTTTATTAGTGAACACTCAGCACCCGATTCAAAATGAAAATCATAAAATCTACCTTGATTATTAAGAGCGCCGGTCGGTGGTAAAGCGGTAAGTGCAACTATCTTTCGTGGATTCAGACGAATTTGACCTCGGCGCACCTCGAAGCCTAGGTGCTCTACTTTTTCTTTCAGGAATGAGCACTTTTTAGGATTTAACGAAAATCCCTTCCCAGAAAGAACTTCTAATACTACCTTTAGTCTATCGAAAGCTTCGTCGATGTTACTGGCCACAACTAGCACGTCATCCATGTACACTACAACGTACTTGTTCACGAGATCGCCTAGAGCATGTACGAGGCTATAGAAGTTTGTCCTATACCAGTCATAGAAACATTGTCATAAATTCGCTTACCACTAAATTTCAAAGCAATCGATTCTTTAACTAAGGAACACTCTGAACCTGAGTCGTAAGTAAATGGGAATGACTCACCAGAGTGACGCAGAGAACCCGAAGGCGCACTCACAATGCACACGTCTACTCACTTTTCCTTAGCTGGACCAGTTCCAGTGCCGCCGCCGGTACCGTTGTTCCCCTCCTTGATTTTCCTCTTCGGGCAGTCGGATGCATAGTGGCCTTGTTCCCGGCAGTTGAAGCAGGTGATGCGATCGGTTCTCCCTGTAGGTTGGTTGGTCGAGTTATGGTCCCCGTGAAAGGACCTGTGTTTGGACCGGTCATCTTGCTTCTTCGAATTGGCTTTGTTGCGACATTGAAGAGATTTGTGGCCTAGTTGTCCACAATTAAAGCATTTGATGGTCACAGCAGATCCATTAGGTCGGTTTCTTTTTAGGTCGGGTCCATCACGATAAATACTTGATGAATAACTTCTCTTCAGGAACGAGACAGCCTTCAGTTCCTTTTGTAAATGGTTACGCGTCTTGATGTCAGTCGTTATAGCAATCCTCTGAACACGTGGCTCTTGTTTTGAAATATGAGCTAAGACAGTGGCTATTGCTATCTGTTCTGTAGTCAGTCCATTCCACCTTGCCATTAAGGATGTTATGAGGGTAGCGGCGTATGAGGCCAGGCACTCGTTATCTCTCGGTTTCTTGTCGTGCATACTGATGAGAAAGGAAGCAGCAGTTTCAGGACAGTCATACCTTGCTACGAAAAGCTCCTTAAAATCGGCCCACGTCATATTAGGAAACGATATTGAAGACAGCCAAGATGATGCTTCGCCCTTGAGTGCGTGGCTTAACGCGATCATCAGAGAAGATCCATGGCGATGTCGATCTGTGATACACATGTCCGCGGTCGTTATCCAAGCTCGGGCGTCGATGTCTCTTTTCTCTGGGTCGAAATCAGGAAGGCGAATAGAGTCCGAAGATGCAGGTAGTTTTATTGCTTGCACCAACGCCAGAAAATTTTGATTTTGTTGCTCGAAGAAAAGACGCCATTTTTCTTCGCTCGAGTCACTATTTGAAGCACGTGTTTCATGTGGGTGATCCGGGTTGCATCCCACGCCTGATGACGTATATGGGTCGAATGGCGTGCCGTTAGGTGTGTCCGACATCTTCCAAAATCCGAAATAAAGAATGCGGCGTGTAGTAAACAAGCTTAATTAGGAATCACAAACACTTTCACTGTATCTACGCACAAGATTACTAGGATTCTAGCGGATAACGTAGAAACGTGGTAAGTACAAGACAGAGGCTGATTAGCACCCGTGCTTCGCTCGACAGACGCAACAAGCAAGAACAGAATACCCTCCGGCTCAATTCAAACGACCCGGTGGTCGTTGTAAATCTACAGTGGCGCCCTCTCAGTACTCTGTCTTGTCTTTACCCAAGTGACAGCTGTCCTCAAGTCAGTGATAGCTGTCGACTTGACGTTTCTAACTTCAACGATTGAAAATAGATGGCGTTGGAGATCCGACTGTAGGATATGACATCTTGATCTCCGACATATATATATATATATATATATATATATATCTTATAACTATACCTATAGATACAAGCTATGAATGTTGTCAGTTTATACCTCGGCCTCAGCCATAGCATAGAGGAATTATTCCTCTATGGCCATAGTAAATAAATAACCAACCTCGTGGCACCTATATCAGAAAACTATCGATCCAGAGGGGCTCAGACAATTTAACAATTTTACGAGCGACAGCGAAGTTGGCAAAGTAATATTTCTTCCAATAGGAGGTCTTTATTTAGCGCGTTCGATAAATGCCGTGATGAAGTATAACTGTTATTGGTAGAATAGAAATGTTTGCATAACTTTGCGAACTTCGCTTTCGCAAGTAAAATTTTTATATTGCGAAGCTCCCTGGTTGTAAGACACTGTGGAATAATTTATTTTGATAATTGATGATGCTATGAACGAGGAGTAAATACTATTTAGTAAGAGCCACGCTATTTCTGTTCTGTCGCTTACTCGTATTCTGATTTTAATGGAGTTATGCATCAGGGAAAATAAATTTATCAATTTTGTTTTCCTACTGACAAATATCTGTCACTGGCAGTTGATAGATACTTTTTAGATACCTATATGATTGTTTTTTTTTTTAAATAGTAACCAACCTATAGCTGATTAGTCCTTACATACTCGCTCTTTTTAACTCTAAATAATTTTAGAATTAAGTACAAAATATCTTAGTATAGGGAATGTACAGGTAAATAATAAAAACAAATAATTTCAGTTATCGAGGAGTGACTAGTACCTACCTGCTTATAGCGCCACTAATCTTTATTTCAATTACGAAGTCCCGCGGATTTTGATGGAACTAAATAAACTTAATGAAACAATATCAGCGTTACAATGACCCTAGCGCCTTGTCAAGGGGACTTCATAACTGGAATATTAGGTACCTAGTATAAATAGTATAAAATATTGGTGTTTTCATTTTGTTTCAACAATTGCATTAATTTTGGACTGTAAATAGAGGGATTGCTACTATTGCCGTAGTCCCATGATTGTTGCTTGCTAAAGAAATATGAGTTCATAATGACTACTAAAATAAAATTTGATATAAAATACACCAAGATTTTTATAAACCGTAAATTAAATGTTGAGTAACTATATTCTTTTTCTTAGTATGTAAATGCAATTTATAACATTTTTTGCATTGGACGCGCCATCTAGTTAATTTTGCGCATTTTGATCGACAGAACAAGTTACTACAAATCGGAAGTATTCTTTAGTAAAATCTCCTTAAACGTCTCCTAACTAATTACTCAAGGTCTAGGTTTTTAGTTTGACTTATCTTTGTTTTCTCAGAGACGTTTAATCAGATGTTACCTAAGACTAATAAGATATCTATTATTATCTGTTAAAGAGCATTTGTATTTACGCTCTGTCGATTTTATCGGTAGACTTATGATCAATTTCAAGAGAAACTTGATATCAGCACGAAGGGTCCATATAAAAACTAAGCAAGTGCTACAGTCCGCACGCAACTTTATACTTAATTACATCTATTTATACCGCAATAATTATTATCACTATTTATTATTCGCAATAACCCAATTAAGTACCCTTAACGCAGTCTTATTTACAACTTTATAAGCACTTTATATTTACATAGCAAACATAATAAATAATAATACATTATTTATTATATTATGGTGATGAAAACAATGTAAAAATAAACAGTTCAGTGTTATTTATTACCACTTTTTTATATATTATGTTTCTTTATCATTTTTAAATATTTCGAATAGGCACTTAGGTACCTCTATTAGAGACTGTTTTCCTCGTGCCATAACAGTACAAGTTCTCTTTTCAGTAAGCCACTTATTATACAACTACAGACTCTGAAATGTATATTGAAGTCATTTTTTAAATGAAAAAAATCTATGCCAACGCATTTTGTAATTAACTACAAACCTTTAGGGCAGATTGTTCCAATGGCAGATAGCTTATCTGAAGGATAAATTTGATGCTATCTTTCTCTAAAACTTGGTCAAGATAGAGACAGTGTGGGTGGTGAAAAGGGAAGCGCCTCCGGCCCCACTGGGCCACTAGTTGTTGTTTGGCCCATGTATATATTCCAATCATTGTGGAAAACTTCGATATCGCGTTCTAGGATTTTGCATTTGATTGTGGTTCTGTCCTGCACCCGATAGATGGCTCCGCTACAACAGCATCAACTTTATACTATGGCCATATGCGGACGGATAGGCTATCTAACCATTGGAAAAATCGCTTTAAAAAACATTAGTTTGTCATGTACATGCATAAATTATGTGCATCTTCAAAAATAATATAAAAATAGGTTATAAAATTATTTTGCCTAGTAAGCTTACAATATAAATCAATATTCAATATCGTCATATACTATAATAAATTCCTATTGATTTAAAATAATTATTTAGATACAAAGGTAAATTAATAATATTAAAATGTTTATTTACATTAAAACGTCTTTAGTAAAAACCTCTAATGGCGAATTGTAAAAATAATTAAATTTGACTATAATGCAATAAGTAGGTATGTACAAAGAAGTATAGTGAAAAATTTGAAATAATTTTATTCAGTTCATAACAAAATAACCTGTAAATAATATAATATACAGGATGTAACAAAAAGGGTAATGCGAAAAACTGTAATATTAAGTAAAAAATCACTCCCCAAAATTCGAAACGAGACGAAATCACAAGTTTATCTTTCTAATTAGTACGGAGAAATTCCTAAAGAACTTAGTAATGTTTAAACAATCTTGAAAAATAAACAAGTGATTTCAAATATCAAAGTTTGCAAGTAGGTTATTTATAGAGGGCTGTATTTCGCTTAATATTCCCCTTTTGTTACATCCTGTATACAGCACCTACGCAGTCACATTAGCGTGCATATCACACATAAAATAATGTATATTCCTACTGACTATTTTATCCACCCATTGATTAAATTAAGATATAAAATATTTAAGTACCTACTTATAGGAATGTAAAAGTTTGCTCTTTTTAATTTAGTTACAGTTTTTGTAAGCTAAGCTTTTCAGGGCCGATTTTTCCTGATCTGACCATTAGAAACATCCATCTCTAGGTCCATAAATTATGACGTAAGTGCGCCAAACATATAATTCAAAATATCAACCTTGCACACTCAACCGATGATGCGGTAGTTAATTTACCTGTAACTAGATATATGTTTGACGCCTTGTCTATTGATATGTACAGGCCCTTATTGCACATTATAATATAATTATCTGCAATAATACACCATATTTGCTTAGCTATACCCATCTAACCCTGTGTTTTGGGTTCTATGACCAACATACCTAATCGTGAGAGTTGACTATAGACACCTGAGCCGTAAGACTACCCCTCCCCCTTTCCTCATAATTCGCACTCGCTTTCGCCTTTTCAGGAAATATGTTATGACACTTATTTTATACAACATACCTAGTGGTTTTACCCAATCACAGTCGAGTAATCTAGAAATTTATTTTAAACGAACTTAATGAAGTCTAAACGGCTATTGGTTTCAAATATTCTATAAGCTAACTTTGCTGTTGCTCCTAAAATTGTGACATTATTAAGCCCTCAGTTTATCTAACCATACATATTAGAGCTATAATTCGAGTCTATTCAGATGCACGTTAACTCTGTAAAGCTAGACAACATTCCATTAACCATCAAACTGATGAGCAAATAAAACCAACATTTACACTCATAGTTCTTCAAGCGATGAGCTTTCTCTGTCGTCGAAGGGTCTCGCTCGCTCGCCCCACCGGTCCCACCGTTCGGCATTGAGAAGGGATTCCGTGTCTTCATCCGGTTGCCGCAGAGGGTATACCATGCCGTCGCCTAAGCTGTATCCAGTTTAGTATTAGGCACTTATCGACTAAGGATAACTGAATATAAATACGTGTTAAAATTACGTAGACAAGCGACAATGTTTTAATAACTGTCACTGTGCCGCTGTTATAGGGTTGACAACACCTGTCTGTCTGTTGCTTGCGACTTTTCGTTCGCCCTATATTTTTCTGTCGCCTAGAGCCGTTGTTTGCTAGAGTGAGATGGATATCGCCTTAATTTTGTAATGTGCTATAGTTTTCGCTCTAGCAAATGACGGTAGTAAGCGACAGAAAAGGATAGGGCGATGCAAAAAAGGGAATGTGTGCCGACAGGTTTGGCAAACCTGTATTACATATAACAAATTAAAGAAATAGATGTTAAGTGAACAATGACCTAAAACATTCTGTAAGGTATAGATTTAAGGTATTAGATACACAGTATTTCGTTTATTAGTATCTACAGTATTCTCTCATTCTAGATTTAACTAGCATGCATTTTCATTTCATGCATAATACCTATGTAAAAAGCGTTTGCTCCATTCAGGTTATCTTTTTGTTTTCCTCGGATCAATGCAGAAGATTCGGTAAATCTAGGTTAGAAATACCTATACAGGGTGTAACTAAAAGGGTATGTTAAGCGAAAAGCTATGTGATCAACTCACTATAGAGAACCTATTTTCAAAATTTGAGACTCGAAATCACATGTTTTCATTTTTCAAGATTGTATGAACATTCCCGAGTTGTTTAGGAATTCCCCATACTATCTGGAAAAAATAACATATGACTTTGAGTCTGAAATTTAGTGGATAGGTTCCTTTTTAACCGACGCTGTATGTATATTTATTTTTGATTTTTTATGTATGTTCACTGATATTTCCGTCAATTATAGACGGATTTCAAAAAATTTTTTGTTAGATTGAGTTCACTTCAGAGGTGGTCCCATCTAATGATGGGATCCAGGAGAAATCTAGGGCAACCACCGAAAATTGTATGCTCGTATGGTGCTTTTGTTACGTAATCTTGTCTTACTCAGGTATATGCTTCAGGGTGTCAACGTCTGATGCTGCTGTGCTGATGATGAAGCTACAGAAATCCTTAACGATTAGGAGTTGGGAGACAGTACTGCAATTGGCCGATGGAAACTATTTAGTAGTATGTAGGGCTAACGTGTTACTTGAATCAACATCTGATGCTGCTGTGCTGATGATGAAGCTACAGAACTCCTTAACGGTTAGGAGTTGGGAGACAGTACTGCAATTGGTCGATGGAAACTATATAGTAGTATGTAGGGCTAACGTGTTGCTTGTGAGGTATACCTACTTGAATCAACATCTGATGCTGCTGTGCTGATGGTCAAGCTACAGAACTCCTTAACGTTTAGGAGTTAGGGGACAGTACTGCAATTGGTCGATGGAAACTATACAGGGTTATTTTAAAACATCAATAACCTCGCAGGACTAGATAGCTAACATCATAAACAATAACATTTGTTCTTCGAGTTTTATCATAACTCAATACATTAATTAAAAATGATTTTCCAAGCTTTTATTGTACTGTCGTGACATTTGTTAGTCTATGTTCCATTCGTAGGTATACGAAAAGGTTAACGCCCGCGAACGCGCGCGCCCCATTATTATGTACAGACTTAAGAACATTTAGAGGTTAACATTAAATTGATATTTCTTTTTGTAGGAAAGTAAAATGTGACAAATTATTAAAACTCGTAGAACGTAAATGCAATAACGCGCGTGTTGTTTATGAATAATTAATATGTAAAAAAAAAGCTACCTAGTCTATAAATTTGCGAGGATTAATTAATTATTTTTTTATTGATGTTTTAAAATGTTAATCCTTTAATGGTGTACAAAAAAAAATATGTAGGGCTAACGTGATACTTATACGGGTAGGTACCTACTACTCCTGAGATGGTAACGTTGAAACCCTTAAGTATATAAACTTCACAACGCATTAACACAACTAAAAATTGAGAAATAAACTGACTTAAAAAAAAAATAAATAACCGACTTAAAAAAACACAAACGACAAAAACTTTAACTAAAAAGCGATAAATAACGTAACTAAATTATCTACTAAAATTATTTAAATATTTACAACTTAATACCTAATACTTTAACAAAGTCATCTTTAACTATGTATTTAAATATTTATAATTATCACTTATTTTTTGGAGTCGGTGCCAGCCAAACAAATAAATGTAATTAAGAAAACTGACCGACACTAAAATTCAAAGTAAAACTAAGAATAAGAAATTGCATATACGCGTGCCGTGCCTACTACACCGTATTGTATTTTGCCGTGTGTGTGGCTTTGCCAGCCGCGCGCGTCCATCAACACAACAGACTACGTTACCTAGGCTGGCACCGACTCCATTATAAATATTTAAATAGTTAAAGATGACTTCGTTAAAGTATTAGGTATTAAGTTGTAAATATTTAAATAATTTTAGATATTTAATATGTATTAAGTAGGTAAATTAGTTACGTTATTTATCGCTTTTTAGTTAAAGTTTTTGTCGTTTGTGTTTTTTGAAGTCGGTATTTTTTTTTTAAAATTCAGTTTTAGTGGGCTATTTACATACCTTTTCGCTTAACACACCCGTTTTGTTACATCCTGTATAGGTAATAGAATGCTAGGACAATACTAACAGTCGACTTTTCCAGTGGCCAGATGGATCTGAAGAATAAAGTTGGTGCTATCTTTCTCTAACACTTGGTCAAAATTGGAAGGCCCTAGACAGCAATCGAACTGCACGATTGGTTTGCAGTTCTATTGCAGTCGTGTCAACTGAACTGAACTGCAAACCAACCGTGCAGTTCGATTGCAGTCGGTGTGCAGTTCACACGACTGCGATCGGACTGCGCGTTTGGTTTGCAGTTCTATTGCAGTCATGTCAACTGCATTCAAACTGCAATTTGCGGTTGGATTGCAGTTGAAATGCGGTCCGCCTGTCTAGAGCCTAAGAGCATAAACTTTATCCTTCAGATAGGCTATCAGAGCATTGGAATAATCGGCCCAGGTTTACTTAATCTAGCATCTATACCGTAACATTTCGATAATTATCATGAAATGAAATGAAATGAGAACCATACCTACTTATGTGTTCCTCATAAAGCGTTATGACTTTGGTGTTGAAGCACTCACCTACTTTGAAAGAAATTGCGTAATGCTGGGACTACATTAGCGATGATTCGTGTCGATGATACGCGACCAGCCAGTTTATCGAAAGTGCCCCGACATTATATCGTCTTCGCCCGCATAAAGCACTTTTCCTCATCGCAGGAAGGTTATTGCGGTAGATAGAGCAAAGCAGAATAGATAATTTATGACCATAATCGCAAAATATTATAGAATCAGTACATTACATCCGGGAGGTGGGCAGCAGCCCCTCCCGTGCTGACAACATAGTCCGAAAATCACACTGCGGTCACCAACCCGCCTGCCCAGCGCGGTGGTTATGGGCAAAACCCCCTGTGGCAGAAGCCTTGTGGCGTGCCCTGGGGGAGGCCTAGGTCTAGCAGTGGACTGCAATAGGCTAAAGACGAAGACGAAGTACATTTCATGCTCAAATAATTATTATATCGCTCGCTTCCACAAAGAAGACGATTGTAACCCACTAAAGAAATTTTTATACTGTTTTAAGAGCGTACTATTCGAGTTACTGCCAAAAGATGGCGCTGTTTCAACCTAAAAATATTATACCCTTTCTGCGATGATAAAAGTGCCACTATCTAGATACAAATAGAAGAGATGCGGGACGTAGACTGGGCGGGTCTCGGACATTATGTCTATGGGCCGAAACATATAACCGCGTTTCGGCGCCGCAACGCTAAAAGCGTTTTACTGTTGTACGGTAGGGTAACCATGATTTTTGAGTGTGGATAGTCGTGTCTCTGCCTTTGTAAAGATAATTGTTTGATGATTGATTATCTATCATAAATGATTTCACAAATGCTTTTCCATGCCTCTTGTTTTATAAATCTCTCTTTATAAGTTTCGTCACTAGAATCCCACAAACAAGCGTTCTTGAATCAAAGGTATTAAAATACCTATCGACATCAACGTCAGACATTTTGATTTTAAAACTGCTTCCGGGTTGACGCGTGTTTTTTGCAAGAGTAATTTCTTTGAATTGAACATCAAAATGAAATATCTTACATATACATCTCTCGTTAAGAGAGTAAGTATATTCTTAAGGCCACCGGGTTTCCAACATTTTCTTTAAATGAAGAGTTTTTTAGAACTAGTGAATCATTGTCACCAAGTATGGCGTCACAACGCAAAGACGCCACTGCCGATTTTAGCGTTGCGGCGCCGCAACGCGGTTTTGTGTTTCGGCCCTTAATCATGTCACTTTCACATACACGTAGTCCCACGTTTCTTCGGCCTATTCCTCTGTGCATCTATGTAGTCTGCGTTTAAGATTATCTTTAATGTTATATTAATCAATGAGCAAAACATATGGAGCAGGGAAATTAACTATGAATTATCTAATGAGTAACTAGATAATTTTTTAAACTGCATCAATTGAAGATTACCAACTGTAGCACAATTAACACTGTACTAATTCTATATTATAAAGAAGAATTATAATATAAAATTAGTACAGTGTATCTATAACAGTGGGCCAACCATTTGCACGGTAAAGGAATTTAATTGTCGAGTATTTTTTACATCTTGTATACGTTTCTATATGCAAACAAGAGAACAGATGAATCTATACACTTATTTGGAAAGTTACTAACAATAAAATTCCATAATCATTTGGTAATCACATTGATCACTCAGTAATCTTTAAAAGTGCGATTTAGTGCATTTAATTATCCCCATTGAATCATGGATATTGTAGGAATGCTGTAATAATTAATCTTGAACACATTAATTTAGACATTTTACTAAACGTATGACTAGGTACAACAGTAAAAATATTATAGGTACATACTATTAGAAAAATGGTGGTAAAAGTTTACACAATCCCTATTGATGGTGACTAAATGGGGATAGTGGTATCAAGCGATCGAGTTGACACACTGAAATATTATTACACTATAATATTAGCATGCAAAACGAAACAACTTTACTCGTAAAACACTAGGTGCTACAAAAAGAAGTGAATGACTTGAAAATTTTGAACGCCGAAACCAAATAGGGTGATCCCGCCAATGAATGAAAAGCTTGATTAGATAAAAAAGGATTTATTCTTAGAAATAATTGTAGTAAAAATATTGTGAAAAAGAATGGACGTAAATTTGAATAGATACGTTTTTTTCTCTCATACTATCTGTGGTACAGTTCTGCCCTTTCGTGGGCACAGTCTCCATCTCTCAGTCTCACGCGCCTCCACGCTAAAAGTAATAATAAATACTATTGTTACCGATACATATAGAATAAATACAGATTTGGTTAGAGGATAGGCGATAGAAAAGTAACAGAAAGGTGAATTTACAAGTCATTTGGGCGCCACATAGTTGAAATTATTTTTAATCTTTGTACACAGACACAACATAAGTAGTGATAAGATGTACTAAAGCATGCGTAATCTCTGGAAGATCTACTTTAATTATGTATTTAAGTAACAATGTAAAATTTTAAAAATGATAACCAGTCCCATTTAAAAACAGCTTTTGAACTGTAATGGGACCGTTGAATAAATGTTTTTATGGACCAAAGATCAACAGCACACTATGTTGACTTTGGAAACTTTAAAGCACAACACAAGACAGCTTATTCAAATAGAAAAAGTAACATCGAAGTTCCCGGTAAACCTTTAAAGAGGTCCCATAACCGTACATTTTAAGGCAAATTACATTATAATAAGGCACCCAAAGACATGCATAGACTGAGAGAGTAAGAGAAAAAAGATATACAGCACACAGACGTCATTTTATATTGAAAAACGTAATAAAGATAATCATTACACTTCTTAAAATCAACAATTTTATCACTTTGCTTGCTAATATGGAGTGTAGCTACACTAGAAAACTTTGTGCTTGTGACTGTTCGTTATTTAGTGTCACATACCAACGGCCCGGTGTCATTAAAAATACGATAAAAATAAAAAACCAAACGGAAGAACAAAAAGTTTATTGTGCACAAAACATACTTACAAAATAAAATAGACGTTACTCTCGCTCATATACAAAATATTTATATCTCAGTCTTGTGTGTTGTATATAGCTCAGAAATAAATGCATTAAAGTTTATAAAAGCATTTTGCATATTATAAGACTTGCATATTGTATAAATGTATATTTATTTTTATATTACGGAACCGATCTTTCTCGCATATCCTGAGTATGAACGTACTTGTGACAACACAATACTATCACCAATCACTTCCAATTAAAATTTAATCTAAAAAAAAATATGTGTCGACAATCTTTTCTGCAACATTTAAAGCTAAATTATAAAAACTACATAACAAGGCATCTCGATAAATTCATTTTCAAAGCTACTGTATAAATTTACCATCATTCAAGGCTTTGTTCGAAAAGTTGATGGGCAAAACACGTATGTTTTCTGATTTTCGAATGTTATCCATTCACATTTATATCAAAAGATATAAACACTAACAATAGAATTACCTATATAAATCTAATTAATAAATTTCCTATAATATACCTACTCAAAATGGTATTCGAGAAATTGTAACAAACTGTAAGTTTGTAAGTAAATTATTATAATTAATGTACACATGATAATAAGTAAGATAATTCTACTTTGGCACAATGCTCAGTTTGGCAAGATAGTCAGACAAATATAGCAAAAATCCTAATTTTTCAACAACAGCATTTGAGTTGACAAAAATAAAATCTTGTCATATAATCTATATTGCTCTCAGTAAACCTAACTATCTATACTCATAGATACCTATGTATAAACTAGAAAAGCAAAGCTTAAAACGGACGGAAAATCTAGTGTCAAAGCTACTGTTTTCGCAACTTAAATGTACAAGTACATTAATGTGCAACTTAAATGTATAAGTTCATTAATTTGCAACCTTAATGTACAAGTACATTAATTTGCAACTTAATTGTACAAGTACACTCATTTGCAACAATGTACAAGTACCATTAACTTGCAACATAGACGCACAAGTACATTTGCAACTTAAGTTGTGTATATCAAAAGTTAACTGCAACGTAACTGCTAAAGCTCATTCTCAGGGTAAGGTTGGAAAGTCGGCCGTGGTAGTCTTATCTGACCTTGAGCGGGTGGTGCCCATTGACTCATATCCGTGCATCTCCTGCGTCGTGAAGGTCTGAAGTTGGTGTTCAGGCCGCACTGGGAATTGGCACCCGTCTCCTTGGCTGATAAATACCAGGTCTTTCAGACGATGTGCGGATACAGCACAAGGTTAATGAGAGGCGGGAATAAAATGATTATTTTTGGAATATATGGGTATTTAATATGACAACGAGATGACAGGGTATTTAACTTAAAAGTTAACTACCTACCCCCCGCATTAAGGTATGCACTGTTTCCGCAGCTGTCCTTTTCCATATAGGAAAAGAACACGCACTGCGATTTGTCATTGATATTTGACGCCATAAAATAGAGATATGTATCTTTCATTGCAATGCTGCCAATTGCTAAACTAATATAAAAATGTTGCCAAATGCCTTACTTTGTGCAAATAGCAAGTACAAAAGTAGTGCGTGCTCAGTCTAATAAGAGGCTGTACAAGTTTGAACTTCTGATTACAGCAAATTGTATACGAATTGCATAGCGTTATACAGCGATTCTGATTATTAGCGATATTGTTAGTATACGAACATATCTTTGAGGAAGAAGTAGTAAAATAAATTATTATAACAATAACCTAACTATAACATAATTTTAGGTAAGTATATTATTTTCATGACATTATCATTTGATAATGTTCAATCAAATGTTTTATACTTCTTCATCTCTGATATTATGTCCTCCCAAAACCGTACATATATATGCAAACTTGTATATATATTTAAATCGATAAATTAGTTTCTTGTGTTACATAATATAAGTATAACGATAAATAAATAATTTGCCAAATTGCAATCTGTTAGCAATAAATAAATATAGTTAAAATATATGAATAATATGAAATGAAAATGATGCATTTATAGGTAACATTCTCGCGATAATTTCGGGTTAAAAAAGAAACCAATACTTTGAGCATTCTAGAATTATTAAATTGTAGTCATCCACTTCCTTTGCCGCAGCTGAACATAACATGCACGCACACCACTAAATAAAAATTCGCACAAGAAAACACTTGCTTTTCCTAATTCTACAGCCGTTTCCATTGAAAGACTGATACTGAACCGATTGAAATGAAATTTGATACAATAGAGAATAAAAGTATGGATATCTCATCATTTATAAAGCCACAAGCCTGAAACTATTTTTTTTGCTACGACATTAAGAATTAACATCTCCGTTTACTGTACAACCAAGTTGCCAACTAATTAGGTACCAATATACAAATATTTGAAATGGCTTTTTATATGGAAACGGCCGCAAACAAACTAGAAAAGTGCAAATAGTGTCACATTACGTATCATATCACATGCACCACACACAGTATAACATTTATTTCGTGCATTCAACATCAGAAGTCACACACAATGAAATTAGTACTACGCTATATTTAAATCGTTTTAGTTCAGACATATTATATGGTCCTATAGAGTAAAAAAACGATAAATAATATTGAAGACGTCTTATATTTAAAATACACCTGAAACTTGACGTTCTCGGTGTGAGTGAGTTGTCAATTCGAACTCGATCGCGTTCACGTTCTAGAAACCATCCCATCCTACCAACCAATGTATCGGAAATGGTCGAGCATTTCATAGTGGTCGCATTTTGGCCAATTCAATTTGACCAACGTTAAATCGTCTACATTTTTTACTAGTCACTAGACTTTACAAAAGCGATTTCTGGCACATCGCCGGACGCTGCCTGGGCACGCTCGCTCCGCTCGCTCGGCTCGTGCGTCATTTGTCATAGTTAGTATTAGAATCCGAATGTAGTTTATTTACTTTTATGGAGAAATTAAAGCTAATCCTATTCCTTATCGGCTAAGTCAACTTCTATCAATGTATATATACATTGCGGTTTTTAAAAGTATAAAATATATTAAAGATATTTTAATCATTACCTACGGTATACATATAAGCTATCAGTTGAATTAACCGGTAAGTATGCAGTAGAATACATCATGATCAAACGCTGGGTATGAGTTTTCAATACAAACTATTGCGTTTACGATTCACAGCCAACCAATCACATTATGGCGTGATGACGTAATAAACGAGACTGTTGTAAAGATGTAGTATTGGCTAGTCGCTAGTTACTATGTATATGACTACATTTTCTAATTCACTGCATACAAAAAATATTAGTTCCAAAATCATACGGGTTAGTCTATGAAACGGACATGATTCATGAATCATGATTGGTTGACTGTTAAACGTTAACGCGATGGAATTGAAAACTGATACTCAGCAGAACATGAGTGATTATAGTTACCTTGTAAATACAGGTAGGAGCCACATGTTGGGCTCCTCTCCAAAGACTTCCTGGAAGTTTTTGTAAGCTCCCAAGGAGAATCCGTTCTTATCCGCTCCACCGCGGAACATTGGCGCTCGAAACGCCTCTGTAATGTACAATTTTTGTATTAGGCGGCGGTAGGCTCACTTAGTAACTGGGACTAAATAAACAAACTGGGGCAAGTAGGTTTGAATTTGCACTTTTCAGCCTATTAAGTGTAGGCGTGACTATACATGTACCTATGGTTTTTAGAAAGCAAGAACTGTAACGTTTTATTCTTTGTTAATTTATTGTCTCAAATAAAGAAGATTTCATTCATTAATTCAATTAATATCACCGGTCGTTGACTTGATCACGCATGAACTGACCAAAATGCTATTGGCTAAGTACATCATGCATGATTCATGGTTATTATTCGTTAGTCATGTTTAATACTACTTAATGACACAGCAACACGACATATACATATGTATATGTACCACAAATTGTGCACTAAAATTAAAACAATATCTCAACTTATAAAAGTAAATAAATAAAAGTAAAATTCATCTAAAATCAAAACAAATAACACTACAAGACTACACATCAACTGTTCTTATAAAATTTATACCTGAATGAAATAAATCTACTGAAAAATCCAATACAAAACTAAGAAAAATTAAAAAGTGATTACAAATTACCGCGCGCAATGGACCTAATCATCGCGTTAAATATCTGTAAAGTCGCCCGCCTGTAATGGAATACTTGGCCGTAAACCAACAGGATTTCTGAAACCAAATTCAAAGTTCAAAAACTTTACAATCATGATCTTTTGTAATCACTTTTTAAACGGCATAATCATTTAAAGGAATTATATGTGTTCAGTCGTGTGTATTTTTTATTACATTGCTATACGATTTGCTCTAGTTCAGAAATTTATGGTCGATTCTGACCATTACAGTTAAACTTAAAATTAGTTGTCTGTCTGTCCCTCTCCATTCTTAATGTAAATGTACTGAGACAGAAATGGAGGTGGGGCATAAATTTGTTATATCTGTCCCTGTCAGTTTCAATTGTTTCAGTTTGACGGTTAGAATCGCCTACATTATCTTTTCTTCTATTAGTTAGTGTCGTCGTCGTCAGCCTATTGCAGTCCACTGCTGGACGTAGGCCTCCCCCAGTATACACCACATGGCTCGATCTTCCGTTTTAGCCATCCAGTCACTACCAGCCGTCCTCTTTATGTCATCGGTCTATCTTACTTAGTGTAGGCAATGTTAATTTTATACTATTTAATTTGTAAATGTTGAGCTTCGTCTAATGTAGTACCTAGGTCCCATACCATATTTCTTAAAATAAATAAACAATTACACGCATAGAAGAATTTTAAAATATAATAGAAAATATCCACATATTTTGCAACTTATTTACCCTGGTCGCGCACTAAGATTCCTAAGGTCCTGTGTCGTCGGTAGGTACTAAGCAACGGTAAACTTAGAAATATATAGAATAGTTGTAAAAACATCCATCCATGATTCGGACACAACTTTCGATATTCATCATATTAATTTCAATTCGAAATGGGATTCGAACCCAGGTCCTGCGGCAGGCTACTAGGCCACTACCGACAAACACCAATCGGTCGTCGACATAGGTAGGTACACAGGATATTTTAAGAAAGATTTTACAACTTATTCCATTAATATAAACTCTTCAGTTAATTTTAGTGCCTTACTACCCCTGTTAACTAGCATTCGATATGAGGACACACAGTGCGCGTAAATCCATAGGGCACATAACCCTATTCATAAACAATAATTATTAAAAACTGTGGGCTACATTTTGTTAAAATGGAAGAATACAGTATCTCTTAATAAAAAGTATGAAAAAGACTTTTTAGCGCCTTGAACTGAAAGCCAAAGGGCCATCGCCTCCTCATTTCTCTTTCTCAAAAATGTAAGTAGTTTGAAAAGTAAATCTTATATGCGGGTTTTTTAAATCTGAACGATATTTAAAAAATGTAAACCCCATCAAAATATATCAAGAGCCGCCTCTGTCCCCAGTCACATTCATTTACATGCGTCGAAAGAAAAAAAAATCTAAGCTAGAAACAAACAATATGGACAATGTGGTGGGCGACCCCTCGATGGAAATTTGAACTCCCGAATAGTGACGCCTGATACAATTAAATATTCAATTCTGACCGTCAAACTTAAACGTAAACTTAATCAGGTCTATCTCTCCATTCTTAACATAAATGGCTGAGAGAGAAAGACACAGGTAGGACAAGTTTTACGTTTAGTGTAACGGTCAGAATCGATCATAATAGGTCATGTGAACTCACCTAAAGTAGTTCTATTATGTGCGACTAGGTAGCAGTGGTATCCGAACAGAGACCCAAGGGATATCCCGAACATGAGTGCGACAAAGAAGGCAAATACTATGTGATACCGTCCCTCACTCGCCGAAGTGCCGAAATCTCCCTGAAAATAAATGAAAAACAGTTAGGAATGAAAATGTGTACGTATGATGATGATCTCCGACCGTATTTCGGCCAAGGCGACCAATCTCTACGAAGATTGGCTTCTTAGTCCGGCGAGTGTCACTAAAGACGACTGTCGACTACTGAACGCCATTTTGTGAAAATGAAAAAAATTAAAGTCGACAAACTATATCGAGTGGGGACAAACTATATATCGTTGAATAGGTATTTAAAAATCATTTTGAGGTTTCTCTCAACATTTTTCAATTCGACGACGTAACATAACAACTGAACAGTCGGGATCCATTATCCGACAGCCAAGCTAATATTTCAATGGATCCTGCTTGTTCAGTTGTTATGTTACGATCATTAGAAAATATTTTATGTTCTTCAATAGTATTCATTCCATAATAATTTTATAGAATTCTAGACCACCGGAAATCTAAGTGCTTGTTTTTTTTCTTTTCAGTTTTTTTATTATGTACATTATTTGTTCTTATTCTTTATTGTACACACAGAAAACATAAATG
The DNA here is from genome assembly GCA_014607495.2 of Carposina sasakii. Classification (NCBI taxonomy): domain Eukaryota; kingdom Metazoa; phylum Arthropoda; class Insecta; order Lepidoptera; family Carposinidae; genus Carposina; species Carposina sasakii. Next base: position 8,959,851 of record CP053168.1, read on the forward strand.
ATAACAATATTAAAAAGATAAAGTACAAAGGCGAGCTTATCTCTGATAGAGATTTCTTCCAGCTAACCAGTTAACATTTTGTGATTGGTAAATGTGAGGATATCATACGTGCACATCCAAATTATAAAATTATATTATTTGGTTCTTTTTTAAGCAGTCGGGTTTTTGAATTTATTAATTTAATATTATGTGTTATGTTAATTTATTACATAGTTGTTATGTGATGCCCAGAACATTTCCAACTCTTTAAGTGCCCCTAAATGTTATTATTATGAAACATGGTAAAACGCAAACATTACTATTTTACAAAAGGACAATGATTAAGCAATAAAGATCCGCTGTATCGCATTGTAATTAATTACTGTTCAATGATATTATAGTTTCGGTGTAAATTTAATATTTAGGGCTATCATATAAACTTACAAAATACTTGAAAACTTTCGCATACTACTGTAAATAGGACCCAGTATCTATTCAATTTCTTCAAGTAACTTACATACTTAGATACAATATATGAATCAAATTCTACTATATTCAACTAAAGATTGTTCCACAATGTTTAAAAAGTTTTAACAAAAAAAGAATTATCAAGTCATCCCACTGCGATTACTTTACTTACAAAACACAGAGAAAAAACTAAACAGAACAAACAGAAAGAAAAAAGTATGTTTTTACGTCATTTATGATCATGATGTGACAGAAAGGGGCGTGGCATAATTCCGAGTGTCAAATGAAATGCAATGCAATAAAACCTTTTTGTTACCACCTCATATTGTCCCTGTGGTTTAAACATTGTGGAACAGATACGTAACTATAAATATACTATGAACTATGTCTATGATAAGAGCAGCATTAGTACCAGAAAATTCCGGGTCAATGCAATCAAGGGTTTATCTCTGATAAGAGTTATGTTCGTGATGTCATTGGTCATGTTAAATAAACGCCTAATGGCTTGTCTAATCTACCGCGTGGTGATAATTTGATTCGCTACGTACCATGATGTGGGCAATTTTGTGATCTTAAGAGAATTTACTAGACTAATATAATTTTTTTATATGTTATACCTGACAAATATACTATCAATAATGTAATACGCTAATAATTATATTACAAAATGTGTAATATTATTACATTAAGTATGTCCATGCATTGTTTAGTGAACGAGCCATTTTTTATCAAACTCTCGCAGTGGGAGTTCTTGTATTCTTGATATAGCTGTGGAATTATTATTAGAATCATTATTATATACGTAAAAACATTAGTGATATGAATTGGAATATTTGATAACAAAATCTTACTGCTGGGCCTTTAAGAGCTTCACTAAAGAAAGCTATATAAAAAAAAAAACTAATAAAAACACCATGCAATATTCGTTATAAATACCTTCCAAAAGTTGATAAAGTAAGGCAGGCACGTAGACATAATGAACAGGCAGTAAAAGAGAGCATAGCCGAGGAACAGCATGAAGAATTTGTAATTGTGGTAGCAGACACAGTTGTTGACCCACGGACAGTGGTGGTCCATCTTTAGGACACAGCGGGCGCAGATGCTGCAGTGATGAGCCCGGTCCGGCTTCACGATTACACACCGGTTGCAGTAGCGAACTGAGCCCGACATTGTTCTGAAAAAAAAAATGTATGCTGTATCGGTAAAAAATGACAACATACGGCTGTGGTCCCGATATGGCAAGAACTGCAGGATCCTAAAGGAGATTCACAGCCACTAAATCTTCACTAGGGGCTTCCCTTGAATACATTAGCTGTATCTCGTTTTGTAAATGTCGTAAGAGTCGACTAAGGAACTCAGGTGTCTTCCCTAAGGCGATGACCTAGTGCAGAGGTTTGCAAACTTATTTCGTCTAACGCCCACTTTGTAAATCAGTAGCGTCCGTCATTTTTATTTCACCTTAAAAATGTCAATAACATATTAATTGCACTTTTTTTTTTTGGGGGGCCTTAACTGCCCCTTTCCAGGTCTCCAATGCCTACGAGGGGGCGTTATCGCCCACTTTGGGAAAGACTGATCTAGTGACTGTTACTGAACAAGCCGCGTCCAGACAGATCGAGCACGGCTCGCCCGGCAGCTTCGCGAGCCATTGCCTCGGTGGATGTGGACGCGGCTCGGGCTGCCTCGGGCGCACATTTCCTCGGCCGAGCGTGCCTCGCGGTCGAGCCATCGGCTGTCGGTAAACGGGCCGTGCTCAAAGGTGCCTCAGTCTGCGCTGTGCGTTCGGTTTGGACGGTCTGATTTGGCTCGCAAGCGCTTGTTTTTCGTTCGCTCGTGTTTCATGAACTTGATGTTCGGGGACTTCAGATGGCTTGGCCTGCCTCGCGAGGCTCGCCTCTGTGTTCCGGGATGAGCCACTACATCGAGGCTGCCGCGCGAGCCCATACGGCTGGTGTGGACGTGGCTATTAACATCTGACGCTGCTATGCTAAACGTGGCTGTAAGAATCTCCTTCGTGATCTTGCAGTTCTGGCTACCATTTTCGGAACACAGCCGTGTTAATATGTAACATGTGTTTGAATAATAATCGTGACTAAGCAGTATATTTGAATAAATGCTATGAGATGCGATCGTTGAGATAAGAAACAGCAAAAGTGAAGCCGTGTTAATATGTAACATGTATTTGAATAAGGTAATGGAACGTGTTAAATGGATCTGTACTCTCTGCCTACCCCTATGGGACATTAGCGTGAGATTATTTATGTTATCGTGACTAACTGGCTAATTATCGTGACAGATAATCGTTTCAGGGTGGTCCCCACAAGCAAGAAATAGCTATAACAGGGTGTAAAAAGACAACAATGTTTTTTTAATACCTCGTATTCTTTGTAAGGTTACTATCATTTTTTTCTATGGAACCAACCCTGAGAAACGACAAAAAAATTATGAAAAAAACTGTCATTTCATTGCAAGCAATGTATTCGTTCGATGCTCAAAGTACAAATGTACCTACAAAACTAAGATATATGGTATGTTTGAAAAAAATGTTTGTTAACCGATTATGGATATATGAAAAAAAATTATAATATTAATGTAATTCAAACCTCAATATCTTGGAAACCCGTGGTATACCAGGGGTGCTTCCATAAAAAAAATATTGTGGTGTTACAAAGAGTACAAGCTATTAAAAGAACAAAGTTGTCTTTTTACACCCAGTATGGAGTTAATATGTACAATTGGATCTGTTACCTATTAATATGTAGCTACTATTAGGTGATTAGGACATAAAGTTATTATATAGTAGTCAACAGTATACATACATCTATAGTATAGATTGAATTCAGCCCCAGGCATCATTATCCCCAAAGACATACTTTGAACCAAATACTATTTTCCTTAAGATAAGGGTTAGTTGACCACCACTTTATGTACAACCATCTAACCCCTTACAAATTCTTATGAAACTAAACTTGTGATTTGTGACTATAGTTAAGGAGAGAAAATACTTTAAAATTAGGAGAAAAGGTCAATAAAGTATGTTAAAATAAAATAGTACAAAACTTATTCTGTGTTCAAGTTTAGAATAATGAATTAAATATTAAATAATAAAATAAAATACTCCTAAAAAAAAATGGTGCCATGATGGAATAATGCTTATACATTTATATTTATTATTCAAGTTGCCTCTATTAAACTAATTTAAACTGAAAGTACTTTCTAGTATTAATTCCAATACTTCTACTTTATTTAAACAGGTATTAATATTGAAATATGATTTTCTCAATTCTAGCTATGATATCTACCAAGTATAATCGCATACAAACCTTGTATATATTTGTAGTGATTGAATATACATTTCTAAATTTATAGATTTAGGTTCATTTTTATTGTTGTTGTGTTTCATACAATAGGTGGTTATTTTTTTTACTGACCGTTTCACTCTAGAATTGAGAAAATAGGTATCATACACCATGTATAAATAAAGTTTGTATGTAACTTACACTATTTAGCTACTTTAAACATTCATAACACATATATTATGTACACCAGTTTATAACATAACTTATACATTTAAAAAGAAATGAATTTGCATACTCTTGGTTTTGTAGGACATGACCTTATACATCAATCAATCAATGGAGGGATATATAAAGAGCATTAAATACTGTGCCTTGTCCTATTTTAACAGGGAAAAGCCATCCCAACTTGAGCCCACTGCTTTATGTAGTGGCCCACTCAGACCTGGCTAATATACTTTAAAAATATATTGAATTGTAACACCTAATACAATTTCATTTAAAAATGTATTGTTAAAAATAAATGTTGAGTGGCAATGTTGCAGACCTAGTACTTTCACAAATTATCATAATTATTGTAGGAATATAATGTAAGTAAAGACAAAGAACAAAAAGAGAAAGAACATGTATTCATGCAGCACAGCATGTACTAATCACTGGCCTTACACTGTAGTCAATATCTGTGTCCCTTGCTCTACTATCTGACTCATTAGAGAATAAACCAGCCTTTTATCTTACCTAGTCACTATAGGAAGATCACTCGCAAAGTTCTCTAAAATAGCTCTCTGTTCATCTTCAGTTTCAGAAGCAAGTAATTTTTCTAATTCAGTGGCAGGCAGTTTGTACTGAAATAGAGGTAACATAAATAGTGTAAATTATTCTATATAGAACTTAACTAGGACAGCAGAGTTGGTGTCCCCAATGTTTATACATAGGTAGTGAAGGCAATGGTTATTCAAATCATGCAGGCTTACCTTATCGGGTATGGGCTGGATTTCAGCGAAAATAGTTCGCCAATACGACCAAGTAAACATGATCAAAAGTATGTGATAAAATACTAGATAAACGGACTGGAGGATGGTACTTTCAATAGTTTCTGTAAAGGTAAGATTATAGTTAATGGTAAAGAAATAAGCCACGGCTATAGTACGTACATTCGTTTAAATACTAACTTATGCACAGCTGGACAACATAGGCATAATAGGACCAAGTTATGATTGACACAATCAACATCACAGGGAGCCACTTAAAAATCCTCCAACACCACATATTGCATACTCTAAAACAAGAACAAAATCCATGTGAAGACACTCTATTATTTTGGACTGACGAAGCCATTTCAATTGGTTTATTATTTTTATTTTAAAATATCCATAATCAGCAACAAACACTTCGACAAAAACCCCTGAATGAATGTTTTTTTTTTTACTTTTTTTTTGTTTAGTTTATCCCGAAGGAAAGGCAAGGGGAACTAAGCCCATACAGCCATTGTCTTTAGTAAATGATTTCTGAATTTATGATGGATGATAATGATGATGATGAATGGAAACGTCGGGAAAATCCTCAAGAACAAGTGCAAAGTCAGTCAAAATGAAAAATAATTGCAGATACAACTCACATGGGCCCATGAAGAGATCGTATTCCGGCTAAAGTTTTACTCAGCTTACCTGCGTATAAAACCATGCACACGCACTAGATTCACATCACAAGTAATCAAAATATAACTTATCTACCAGAAAACATCACTTTATGGACACAAGCAAGCCATTTACAATTAATTTTTGATTAGTACTAAATAATTTAAGTTTTCACAAGAAAATTACACTTGCACCCTTATAGCTTTTCCAATTAAATCCATTAGAATGTACGAACCGATTTAACTAGTTTATCCCGATTAGGAAAGGCGAACTAAGGCCATTGTCATTTCTGAATCTTTATGATAGATGATAATGATGATGATGAATGGAAACGTCGGGAAAATCAAGAACAAGTGTACCAACCTCATACCATAAAATGTATAATTGCAGCTTCTTACAACGAAAATTTACATTTGACCATGAAGAGATCGGGCTAAAGTTAGAGTTACTCAGCAATTTACCTGCGTATTTTAAAACCATGGCACTAGATTCACATCACAAGTAATCAATGAATATAACTTCTACCAGAAAACATCACTTTACGGACACATAGAACAAGCTAGAAATTTACAAATAATTTTTGATTTTCACAAGAAAATTACACTTGCACCCTTCCAGCTTTTCCCGCCGAATCCATGTACGAATGAACCAAAGGCCGATCATAAACAATGAAAGAATGAATAAAAAACCGGATATGCATTTGTCACCATAAACGTGAATCAAGTTGCTTGCATTTTTAGGTCAACTGATAAAAGATACGTACTAAAAGCCATTTGAATGGCTAGCCATTGTGACAGGATCCTAAAACATTTAGGTAAGAATAGACGTTGTTTTAAACTTATTTAGTAGGCTACTTCCACACGATACAATCAGAAAATGAAAGCAGTACTAAATAATTTAAGTTTACGACTATCCGTTTAGTAAATAGTAGGCGTAATCGACAAAGGAAAATTTACCTTTTCGGCACATAATTTCCAATTAAATCGTGTCCTCTGTGTCGGCGAAGACCACATTAGAAGGTGTGACGTAAGACCATCTTAGGACCGATTTAACTACGGTTTTACCGATTATGGACGGGCATTGTCACTATTCTATCTATAGACAATAAAAATCAAACAATGATACCAACCTCATACCAACATCAGCATTTAAGTCAAACAAATGTTGGGATTCGGCGGGAAAAGCTGGAAGGGTGCAGGTGTAATTTTCTTGTGAAAATCAAAAATTATTTGTAAATGGCTTGCATGTGTCCGTAAAGTGATGTTTTCTGGTAGATATGTTATATTTTGATTACTTGTGATGTGAATCTAGTGCTTGTGCATGGTTTTATACGCAGGTAAGCTGAGTAAAACTTTAGCCGGAATACGATCTCTTCATGGGCCCATGTGAGTTGTATCTGCAATTATTTTTCATTTTGACTGACTTTGCACTTGTTCTTGAGGATTTTCCCGACGTTTCCATTCATCATCATCATTATCATCCATCATAAATTCAGAAATCATTTACTAAAGACAATGGCTGTATGGGCTTAGTTCCCTTTGCCTTTCCTTCGGGATAAACTAAACAAAACAAAAAAAAAAAACAAATGTTGGTCGCTTGTCTTGTCGCTTTCGTAGCGTCAAAAATTTTGTTGTTTTTAGTCTGAAATAAATTACAATACGGGGAAATAGCCGAAAAAATATCAAATTCTCACTATGGAGGTTAAAGAATGTAATGATTTGACTGAAGAGGTAAGCCTTTATACATTTTATGCAAATCAGTACGTATCATTAGTTTACATTGATCGTTATTCTTATTCCCAAAATGACGTATTTCAGAATCAATTCATTGTGGACGATGTGAGTAAAATTATCAAAGAAGCTATAGAAAATTCAATTGGAGGTACGGCGTATCAACATAATAAAGTAAATCAATGGACATCGGCTGTCGTGGAATCGTGCTTAGGGCAATTGACAAAGTTACAAAAGCCATACAAATATATAGGTAAATACAAAAAGTACTATTATTTTATGCGTAAGTTAGTAGTTTTCACTATTTAAAAAACAAAAGTTTTATGATAATTTTCACTATTTAAAAAACTACTGACCGCTGGGTACCAACACTACTTCTCAAAACATCCACCTCAGTCACGGTGGCGTTAAGGAAATATAGAAACATTCACTTTAGTATTCCAGTTCCTACAGTCACCAGGAAACATACATGCTAGCTAGACTCTGTAATGAAAGAGTTTTAGGTTATTAACTTTAATTTCCTAATTTCAGTGACTTGCACCATAATGCAAAAAAATGGAGCTGGCTTACACACAGCATCTTCTTGTTTCTGGGACAACAACACGGACGGATCCTGTACTGTCCGCTGGGAAAATAAGACAATGTATTGCATTGTATCTGTATTTGGCCTTGGAATCTAACATTGCAATATTTAAATAAACAAATATATTTACATGTCTTGGCTTACAGTATGGGATATCATGAATGAATCACATCACATCATTATGTTATTACTTACTAAAATAAATCAGTTATATTTGAAGCCCTAATCCTATCCCAATTCATTGTGTTATTTTATTATGTTGAGTAGAGACTGCAAACCTTGGTAAATTCTGACAGTATAGTCCTGAAATGAAATGTACTTTAATCTCACCTGAATCTAAAAATTGGAGACAAGATAGAACTTGAATTAAGAATAATGTATGTACACTTGTACGGGAAGTTCACAAACAAATTCATATTTTTTTTAATACAGTGCCCAGTGACTCTTATATCCCAGCTTTAAGGCAAAACTGAAATGTGTTTCTAACTTTTAGCCTGTATAACACCATAGGCTGCCATGATTCCATGTGTTAATGTTAAGCTTTACTTTGGAATAGCTATAAATCAAACACTATGATCTTATCAACCATAAATTTATTGTGAATCTTTTATCTATTTTATTATCATAGCTTATTCACCAATAGCTACAATGAACAATATACTTCTTGTAATAAGAAAAAAAAATTATTGTAATTTGCTATAAAATATATTATGCATTATTTATGTGTAAAATAAATAAAGAAGGTAAAATATTAAAAGCTCTGATGGTAACAATTAACACCTTTTTACTTTTGCAATGTCTGTAATTATTACTTAATTTAAGTAGGGAACAATATATCTTGCTATTTTTTTTTATTGCAATCTGATTCAGGGCTCATGCAACTCATGCATGGCATGGTCCTCATAAGTGATAATATATGCTATTGCAAGGGTAATCAAGATTACAGTACCAATTTGCAAAAGGTAGGTGGTATCGTAAATGAAAGCAAATGCAAGATCTTTTATGCATTATTTATGTGTAAAATAGTTAATCAAAGCTAAAATTCTGCAATGCACATAGATCACCGAGGATGTCTATTGAATCCTAAAGCTTGTTAGGCTAGTAAAGGATGGTATCGACTGTACATTATACAATTATTTATCACACTACACCCTGAATGGAATGCGCTGGGTACTTTAATTACTTTTGCAATGTCTACAGTAACCCTTATTACTTAATTTTTAAGTAACAGGGTATATTCATTCTGATACCCACATATTAAAAATATATTCTAAAACTGCTTCTATTTTTTTTTCAAAATTGCAATCTGATTCAGGGCTCACTTTGCAACTCATGCATGCATGCATGGTCCTCATAAGAAATGAAGATAATATATTTTCAGGCTATTGCAAGGGATATAGTCTCCAGTTAACTATGGTTTCAAGATTTACAGATACCATCCTGACTTATTTTGGTACTTACTCATCAAAAGGTCATCGTAACACGTGGAGGGACTTTGCTGAAATCAAAGGCAAGATCTTTGACTGAAAGTCTTGATCCTCCTACTCCAATGTCTTGACCTGTGGTCTTAATGATCCAATAGGTTTTTGTCCAAAGTAAATCCTAGGACCAATATAGTAAGTTAGGTACTTAAGTTAGACTCAATAGCTAAAATTCTGCAATGCACATAGATCACCGAGGATGTCTACTTGAATCCTAGTTTGATACGTCTTGTTAGGCTATTTTGAATTAAAGGTAATTTTTACCAGGAAAAATTTTTTTATACACTGAGCGATTCCAACACAGATTTAATCGTGACAAACATTGTACTGTATGTTTACACGTTAGGTTACAATTTTAATAATACTTTTATCACAAAACTACACCCTGAATGGAATGCGCTGGGTACTATTCTATAATTATTCTCCTCTGTGGAACTATTAAAAGTTGTAACCTCCCTAGGAGTACACAGGGAAGCTATATCTCTATTAAAATTAATTGACTTATGCTCTACATATATCCAGTAGTAGACAAACTGACGAACATCAATCTATTATATTTAGAACTAGTGGATGCCCGCGACTCCATCCGCGTGGACTACAGAAAAAACAAAATGTTGAAATTATTCGGGATAAAAGAAATTCCCGGGATAAAAAGTAGCCAATATGTTAAGTAGGACCTGTCACAATATATTCCTGTAAACTGCATCGAAATCGGTTCAGCCGTTTCTGAGATTAGCGTGCACAAACGCACAGACAAAAATTTCAAAAATCATAATACGGGTACTATTGCGTTGATAAAGGCTCCTATAATATTTTTTCTCATATATCTTCCATGTACAGAGAGCGATCCGTTACATTATATGTATAGCAAAGATGTATAGATAGATAGATTTGTTATTTATTCTTATTCTTTATTACACATACACATAAGAATATATTTACTAACTACGGAAACACAAATAATTGTACCCGCGCGTAAAGCTACACATGGAAAAGGATTTTTTGTCGAATATGTATGTATATCAAACGCAGTTTGAATATTCGCGGGATGATTAAACAGCGACATATTTACGTCACGTGACCATCATCGATCCAATGGTTGAGCGCGTCTCGAGTCCATTCAACTCGGACTTGAGGTGCGCTGCGGGAGGGAGGGGCACTTCAACACACCAGCTCTATTCATACATAGGAGATATTTATCTATTGCTATCCTTTTCCTTCGTATTGAGGAATAATTAAATGAATGGCGAACGAGTGAAATAGAGATATGTTCGAGTGGAAACTATTGACACTGGACGACGGACGACGAGCGAGCAAGTCTTCCTTCGTAGGCCTGCAGCAGCCAGCACCAAAGGCAAGCAAAGACACGGGCAGTAGTTTCTATATGAATTTTTCGATGTGGGTGTTGTGTGTGTCGTCTTGTGCCTAGTTTAACGTCAAATGCTTCAATGGTTATTATTCTCTAGTGGATTCAATTTTAGTGGAAAAAAGTGCAAGACTATTTGGATTGTTGTTTTTATCAGTGATATAAATGAAGAATTCCTTTATTCGCGAATAATCATAGTTTGGTGACGATCAAAAGATAATAATCTGTAGGGGAGCTGGTGAAATACTACGACTGGATAGTAACAGCGATTTACAATTTTACAACTCGAGAGGTGCTCCGTGCGATAATGCGATCATAAATTTCTCGTCTCTGCGATCGGTGTAGGCGAGTCGAACTTCCATTTTGTTTTATAATGCGGCTAGTTAAAAACTGTGCGTTGTGTTGTGCCCGCAACAATGGAAAGTGATGGTGAGTATAAACGTGTTGCTGGGAAGGAAAAATATCATCTGCGCATGTAGGCCGCACAATAAACATGCAAACAGTGAATAAGTAATGGTGTTCGATTTTGTGCATTTAGCGGGGCGGTGCAGTCGTCGGTGCAGGTGGTAAAGGATAGGCCAGGTTAGTTGATAGTTTAGGCCGAGCGGTCGCGGTACATTCCAGCGGAACAGCAATCTGTTAATTGATTTTGGATAATTCGGTGCGTTAAGCATGCGCCGAGCGCTCAAGCCTGGCTACGTCGCTCGGCTTATCAGCTGATTACACCACAGTGCACCACTCAATAATAGGCGAATTTATTACGAACTTGTGTTTGTAAATAGGCAGTTATAAATAAACAAACATAACAGCTGCTGGAAAATCTTGTGCACAATAATAATCGTGGTACAATGGACATAATGTAGACATAGAAATTTAACACATCATACAACCTTCTGTTTTGCAATTAAGGGTTTGTAGCATGTGTGTAATTTACTTAGATTGAATCCTCATTTACTCCAACATTTACTTTTGCAGCAAACTTAACAAAAAAACCATAATTTATTTCACATTAAAACAAATTACATGTACTTACTGTACTATAAATTTTGTTATCCAAACTCTAATTGGCTTTTAACAGTACAGATAGATACTGTAAACATCTTTCCTAACTTCCATTTTATAATATTCTGGTGGTTTCCCTAAAAATCTCCCTTGTTTGTTTATCCTTTAGCAGTATCCTATCCTTCAACTTAATAATTTTATAATATATAATATCTTGACTAAGATAAATTTATAAAAACACTTCTCCATTAATATAATCCGTGAGTATGAAGAGTTAAGAGGTAGTAACAACAAATAAGCTTATTTTATAATATGAATTGGGATATCTTAAGGACCCATTCAACCTCCCTTGATGACTTCATAATATCTAGATGGGTTCAACTTATTTCATAAGGGCCCAAAGTCAACCTGAATGGATGAAACAAGGGCACTAAAAGTTCTTTATTATTTTTAACTATTTCATCTTTAGAACATACACAACCTTAAAAGACAACACTTTGTGACAAAATTTTTAAACCTATTAGTTAGTAAACACCTGTAACTGTATCTGTGTGTACTGCAGAACAAATTAATGTCTAATTGTTATGAGAAAAAAATTCTGGATAAAAAGTAGCCCATGTCCTTTCTCAGGCTCTATACTACATTTTAATACAATTTAATTTAAATTGGTCCAGTAGTTAGTTTTGGTGTGTAATTATAATGTAATTAATGTCATTAGTAACATGAGCTACATAACCACCCTTACGCAAAATAGGCGCACAGTCGTCAAGTTGCGGAAACAAACCCATTATACCATTCCATACCATAGCTACATTACTAGCTCTGATTGGCCACTTATTATCAATCAGCCCTAGTTGCCTCGAGTGTTGATATACCTATTTAAATGTTTTAGGGCAGAGTTTTCCAAAGGAAAACACATCAACTTTGTTCAGCCCCATAAATATTAAAATTGCCTTATTGGTGGCACTGGTAGATTGTGGCTGAAGTAGGAAGGCCACTGCTGAACATAGGTCTCCCCCAAGGCATCTTGTAGGCAAACACCCAATACGTTGAATGTAGCATTGTTCTGAACTATATCTAATAACTACAATAGAATAGAGTCTTACTTTTTATATTTATCATCGTTACAGGCATAGGAAGTCCATTGGTGAACCTTGTGATGCCTTTCCTACAACAATGACACTTAAATGAGTTTAAGGGCAGATGAAATACTGTAAGAAGTTTCCTTCAGATTTAGAGATCTAGAGAGTTAGATTTAGAGAGTTATTCTCACCAATATTATCAGTAACTTGGCAAAACACAACTGCCTGTGTATAAGAATATAATGTTATGGATATTATCAAACAAACTATACCTAAGTTTATGCCATTTTGAAGTTACTATAATATCAATAATAATAATAGTGAACATTGAAAATGACTCACACAGCATGTTGTGTGTTTCTAGGTGTGTTGATTTACTTTAATAAATGCTTGTACTCATGAAACATCTATATCTATCTATACGTATAATAAAATTGTAACGGATCATTGTTTGTGCATGCTATATATCTCAGAAACGGCTAAACCGATTTTGATGCAGTTTTCAGGAATATATTGTGACAGATCCCACTTAACATATAGGCTACTACTACTGAAGCTATTCATTCATACATCCACAATATGGTCGATTCCAGCAGTCACACATAAACCTAAACGTAAAATTAATTAGTCCTACCTGTCCTTTTCTCTCTCTCAGCCATTTATGTTAAGAAAAGAGAGATAGACCTGACTAAAATTAGGCTTAGGTTTAAGTGTGACTGCAGGAATCGACCCTAATATGTTCGATTTTGACCGTCACACTTAAACGTAAACTTAAATTGAGTCAGGTCTGTCCCTTTCCTTCCTTAACATAAATGGTTGAGACAGAAAGGGACAGGTAGGACTAATCTTAAGTTTAGGTTAAGGGTGACGGTCAGAATCGACCATAGTTAATTAGCGACATATAATAACGACGCTATGTGAGGCGTACACAACTCGTAATTTTCCGGGAAAGAGTTTGCTATCACCGTAACACGGACGTTTAAATGTCTAGAGTAGATAGCAGATCCGCAATACTCTCCATCGCAGTGGTCTCAGACCAACGAAATCCAGTGGGTGGGACTTTGGGCCATCATGTTTGAACTTGATTGGGATTTAATCATTGTAGTCCATTGAAGGCATTTTCTTAGAAGACGTTATCAGTTATTTCATATGCCTAGTGTAGTTGTAAGTGTGTAAAAACAAAAAAGAAAAGAAAACAAAGTTACATATACGTAATTTTGAAATTAAACTAGTGACCCATTCTGTGTCTTTTCAGTAACTATTAGTTTGTAGTCCTTTAGTTATATTAGCGACAGCTCTCTGTCAATACAATTGGTCCTTCCATACTTATTTACTAATTATTTTAATAGTGTCCCTATAGACACGATACGAGTTCTGGAGTAACTATTTATAACGAACAGACATATCTCTTTGTACGTAAAGTGACTCATAGATCGAGATTTTCCTGAAAATTTTAACTTTCACATTATGTGTATTTAACTAATTATATTAATACTTATAAGTAACAATACAATTATTATCAATAATTACAATGTTCATAGGAAAACTAGCTATAACTGCACAAGATACGAACGTAATACAAAAAAAACCGTGTGTTTACTAGTGACATGCTTTGGTTTCGTACGTAGAGCGCGTTTCGCCAAAAAGTTTCTTTGAACTGCGTTGCGCTGTGGCTGCTCTGTACATGTCTAAATTCAATTTAACTGTGTATCAAAGTTAGTCCCGAAATTATTCTATGAAAAGGACTCCACAGGGTAAGCCTATAACACAGGTAGTCTAGTATCAAGGTGGGATAAAATCTTAGGCGTAAATAAATGGTAAATCCACAAAACAAATAACTACAAATACATATTTACAAGTCACTATTTTCTCCACTATTATTATAATAATCAAGTTAACTAGTTGGAATATAGCTTGTAGATTGGGCTTTGCAGATGAGTCAGTCTGAGAATGAGTCAGTGGTTCTTTCTGTATACCTACTGGTAAACAGTATTTTTTAAGTATTCTAGTTTTTAAATGGATAATTTATGCACAGTATACACAACGCAGCTTTCATAATACAGTAGAGCCTTGATAATCCGAACTAGCAAAAACTAACCCCTGTTCGGACTCACGAAGCGTTCGGATTATAGTATGTAAGGAGAAAAAAAAACATTTTTATTCTTAAAATAGTGTTTAATTATATACATAGTTTAAGAGGTACAGTAAGCAACGAGCTGGGCTTTACATATTGACCTTGGGAACGCTCTTATTACAAGCAGCGTAAGGACTACAGTCGTAATGCAAATAAAAAGCCCGGCTCGTTGCTTACCGTACATTTACATAATATGTAATTAGGTACCATAAAATACGTAAGGTGTAAATTGTCTATTTAGTCATAAACTGATCTATTTTAGTTTGGCGAGTCCTGTTGATGGACCAGAAAAAAGCTTTGTCCCTCAAGTTACGTAGCATCATCTTTTCCGATAAGGACAGGTCATTTTCTTCAACCCACTCCAAGCAAGTGTTCAAAGATGATATGGCTTGTGAATGAGTAATTTTCTTGACATTTGAAGCAATCTTCAGCTAAAGACTCGTCATTCTCTTGCGTTATTTGGGTTATGATCTCATCATCAGTTATAGGATCTGTGCAATTCTCCTCTTCACTCATAGACAAGAAAGTGGAAATGGTTTCTTCTGTATAACCACGATTACGTAAAAGACTGAGCGGGAGATCGTCTTCTACGTCGAAGTCATCATTTTCTTCTGATCTATCTTCTGTTGAATTTATTTTTTCAGGCCAAAGAGGCTTCCAAGATTTTTCGATAAGAGACGATGATACATGATCCCAACATTGCGCTAGCGAAAAATGGCGTCTTTAATTGTGACGCTTTTTATAACATCATGCAAGGTTAAAGCCTCATCGGCTTCTTGCTGCACGAACATTTGAATCAGGAGTTTCTTTTTGTAATTTATCTTGACATTTTGGATTACGTTTTGATCCATAGGTTGGATCAAAGGCGTACAATTTGGAGGCATGTACAGTACAGAGAAGTTGCCGTCTTCTGTTGTCAAATCTTCAGCATTTGGATGTCCCATTGTCTAAGAGTAGCAATGCTTTTTGTGGCAGTCCCATTTTTTTTAAATGGCGTTTGACTTCAGGAACAAAATGGCCTCTAAACCACTCGAGAAAAATATCTCTGGTTACCCAAGCACGCCTCTGCCCTTCATAATGCACTGGTAATTTTACAGATCCAAAAGATCTTGGCTTTTTTCTTCCCCACAACTAGCAATGGTAATTTGTGATTCCCTGTAGAGTTTGCGCAAGGCCAAAAAGTTATTCGCTCTTTAGACACTTTCGACCCAGGAGCGCTAGTTTCAGCAGAAGAGGCTAAAGTTTTGTCCGGCAGAACCTTCCAAAACAATCCTGATTCGTCGGCATTGTAAATTTGTTCAGGGCAAAGGTTCTTTTCTTTTATCTCGTTTAGGAATTTTTCTTGGAATGGTTGAACAGCTTCCGTATTGCTAGAGACTTTCTCACCTGACACTTTCAGCTGACGTATGCCATGACGTTTTTTAAAATTATCAAGCCATCCTCTACTTGCAGAAAAATCTGTTAGTTTTTTATGGAAGAATCTCGCTTTTTCCATTACGACCTCACCAGACAATGGAATGTGGCGTCGTCTTTGTTCTAAAAACCATGTGAACTGCTTCTTCTAGCATTGGATTCTCTGGTAATTTTAGAGTTTTTCTACCCTGGTCCT
This sequence comes from Carposina sasakii, assembly GCA_014607495.2. Taxonomy (NCBI): domain Eukaryota; kingdom Metazoa; phylum Arthropoda; class Insecta; order Lepidoptera; family Carposinidae; genus Carposina; species Carposina sasakii. The sequence goes on from CP053168.1 coordinate 8,976,218, forward strand.
TTCTCAGTTTTAGCTATAAAAGATCTCAATTTTTGCTCATTTTTCTTGAGGTCTGTAATTGTTGATTTTCCAACGCCATACTTACAAGCAAGAGAAGTTGCCGACACTCCGTCCTTTAAACTGTCTAGTATGGTGCACTTTTCGGCTATAGTCAAAGTTTTATGTTTGCGTTTTGGTGTTGGAACCATCTTTATAACCTCAAAAAACACGCCGCGCACGAGTACAGAGCAGAAAAACGTGGAATGGACGCGCAACGTGGCAGTCGTAACTGCAGACTAATTAATAAACAACATAGCAGTGAGGCGAAGGCGAGGAAGTGGGGTGGGGTATGCAGTTCGGATTATAGCGACGTTCGGATTAGCCTGAGTACGGATTATCGAGGCTCTACTGTATAGGGGCACATCTCGAAAATTTTGTGATTTCGAGTTTTTATAATATTTGGGTACAAAATCAACACGGCTACATCTTAAACGCATTTTCCCAATACTCATTTTTTTCGAGTTGTGCCCCTATAGTATGAAAGCTGCGATCGATATTACCGTGTTGTCATTCAGTTTAAGGCTGCCTTTCCACCATAGACGTTGGGATTTGTTGCGATGCGTTTGATATCTATCAAATTTATTGACATTATACACATATACATGTATAATCACGCCTTTATCCCTTACGGGGTAGGCCGAGCACCAAGGGCCGATTGAACCACATGGTGCCACTGTCATTGACATTATGGACCAATCAATATGATTGGTGTGGTGGATATCACACGCATCCGTAGCATAGCACATCTCTGCAAATTTCTACTGAAAAGGCTGTTACTTTCCATGGCACCCTGTTTTGGGCAATATTCTGTCAAGCGTGGCCAATAGTGGCCATATTTTTTAACGATTATATTATTTATACTTACTTCGAAATTATGACATAATGACTCGTCGGCGCTAAATGTTTCTTCGGATAGCGGTGCCATAATATAACGGCCCTGAAGGATCATTTTACATGTCGGCACCGTAAAGAGGGCATATTTGCTTGCGTAGGTGCTTCGCTATATGACGGCTATAGCCTAGAAAAGTAAAACTGTAATCGAAGTCGTAATATTCGCTTTTCGATCAAATCATTTTGTCATGAAAAAGGTGTTATTAGGTGGCACTAATACAGTCAGATATTATAGATTCTATCTACGACCTAACATATTAGATAATGGATTTCAACTAAAAATCTAGGTCTAAAAAGTGGAACAAAAGACCGGGACCTCTCACCCTAGGTTATTGATCTGAGCTAAATCTATTTTGAATAAACCTAAAATAACTGACTGTTGCCACCACCAAGAATGCATTTGCGGAAATGTTTTTTTTACTGTCGGTGTTTCGAGCTGTAACTTATCAGTACTCCAATTAACACTTGTTGTTACCCGCGACGCGGGCCGAGTTTGTAAATATTTTAATAGCTTAAAAGTTGTGAAGTTAACAGAGTTCGGAGAAGGCCTATGTTCAGCAGTGGACTTTGCCTAAAATAAAAGTAAACAAAAAGTAACAGTTGTAATTTTCCGACAGTAAGATAGTTTTCGGAAAACAAAATTTAATGATAATGACCGTTCAGTTTTTCGTAAATTTAACCTTTACTAAACAGAAAGGCTTTAATTTATAATATAGATATATAAGGAGAGGAGCTCAGTGGACATAAGATAATTTATCTAAATTATTCGTTTGTAAAGCAAATGACATCACTATCCTAATAATAAATGTTTATTTATCTATTTAGTGATAACAATTTGTTTCAAAACAAGAACACAGGTTTGAACAAAATATAAAGTCAGAAAGCAGGGGTAATCCCCGAAAATGTCTGTATCATTTCAAAAACTTCAAACGTTGTGATTGATTCTGTTTATTGTGTTTTGTGTAATCAGCTTGCATGATATTTTTCCTTCCTTGAACAAATTAAATAATTACAAGATATAGTCAGTGTTAAATTCTATCGTAATATCTCCAGCCATTTACATAGAAAAATGCATATGGGTAAAGCTGAAAGCAGCAGCTTAGATCAGTCTACACTCGGCCATCTTGTCGCCTTTGTCGGCCGCGGTTGCCACCGAATTTACCGAAAGGTCAAGCGGCCACTTGGCCGCACTGATGATACAATGCATACATACATTTCGGTGAATCGGTGGCCGCTGCTGCTTGGCTGTCAGTGCGCGCTGAAATGGGGGTTAGGTTAGAAACACATAATCAGCGGCTTCTCATTATGTGTCTCTCTCGTACGTTATTTTAACACCTCACCTTCGCAGACGAAAGCCATGACCAACGCTGGTAGCTGGTGATGCACCGCGAGCACGCATATAATGCATACATTTCTTGAAATCGGATACCGCTGCGGTCTGGCCGTTGTTGCTTGGCCTCTTTATGTGGTTCTCTCGTGCCTTATTTGCCCCCTCACCTGTTGCCTCATCTTCGCAGACGAAGGCCATGAGCAACGCTGGTAGCTGGTGATGCACCGCGAGCACGCCGGCGGCGCGCCGCTGCCTACGAGCCAGCACTACCGGCCGCATGCGGGCTACGGAGACATTGACGATCAGGTAAGGCCATGGAAAAAGCCCCTAGCATATCGGTATACGTAAGCGTAGACGTGCGTGTACGTACCACGAGTTGTAATGTATCGAACTGTATAGGCTCGGGCACACCGGATGCGTATGCGTATGTGTAGACGTAAGTGTGACGGCAAGCGGTATGTCCTATCGTATACAGATCCAAACATTGCAACTCTTGGTACGTGCACGTCTACGCTTACGTGTACGGATACGGTGTGCTCAGAGTGTTTTCCTTTTCTATACAATTCATCGCATCCACTGGGTATGTTTTCAATGGGATACAATAATGGACTCATGAGAATTTGACGTGCTTCAAATTTATGGCGACGCGACGTAGGGATACTCGTAGAAAGGTTTGTCAAAAACGTTTTTCTGTGACACAGGCTGTTTAGAATTACCACAATATTGTTATGTGGCCGAAAAGATATATAGGTACTATGAAATGAAATGAATGAAAGTAAACTCACCTTTATAGTGCAGAATCGTACAACACACTTGAAGTGTAAAATTTGTTGGATCCGGTGTGAGAGAGTTCGATTATAAAATGAATGACGTGTACTTTACTCCAAACGTATTTGCACAGGATGTAAACTGCTACCACATGGGGGATTTAAGTTATGTACATCGCCTGTTCAAAATAGGTGCAATTAGGGTTACCAGATGAAAAAATCAAAAGACCGGAGAAAAGGCCTGATTTCCATGGAGAAGTCCTGAGATTTTATACAGTTTAAAAATTTTCTCTCAAAAACGTATTATTATCGTTTTATTCACTGCGGATCTAGCTCACGCGTTGCAACTTGCACGTAGCACTCGAAGCGGCGGCGCGGCGCGGCGGGGTTGTTACCAAAAGATTAAATATTTTTATTAATAATTTTATAAGTATTTTTAGTTTGTTTCACTTGGATAAATAAGTATAGACTTTAACTGTTTAGTTGTTACCAAAAGATTATTGTTAGTTGGTTTAACTTTTAATTAAAGAGATAATTAAAATCCTGACATATCACGAGATTTGCAAAATCCGGCCGCAATCCTGAGAAAAGTCGAAAAATCCTGAAATCTCAGGACAAATCCCGAGGAACAATCCTAGGTAACCCTAGGTGCAATTAGCTGGCGTTTCTCATTCTCATCAGTTATCAGACATATCCCGTATCTATTTTGCGTAGCTAATCATGTAATTGTATTCTAAGCTGAACTTAGCTTATTTGAGTTTTGGCACTAGGCGTTGAACTGATGTCGGTATGCTAAGAAAATTTGCCGGAGCGAACGTGTAAAGCTTGATACTGTTGACACATTTACCATATTGTTTTGGGCTATGGTATAGCATTCCCACTGTTGCGGTTCAGCGCACACGCCTTGCAAAGGAACGGCATAAAGTTGATGCGTATCTACATAAAGTGCGTGCTATAGCACACTGGATATAGATAGGTATACTATGCCAGATTATAAAGGAAGTATCTGCGTACATAGTGCTATGTCCAGTAATTGTTATTACCTTTAATGAAAACTAAAGTAGCGTAACATTTTGTACAATCAAAGATCTGCATTAAAATCGGACGATAGTAGGTATATTAAAATAGTGTTGTCGTTTTACAAATAGTTGTTTACGTTTGCTGTATCGGCTGATGTTGATTCTAGAGTTAGGGTCAACCGACGAGATAACTGCCGGTAGAACTGAAATAACTAACCAACATGTAATTACAAACTAGGTATACTCGTATGAGTATCACTACATATTTTAAACAAAGTCGCTTGCCGCTGTCTGTCCGTCCCTATGTATGCTTAGATCTTACAAACTAGGGAACGGATTTTGATGCGGATTTTTTAAATGGATAGAGTGATTCACGAGGAAGGTTTATAATGTGTAACTAAGGACCCGTCCCGGCTTCGCACGGGAGTAATGCACTCTCACGCGGGCGAAGCCGTGGGCGGCCGCTAGTAAACAATAGTTTGTTCTGTTTGCTAGTGAATGGATTGACTCGATCTGGTTCGCTGCCTTTACCTTTTTATTCGGTTACACAACAATAATCTTTCAAGGCCGTGCATGAAAGCTCAAATTTTTATCCCAGTGTATGTTTTTATTCTAGATACCGGCCTCCGTCATCAGCAGTGTTGGGACAGTGAGTCTCTCTCAATCGTCGTCGAACCCCACATCAAGTAATAACATGGCGAACCCTACCAACCCTGGGACAGCCAGCAGTGGCAGCACTGTCCACGCACAGCCGCCCCCAACGCAGGCTCCCGTGCGGAACCTGCCTAAAAAGAGGAAATTCGACCCTTCAGAACTGGAGGAAATGGAACGCAGTAGCGCCACTAACGTGGTGGTCTCTGCACCATTACCCGTAGAATATCAGCAGCCAATCTACCAGGCACCCGTCATGCAGCCATCGCCGATCATCCAGCATTCACCGCCAGAGGTCAAACCTTACATACACTACCCGAATATAGACCTTTCGGAGTGGCGGGACCATCGCGTGCTAGCCAAACAGCGAGGTATCTACGTGCCAGGCGTGATAAGGCAGGCGGACGGCTGCAAAGTGATCGTCGAGTTCGACGGCTTAGAAAACGAGACGGTGGAATACAGTGACATATTCGGCGCGAATAAGTACGATGTGATCAGTGATGCGAGCCCTCAGATGAGCCATCTGCTCATCGGCTCGGCGTGTGTGGTGAGGACTACGGATCCCTCGCGGGAGAGTGTGCAAAATGTGTTCATAGAGGGCTTGGTGTGCGAGATACACAACTCGCCTATCAGGATAAGAGTCAAGGTGAGTGGGTGTTTATTTGAGTGTTATCTTGCTCGTGTCTCAGGTAGACGGGTCGCGACATTGTTTATCTATGCGTAATCGTCGGAACAAGGCTGTCCTTTTACACCTGTTACCAAACCAACCATACCTATAGTTACATATATCTTGCGTTATAAAATGTCTGGTTTGGATGAGTAGGTTGATGTTTATATGTCGCCGGGTAAATAATTTAATGAAAACTTTTATATTTACTGAAGCACTTTCGGTGTTAGTAAAGTTACACTGTTTCAAATTGACATTTGACAGAAAAATGTATAGAATATCTGTGAAATTTAGACAATGGCCTAAATAGTGTTTTAGATTTTTGAGTTTTTTTTTTATGATTGGTCAAGTTAATATCTAATGGAAACTTTCTTGGGGGATTTTCTTTTAATATGTATTTACAGGCCTTTCATAAAACCATCAAAGAGGAATATTTTTTACGAAAATAAGCATAATTCCCCTATTAAAAGTCTGGGAATACCTCTGACTACTTTCTGACGATACTTCTATAAAACAGTATAATAAATATCACAAGCGTCCCATGGGTCCGGAAAGTTATAGTTAAGTCCACGTATCGGCAAGCGCAGCGTGGGAAAGCCACCCACGAGATCGACGGATGATCTATCTGCTGGACGCAGGCCGCTTTCAATCGCAGTAGATTGGAAGAGGGCTAAGTTTAGCAGTGGGCTTCTTAAGCTGAAATGAACCTATATATTTCAGGTGACCGACGGCGACATAGTGAAAGACACAGTGGACGTAAAACGCGCGGATATCCGGCTCTTACAACCGCCGTGGGCCGACGAGTTGGAGGACGCGGGTTCGCATCCCGGCAGCGTCATGCACACATCCCAGTTCCGGCCGCACCACATGCCTATACAGGTGAAATCTTATTTACAGTTTGTGAGTATAGCACTATTAAGGGAGGACAAAGTTGAGGTGGTGTAACAATGTTGGTTTGTAGAAAATGGTCCCATCTTTATACAGGATGTTTTTTCATTGCCACTATTTACGAAGCGTACGTCTCTATACACCAAATAAAGTTTAGCACAGTAAGTTTGTGCCAAAAAACTTGCTGGTATACGATTTAATTTTTTTACATTTTTTATTTTCTTCATTGCGCGAAATGTGTTTGTGTTACTTTTTTATAGACAGTTTTTAATATTTTTCGTAAAAAATGTTTGTAGCACGTGCATTTATGCAAAGACACGTAATTTACTAACTCAACTTTGGACCTTTAAACTAACTTTCATGGAGAAAAATGTTCATGATAATGAGGAAAATCTGTAGTATTCGGAAACGTTGACGACAAAAAACACCTGTATATTAACGTTCCTTTTAAAATAAGGCAACGGTGATCGGCTTGTACGCACTAAATTCTATACTGACTATGTGCATCAGGGTCGTAACTACAGGGTGGCAAGTCGGCAACATGCCACAGGTTCCCAGTCGGAAGGGGTCAAAAGGAAAATCCCGAGTCACAAGTTAACAAGGTTAACGCATCTCCACTTTGTCCTTCTTTTATGTATATAACGGAGTATTAAAAAAAATATTATTTGGTAGTTTCCAAAAGTCGAGATTCCCGATAGTGACTGTGTAAAATATTTGATTGTTTTTTTTCCTGGAATTGCCTTACTTATACTTACCTTGTTGTACTGTACCAAATTTCATTACAAAAACGTTTATTCATGTCGGTCTAGCTAATCTTAACGACGAATATTTTGGAAATATAATATCTCTCTCCAAAAGACGGTTTCCAAGTTACTTTTAAAATATATAACCTGTCCAATACATTAACCAGTACAAAAAAACCAACAGATGGGCGGCGACAATTTCTACACATCGTCACCCATTGCCGGCTCGGGTCCCGTGGTCACAGTAGGCGCTCTATCAAACGGCTCAATGGATGAGTTGCGCAAGAGAAACTACGACGATTACGGCGAAAGTGATGATGATTTACGCAGGGAAGATATCCTGTTTCCAGCTGATGCTTCCCATATGGGTAAGTTTTGAAAAGCTGACAGACTGCATATACTTATACATACATAGCATAAAAGACTAGGCATGTTACCGAAATGGGGTGTCCAAAACTGTAGGATAAAATAAATAAAGAGATTCCACAGTCACTTTTAGCATGGCTAGTACCAGTTGCTAGTTAGTCGCCTGAAAGAAAGCCCGAGTTCCTTTCTCGACTTTTATGACATGCACGGACGGAGATGTAGCTGATGTATTCTAGAGAAGCCCCATCAGCTCGGATAAAATTGAATTTGATTCGAAGAATTGGCTGAATCTGATAATGAATGAAAATATTTCCCTGTGTTTCATGAGAGCCTACTGGTCTCGATTCTCACATCTCGACATAATATCTATACTCGGGCCCGTGGCTTAACAACAAGTATATCATATCGACTGCAAACTGACTGCTTGTTACAGACTGCAGTAACAGCAAACGCAGCAGTCTACAAAGCCGCGGCAGTACGTCCAGTTTGCTCGAACGTAGTCTCACTCCGCGATCTCAACCGCCCACTCCCAGGTAAGAATAGCCTATTTACGCCCCGAGATAAGATGCTATAGGTTTTGCAGAGAAAGTAGATATTATAGATTAGACATAGGTCGTACTTGACGATTTGCATACCAGGGCTTCAAAGTACGTCCATCAATTCGTACCAGGGCTAAAAACCAGGTTTCCAGATACTTTGAAGTATTTTTTAACTACGTAGGAAATTGATCATTATCGTGACTAATAAAGAACATTATAGCGATTGGACAGCGAAATACTTTAAATACTTTCTTTCTCTTGTTTACCATACTTGTTGTTGGAAGTTTTAATTACAGTATGTATGTATGTACCAAAAAAGAGTTTCACAGTGCACGGCACGTCCACGAGACTTCCTACTCCTGCCCACTTTTGGAGGTCCACGAGACTTCCTACAGACTCCTGCTAACCAATCATATTGTGGCGTGATAACGTGATGTCATAAAGTTAGCCCTCAGCTCCTGCGTCGTCAGCAGAAGCGGGCACAGCACATCTATTAGACTGCCCACTTTTTCACACCTTTGGAGGTCCAAACCGGGTACAGCTCCGGCGCCGTCAGCAGAAGCGAGCACAGTACATCCATTAGACTGCCCACTTTTGCACACTTTTGAAACTCCAGCGCTGCAGCTTTGGCGCTGTCAGCAGGAGCTTGCTCACGTATCTATAGTCCTGCTTCATATTTCAAATCCGCTGTACAAAGTATGTACTGTAAACAAACAACTTGTACCAAGTTGTTAATAAGGTTTTTATAGAAATATTATCTTAATTTTCTTAGACACAAAGAACATAATCGTGCTACAAAATAAATACCTTTTCTTGAATAAATACCTTCAAGTATTCCACGGGTTGCTGGGCGCCGATGCCTAGGTATTTCAGAGAAAAATTGTCCTTATTTCAACATGGCTGCGTGTTTTAATCTCGCTGGCAAAAAAAAAAGTTTTTTACTTTGAAAGTATTTTCTTTCAGATTGCGCGATTATACACCTTAATTGATATAGCCTAAGGTTTAATTTTGAATTCAAACTATCACTACGATACTTGAAACGTAAATACTTTCAAAGTCTTGCACGTATTTCGGCCAGTACCTGGTTTACGTACTTTCAAGTAAAAACCTGGTTTTATAACCAGGTCGCGTAAATACGCAACATCCCTATTATAGATAGATGTTGTAGTACTTATATATAAATAGATGGAAATTAATCAAAAGGTCGTCAGGAAAGCGGATATACTATATGTAAATAAATCGAAATTAACCAAAAGGTCGCGTCGTCGTCGTCAAAAGAAATCAGTTTGTCTTGGTACGGGCATGTAAAGTGACGGGATGAAAGGCATATTTTACAGAGTGTTGTGCATGAATGTGGATGGATATAAAGGAAGAGGTACACCAAAGAAATGTTGGATGGACTGTGAGAGAGGATATGCGTGTACTGTGAGCAATGAGATGACAGATAATAGGGATGAATGGATGAAAAGTACATCCCACCAAAAACATAAATGTAAAAAAGGAGAGCCAAGTTCAATACAAAAATTATGCTTGGCTGTAGGCTTCGCCGCAAAAAGAATGGAGATCTAAATGAGTGCCAAGTTCTATGCAAAATCCAAATATGTATTTATAGGAACAAAATAACATTATAAGTATTAAACTTCTATTTCTTTGCTTTATTGGATATCTATAACAATTGCTGTTATTTAAAAAATGTGAGATCTTAAAGTAGGTTAGATTTAACTTGGCCAGTTTTTATCAGAATTATGTATGTATGTAGATTTACTTCTGTTCTGTGTATACTTATGTGGTGCCGTGCGCCGCCGAAGACACCGTCGCGTTGGCCGGTTGTTTAGCGCGTATTACAAGTTTTTTGTATGGGGACACCATTTATGTTTTGACTTAACTTTATTTTTATATTTCTGTTATACAGCAAATATAATAATTGTAATAATACATATATTGGAATAGTTTTTTCAAATATCTGATTGTAACGGTTCCAACACTACAATAAAAAAAAAATGTATGGTGACCCCTCTATTTTTTAACTTTTCCTATTATTAGATTTTTTCCTACGCTTACACACAATTACCGAGCTGGATTCCAAATTTCATCCTTCTAGGTCATCTGGAAGTAGGTTTGGTTTAGGTACTATATGTCAGTCAGTCAGTGCTAAAATTTACGACTTTTTGACCTTCATATCTTTATAACCGTTTGAGCTAGCTTAATGAAATTTAGGCTTCTAAATGTCCTTATGGATATAATTAAACACACGTAGTTTCATGTGTTTACGTTAAATAGGTTTTAAGTTAGAGAAGGGTCAAAAGTGGCACCAAGTGGTTCGTGTGATGATACACTCGGCGCTGGCTAGCCAGTTCCTTTGTCCTTTGCTTGAACTCGGCTTGACACGCTACCGCGTGTCTAGATATTGCGAACCCAAATAAATGGGAACAGGCAGGAAGATGGATGACAAGAAATACAAAATTGTGAAATGTACTCATATTTCAGATCTCAAGCGGCAACCCCGCACAAGTACAAAAAGGGCGACGTAGTCTCAACGCCGACGGGCATCCGAAAGAAGTACAACGGCAAGCAATGGCGGCGGCTCTGCTCCAAAGATGGGTGCACAAAAGAGAGCCAGCGACGCGGCTACTGCTCGCGACACCTGTCGCAGCGGGGCGTGCCGCGCTCCTGCACCGCGCAGGGCTCGGCGCCCGCGCAGCAGAGGTAGGTACTGCTAGAGAGCCGGCGACGCGGCTACTGCTCGCGACACCGACGATGTTGTAGATGGCTTCTTTTACATCAAATTCAAGGAAACATGCTAATAATAGTGGTGGAGGAGCGCCCTCGCGTTTTCGTCCACGTAAACTAAAAATCACTATACTAGTAAAGTAATAAGTTATTACGTAAGACGATTTAGGGGGGAGGAGGGTCGACCATGTCTTATTTTTCTGGTCTAGCGAAGATGGTCTTACATTATAAATGAATGGCGCCTAAATAGACCTAATAGTAAAAATGTAAACTATAATCTGCACGAGCATTGTTACAGAAGCAGCAGTAAATCTCTATCGTCAAGCGGTACAGGGGTGGAAGGGGATGAAACGTCTCGCGAGTCAGACACCACTCCGCCGCATTATCGCGTCACGGGACGGTTCGACCCCGATGAGACTGAAGCTGCTAATATGCTAGGTAATGTGGTTATTAGTATTTTTAAATACCACTTTAGAACATACTAGTGGACGCCCGCGACAACGTCCGCGTGGACTGCAGAAAAAACAAAATATCGAAATTATCCAGGATAAAAATATTTTCCCGGAATAAAAGGTAGCCTATGGATGTGTTATTTCAGGGTGTCAGCTAACTTCATACCAAATTTTATTAAAATCGCACCAGCCGTCTAGACGCGAAGAAGTGACAAACATACACACTCACAAACTTTCGCCTTTATAATATTAGTGTGATTTAAAGCCGGGTTATACAAATGGGTCTGTTATTACAGTATCGCTCGGCAGTTCCCGGTCAGGCAGCCCCGGCGCGTCTCCAGTGGGCGGTGCGTCACCCGGCCTCAGGAACAACGTGTTCGTTCCCATCTCGTCACCGCAGCCGCCGGCGCATCAGCACCACGTTTTCAGGTATCTATTATGCTGTTTATGTCGCCATTTTATGCTATCACATCTGTAAATTACTTTGTTGATGCGGTGATAGCGCAATGGTTGAGGCGTGCGCCTTTTAGTTGGAAGGCGTGAGTTCGATCCCAGTCACGTCCTGATTTATTTCAGGTATTTAAAAAAAATCTAAAAAAACACTTAGCTATACCCGAGAAGGGTTGGCGTCAGGCAAGCCAGCCTGCCGTAAAAACAAATGACAAATATTTGGCAATGTGAGTTTTGAAAGAAACCGTATTGCGCCGTCAATAATAGGGAGGATAGGGCAGGAAGATGTTGATCTGTAAATTGCTTTAATCAGACCCCGCTGCCAACCCCTCCGGGAAAGAGGCGTGATTTTATCTATGTATGTATTATATCTGATCTAAAATTAAAGTATTTAATAATATTTGCTGTATGTATTATTGTTCCAGGCCTGAATCATTGCGACCGCACAGGATTTCCCCCATCGGTAGTGTTGCCACTAGTGTAATAAGGGTGTCGCCGGCACCTGCATATCAGTACCAGGTAAATTATATGTGGACACACTTTACATGGTGATCAGTGATTTTGTCAGTGACACGAGCTTGAAAGATCTCGTTTTCGATTCTTGGTTCAGGATAATGGATACTATGTCTTATTGTTATGCTGTAGTATATTGATAAAAGTTTTTTTTCTACAGTTGGAGAACAGAAACGGACCAACAATCCAAACAAACATAAGCCAGCCAAACATAATCGGCATTCAAACGTCGGGGTTAAGTATCCAAAGCGCGCTCCAAAACTCCCTAAACGCACCTGTAACTCTACAATCCAACCTAACCCTACCGACAAGCATATCTCTCAATCTAAACAACTTGAACGGACAAAATTTCCAAACTACCCTCGCAAACACAATTAGAACTACAAAAATCGACGACATACCGCACAATTTGGTCGTCCATCGCAGCCTGCCGCCGACAAACGGCATCGACATTGCCGACCAAATCTACAGGAACCAATCCCTGCATCTACGGAATGGACTGCACGAATACCGTCGCGAAAGCGACTCGTCTCCAACCATAAACAATGAAAATTTTGTCAATAGAAGAGTCTCGGAGTTCGATGATGATGACCTTTTAGCGCAAAGGGACATCCGGAACGCAATCGAACGACAGCCGGACATTGCCGAGACTCGCGTACTGGATGATAAGAGAATAGCTAAGCCGGCCCCGTTACAAGCGAAACTGCTCTCCGTAGTCGATAAGGACTCGAATGAACCGTTCAAGAGGTTCTTTGTGATACCCCAGAATAAGACTGAGAAGAAGATCGTGTTGATTAAGAACGAGCCAGCGGATACTGTGCAGGTATATTTGTTTGCTACTTAAATACATAGATTTAAAGTGGTGCCATGACAATTTTCTCCGTCGGCCGCGGATTACGAAGAATTTCGTACATTGAACCCTCATTATTCATCTTTCTTTTTCTTTTTTGTTCACAATAAAATGTTGACAAAAAAGTTTACCGAAAAAACTATGTATGAATATTTTTGTTTTCAGATAGAACAGAAGACGCTGAACCATTTAAACAACAACGAACCTGAACTTGAGCATAAGTTATTAGATAATGGTGATCATGTAAGTTATTTGCTATTTGTATTAAATGGCAGCTAACAGCCAAAACTGCAGTATTATAAATCTGTAATAAAATTATTATTTATAGGTAAATAACGTGAACAGTAGTGCAGTTATAGTTCACCCTAGCCAGTTACTGCCCGTGTTGCCTCCGCCTACTTCACATACTATTATCGGTAAGTCATTACAAGTAACCATAAACTAAGTAAGAAAGTTTTCATATATTAGTTGATCTCGGTAAAAACTTAATTGATTTTGAGATATACATATATGTTGGTAGATATATACGCTTAAAGTCATCTTAGGGCTTTAATTCGTTAGTATGGATAGTGTTATTAATTATTCTAGATTTTTTGATGCGCGAAGTAACACCGATACTACCCTGTTTTTTAAATAGAAAAGTCTTATGCTGAGCACAGGTAGTGTTTCACATGCACAGCTATCTACATGTATGTACTATGTATTCTACTACTTACCTTTGTTTCAGTATCGACCAGCGGTGTAGGCGGTGCGGTATTCCCGTGGCAGTCCCTAGTGCCGCTGTTGCAGCGCGGCTCCCCGCCCCCCGCGCCGCCCGCGCCGCCCTCGCCCCGCACGCCTCATACTCCTCATACTCCGCATACTCCTCATACGCCTCATACTCCGCATACACCGCATAGGACGGAGGATTTGGTGAAGAGCGAGCCTAATGGTGAGTTTACAGTCATCATCATTTATTTATTTATTACAGCTCTGGACTACTAACAGCTTATAAATCAATATCTACCTATACATATAATATAACATATAATAAAAATGTAACGGATCGCTGTCTGTACATGGAAGATATATGAGAAAAAATGTAATAAGATAATTTACTAACGCAATGGTACCCAAAAGAATGATTTTAGGATTTTTTGTCTGTTTGTCGGTGCGTTTGTGCACGCTAATCTCAGAAACGGCTGAACCGATTTCGATGCAGTTTTCAGGAATATATTGTGACAGGTCCCACATAACATATAGGGTACTTTTTATCCCGGGAAAATATTTTTATCCCGGATAATTTCGACATTTTGTTTTGTCATAGGTACATAGGGTTATAGTTAGGTACATAGTAACATAGGCCTCCCCCAATGACCTACACTGCGATCGGATACAGGTCGCGTGTCTAAGCGGCTGTTGCATGCAGTGTAGTTTCCAGTGTGTCCCACGATGTTCTTGAATACAGAGTTCATAGACATCTCCAAAATATTGTCTATCGTGCCACAGCAATGGTTAACAAACATGCGTCTACCCGCAGATCCGATGAGCTGCGGCTACGAAGAAGACGAGGTGTTTGACTGTGAAGAGCCCGCGGCAGGGAATACAGATGAAAACAAGCGACGGTCGCAGAGTCTGTCTGCGCTGAACCAAGCCGCTGGGGAAAAGGTACTTGAAAAGGTCTTGGACTCGACTAAGAAAGTCAAACATTCTTTCAGTCGATAAACTAGCAACTTGTAACTGATAACTTTACATCTGTCCCCTGCTAAAAGTGGCTGAGGGATCTCCTTTATGATCTTGCAGTTCTGACCACACCACTTTGGGAATACAGCCACATAATACATTATATGTGTGTGACTGCTATGATTGAATATATAAAATCAATTTAGCTTCATTTGACCATGCAGGTTAGGCCAGCAAAGTTAGGTTAGGTCAGCGGAAAGTTAGGTTAGGTTAGGTCAGAGATTTTTTCTTACCTTACCGAACCTGTTTAAAAGTATTGGGTACTTCCACTATATAGACGACACGACCACGACAATGACACGAGCACGGCTTTTTGGAAGCAAAAATTTATTAAATAATATGGCTAGTTTTGCCACTAGAGGATACGACCACGATATGGCCCCCATACTAGACGAAAAGCCGTGGTTTCTTTCGAAACTCATATTGCTATAGATTTAGCGTTTGTTTTACGGCCGGCTGCCTGCCTGATGACAACCCTTCTCGGGTATAGCTAAGTGACAAGTTTAAAAAATCTGTATGAAATAAATTCAGTAGTATATTAATTCAATTAGTGCCGTATCTATCATGCTCTGCGTATTGTGGCAAATAGTAGTACTAAGCGGAAGCAAGCCAAGGCGTCTATTGCCATTCAGGACAAAGGATTTTATATGTATAGATTTACAAATACCAATTCTCCCAACAGAAGAGCCGCATCCGTCGGCCGATGAACGCGTTCATGATATTCTCGAAGCGTCACCGTCAGATGGTGCACCAGATGCATCCCAACCAGGACAACCGCACCGTCAGCAAGATATTAGGGGAATGGTGGTACTCGCTCAAACCAGAGGAGAAGCAGAAGTACAATGAGCTGGCTAGCGAGGTATGTTTTTGCGGATTACATAGTTAAGGCTAGGTTTACTGTTTTGTATGTTCCTTGAGGTGTGTAGCAATAATGATTCCCCAAAAGAATTATTAAAGACTAGTGGACGCCCGCGACTTCGTCCGCGTGGACTGCAGAAAAAACCAAATGTCGAAATTATCCGGGATAAAAATATTTTCCCGGGATAAAAATATTTTCCCGCAATAAAGTTATTTTTCCGGGATAAAAATATTTTCCCGGAACAAAAATATTTTCCCGGGATAAAAAGTAGCCTATACAGGGTGTAACAAAAAGGGTATGTTAAGCGAAAAGCTACGTAAATAGCTCAATGTAGAGAGTTTACAGTGGGCTATATACGTAGCTTTCCGCTTAACATACCCTTTCTGTTACACCCTGTATAGTGCAAGGTGTCAGCTATCTCCATACCGAATTTTATTAAAATCACTCCAACCGTTTTTACCTGAAAGAGTAACAAACATCTATCCATCCATCCATACTTACAAACTTACCCGTTTATAATATTAGTTGGATAGTAGGACTAGGCCGTAAAAACAAATGCCAAAAGTTCGGAAATGTGAGCTTTGAAAGAAATTATATTGTGCAGACCCTATGAACAAATAATGGGATAAGGGCAGCAAGATGATGAGTAGGTCTAGTGGACGCCCGCGACTCGGTCCGCGTGGACTGCAGAAAAAATAAAGTGCCGAAATTATCCGGGATAAAAATATTTTCCCGGGATAATGAATTGTAGCCTATGTATTATTCTGATATAAAAACCTATTCTATTTTATATGTAAGCTATATTTTTGTGAAGTTTAATCAAAATCATATGCTGCTCTGGGAGTGAAAAAAAAAGTATAATACTACAGCTGCTTCTCTTCCCGGGCATTCTGTACAAGTCAGTAGAGGAACAAGAGGGTCTTGGTGACCACCTGTAACTGTATCTCAACTATACCCTCAAAATTGGTCTGAAGTGGCACCATGTGGTCCTATCGGCCCTTGGTGCTCTGCCTACCCCGTAAGGCATAAAGGCGTGATTATATGTATGTCATCAAAATCCATTCAGTAGTTTTTGCGTGCGTTTTCGCGTTTATAATATTTATAGGATTTAAGCTTGTCTTAACTATAATCTTCCTGCCCGTAGGCCATTATTTATAGCGTCGGCGCAATATAGTTTCTATCGAAAGTAAAAAAAGGATTTGGCGTTTGTTTACGGCCAGCTGCCTGCCTGACGCCAATCCTCGTCGGGTTATGTTTAAATCCGTACATGAAGGTAATTCAGTGGTAAAGGCCCGTGATTGGGATTAAACCTACGCCTTTCGACTGAAAGGCGCACATCTTAACCATTGGGCTATCACTGCAGCCTATATGTATAGTTACGCCCATTATCACCAAAAAGGTTGGGTAGAAGTGTTACAAATAGCAAATTACACAGCCACTTTTCACCAATTAGCCTATTAAGTCCCACGTGGTAAGGGGTAAGCGTACCGCCGCTTTTACATACACAATAACTTGAATAAAATCTTTGTTTCCAGGTAAAAGAGGCTCACTTCAAAGCACACCCGCAATGGAAGTGGTGTAACAAGGACCGGAGGAAGTCCTCTAGCAGTCGGGATCCTACGGGCTCTATGCCGCAAGTGAGTTGGATTATCTCATTAAAATTAGTGCCGTCTTGCTCTATTCGAATTAATGTGAAAGGGACAGAGAGAAAGAGGTAATGTAATCAAGTCACATAAAATGGATGTTGAAGTAGAGATGGAGATAAGTGGTTCTCTTCCGCCGAGTGCCTGAACCACGGGTATTTTGTTACCGTCGACCACTTTAAGTGTTTTTTAGTTCTTAAAAAGCAGATTATAAAGTGGGATTCCCAAACCAGCTATTTATATGACACAGCTATGGGTATGACCACATTTTTTGTGTCTATGCATACAAAAAAATGTTAGTTCCGAAATCAGGCATATGAGTTAATAACTCATTCTATGAAACGGACTCTAGTAACACAGCGCATAATGTTATACCTTCAGAGTCCGCGCACTCCTTCCGACTTGCCGACCGGAAGTGTGCCCGTCACCGACGCGGCGCTCGCTTCCGCCGGATACGGTCACGCGGGATCGCCGCAGATGAGCGACGACGAGCAGATGGTGAGTTGGGCACCCGATAGATGGCGTTGTATGGACTTTAAGGTTCTATTCGAATCTGGGCCTTTGCACGAATCAAACTGCACATGTCCAGTATCCAGTATTGGACGTATCTGCGTTTCCTTGGTTTTTTAGAGGTGCCACCGATACTTGTTTGCGTTTTGGCACTAGGCATTAAACTGATTTTGGCATGCTAAGAAATTGAGCAGGCAGCGAATTGAGACCTTAGTGTGGTGTAGGACTGAGTTATTGTGTTGTAAAGTCTGTAATATGTTAATAGTGTGAGAATGCAATAATATAAGAAAAACTACATCGTACACTTGGTGATTAGTCCCGTTTATAAAATAAATCATACTTATAATGTTAACTTTACTACATTAAACTCATCATCGCATTAAACTACTACTATAATATTATATAAAATATTTGGCAGGCATCACAGAACCTCATAGAAGAGCCTCTGCCCACACCTAACTTGGAGATAGATTTAAAATGCGGAGAGAAGGTCACCGACTCAGACTCTGAAGGCATCGAGGCGAGGGACTACCTCCCTCACCACGATCACACGAGGCGACCCAAGCCCATTAAAGCTAGGTAAGTTCTAAGCTAGTAGTAAGCGAAGCGTGGTGGCAGTAGCCTTGTAGCGTGTCCTAGGGAAGGCCAACGTCCAGCAGTGGACTGCTATAGGTTGATGTGTAGTGAACGAAGACATGATAAGTGCATACCCTCTCGATTTGACGATTGAGTCAATGTATTTATGATACACTTTATTATGATGATTTTGTGCAAATTTGACTCAGTCATACCGTAATATTAGCAAACATGGAATAGAGATGGCATAACCTATAACGACGAGATTTAAAGTACATATAGAAAATTTGTGATTTTAAAATTGGAGTGTGGTCGGACTAAGATAAGCGCCTAGCGTCCGGCCGGCTAAAGTGACCGACAACCGGTTCTTAAAGCGTCAAGTGACGCCTACGCAATTCAATTAAACAGAGTACTTGGCCCCGCAATTCCAAAGCAATTAAAGTGCTCATACTAACAGGATGTAGACTCGGTGATTCTTAGTCTTCCAGGATTTTCTAGACGTTGCATCCAGTTAGTATGACAATCTATGACATTATATCCAAAGTCATTGCATCAAACGCAATGTTTTTTTATTTATTTTATAGTATCCCTGTTTTCTAATCTATCGGTTAAGAGCGCGGACTTTATATATAAGGTGCTAAGTGGCCACTGGTATAAAAAATGTTTTTCCTTAGGGCGGGATCTTCGGACAATCTCCTCGGCGGTATAACCGCGTCAAGCCCGGGCGGGTCTAAAGTGTTCCAGCCGACAGGTGGCGCTTTCAAATCCACGCATGCTGATCCAGGTAAGATATCGTACTTTACACCACCATGAAAATGTATGTTAGAAACCTCCCCCTGATTACGTAAAAGCAATAGCAAAGCCGAAGCCGCGCGATCGCGAAAATCTCGAGTGTGTGCGTGCTTGGGCGAGGTGCGGGGCGCGGGAGGACGCCGAGCGCTCGTTGCGCGCACGCACACACTCTCAAATATCGCGATCGCGCGGCTTCGGCTTTGCTATTGCTTTTACGTAATCAGGAGGCCTATCTATTTAATGCACGTACAAAATATTACATTGTCACCGGCTAATGCGGGGCATCTCTAGAATACATCGACTGCATCTCCTTGCGTGCATGTCGTAAGAGTCCAGGAACTCAGAAGAAGGTGTTTCCTCAGGCGATAAGCTAGCAACTTGTCAATGATGATTAACATCTGTCCCTGCTATGCTAAACGTGGCTGTGAGATCTCTTTTGTGATCCTGTGGCTCTGGCTAGTCCACTTTGAGAACACAGCTGCCTGAACATGTATGTATATTATATGCTTGCTTACTTTTAAGTAATTCTTTCGATAGCTGATAAACTGAGTATTTTTATTTTCAAATAAGCCGGTACTATGCCAAATAAATCCTAACTCCTTTGTAATAACACTAATAACACCGTTCAATTTCCAGGCGAAAACCACCGACAATGGACAGCGTTCACAACGATCAACAAAAGTATGCCGTCCCACATTCCGTGCTCGCCTCACATATCACAGACCCTTGCTTCCAGCACGCAAAGTCTAACAAACAGTGTACAGGGAATATCCCTTAGTACGCCCACATTATCTACACAAGCGGCTTTGGATAATGCGATAGCGTCTATAATGAATTCCCCGCCGGCATCCACTGGTGTTCAAGTGATATCGAGTGGGGTCTCGAGTGGGATTTCTATGAGCTCTATGAGCCAGCCGCAGAGTTCGACCGCTTTGAGTAACGCCTTGTTGAAGAGTGTTACACTTGTCAAGAGAGGGGATAATGCAGGTGAGTGGATTTTTGTTTAATTGTCTGTTTGTGCAACTTTTATTAGGGTAAGGATGTTAGCAAATCTTAGTAAGTGTAAGTACACTTACGATCATTCTTTATTGTACATACATATATATAATCACGCCTTTATCCCTTACGGGGTAGGCAGAGCACCAAGGGCCGATAGAACCACATGGTGCCACTTCTGAACAATTTTGAGAGTATAGTTGAGATGTACAAGTTTGGTTAGTAGTGACAGGTGGTCAGCCCATCGCCTACAAAACACCAAGACCCTCTTGTCCCTCTACTGCCTTGTATAGTATGCCCGGAAAGAGAAGCAGCTGTAGTACTATACGTTTTTTTCACTCCCAGAGCAGCATAGAAGTCTTTATTGTGTCCGATAATAAAGGTATGTCGTCTATACTCAAACTGTATTATTTTGTCTAAATTAGCACTTTATTTACTTATGTTCCTATGTATGGTAGGGACAGACGGCCTCCACAGTTCTTAAAATTGGCACACTTTGGATATAATAAAAAAAACTTTAATACATAATAGACTTCTCCTAATACTCGTGCATTGAAGGCGGGACCTTAGAAATTGAGATATTAATACTAGTTTAACCTCCAGGTCCGCTCACGCTGTCTCTAGTAGCGTCAGGTAACCTGCTGATAAAGGCGGGCGAGGCGTCGTCGGCCTGCGACACACAACCGTTGCAGCAACCGCTACACTACGTGCAATTGCAACGGTTATACGTGCCGTTTAGTTCCGGTTAGTTATCTATCGTATTCTTCTAACAATTTTGTCTCTCAGTGCTTAATTTATCATTAAGCGTGCGTACCTATCTTCATACTTTACATCCTGTTTGTCTGTTTGTGTGATTTCGAGTCTAAAAATTTTTTGATGGCTTCTCGATAATGGGTTATTTTCATAGTTTTTCGCTTAATATATCACTTCTGTTTACCCTGTATTTATTGACCTCTCTTAGTCATCCTAACATTTATAATATTACTTTGTTACAGAACTAGAAGTGAAAACTCCGAACCAATGCGTACAGAGTAGCGGCCAGTCTGTTATAGTATCACAGAGCAACCATGTCGCGCCTAAACCTAGTCCGTAAGTAAAAGAAAGGAATATTATTTTCGGACGGCCGATTGGTGAAGTTGGTAGTGGCCTTGCCTGCGACGCCATAGGTCCTGGGTTCGAATCCCGGTAGGTGCAAACATTGATATGATGAATGTTATATCGATGTTTGTTTGCGAGTCATGGATGTTTCTATACTTATCTATATATTTATATACCGTTGCTATGTACCCACGACACAAGACTTTAGGGATCTTAGTGTGGGATAGGTAATATATATATATATATATACATATATATTCCCATCGGATGAGGATATTATATTTCCATTTCTATATATAGGTATATTCTCTCAGGAGATAAGCTAGCAACTTGTTACTGATCATTAACATCTGTGACTGTGTGATTGCGCACTGCAAGCGTCAAACTAGATGTCAAAACTCGCTAAACATACAGTCATCATAGTAGTGGACGCGGGCACACACGAATCGAGAATGTACTGTGGAAATGCTCTGTTCGTGTCGAGCCGTCCACACTATGCGAATTCTGTTACATTGTATGATATATTGCGACAATATGGACGGTAATTTCTTTAATTGCGTGTTACATTGTATGTTACATTTCGTCGGTCTAATCATCAAAATGCGTAATTAAAAAAAAAAAAATAATTAAGCATTAATCTAACAGGCCCCCTTATTACCTAATTAGCAAAAGTAAAGCGAAAGCGAAAATTGTACAAAAATCGCTGATTGCTTGTCAAATTCGTATTACGTAAAATAAATTTTAAGGGAACTTTGACATTTCAAGGCGAATATTGTATAATTTTCGCTATCGCTTTGCTTCGGCCTTGCTATTGCTTTTACATAAGCAGGGGGAGGAAGGTAACACGATTCTACGCCAGATGGCATTAAAAGTAAAATTTCTTTTTTTTTTGGAGTTACGCATTTTTATAATTAGACCGACGATTTGGTAAATATGTACCCGGCATAACGCGACCCAAAATTGTTTTATGTAGATCATAATATTTTAAATAGACGTAGATCGCCGATTAATCTATTTATTTGCAGCCAATGGGAGGTACAGCCGGAGGAGCCCCGCCCTTTCCCGCTGGCGCCCACTCCCGCACAGCTCGGCCGCGCTCCGCTGCAGAAACGACTCAGTAGAGGTAACGCCACGGGATTATACTAGATTCATATATTGTTGTTATGTCAGGATTAAGTTTAATCGGAAGGATAAAAATAATTGTATTCTGTAATCAAATCTTTATACCAATGCATCTTATGTTCTTATGCAGAATATAGTTCACTGTCGCGATGTGAAGTATTTTGGGAGTGGCCTATAATGTTCAGCAGTGGACTCGGGACTTGGGCGTAAGCCAGGCAGCCGGCAGTAAAAATAAACGCCAAATTCTTGATATATCATCATTATCATAAATGTGATTTTCGAAAAAATCTACATTCCGCCGACCCCTTAAATAATTATTATGTAATCTGTGGCCTGGACGTGGGTATCGTACAAAGCGATTAAAGGTTTCCGGGAGGTGGGCAGCAGCGCTTCCCGTGTTGACAACATAGTCCAAAATACAAACTGCGGTCACCAACCCGCCTGCCCAGCGTGGTGGCTGGTGGCCATGGCAGTCTTCTAGCGTGCCCTGGGGGAGGCCTACGTCCAGCAGTGGACTGAAATAGGCTGATGATGATGATGATGATGATGGCCTGGTACAGCAACTCTTCCATATAACATCTGACCGTCGCCTGCACTAACTTGTAGGCACTTCCACGGGTTCCACAGGCAGCGTGGAGGCGCCGCCACGTGCCGACAGTGCGCCGCACACGCCGCTAGAGGCGCCGCCGTCGCCCAAACCCGCGCCGGGACTACCGAGTCCCGCGGTCAAGAAATTGTTCAAGAAGGGCACGGAGGATGGCCGTGACAGGTAATAAATAATAAATAATACTTAGATTGACATAGTCCATAGTGCGCTGTATATGCCGCTAGAGGCACCACCGTCGACCAAACCCGCGACCGGCCTACCTAGTCTCGCGGTCAAGACACTGTTCAAGAAGGGCACGGAGGATGGCCGTGATAAACAAAATGTTAACCGAATTGTGAATCTAAACCATTCTCGAACCCACTTTCACCAAAATCGGTCTAGCCGTTTAAAAGGAGTTCAATTACAAACACACGAACAGAAGATTTATATTGTTATTAATGTAAGAACCTTGTAAAACATAGGATCCGGCAGACTGCGCCCAATCGATGTTTCGAATACTAAAAAGTATACTGTAGTTTCAGTCGTGTGTTTGTAAATTTCAGCTACGCCCAGTAGATAGATGTTATATCTCGAAAATGTTTCCTTTATATCTTTCGATATAAAAACAAATAATAATTATAGACTGTTTAAGACGTGGGACAGGACCACGTCCGTCGGATCTGTTAGTTTATTATAAGTATTTTTCCAGGGTACTCGAAACGGTGAATTTCGAGCACAAATTCAGTTCGCTGCCGCAGTTCAAGCCGGAAGCGTGCAGTCCCAGTGCCATGGCCGTACCGCGCAGTCCGCAGCTCTACCTCAGGAAGAAGCATAACAAGATCGGCATGGGTATGTGTCACTTGTTACACTGATTATTATAATGTATGTCAAAAGTAGATAATACCTATATATTGTAGAACACGTCGTATTCCAAAACGGCTAGGCGTTTTGAATAGTATTGGTGTATACAATGAAAAAGGTGTAAAAGAGGAGGTGGGACTATGAAGTGAGTCGTGTGGCAATCGTTAGGCCATAACGTCATAATAGGGGCGGAGCTTCAGCGCCAGTGTAACGCAGTAGCAGTAACCAGACGCTTGTGCTCCGAAATGTAACCGTATTAAAATTACAAAGACACTAGCGCTTTTATCAGGGTACTTTATTCCTAAAACATAGTATAATATTGCCATCTAGTGATGAGTAATTGCACTAGTAAGACAATCTTGAACCATATTGATAATGAGCAAGTATTGACTAGTCAATACAAGGTGGTTTCTATGTAAATGGGCAGAGCTACAGTGTTCAATGCTCCCCTTGTCCCATACTTCACCCCCGCTCCGCAGCACACTATTTTTGTAAGAAAATATACTTAGCCGCTACTCCTCTTTTATTAAATATTTAACTAACATAGAACTAACATGGAAAACTAATCCTGATGATGCCACGGGTGTTGGCAAAACATATATCGATTAAAATTTTAATTGGTTTTCGGATTAGCAGCTATGTATTTATGGTTGCATGCTAGGTGCTTGGATCTGGCTTCTCGTTGCGACTGTAGTGTCTTGTGTTCGTTATCATGAGTCGGCAGATCCGAGGGTCAGCGGAGGGTGTAGGGCCCGGTGGTGGGCGACCCCTCAATAGACCTCTTTTATTTCTTCTCCATGGTGTATACCTAGTTTTGAGATATCCACGAGAAACTACCACAAATCATAAATTTACATCACAATAGGTGTTTTATTCAAGACTACCAAAGGTGGCAGGTCTTGGGATTTTTGGGGTTAGAGCTAATTTACATTAGTATCAGTCGAGACGTTTTCGAGTTATAGCGAGACGAACTGGGAATGAAATCCACTTATTTATTTAATATTAGAATGAGCCATATTTTTTCTGCAGATGATGAGACAGTAATGACGCCGCAACTAGAACCGGACGTATTAAACGGCGGTTCAATGCCGACGCCGCACTCGTTCGGCGCGACGCCGCACAAACTTGTCGGCAACCAGTTCTTCGGACCTGACTTCAATATCGACAACTTTAGAGGTAAGTAAGGACCCGTTCAGTTCAGGTCTCAATTTTACTGGTCCGTTTTATCGGATTAGATGATGGCGTATTTAACATTATACTGTACTAAAGAGAACTATCTAAAACACACACATACATTTTTTGAGATATGAACATATGACACTGATATAAAAATACTTATTTATGTATTAATATACAGTTGCCTAATACTCACGATACAAGACCTTAGGGATCTTAGTGTCTTTCTACAGTGTCCAGGAGGGGCTGTCCCCCTCACGCTGTGTATCATTACATTGTATCATATTATATATTATAATAATAAATAAATATTCACATACTACACAACACATTAACCTAGTCCCATATTAAGATCCCTAAGGTCTTGTGTCGTGGGTACTAAGCAACGGTATATAAATACATAGATAAGTATAAGAAGAAGAATCCATGACTCATTTTATACCTTGGTTTACGTGGTCAAAAGTGTATAATTTGCACACTTTTGCCCAACCTCTTTTGGGGGATAATGGGCGTGTCTACATGTATGTATGCTTTAGGAGCAGACACAGCGGAGGAGCTGTCTCCACGCACGCCGTGCTCGGCGCGGGGCGAGCGGGGCGAGCGTGGCGAGCGGGGCGAGGCGGGGCACCGGCGCGTGCTGGAGCAGCGCCGCCAGCTCGTGCTCAAGCTGTTCCAGGACCAGGGCATGTTCCCCACCACGCAGGCCACCGCCTCCTTCCAGGTGCCTGCAAATACGTCACACTTATACTGCGATTTTTAATTATGTGGAGTAAAATTTGGAGGGTTACTCCTAAATTACTCGAAATTATCGATTGATCTATTCGATTAATTTCATCATATTTCTGTTATAGTTAATGTTCAGAGGTCGGCTAATCTCTGAATTTCGAACTAAACGTACCAAATCGATAAGGCTAAAAATGTGTTAGATAAAAAAAGCTATATTTCAAACTATATTCTATCGATTTTTGTGTTTTGTTAATTTCATTAAATAAAAGAGCTGTTTTAGATATGAAGTTTGTTTGTATATATCTAAATAGATTAACGAGTGAAATCAGAATATCGAAAATAATATCGCGATTCAATTAATCGCTCACAATAAAATATTACAATAACTAATGACACTACGCTGACAACATGATGATTCATGCGGGTCAAAAAGTGGACTAGATTCGGTGAACGCCGGAAGTGAATGTCTCTCGAACATACATATTCCACGAGAAGAGCTTCTCACCAAATTAAAGAACTTAGACTCTTCTAAGGGCGCTGGCCCCGATGGAATCCCGCCTATATTTCTTAAATCATGCGCTAGGTCCCTGCTGAGACCGCTGGAGCTAATATACGAAGTATCATTGGCAAATGGAATTTTTCCTAATAAATGGAAACTAGCTAAAGTCATCCCTATTCACAAGTGTGGCGATGATGGAAACGTTGCGAATTATAGACCGATTTCCATACTCTCAACATTAGCGAAGGTGTTGGAGTCGTTGATTAGCCCAATTATACAGCACTTCTTCAGAAAGCATCTGGTTGATCATCAACATGGCTTTGTAGCAGGGCGATCGACGGACACTGGCTTGGTGACATTTGTGGAATTTTTGGCGGAAGCGGTTGACAGTAACTTACAAGTCGATGTAATTTATACTGATTTCAGCAAAGCCTTTGACAGAGTGCCCCATAAAGTTCTATTGCAAAAGTTGAAAGGTTATGGGGTTGCAGGTCCCCTGTTGCGGTGGCTTGAATCATATTTAGTTAACCGTTCATTCTTTGTAGCGGTAAATGGATTTCAGTCTGATGAAAATGTCATCTCCTCTGGTGTTCCGCAGGGATCACATTTGGCACCGATTCTTTTTAATGTCTTCGTGAATGATATCCCGGGCTGCGTACATTATGCTGTTCCTTTTATGTTTGCCGATGATTTGAAACTTGCAAGGGTCATAAGAACACACGATGATACAGTGCATCTCCAGGGCGATCTCGATAGACTGAATAGGTGGTGCGCCATAAACGGAATGAGTCTGAACAGTGAGAAATGTTCCCATATCAAGTTCAGTCGAAAAATGAATATTGCTCCTTCACAATATTATGTGGCTGGAAATATCCTAGAGGAAGTGACTATGATAAGGGACTTAGGGGTAATAATGGATTCAAAGCTCACCTTTGTCCCGCACATAGATAAGATAGTCCAAAAGGCATCTAGCATGTTGGGTTTTGTTATCAGAAACAGTAAAATGTTTCGGCAACCTGCAACGAAAATCATTCTTTATAACAGCTTGGTGCGCAGCAGTCTTGAGTATTGTAGTGTCGTATGGCGCCCTCACTATTCGTGTCATTCTTTAAGATTGGAGCGTCTGCAAAAAAGATTTATGTACCACTTGGCATATTCCTCAGGGGTGGCAATGAGATATAGGGCTTACGAGGAAAGGTTGCAACACTTCGGAGTTGCTTGCCTCGAGAGACGCAGAGATATGATTGACATGCTCTTCCTGTTTAAAGTATTTCGCAACATAATTGACTCCCCGCAGTTACTGGCCAAGGTCACACTTAATGTCCCAGCTAGATACCCACGGGGTCTGGTTGTTCCCCTTTTTGTACCAGTTCGCAGGACGTTGTTGGGTCAGAACTCTCCCATTCCACGTATTTGCAGACTTTTTAATCGATGGCATCTATGGGCTGACCTGTACAGTGACTCACTATTCGGATTTCGAAAGGCAATATGTGGGGCCCTTGGACTGTCTAGATCGACAAAATAAATAATTAAATAATTACTTACTGTATCAGCTTAGGTGAAATGATATTAATGTTATTTTTTTATATATTTTTATTGTTAATTTCTTTCTTGTGCCAGCTTGGTTAGGTTTTAATTTTAATTTTGTAGTAGTCGTTATGTCAATATTCCATTGTAAGTAACCTCATTTATTGCTTGTTGTGTTAGTCTTTAACTGTCCACTCAATTAGATTAAGGAACTTTGTCTGAAACACATAATGTAAATTGAAGTGGACGTTGACAAACCTCAAAAAAAAAAAAAAAAAAAAAAAAAAAAAAAAAAAAAAAAAAAAAAAAGTCAATTTTGTAGCTGTCATTTTACTCTACATAATTAAAAATTGGACTATATAATAAACCTTTATAGTTTACTAGCTGTTGCCCGCGACTCCGTCCGCGAGGACTGCAGAAAAAACAAAATGTCGAAATTATCCGGGACAAAAATATTTTTTCGGGATAAAAAATAGCCTATGTGTTAATCCAGGGTGTCAGCTGACTCCATACCAAATTTTATTAAATTTGCTCAAGCCGTTTTTACGTGAAGAGTAACAAACATTCCTCCATACTTACAAACTTTCGCGTTTATAATAAATATTAGTAGGATGTGTTAGGGCCATTCCCCACCATGCAGGCCACTGCCACCTTCCAGGTACTGTCACGTTTATGATGAACTACGCGTGAACTTTGTAGCCTATGTGTTAGGATAGGACCAGGGCATGTTCGTGTGTTTACACGAACTTCGAATAGGCATGACATTGGAATGACAGGCGTGTCAAAAATATCTGTCAAAACATTATCGTCAATATCTTGAATTCATATTAGATTCATGACCTATTGTATACAAGCACAGTCAAGCACCAAGTACTTCATGATACAAGTATACTGGCAAGCGTGCGACTTCATACCAAATGTACTCGCTAAGCATGCATTCTTCATACTATTATGTCAGCCGGCAACCTCAACATACCGACAAGAATTTCGAATTATTATTAGCCTTTTGGCCGCGTGGTGCCAGCAGAGTAGAATTCGTACCACCCCATGTTTGCCCGTGGGTATCGTACGAGGCGATTAAGGGTTTCCGGGAGGTGGGCAGCAGCGCCTCCCGTGTTGACAACATAGTCCAAATTACAAACTGCGGTCACCAACCCGCCTGCCCAGCGTGGTGACTATGGGCAAATACCCCCCATGGCAGTCTTGTGGCGTGCCCTGGGGGAGGCCTACGTTCAGCAGTGGGCTGAAATAGGCTGATGATGATTAGCCTTTTAGTCATTGTTTCAATGTGTTTTTTTGTTCCATAGGCGAGTCACATGGACATATTCCCGACGAGAATGGCTTTGCAGCTGAAGATTCGCGAAGTCAGGCAGAAGCTGATGGCCCAGTCCAACCTCACTCCTCACTCCGATATCAACACTCCTACAAGTTTGTATCTTTCTACCTTATCGTTAGGGTCACCCTGTTTTAAACGATACTTCAAAAACTTATTTTTTGTCTCTTTCATAAAGCGTACGTTTGAGAGAAGAGGATGGATGAATTGCTTGCAGTTTTTTTACATTATGTTAAAGGAAATAATGTTTTATAGAACACTAGTGCACGCACGCGACTCCGTCTGCGTGGACTGCAGAATAAATAAATTGTCGAATCTATTCGGGATAAAAATAGTATATGTCCTTTCTCAAGCTCCAATCTATCTGTGCACCAAATTTCATTTAAATCGGTTTAGTCGTTTCGGCGTGAAAGCGAGACATACAGAGTTACTTTCGCATTTAAAATATTAGTAAATATAAGCTTAAGTTTACACTTATTTTATCTATTAATTAAAACTCAATCAGTTACTTTTTATACTTTTTTTTTCTATAACTCACTGTTAATACGTGCCACCGTTCTTTATTTTAGGTATGTCATTGCTTCCAGATGTGAATTCGCCGATAGTGTCCGCTGCTTTACAGCCCACATCGACGGCCAGTTAGCGATGCGGCTACACTATATCAATAGTTGTGCAGGAATAACCAATGTCTTAACTGACACGTTTTACCCCTTCTGTGACACGATTCGACGTGTGACGTCACATTTAGCACGACACAAGTTACTTTTCGGACTTGACGCGTTTTGAATAGGTCGGAATTGTAATACAGGTTTAGAGGTCACTGTGCGTGACATAGGAATAATATTGGTCATTACATCTTGTATATAAATATGTTATAATATTGGTCACTGATTTATGCTGTTTTAATGACAGCTACAAAATATTCGTCTTTTAAAATTAGGTATTGGTATGATGTTTGTGTCAATCGAGAATATGGAAGTAATATATGTGCAGTAGTTTATATGTTAATCATAATGCATACCACAAAATGTAAAATGACAAAAAAATATTTTGAAATAATTGACAATGTATGTGAGAGAACGATAGAAATTGTAGTAGTATAAATATACTACGATAGTATATTTCTAAGAATACCATAATTGTGAGTACGCATTTTTAACTATATCTATTTTATTCACAGGATTTTAACGTTTTTATACAAGCTTATTATGTAATTTTGTCAAGAATAGTCGACATCTGTATACCAAACTTAATTTGTTCATAATAGATCAGATTATAAAATATCTTTATATAGCATGTGCTTTAGAGTAACGTCTATCTATACGCATTAATTTATCATACATTCACTGAAAAAAAAGACAGCTAAATTTCTCATCAAGATTGACATGAAACGTAAAATTATTGAAAATGTAGAACAGTATATTTAAAATAAAATAAATAGGTATCAAGCTACAACTTAGATTTATTTCCATACTTCGGCTTTTCTAAAATATTATGTTGCAGTTATTGGTGAATATTCTTGGGCCACTAAGCGTGGTAATAGGTTATGTTTTAAGACTGCATTTCAACTGCTAGTCAGAGTAGAAAATCACTCCAATATAGCGTATTGACTGGAAACTGCAGTTGGATATATGCTTCATAAGGGCTAAATATAAGGGATAATGAATGCCTATAGAGTAGTCGTAATAAATCTTTTTGTCTACGGTATAATTAACCAACGCTTAGTGGTCAGTGTATAATCACCCTAACACTAATTAATAAACTTCGTAGTTACTTTGCTGTATTTTCTGAATGATCACTGGGAAATGGAACGAAAGAGAAATACATAGTTTGATGATTGATTAAATATATATTTAAATATGGAGCTTCTTTAGAATATGGCCATTAATATTCATGATACGCGGAATCGACTTTGTCCTTTTTATTCCATCATTACGACTGTGTTATTTTCCTTAGGGTCGGTTCATATCTGACGGATGATGCGTCGAGCGTATCAGTTAACAATAGACGCTGTACGCTCGACGCACTAACGAATCATCGGTTGAGTGTGAACGATCGAGTGTTTTTCTATACATTTTGTCTATTCTGGCGTTAAGCGACCGATAATACGCGCCGCATGTTCCGTCAGATATGAACCGACCCCTATACACGTAATATTTACTTCTCTGTTAGTCGGGTAAAAAGGGTATATGTTATTATTTTAAAACACGATTACTCTATTAATACTATAAATATTTGGAGAAATGAACGTGATCGATTTCCCGTAAACAATTTTCATTATTGTAATACTTAGCTAGCACTCATGTATATGGGCACGATCTGAATATATTTACAAAGTTTATGTATATATACTTATTTTGATTTTTTTTCGTTGCTTGCTTTGTCGTATCATTACTTTCTTAAGTTTAGGTTATGAAAAAGTTTTTTATGCGTTCATTGGAATCATCTATGCAGTCGCTGTGCATTAAGTTTGAAACAAAAATGACAAACGTTATACAATTTTACAGTCGAAATGCAGACCATTTGAAAACTAATTCATCCTTGTAAATATATCATTTCCTAATTGTGAGATATCTTAAACTGATATAATGAAAGTTTTATTTTGCATTTATATAATTTCTAAATTTATTCATACGCCTTGAAAATCTTGTAAGTACATATAAATTTAATATCTATTATATTTACAAATTACTCTAACAAGGCTTAAAAATCGGTGCATTATCTTTTATTCTTTTATGTTGTGATGTTTGGTCTTCCACAATATTTTTTTCGTTTTAATAATATTGCTAACTACTTATTTTAGTGGCTAATTATTATGTACAGTGATCTTAAGTGATAATAAGAGTGATTTTTGATTATTATTTTTGGATGCCATGTCTACGTTAGGTACAAGAAGGAGCTACACAAAATAAATAGTAGAAGTTATAGTTAAATAACTTTGGTATTTTCTGTCAGATGAGAACTGTAGTCGTTTATCTTTTAAAATAATAAAAAACGTTTTACAAAAACAGCTCAAATCATTAACGACACTAGATAAATCAATGTTAATAGATAATCTCACTGTAAATATTATTGTAATATGAATGTAGTATAAGTGTTCCCGGCTCTCAAAGTAATTAAGTTTATTTTTTAAATTAGAAAACGCTAATTATAATAATAAATATGTAACATTAGATACCTTTCGGCCAATACAAATGTTATGTATGTCAAAATTGTATTTTTAAATGATCTCTTCGGCGTTAATATAGTTTAGATAATTGCTTTCGGAGTCTGGAAGTGGAATGAATATATTGAAATATATTTATGTAATAAGAAATATTTTCGCACTGTTATCTATCGATAGTTGAGGGTCATAGCAAAATTCGAAGTGTTATGTTTGTAGCATTCTATCGTTGGTCGGGCAAAGCAAATACTGATGAAGCAGGGAACGGTACAGGTTTATTTTGGTTGCTCGGATTTTGATGTGACACCAGGATTGGGTGGTCGTTGGCTCCAACTGGCCGCTTTATGGCGTTTGTTGGCGACTTGAGCATTTTTAATGTTCATATTGCACTTGCATTCGTTGAGTTCTTAAACCATACAGTAAATAAAACTAAAATTGAAGTCTACGATATGGTAGATGATTTTATATTACAAAGATTTGGAGTGTAAATTGTACTTTATATTGAGGCTGAGCCGTATACACATTGGCGCCAACAGTTGGATCCAACGCCTGTACCAGACTCATAGTCAATTGACCATATACATTGTTATTATAACCAATAATAGGTACTGTTGTTACCAGGTAGACATAATAGCACACAGTTATGTTTTCCCCGAAATAGTTAGGTGTTAAAACTTCGGTTTATTAACTTTGCATAATTAATATGGTAGCAAATATTTGATTTTGATCCGTGTATCACCAATCACCAGGCTTCGGGAGTTTGATGTCATTTTATCAGGTGTCAAAGTATAAATAATAATTATAACGCGATGTTGATTTTATAATTAGCAAATATAACTATCTATTTAGATTTAAAAATACTAATACAACGTAGTTCTTGGATAGGATTACTTATTTAACTGACAGTAAAATTATATTACAATTACATAATTATGTCTGCTAGTTTAAAAATTCTGTGTCTTATTCCGAAGCCTGCTAAACACACTAATGTTATAAAACCATACGTTGATTATCTAATCATTTCAATAGTCGAACGTATTCGAAACAGTGAATTTATATACTTACATCATTACAATGCAATACGTTGGCAGTAGATTTTAACAACACTGAATTGTTGCGAAATAGAAGAAACCATATAAATTGAAGTTTTTTTTTAGAGCTTGTGTGTATTTTGGAATTTAGAAACACATTTTAGCAACAGACATGCCGTAGAATAAATAGCCCAATGCTCAAAAAAGATCAGTTGTCTTGACTAGAAATAGAATTTAACACGTCGCTATATACCAGCCCGGCTAGCACGGCCAACGATACACGATATGATAAGTCAAGTTATAGATACCTAGCTGTCAAAATACGATAAATATAGCCGAAATGTTGAATTTTATCGATACAGCGAACATAACCATGCCGGTAACGTTACACTGCACGATACGATACGATAGATAAAAATGCGAGCATGTCCATCGGTTACTATCGATAGCGCCGAACATGACCGTATTTTGATGTTAAAAATATCGAATTTTGACATCAATTCAAGATATTGTTATCGATGAACATTGAAATACGCGATAAGCGTAGATAAGTTAGAGAATTCGAGAATACCTATTATATTCTTTGGTTCGATAGGTTTTCAGTGATATGCTCCAAGCTTAATATTTTTAATTTAGTGTTTTAGTTTACTCGTTTTTAGTTTACATAGGTAGGTCAAAGGTAAAATTAAATGATTAGTAATTGGTATCGATAACATTCAACATGGCGGCTAATATCTATCGTAATTTGACAGCTAGTCGATAAATAGGTTTATCATATCGTGTTTCGCTGGTCATGTTAGAGCAGCAGGACGGTAACACCACACCTGCAATAATCCTCATACAAGAAAATCGATTGAAAAACCTTTCTTAACATGACCAACTTGGTAAATAGAACTGTCATACATAACATACTTGTGAGCAGGCTGCCATGATCCGCTGTCCCTCTTACCCGTCTTTACTATGCATTTACTTGCTATACCTAATAGACATCGGTTCGTACAATATTGTATGTTTAGATCTACTGCCAAATTCAACCAAAAATTTGTTACTTACATATAAATCTATATTACAACAGTTTGTACTAGAATGTTCCAATTTGTTTACTGTCCATAATAATAAGTGTGTCTGTTGACAAGAACTGAAACTTGGCACAGATAAAAGTATACCTAGAATGAGCGCGCAGTGCACTAATATCCAGAAGCATCAAACGCAAAGGTTCAATCAACTTTTTACCACATCTACTGTTTTCTAGGGATGTAATGAAAACTGTAGGTTTTACGTAACTTGCAGAAGCAGAGCGATAGCAATGCGACGGCAAAAATAGTAGATGTGTGAGTGCATGGTGTGAAAGGATGCCTCGCACTCTCGCCTAGAAAATTTTAGCTTTAGCATTGCTACCATTTTGCGTTTGCAACTTAGGTAATCAACTACGTATATGAATTAACAGCCAATTAATACCTTTTGGTTGTACCATAATAAGTGATCTTTCAAATTGTAGGTACTCTTAGTACTTGTGTTAGATAAAGGTAAATATTATGGTCGATTCGTTCGAAAAATAGTTCTATTTGTCCCTTTCTGTCTCGGCCATTTATGTTAAGAATGGAGAGGGACAGACCTGACTGAGTTACGTTTGATTGTGACGGTTAGAATCGACCATACCTATTATATGAGTAGGTAGGTATTTTATTTTATTCGGAAAACGAACAGTCAGCTTATCTTAATATAAAACTATGAATAAAAGTAAACACAATTACATGTTTTCACGACTGATCTACACAAGGATATTCTCTTTGTTTTTGCTAAGGCGATTTTTCGTGTCCGTGCGCTCTATCTATCTTTGACCTTATGTTTGTTTACCCGAGGTTTTTGTAATGTTTTAGTTTTAAATGTCAACCTGTGTGCAATCTAATAACAAATATGAAACAGAGTATGCTGCTTATTACTAGTGCCTTATTGACTTTCAAAATACAGTTGAACGTTACTACGAGTACCTACAAGCATTGACGATCACATTAACTGTGGAATACTTTTCTATCCTAAAATTATTTGGGAAAGTATGCCTTTAAACTGTAGAATTGCCGAATTAATCTTGATGACATGTAAGTACCCATGTACTAAATTGTTTTCTATCGGATAGGTATAATGGCTCTTACATTCGTGCCGGTCTCAAAGTGAGCGTCCAAATGCCGGACAAGGATTTCACTGGCCTAAATTCTACTGATTTCCAGATTTGAATTAATTTTGTGAGTCAATAATTTACATATAATGGCAGTTAGTTGATTAGGCTGAAACTTTGTTTTAACGACGAGTTACAATCTTGTATTTTTTAGAGTTACTAGCGACTACTTCAAAAAGGACATTTTAAATAAAGCATTTCATATTCGTTATTTATTTCTTCTACATAAGGCATTAGTATAAATGGTTAGTTGAAATGGCGTAAATGTAAATATCTTGTTTAGAGGTTTTATTTAGAATAAGTGTTCAATTTGACACGTTATATGTTAGACTACGAGTATTAGTGATGCAAATTATTTACTACACATACTCGTAATAGCAGGCAACATGTAATGTACCTTATGTACTCTAGATTTAGATATGAAAGTAAAGTCTGCCAGATAAAGAGAGGGTTCAAATATAGCCGTTGAATGTGCCTCATACTTGCATATTATAAGTCTGGCAAAAAGTGCAACTGACACCTCATCTAGGCGCCTTAAAAAACGCACCTTTCTTTATCTGACTGGGTTATACTTTAACCATGAAACATTTTAAAAGTATTTATGAATCCATGGACCAAAGCACGATAATGTAAACATTTTGTGTGGTCAAATCATATTTTTCAAGTGTTTTAAATACAGAACAGTGTGGACAGTATGTCTGAGCATATTGGATCATTGTACGAACTTATGATAAAATAAACGAAAAACTTCGAAAACATTTTGTTCTTTTATTTTGTCACCAACATTATTATATTTATGTAGAATGCAGGAGCTGCGCGCCAAAGTGGCCGGTGTGGTGTGATAGAAGTAATTGAAAATTGTTAAGATTCTTACATTTAAACGAGGAAAAATCATAAAAATTAATCCAGAATGGGCTAGCTAAGCTGCTTGCTAATCACTTATGCCAGCTTTCCATGTTGCGTTATATTGCGGACGGACGTTGACCAGCCCGCAACGAAGCACCGAGGGAATGTTACGTGCGTACATACTCATCGGCCGTGCGCGATTATCGGCAAATTCACGCACTGTTGGAAGCCAGCATAACCAGGATGGATTTATCATAACGTCACTATTCCCAAGGGAGGGTTGCCCAAGGCAAATGCCTGTCCATTGTCCATGTAGCTATGCTGAGACAGCTCATTTACAGAGACGCGGGGCGTCGCGCGTCGCGTCGAGCGGCGCGGCCCACACTAAATTAACGTTGTATAAGTGCGTTTACGGAGAAGCGGTTTTTCACGCGTATGTTTGGAATGGAGCGTGTTTTGTGGCGAAGCCCGCGGATGGCAAGGACGCGTCGTTCGCAGCGCCGCACGGGGCATCGGGCACAGCGTCGTCGTCCGCTGCGGCCACCGCCACTCTTGTTCGAATATTAACAACGAACAAACGTGTGTACTAAGTGTTTGTAAATATGGGCGATTTCATTATCATCAGAATACACTCGCTTGCCTTCGTTGCCGATTGCAAACTAGACGACACCATCTATCCCGCATTCACTCTGCCTTCCCTTTCTCCCGCTGCGACGCTCGCGGGGGAGCGGAAGGCATCGTCACACTTCACGCGACGCTCCATACCCCGCGTCTCCATAAAAAAAATCGTGCATTATCATATTTTTGTGCATGTGAAGACGCTGACCGTTGCACGCACCGCCTCTCTCTAAACGGAAAAAACGTCCGACGCACCGCTAGACGCCACGCCGCGTAACTCCCCGCGTCTCCGTAAATGAGGCCTAAGCAAGTGTCAACAATATGATCATAGATTCAAGTCCAATATAAGGCGGAAATTTCAACTTTCTTATTTTTTTTATTTTACTATTTTTTTTTGCATTATGTACAATATATAATAATACAATTTATTTACTTTCTAAATAGCCTTAATCAAAATATTAGGATTCTCTTGTTCTAATGTTGACAGTGCTGCCTGAAGTTCTATATCATCAGCAGGATCAGTGATTACTAAATATTTTAGAGCTGACATCCTAGAAAGGGCAATAACACACCCTGAAGTTAGATTACAACCAGAAATATCTAAGTACTCAAGGCTAGTTCCGTTCTGGCCTGCTAATCTGTCTAGGCACCACACATCAACATGTCTGTTATTCTTCAATGACAGCCATTTTAAGCTGTTTAGTCCAGTCAAGTTCTGGATGCCCTCATAGCGGATGCCATTGTGATGGAAGTTCTCACAATCTATTGCTTCTACATAGTAGTTGTTCACATATTTGTCTGGGAGGTCTAATGTTGTGATGTCTCCTTTAATCCAATCTTTAGAATCTTTTAATCTGGAATAATATTTGAGAGTATTAGTGATATGGTAAGTTAAAAATACTAATAAAGATATAAGTAAAAATAAAATTTTAGTTTACCTAACGGCTGCTTGCCGATAAGTGAAGAAATGAACTGCAGCTACATTACATCCCAGAGATGATACTCTTTCAACCTTAAATTCTTGGTTTTTAATTTCTTGAATTTCTTTCATCTCTGCCCACCAAGTTTTGACGTCCTGCCAAGTAAGTGTAGGTAATTTTTGCATGGCATTTAATATGTACGGACTGGGATTATTTTGAACGAATATAGACAGTTTGCTGTAAAATTCTCCTGGCCGTTGTATCCAGGGTTTTCGCCATTCAGGGTACGGTTGTCCGTGAACCAGTCGTGGTTTTACACCTTCTTCATCTCGCTGATAAATACTTTTATCACAATAATATCGACAGGTTAGGTATGAAGGGCGACATAACTTAACGGGTTTAATAGTAAATGCCATATTTTATATTTTTGTCTAGATAAATTAAACTATATTATTTATGAGGCAAAATTAAATTGCAACTACCAACTATGTATGTGAAATAGATTTTTTTGTTTGTTTAGTTTATCCCGAAGGAAAGGCAAGGGGAACTAAGCCCATACAGCCATTGTCTTTAGTAAATGATTTCTGAATTTATGATGGATGATAATGATGATGATGAATGGAAACGTCGGGAAAATCCTCAAAAACAAGTGTAAAATTAGTCAAAATGAAAAATTATTGCAGAATCAACTTACATGCGCCCATGAAGAGATCGTAATCCGGCTAAAGTTTCACTCGGCTTACCTGCGTATAAAACCATGCACACGCACTAGATTCACATCACAAGTAATCAAATTATAACTTATCTACCAGAAAACATCACTTTACGGACACATGCAAGCCATTTACAAATAATTTTTGATTTTCACAAGAAAATTACACCTGCACCCTTCCAGCTTTTCCCGCCGACCCATAGAGAAATTAATTTTTCAAAACAATTTTTTTTTTTTGACGTGAAACGTCTTTAAAATCGCGCCGACACATACGGGTACCAGGTTTAAAAACTGGACCGTAACGAAAAGGTCTATATCATCGTACCTTAATAATTAAAAAACTATTGGTCTTAGAAACAAAAATGTGGTGTAAATATTTCACTTATATAGTCAGCTCGCTGTTATGACATTGAGTTCGTGTCGGGGTCAAGCGGGGGGGCGGGGGAGGGATACTGCGATAACTGTGCGAAACCGGCGCTCGCGCTTGTTTCTATTCAGTGTAACTCGTGACTCCGACTTTATAGCGTGGTGATTCTTTCGTGTGTTTGTCAAGTTTATTTGAACCGATTGATTTATACAAAAATAAGTGTAATTTGGACAGTATTTATATCTATACTAATATTATAAAGCTGAAGAGTTTGTTTGTTTGTTTGTTTGAACGCGCTAATCTCAGGAACTACTGGTCTGATTTGAAAAATTCTTTCAGTGTTAGATAGCCCATTTACCAAGGAAGGCTACAGTCTATACAACAACCTGCCCGGCTTCGCACGGGTACAACGCCCCCTCACGCGGACGAAGTCGTGGGCGGCTGCTATTTAAAATAACCAGAAAGTGACAATAAATATATAAACATTTGCTATGTATTTTATGTTTCTATTACGTACCTGTTCTTTTTTTATTAAAATACTTAAAACAGCGTCCATCTTGTTTTCATTTCAATCTTTTACTTTAAAAGCGATTCGCTAACATAGACGTTTCACGTTAAAACCAACGGCCGTGTGCCCCGACACAGCCCCACCCGCTTTTTTTTTGTTTAGTTTATCCCGAAGGAAAGGCAAGGGGAACTAAGCCCATACAGCCATTGTCTTTAGTTAATGATTTCTGAACATATGATGGATGATAATGATGATGATGAATGGAAACGTCGGGAAAATCCTCAAGAACAAGTATAAAGTTAGTCAAAATGAAAAATTATTGCAGAAACAACTTACATGCGCCCATGAAGAGATCGTAATCCGGCTAAAGTTTTATTCGGCTTACCTGCGTATAAAACCATGCACACGCACTAGATTCGCATCACAAGTAATCAAAATATAACTTATCTACCAGAAAACATTACTTTACGGACACACAAAAAGCTTTTTACGAAAAACGTTTTTTTTTTGTTTAGTTTATCCCGAAGAAAAAGGTAAGGGGAACTATGCCCATACAGCCATTGTCTTTAGTAAATGATTCTTGAATTTATGATGGATGATAAATGATGATGATGAATGAAACGTCGGGAAAATCCTCAACAACAAATGGAAAATTAGTACAAACCAAAAATAAAGGCAGAAACAACACGAAAAACTAATTAACATAACCCACTTTAAAAAAAAATTATCCCGAAGGAAAGGCACAGGGAACTAAGCCCATACAGCCATTGTCTTTAGTAAATGATTTCTGAACATATGATGGATGATAATGATGATGATAAATGTAAACGACGGGAAAATCCTCAAGAATGGGTGTAAAAATATTAAAGATCAAAAAGAATTGCAGAAACAACTTACATGAGCCCATGAAGAGATCGCATTCCGACTAAAGTTTTTTTTCTCTTTTTTTTAAGCTTTTATCGTACAGCGAAAATGTCAGCTTCGTCTTAACCTACACTTATTCTACCTACTCACCAATACAACATTTACTTATAAAATTTATAGGTACAGTACCTATGTAATAAAATTAAGGTCTATTAATCCTATCATTTAAAAAATTATATATTTTGGCAGCATGTTTTACTCGGCTTACCTGTATATAAAACCATGCATACGTACTAGATTCACATCACAAGCAAACAAAATATAACTTATCCACCAGAAAACATCACTTTACGGACACATGCAAGCCATTTACAAATTAATTTAGATTTTCACAAGAAAATTACACCCGCACCCTTCCAGTTTTTCCCACCGAATCGTAAAGCTTTTATGACGTTTAATTGACATTGACATTTAATTTTTATTTTATGCGGGGACCGGACCAACAAAGGTAGCAAACAAATATTTACTTTCTTGGTTTATACAGGTTTATATCTACTCTTGTCTTTGAGCAATACTAACGAAGGCTCCTCTCAACTCACATCTGTCTCACAATCTGGAGCCGTTTTGCGTGTAATTTATTTAAGGGGAAACTCCTTAGGCAACGGACATTTATCGGTAATCGGTAAAGTGATCTGCCTCACCTCGCCTTGGGAGAAGTTTATGCGGTGCCATCAATCACCGGTTGGTGAGCCATAACTTATTTGCGCTCTACTTTACCGACTTCATCATTGCAGACGACACGATGCAAAATCTTCGATTGTAGCCATATTGTAGCACATTGCAGTAATTTCCATGTGGTATGATATCACGGTCACGGTCACCAACCCGCCTGCCCAGCGTGGTGACTATGAGCAAAACCCCCCCTGTGGCAGTATCCTTGTTACGTGCCCTGGGGGAGGTCTACATCCAGCAGTGGACTGCAATCGGCTGAAGACGATGATATCACTGATATAAGCGGTAGGTATAAATGTATCAGAAGTGGGATGCAGAATATTTAAAAACTCCTACGGAGATCCAAGCATTTTCTAAATAGTACCTACTTGAGAATAGTACCTAGAAATAACCTAGATTAATTGAAATTATAAAATCCTTGGCTCTTCTGACTGCTGCTGACAAATGCTGACATAAAATAATTTTATTTTAGTACCACATTTTATAACCTAATATACCTATATACCTACATAGTTAAGTATTTAAAAGAAATACTTATTTCAGTTTTTACAGATGATAAATCCAACCAAAAATCCAACAAAAGTTTCATACCTTGTTAAATAGATGTGAATATAACTACTACCGGATCTTTGATTGCAAAATCCTAACTTAACTTTCCTAACAAGATATCCTAATAGTTTTGCTCTCAATAATGATCTCACAATGATGTTGATTTAAGGGCTCTCATATTCCCGTAGCAACTATCAAAAATATGCCTTTTTCCGTTTTATTAAAATTAGTCGCTATGATAGTATGCGCAGTATGTTTGATCTTACTGTGCATGGAGAAAGTTAATGTATCAAAAACTGGCGTATCGAAAGGTAATTCTAAACAATCTAACATGAAATATATCTTGCTGTGGACCTCCTCAGAATCCTACCCCTTCGTTTTTATATGTCAAGGGCAGAAAGTATTTACTGACAACAATTATTCATTTACCAATTGTATAGTAACTAATAATGAAAAGTACTTTAGTAATTTCACAGAATTTGACGCGGTTATTTTTCATGGACCGGAGATCATAGATATGCCTGAAAATAAGCTGCCTTCACATAGAGCTCCGTATCAAAAGTTCGTGTTCGCATCTATCGAATCTGCATATTATTACCCTCTATGTCGCCAAAAGCTATTCAACGGGTATTTTAACTGGACGTGGACTTATCGCTTTGATTCTGACCTTGTTTGGGGCTATATCACCGTACGAAATGAAAAAGATGAAGTTATCGGTCCGAAAATTGACATGCACTGGATGAAACTAGACCATATGGATCAAGTAAGTGAGACGCTACGGGAGAGGATGAAAACAAAATGTAAAGCTGCTGCTTGGATAGTCTCCAACTGCTACACTCGTAGCCGCCGAGAACAGTTCGTTAGGAACATTAGAGAACAACTCAAAAAGTATAACTTTACAATA
Source organism: Carposina sasakii (assembly GCA_014607495.2). Taxonomy (NCBI): domain Eukaryota; kingdom Metazoa; phylum Arthropoda; class Insecta; order Lepidoptera; family Carposinidae; genus Carposina; species Carposina sasakii. The sequence continues at coordinate 9,018,529 of CP053168.1, forward strand.
GACATATTTGGAGCGTGTACCAAAATAAAGAATATATCTACCAAGATGTATTGACCAAGTACTACTATTTCTATTTTTCATTCGAAAATGCGTTTAGCAAGTATTATGTAACAGAAAAGCTACTGACGGCTTTGGAAAATTATACAGGATGATTTTTGGTCGTCAACGTTCCCGAAAACTACGGAATCTCCTCATCATCACGATCATTTTTCTCCATGGAAGCATACCTGGGAAGTGTCTGGTTTCCAAAATATTAGGGTCCAAAGTTGAGTAAATAGACTGCGTTTTTCTGCATAAATGCACATAGACGTGCGTAGCAGGATTTTTTCACGAAAAATAATTAATATCTGTCTATAAAAAAACTAACATAAACACTGGACACTATAAATTTCGCACGATCAAGGAATTTAAATTTTTTTTCAAAAAAAAAAATTTTTTTCCCAGAATTTTTTTTGGCATAAACTTACTTTATTTCATGTATAGAATACGTACCCTTCGTTAAAGGTGGCCACAAAAAAACACCTGTATGTTATGCAATGGTTAAATACAGTGTATCTAGTAGGTACACAGCCTGCTCGTTTATTTTGGATGTAGAAAGAGATCGCCCCGTTAAATCGACTCTATCAGAGATGTGCTGACGAGATAAGTGAAGCACCTCTATTGGTTCTTTGATAACACAACTGACATATCGCACATTTCTGGTGGAAACGGTGCCGTATCTATACTTACTATTACGTATTTAGTGCTTATGAGGTATCTTTAACCTAAGGCCTACGGTACCTAATCGATCATTGGTTTCAGATTTATGCCAGATGGAATTTATCTAAATGTAAGGCACTTAGGGCTTGTGAAGTTAGCAGAGACCATGAATGAGCTCGTCAATGACCGCGAGAAATATCTGTCTTACTTCAAATGGAGAATATTATAAGTATCATCGTATGAACTCACAGCCTGATACAAATGCATACTGCAATATGTGTATAATGTTGAATAATGAAGGACATATGATATAGATATTGGCTTTTACGTGTATCTGCTCTCACACCGATTCTATGTATTTAGTCAGTTTTGTTATGTTTGTTATTAATCAATTTATTAAATATAAATTGTTTATATTTTTAGTTTCATGTTCCTCATACTCACTTGAAATAGTTTTGTTAATATTTTTAGCATATTTTTAATATTTTTAGAGACATTTTTATTGAAGGTTCTCATACTTACATAATTTACCTCTACCTCTTATGTTTATTTCATTATTTCTCTTTCACAACTGGTTAGCTGGAAGAAATCTCTTTAAGAGATAAGCACGCCTTTGTGCATATTCCTGGTTAAAAACTTTATTCGTGAAAACCACTGTGTAAATTGAAGCATAACAGATTTTTATAATGATCCAATACGAAAGTAAAGCTACCTTCATGGCCGAGTTGTATGTAGGTAGAACCATTTACCTAAGTATATCTGATTATATTTTTATACGTATTTGATGTAAATAGCAGAAACAAAGAACTTATCTAAAACTCAATTAAAATTCAAACTTCCTCCACGGAATATGAGTGAAACTAACTTTTAGGGTAGGTAGGTACCCAACCAACCCCACTCACTCGAGTTTAAAGCAGCCCCCGAAATGTAGTCTGGATGGAAATTCGTGACATTTGTCATAAAGTATCCTAATATTTAGGGACAACCGGTATCACTACATACTCGTAGTAAAGCTATCCAAAATTGATACATACACGCAATAAATTGCTGATGCTGAGTTACACTAGAGTCTAGAATACATCAGCTGCATACATATACTTCCGTGCATGTCGTAGAGTCAACTAAGGAAGTCAGCCCCCCTAGCATGACCACGCATTGTGGCTATCGTATTGTACGATATCGTATCGTCTCTATACAAAATCAACATGGCGGCTATATTTATCGTATTTTACAGGCCAAATGTCGATAAATCGGTGTATCATATTGTGTTTCGCAGGTCATGCTACTTGGGCAGCATTCTGACTATGATAAGTTATCTTGTCACTGATCATTACCTAAATGTTTGAAAGATGGACTTGCCCACTACCTTATTTGGATACATAATCAAATTGTAATTTCACAGATAGGTGTGATTTTGATAATTTATTCTTATAAGCATAAAATGTTTATTAAGATTCAACCATAGGAAACAGCCCCATTCTCCAGTACTGGGTGCTTAGACAATGAATCATGGTTTAGTATCGACATTCGTAGATGCAGCACTCTCACCAAATAGCGATTGGATTTCATGACGTGACTTGACGAACGCGCGTAGAGAATCGGGTAACGAACCTCTATCGATTCGAACGAAAAAATAATGTTACTTTTTGTCCGGCCATCACGGAAACACAGCCATGTATTTTCAACTATGTAGGTAGTAAGTATTTTAGATTTTGTCTGTACCTAATTAATTACCTATCTACTACGAGTGTAGGTGTTGTACTTAATGTATGACCTAAATTGTAAAATGTCCCCGATTTTAACAAACAGCGGTCGTTCATATTTTAGAACGGAGGGTAAAACTAGGTTTTTGCTTAGTAAACTCGCTAGAATTAAAAGGGCTTACTAAAGCCTATTTTGAGTAGATAATGGTTTGTCTGAGTTTGAGACTTTAATGTTTGGGTTTAATATTAATTTAAAGTTTAATTAAGGGTGTACTTACAACAATAGTGACATACCTATAGGTAGCATGTAGGTAAGTATAGTAGATAGATAGGTAGTCTCGACCGACATACACCTATAGTGCGTTTGACAGCATAGTTACATTGGATGATGGCGCTAGTAACTATATGTAAGACTACATTTTCTGTGTTATACAAAAAATTTTAGTTCCAAAATTTAGCTGGAGTTATTCTATGAAACGGGTTCTAGTCGATTTTTTTCATTCTACCTAAAGAAAAATATAAGTAAATTACTATATGTATGAATACTATAAGGACCTGTCCTAACTAGCGACCCGCAGTTTAGTTTAGTTTGACCGGGCATTTTAGCCTGTAATAAAGTGAGGCCATTGTTCGTATTTCACCTTACCTGTCTACTCCAACCAAACCAGATTTTTACAGAATGTCAGCAGCCTTCTAGGCTTGTTGCAAGCTTCCGAGAGTGATGCTGGCGATCGAAGGATCAGTGCCCGTTGTTCGGCCATGCTTGTACATTCCATGATCACGTGCTGTTGCGTTTCTTCTGCTTCCTTGCATCTTCTGCAGAAGGGGCTGTTTGACACACCTATGGTGTGCAGGCGTTTTTGTAGCGGACAGTGGCCCGTTAAGATTCCTGTGACCTTGCGGATACAGTCACTTTTTAGACTTATCACTCTATCTATTTAAAAAGACTGCATCACAATCCGTTGCGTAGTTTAAAAGATCTAAGCATACATAGGGACAGACAGACAGCGGGAAACAACTTTGTTTTATACTATGCTATGAAGATGAGAGGTACCTACGTTATGTTAGGTATTATTGGATGTCATGAATGCGCGATGCCATTCGAGTTTGTGGGATATTCATGAATCTAATACACATCAGTTGATTGCTTTCCCCTGGGGCACCTTGGCGGCCCAACTCTATTTAGCCACGATCGACACTAAACAACGTGATAAGGATAACTGTGGAACAGTGATAAAAGTACGTAAAATAACACGTTTACATTCATACATACATAAAGTCACGCCCCTTTCCCGGTGGGGTAGGCAGCAGAGATCACGGATCTCCACTTGCTACGGTCCTGACACACCTCCTTCGCTTCATCTACTTTCATGATACATATTCTTCATGCAAGCTCGTCGGTTTAGGTTTTAACGCGTTTACACGATTTGTAAATACATACAAACATATACACACAGCTGTGTTTACGAAATGGTGTGGCCAGAACTGCAGTATCATATAGGAGATCCCTCATCCGCGTTAATCACAGCAGGGACAGTGACTGAGTAGCTCATCGCCTGAAAGAATGCTGACGATGTCGACTCTTACGACGTGCTCGGAAGTACTCGTGATGACCTGCATCAGCACAGCACTCGTATGATGAATTTGGTGAGAGCGAGATGTCTCACTTTTAAACGTCAAATCAGCGTCAAATTCACAGAGCTATTAATAACTAGATAAACTAAGTGTATGTACATTGCATGTAAAAAATAGACTTAAGAATTAGAATATACACTCATTCTCGAACCAGGACTGAATGAATTAGGGCTGATAGAAGTGGTTTGCAATCCCTTTTTACACACCAAGTAGAACCGACTAGTATTGAAAAATACCTAATCCACATACCTATTCCAATGTTTATGCCTCACCTCTAGCGTACACTCGGCTAGGCTGGGCCAACATGTATTGCAGGCTTTACATTATGATACGAGTTTTCAATTTGGAATCCTGTAGAAGAGGCCGCTCCGATTTATTTATTGTTTTAGGAAGGTATTTAAGGGCTACATAGTTATTTGCATGTAGGTAAGACCTTGCATTGGTATTACCTATAGGTATAGCATTAGAAAATAAACCTTTATTCTTAGTTTCTATGTTCGACCTCGGCTTAGCTCAGAGTCTCGAGGTATTTCTTTGTACCAGCAAAATAAACATATTTTTCTAATGTTAAGACTTTATTAGACCATATCGTCTAACTTCCGTAAGTACATGTAAACTTCTTCCGAGAAAATTTCCCTTTTTTCATAACACTGAAAAGTGTTTTTTATAACTTTTTAATAACTTATAGTTGCTTTAGCAATCGGTCACTCCACATTTCCCTCAAAACGTTTGTGTATCTTCTGTATCCTGAATAGACTGTGGTCCCAGTTATTTCCACTCTATGTCCAGCCTGCGACACTACAAGATTATACACTCGGGAATCCTGGATTATGAAAATATTTTTATCCCTAGCAAAGGTGTAAATAATACGTGTGTGAAAGTTTGTACCTATACCTTGTATTTGCCCCTTTGAGTTGCATTTCCAGCGTATTTCTAACGTGTGGGCTAATCAATCACCTATAACAGCTAATGTAAAACGGTCAGCGCTTTATGGACCAATCACTGGTTAAAAGTTGTCTGCTTATCGTAATTTATACTTCGACCACGGTATAAACATAATTCTTAAAGTAGGTAAGTACTTTTTTAAATTAAGTATCATGTTATCTTGAAAAATTATTATTTCAATTTGAAATTAACAAGACCATGTTACCGAAATGGTGTAATCAGTAGCCAGAACTGCAGGATTATAAAGGAAATGCCACAGCGACGTTTGCAATAGCGATAACAGATGGAAATTATATTATAGAGGACGTAAAGTGCGTATTCATAGCATTTGACATACCCCTTCTGCTATTCTTACCTCACACCCTGTATACAAAAAAAACCAAAAGCGATACATACGTAATCCTATCTATACGTAGCCCGGAATTTCACCGTCACTCATGATTTTCCCACACCACAAGCGGTGGCTAACTATGTAGTTATATATTAACTGTCCTCAAGTAAATTGGATTAGAAAACACATCTAGTGATTACTAAGCACTGCTCTCAGTGAGATTAGATCCTAATCGAATAGCGACTAGTCGTTCGTTCGTAGCTGTGTTCGCGGTGTCGCGAGTGTGACGGTGCTTGGGTGACAGTGTGGTGCCGGCTTAATAATGTCTAGGGTTTTTGCGGATTTGCTATTTTATGGGAGGTTTTTTTCCGGACTGTGTTAAGAGGAGAGGTTGTGTTGTTTCGAGTGTATTGTAGGTATATTTTTTAGCACGCTCTAGCTAGAGCCTAAATGATTGGTTGTTTTGGAGTTTAGAGGTATTATTAGATTCGTTTTAAAGGTGTGAGTGATCTGGATAGGTAGATGCAATAAAACTATTATGTAGTCGGATTTATTGTAATATGTAAATGAGGTAATTATATGATGACTAATTCCTTACTTTTGTGGTAAATTGTACATGGTTTTGATAATAAACTAGAAAATACCTAGAATTGTATTTTTTGGCATCACTATCACTCACTTCACAATTGATTATTGTCCTTAATTGGATAACGGATAAGTTTCTGATGCTTTCAAAAATTGTCCTTATATCTACCACATCATGTGCTGATGATAGGATAACGGAGAAAGCTACTGACTCCACCCTGTTTTCTATGAGCGATTATACAGGGTGTTTTTTTGTGGCCACCTTTAACGAAGGGTACGTACTCTATACATGAAATAAAGTAAGTTTATGCCAAAAAAATGCTGGGAAAAAAATATTTTTTTTTTGAAAATTTTTTTTAAATTCCTTGGTCGTGCGAAATTTATAGTGTCTAGTGTTTATGTTAGTTTTTTTATAGACAGATATTAATTATTTTTCGTGAAAAAATCCTGCTACGCGCGTCTATGTGCATTTATGCAGAAAAACGCAGTCTATTTACTCAACTTTGGACCCTAATATTTTGGAAACCAGACACTTCCCAGGTATGCTTCCATGGAGAAAAATGATCGTGATGATGAGGAGATTCCGTAGTTTTCGGGAACGTTGACGACCAAAAATTATCCTGTATATATATTTTAAATTTCGTGCCTCATCTGCAGCAAGCCTGAAGTACTAATTACATCAAAGTAGACGATAAAGTAATGAGACAGGCATAGTGCAGTCACACCTACTTCTAACCACCGCCGTAACAGGATAATGTTATAAGTAAGACAGGTTAGACAGGCTAAATTATCAGGAAATAACTCTATTCTTTAATTAACTTACTGGCGGACGCTGGAGATATCCACGTGAATTTCTTAATTATAATTTAATTTCATCTCTGAGAAGTCCACTGATGAATATAGGCCTTCTTGAGACTTCTACTGCCAACTATGTAGCCACGTTATTCTGATATACCTTCATAAGATAAATTACTCATATTAGCCAATAGATTTTGCGTGAAAGAGTAATGAAAATCTTTACATTCTCACATACTTTCAAGTTAATGATACGAGTATTTTGCAGAATAGGAAATGATAGGATGTTTATTTATTGAATAGTAGATATACAATACAATTTTTCAGGATATTATGTTCTTAAGTTAGAGTGAACTAAGAAGATATCCAACACGGGGGTTGAAGAGTATTTTTTGTATATGAGTTTTGTCTGTAGGTATTCAATTTCAAAAAGTTCCTAAAATTCCATGCAAATCATGTAGATATTATAATAGTCTAATATATCGATAAATATAAAATGTCATTGTTTTAAAATTTCCCTCACGGCACGTTGCATTTGTATGGAGTATCGACAAGTCTAATGAAAGTTTATGTTGACAGATGTAATGTTAGCTTTACGAGTTCAATTTCCACCAAACGAAATCCAATGGATTGGGAGTTTATTTAAAAATAAACCGACCAAGTGCGAGGCGGGCTCTTGCACGGAGGGTTCGGTACATTCCAGGGGTCAATTATCTGAATAAACTTGTGCCAATAAAGACCTGTACGATACACCACATTACATCGCCGCCGCGCCGCTTATTGTGTAATTTTTGCATAAGGACTTTGTTGTTTTTGTGACTTTAGTACATACGCGAGATGGACGGACGACTTAGTCAAGTTCGCGGGCATCGGTTGGATGCAGGTTGCACTTCCGACCGGTCGGAATGGAGGTTGTTGGGGGAGGCGTATGTTTTGTTCAGTTGACTTCTCATGGATGAAAGATGATGATGATGATTACAAATTTAGGTATGGTTTTTCTCTATTACTTGTGGTATAAGACATGTTATATTGTTTTAATTTCTAGTAACGTCCTGGAGATAAGTGATCTTTTTCGATTCGACGGACGATTAGTGTAGCTGGTGCCAGTGACGCCATGGGTCCTGGTTTCGAATCCCGGTAGGCGTGAAAATTGTCATGATGAATATCGGTGTTTGTTTCCGTGCCATGGAAGTTTCTATACTTATCTATGTATTTATATATCTACTGTTGCCTAGTACCCACGGCACAAGACCTCACGGATCTTAGTGTGGGACTAGCTTAATGCGTCGTGAGTGTGTGAATATTTACTTATATTTATATCTCTGCTTACCCCTCCGGGAAAATTCATGTATGTATTATTATATTTTTTGATGTACGGAACCCTTAAAATACCGATTCGCAGTAACTCAACAGTCTAGTCACGTGGTCTGGGTTTTTGGCAATTAGTTCGGCAAACGCAAGTCTACAAATTACTGGGTAGTACTCGGGATTGACATCGATTCAGGATAAACAAATAAATGTTGATCGGTTCATCAAGTAACAGCGATTTATCGAATGAAATGCTAACTTATCAAGGATCGACTACTTGTGCATTGACATACTCGTATTTAACCACTGTACAGGTAAACAAGGTAAAAATTGGGACATGGACTTACTTCATATTCTTTATTGTACACACAAAGAGACCAACAATAAACACAATTAATACATTATTATACAAAGGCGAGCTTATCTCTATAAGAGATCTCTACCAGCAAATCAAAACAAATAAATAAGGCACATTACAGAAGAGGTAAAACACATGTGCACAGAAAAAAACTTAAGCTTTGACTTCATTCATACTCGTATTTGCTTCCTAATTTCCTTTGCCGTGGAGTTAAAAGCTTTACAGGATATAGTTATGATATACCTACTTAACTACAGTTTTGGTACAGGCAGACAGGTAAATTAATAACGAGTATGAGTATACCAAAATTCGTAACATAACCACCTACCTAACATACCTGAGTTACCTACAACGGATGAAATATCAAAATTCTAAAATGTCTTGATTCTATTAATATCTCTCGGATATCTTTCGCAAATCACTGTTAGATTAAGTATTAGGTACCTAATGCCCAAAACATTCACCAGTACAAAATTGGAGATATATATGTTTTCACAACAATTGTACTTAGGGTACTTATTTTCGTGCTAAAATTCAAAGTTAGGGGTCCGTAGGTACGTGTTAAATGTGGTTCTCTTTAATTGCCATCCTGACCCTGGGGAATAACATAGTTTTGATGTTCCGGTTCGGATTTGTTTGTTTGGGACATCCGATTGACGAAAACCGCTGAAACTTAATAGTTGGCGCGTTTTGGGAGTTTTCATGCTAATTATGTAAATATTTGAAGGATTAGGGTTGGTTTTATCCATACAAATTTTATAAATGCGAAAGTAACTTTGTCTGTCTGTCTCGCTTTTACTTGAAATTTGGTACACAGGTAGTCTAGAGTTTAGAGAAAGGACATAGGCTACTTTTTATCTCGGATGATTTCGACATTTTGTTTTTTATGCAAACGCGGGCACGCGGGCGTTCACTAGTTATGATATAAATTAATTCGCGGTTGAATGTTAGATGCTGTAATCGAGATCATGAGTTATCAGATTCGATAGTCATCGGCAATTAGAGGCCTATCCCTTTATAATTATAAATAATGAATGGACAGTGCCGGAGTTTGATTGTTGAATTTTTTTTTATATGACAGACACAAAACTTACAAATAAATCTCAAATCTATCTATTTTGTAGGTAGTTATTCAAGAGTAAATCTTGTTACTAAGTTATTTTCTAAAGTTACCTCTTATATGAGATGAGAAGAAATTTAAATAAAAAGCAAATTATGCGTAAATAACTTCACTAAGTATTTTTAGAAATATTTTTCAGTAATATTTCAAAAGAATACCGACCATGTTGAATACCGCTATAGATATAGTATAATAGTCTAATGTGCCCGAGATAGCACATGGCCGCGCCCTTAAGGTGGATTCCTACGGTCCGTGATATTGCGGACCGACGCGCACGAGCGCGCACCACGGACCGTGGGAAACAGAGCGTCCGTGGTAATGCAGACGCGTCCGTCTCGGTGCGTCTAGATTCGTGGTGATAAATGTAGGCGGACGCGGACCAGCCCGCACCGACACGCACCGTGGGATAGGGTCGTCCGTGGTAATTGCAGACACGTCCGTGGCGGTGCGCCCGATCCATGGCGAATGGATAGCTTCAGACGCGGTGCGCGCTCGTGCGTGCTCGTGCGGAGATGTCTGTAGGCGACCACATAAAAACTGACGACCATGTCGACGGCTGCATGGATGCAATAGCGATTGTGGTAGTATAGTAGTCTAATGGCATTTTTGAATACACTCGCCCATGAATACACTTCTGATTTTTTTTAACAGTAAGTTACCTATACAGGGTGTTTGTGACAGCCAGGCAAATATTGATATGGCGACTTCAGACCATGATTCTGAGGTGAAAACCACTGAAAATTTTCGCAGGAAAATTCGAAAATTTTCCGGCATTTTTTTCATTTTTCCAGGAAAAAAATTGTGTAGCTCATTTATGTAGGCCTTAGATAATGACTTAAAAACAAAAATTTAACCTATGAATGATTTTCGAAATGAAAGTCCCATAAAATTCAAAATACTAATGAACCCCATTGGATAGTCACAAGTGATATAAAACGGCAATGTACTCGTATCACACAATAACCAAATAAGCTAATTTAAATAGTCGCAGGATCACCCGATACAATTCGCGCGGAAAGCAAACTTTGCGGATAATCAAATTAAAAATGCATTTCCTGGGAGTAATAACACTGTCGTCATAACTATGGTACTTGTTCACTGTTTCATTTAGTATTTGCCTGGCTGTCACACACACCTTGTATGTCTACTGGGTGATTTTTGGTCGTCAACGTTCCCGAAAACTACGGAATCTCATCATCACGATGATTTTTCTCCATGGAAGGCATACCTGGGAAGTGTCTGGTTTGCAAAATATTAGGGTCCAAAGTTGAGTAAATAGACTACGAATTTCTGCATAAATGCACATTGACGCGTGTAGCAAGATTTTTTCACGAATTAATATTTATCTATGAAAAAACTAGTATAAACGCTGGGCACTATAAATTTCGCCCGATCAAGTAGTAAAAAAAAAACAAAAAAATTTACATCGTTTCCCAGCATTTTTCCGGCATAAACTTCACTTTATTTGATGTATAGAATACGTACCCGTAGGGTGGCAACGAAAAAACACCCTGTATATATATTTTTTTACGGTTAGGTTCGTTTAGTTAGACTCTAAACCTGTCTTTCCCAAAGTGGGCGATAACGCCCCCTCGTAGGTGAAATTTTTAAGGTGGAATAAAAATGGGGGGGCGCTACTGATTTTCAATGTGGGCGTTAACCGAAATAAGTCTGAAACCTCTACTCTAAATGAACCTAACCATACATTTTTTTTCCTAATAATAGGACTGTGTCACTGGCTTGTCCTAAGGAGCGCTGGTACAGTGCACTCTCAACCACGAAGATTACATAGGCAATCTATATTTATAATCTTTCAATTCTACTATGCTTATACAATAGTGCCTACGCGTTCGTCTTATGTAGGTAGGTTGTAATCTTATGTATCGAGTGGAGCGCTCGCGCTCCAATGAAACGAAAGTTGGTACGATTCCTAGTACTGTATTCAATGGGTGCGAAAAAGATATACCAACATAGGCCGGGGCGTGAAACAGAAGATTTCGTATGAAAAATTAGCCTAATCTGGAGCGCCGCTCACATTTATTCGTAGTGATTGTATCGGCCACTAGATGTCGCTTAGGCCGAGTTAGAACGCGATCATCTTGTCATTCATAAGAAATTGAACCACAGAGTGAACACACGCGGCGTTTCCAAACAATCGCCAGTGCTCGGGTCTGGTGTCTCGTGGCGATTCTAATTAGTGCAAGTGCCTGTTTTCGCAGTTATGAGTTATCAGATCCGAGGGTCAGTGGAGGGTGTAGGGCCCGGTGGTGGGCGCACCTATCTATACTAATCTATACTAATACTAATTAATATTATAAAGCTGAAGAGTTTGTTTGTTTGTTTGTTTGATTGAACGCGCTAATCTCCGGAACTACTGGGTCGAATTAAAAAATTCTTTTTGTGTTGGATAGTCCATTTATCGAGGAAGGCTTTAGGCTATATATCATCACAGTGCGACCAATAGGAACGAAGAATAAGAGGAAAATGTGGAAAAAACGGGGAAAATTATTCAACTTTGGAGACTTCCGTTGCGTGCGCTGCGTAAACGGTTCAAGTTATCCAAAAAATATGTATGAAAGAATAAAATGACGTAGAAATGATATGAAAGAAAAAAATTGAAGGTCTAGACTGCCCGATGCAGAACCCTTAGCAGCCTAGCTAAACTTTGAGAGATATGAAAATACCGTCTTAGGAAAAGTTGCTCAGCATGATAAGCACTTTCTAATAACGTAATAAAATTGAAGGTCTAGATAACCTGATGCAGAACCCTTAACAGCCCAGCTAAATTTTGAGAGATATGAAAATACCGTCTTAGGAAAAGTTATTCAACATTTTAAAAGAATTCAATTCCCTGTTAAGTTATCTTTTGCTGTAACAATTAATAAATCACAGGGGCAAACGTTTAAACACGTTGGAATTGACTTACGTCAAGACTGCTTTTCACACGGCCAATTATATGTCGCGTTGTCAAGATCGGGTTGCGGAGATAATCAGTATGTTCTTCTGCCACAAGAAAATAAAACAAAAAATATAATTTACGCAGAAGTACTTTAAAATATTTTATTCTGTTTGTTGACGCGGACGAAGTCGCGGGCAACATCTAGTAGTGAATAAAGACCATAATCGTGCTACAAAATAAATACCCTCAAGTATTCCATGGGTTGCCGGGCGCCGATGCCTAGGTACTAAAGTATTTCAGAGAAAATAGTCCTTATTTTAATAAGGCTGCGTGTTATAATCCCGCTGGCAAAAAAATAACTTTTTTACTTTGAAAGTATTCTCTTTCAGTTAGCGCGATTATACACTTTTAGTAGATATAGCCTAAGGTTTAATTTATCACTACGATACTTGCAACGTAAATACTTTCAAAGTCTTCCACGTATTTCGGCCCGGACCGCCGACGACCACGGACGGGCACGCACCGTGGGATATTCTCGTCCGTGGTGCGCGTTCGTCCGTAGCCGTCGGCGCGTCCGCGTCCGTCTGCAATATCGCGGACCGTAGGAACCACCTTTAGAAGGTAATGTTGTGTAAGTAACTCGCTTCGTAGATACGGTATTTGCGTCGTATTTTATTTATTTTCTATACAATTGCCTTACAGCAGATGTAAGGTAACCCTTTCGGAAATATCTTGTTTGTGAAAAAGGTAAAAGGTTTTTTCGTAGGCGCCTGCCTACAGGTACGGCGCGCGGCGTCTAGCTATATTTATGTAACGCGTTCAGTTCAGTTTTTATGTACCTACCTATCTAGGTAACTACACCACCGATTATGAAATTTACTATTATATTACCTACTATATGTCTTACTTACTCATACTATATGTCTACTGTGAGATTTTATAATACTGTCTAATGCCCACTAAGAAGATTATACCCTGTGTACTCCACTCTGCGTCTAAATGTTTGCTACATACCTAAGGTTTGTGAAAGCTACCGGGCTTGATGACAAGCTGTAGTATGAACGAGCGAATTAAAATTGTAAACTTAGGACCAATAAGACCATAGTCGTCATAGCATAGCCACAAATAGTGTTAGTTTGACGACCTATTGGTTGGTGTATATGCCGCGCCATAGGTCCTGGGTTCGAAACCATATATTGATATTTGTTTCTGAGACAAGGATGTTTATACATATAAACATCCATGGGTTTTATTCCATCTATTTTGAAAACATATCTGTTGGGTTCAAATATCATTACAATAATAAAAACCTAAAATTAAAATTAAATATTTACAAATAGAATATTGGATAGTTTTTAAGCATCGTCCTGAGTTTTAGAGTCCTGACACATTCGCTATCGGCAGATTTTGTAAAGGTGCTGACATAAGGTCAACGCCTGTTGCGACAACGCAAATAAGTGTCAGCGGCGGCACCTCTAGAAAGCCTACAAGACGCAAATATGTCGCTGGCACTGAATGTGATAAAGACATATATTTTGAAATTCGCACGCCACTAACTCTCTCCAATCGTATTATATTGTCACTGGGCTCGCACATGTATAGTCCTGGCTTTCGATCGAAATGTCCTGGTATTTCTTCTTCAAATCCTGGTTTTCAAAGTTTTGAGATGGCAACCCTAGGCTAAAGTAACTACTTAAAGGTACATTTTGCTACAATCGTAGTTAGGAGGGTTCCACCAATTATCTAAATTTTTTATCACAGTAACTTCTTTCATCTTTTCCTCGTTGTGTAAGATTTTACACATATTACAGTATTCATTTGAGTCTGGCCGGGTTTTCATACGGTGGTATTTATAATGTTTTCTCCACTTGAAATAAGTTAGATATTTTTCCTCATCATTTATGAGCTCGTTCATAGTCTCTGCTAATCCTTGAACATCAATTTCTCTTGCGTTTAGGTAAATACCATCTGGCATAAATCTAAAACAAATTATTATTGTGTAAGTTAAAACATAATTACGGTATTATAACTTTAGTGACATTCGATTTTATACATTTAATTATATGTAATAAGCATTTTAATAATTTAATTTTCAGGGGATTTTAATATGTACATACATACAAACATCTTGGGGCAACCTGAACTGCAGGATCATAAAGGAGATCCCGGAGCTTAGTATAGCATAGCGAGGACGGATGTAAATAGCAGTGACAAGTTGCTAGCTTATCGCCTGAAAGAATGCCCGGGTTCCTGGATTTTGAAACACATAATTTTTTCCTGTGCATGCATATACCTACATGTATACTTTGAACATTTTCAAACTGTATTTTACCTTGTATAGTTAGCACCTCCATATACAATTGGAACTACGTCATTTTCCAAAGCTATCAACAGCTTTTCCGTAACATAATATTTACTGAAAGAATTTTCGAATGAAAGATAAAAATAATAATCTCTGGAGAGCATTTGTTTACACAGAACATCTATTTCCTGGGCACACTGACGTGGTCCACATTTGCCGAAAATATCGACCGTTAAGTTATACTTTTTAAGTTCTTTCTGTAATTTCGCTGCAAATACTTCTCGCAGGCTATTTGTGTTACAATTTGAAACAAACCAAGCAGCGGCTTTCCGTTTTGTCTTCACGATATCTCTTATTTCATCGCTTACTGGATCCATGTCCTCAATTTTCATCCAATGCATATCGATTTTCGGTCCGATCCATTCATCTTTATCATTTCGAATTGCGATATACCCCCAAATCACTTCTGAATCCAATCGGTACGTCCATGTCCAGTTGAAATAGTTATTGAAATTACATACAGGATAATTATCTGCGGACTCCATATTTGAGAAAACATACTTTTGGTGTGCAGCTCTTTGTTTGGGAAGAGATTGAGCAGACATTACAACAATTTCTGGTCCATGAAATAGTATAACATCAAACTTTGTTATATCGTCGAAGTATGTTTTGTTATTGGTCACTATACAATTTATATTAGCACATTTGTTTTTAATGAAGACTGTTTGACCAAGGCCAATGTATATAATTAATGGGTGATTCTCTAATAGGGACCATTGTAATATGTACTTCATTCCAGGTTTACCTCTCTTTTCTCTACCACTCTTGTTCATTCCAGTGTTACTGTTATTAACCTTATTACCAATTACATAGGTGAATGCCAGAAAATTATTGTAACTAACCTGTGGTCTCATTTTATTTAATTCTGATGTGTCATCCTTTATTTCTATTAAAATTATGAATATCGTACCCAATAAAGTTAAAATAAAAAAGGACTTGACAAGAGAGGACAAAAACATTTCAATGAATCACTTTGTTATGTACTGGACCAAATGGTGCATTTTACTGTTCCGAAAGCATTATTTTATACATCTATTTCCAGTAGCCTTTTTATTTGCACTAATCATGCGTTACAACATTGTAACCACTTTCAACACTTTGATTTATGTTATTCACACACTAAGCTCTGCATACGAAAAAATCTTCGATACTGGCCCAGGCAATTTGTTGTTTCG
This sequence comes from Carposina sasakii, assembly GCA_014607495.2. Taxonomy (NCBI): domain Eukaryota; kingdom Metazoa; phylum Arthropoda; class Insecta; order Lepidoptera; family Carposinidae; genus Carposina; species Carposina sasakii. The sequence continues at coordinate 9,034,444 of CP053168.1, forward strand.
CAAGGATAATCGGTTACGTTACGATATTAACATGCTAAGAAAAGTAAAAAAAAAGCTTAAATATAAATAAGTAGTATCTAGGTTAGCGCCCAGTAGCGTTAACCCTCGTCAGTTATTATTTCAGCTTGATCTGTAATCAGAACGTAAATATTTATTGACTTTACTGCTTCATATCATAAATCTGGCCTACATAATATTTTAAATTTTCTATTACTATTACACAATGAACGTTATTTGTAATCTTTGATTTGCATTGCTGCTCTATGAATAAGTATTATATTTTTGAAGTTCGTTCTGTAACATCTTAAGTAGCAAATTTTTCTTGTTTGCTTCTAGTTACATAGTTGGGGAAACTAACGAGGCAGCTTTAGTTTTTATTTTAACACTCTCCCGTTTTTTTTTACTTACTGGATCCATGTCTTCTACTTTCATCCCATGCATATAAATTTTTGGTCCGACAACTTAATCTTTTTAATTTCTAACTATATCTAATATATCCCCATCTTATATGAATCTAACCGGCATGTCAAGGTACAATTTATCTATAAAATAATAAATATAAAATACATCTTTCGTTCGTCTGTTTGTAATTTAACACCTTTTGGACCGATTTTGATGAATTTTTTTGTGTGTGTTCAAGTGAGTTTGAGAATGGTTTAGATTCACAATTCGGTCAACTAGGACAAGTTTTTCCGCAGTCCACGCGGACGGAGTCGCAGGCGTCCACTAGTATAAAATAATAATTTTGTGCAGCCCAGGTGCAGCAGATATTAGCTAACTATACCGCTCGATGTGTAGGCAATATGGTAGTAGTATCATAAAAACAGCTCGTCCTTGTTTCATACTCGTATAAACAAAAGGGGAAGTACCTGTTGAAGTTCATTGCAAAATATGATTCATCACGTTATCACCATTTATTTTATTATATTTATCAATATGATAACCACGAACAACTTTCTTAGCATTTCACTTAGATCGAATGAACTAAGTGTATACTAAGTTTTATTGCTTAACTTTCAAATCAAGATCAATAAAATTTGAATTCTGATGAATAAGAAAATATATTATAAATAATAAAAAAAATCACCCGAGTGAAAAGACTCAGTTTTACCATCTACTAATATGAAAATATACGGTTGAGTACCCAAAGAGTAAAATATAAAACATACAAAAAATATTTAAGGCCTTTCTCCCATACAACAATTTATCTATAAATTTATAGATATGGTGCGGAACCCTTCGTGCGCAAGGCCGACTCACACTCGGTCGTTTTTATTATATTTGGCCTTTGCCTAAAATTTCATTTTGTATGTTTTGTTGACTTTAGAGACTTAGGCGACAATTTTGTGTTTTATAGGTTATCGTCGGAGCTAACTAATTGTTTTATGAGGAACGTAAAGGTTTAATGCGATTAGATTACCTACCTACCATAGTAAAACTACAAATCAAATGGTAAATTGCATTTACTTTATTATTGGACACAAATCCTTACATGTCCGTTCTCCTTGCTCCTGGTCCATGAAAACGTATGTTTTTGCAGTACATATACAAAGTAGAAGCATAATTTAATCATTATTTGTTACATCTTCAAATCAAATGAGATTATTTGTGGATCACAGGTGTCTTTTACGAACTAATCGGTTTATTTGAAAAGAAAAAAATATTGCGGCGGTAGACCCACCACTTACCACGTGGGACATAATAGGCTAACTAATCTAAATTGAATAGGCACTTTCTAGGCAAACCTTAGGCCGCATCTCGCTTAACATCAGGCACAATGGCGGTCAAATGTTTGTCTAGTCATATATAAAATAAATAAAAAACTGGATGAAAAGTGGATGTGTAATTTGCACACTTCTGCCCAACCTCCTTGGGGATAATGGGCGTGACTATATGTATCTATGTAAAATATTGCAATAAAAGGAGGTATTTTTCAAAAAATGTTAAAAACAAGGAAAACCTCGAGGGTTCCACCATTTATCGAAGTTTTTAATTACAGACACTTCCCTCATCTTTTCTTGGTTGTTCAAGATTTTACACATATTACAATATGTATTTGTGTCTGTACGAGCGTTCATTAGGTGATATTTATAATACTTCTTCCACTTAAAGTAAGACAGATATTTTTCCTGATCGTGCATTAGATCTATCATGGTTCTTGCCAATTTTCGAAGACCCAATACTCTTCCATTTATGTATGAACCTTCAGGCAAAAATCTGAAACAAATGACATGAAATCAATTATAAGGTGTTAAAATCGATTTATTGATACGTGAGGTGAGTAATAAGCACTATTTGCTGCGTTCACGAGTACTCTGCCTCTGAAAAATATATTTCTTCAAAATTATGTAAATATACATACATGACGTGTTTCTATGATAAATAAATTATTTTTAAACAAATACGAATGAAAAAAAGTTATTCCATATATCGCGATTGTTATGACTTCATTTCATGACACTTGCTTGGGCCACGCACAATAACTAAGTGTCCTTTAATATTTTGGTCAATATATCTACCTTGTATAGTTAGCTCCTCCATATACAATTGGTATGACAATATTATTCAGGCCAATCAACAGCTTTTCCGTAACATAATATTTACTGAATGAGTTCTCAAATGCAAGATAGAAATAATAATCTCTTGTGACCAGTTCATCACATTCAGTCTGATTTATTCGAGAACAATTATGTTTTCCACAGTCACCATAAACATCGATAGACAAATTAAACTTTTTTATCATTTTTTGCAACATCATACCATATACTTCTCTTTGGCTATTAGTATCACAATTGGAGACTAACCACGCAGCAGCTTTATTTTTTATTTTCACTTTCTCTCTAATCTCATCACTGACTGGATCCATGTCTTCTACTTTCATCCAATGCATATCAATTTTTGGCCCGACGACTTCATCTTTATCATTTCTAACTACGATATAGCCCCAATTCACCTCTGAATCCAAGCGATATGTCCATGACCAGTTAAAATAATTATTAAAACCGCACAGTGGATAATTATCTGCAGATTCTATGTTGGCATACACATATTTTTGATGCGCTCCTCGCTTATCGGGAAGCTCTGATGGTGACATGGACATAACTTCTGGTCCATGGAAAAGTACCGCATCAAACTTTGTTATATCTTCTAAATAGCTCCTATTATTGGTAACTATGCAATTAGTATTGGGGCATTTGTTATCAATAAATACAGTTTGTCCTTGTTTCATAAAAATGAAAGGATAAGTATCTACAGCAGTCCATTGCAAAATATACTTCATTTCGGATTTAGTTTTCATTTGAAAGTCTTTATTGAAATTGTAATCAGTCTTTATTTTATTACTAAATGAGTCGTGGTTCTTTTTAACCCACTTATTGTATCTATATAATGATCTTGGTAATTTATAATACTTTGGTACTTCGTGTTTTATTTTAAACAATAATATAATCATGAATACGGTAGTTACAACAATTGATATGAGAAACCACTTTGCAAGAGTCCACAGCATTGTTCTTTTATTTACATGTACGATGAATGAAATATGAAATTTTTGGATCAGTCATGAAAAAGTAAAAGACCTCAAATAGCAAAATAAATGCAATCGTGCTTTGTGTTTCTTATATTTTGTATGGTAAGCGCAAGCATATGAATGTGTCTCAAAATATCGCATTAATTAAATTATAAAATATTATGTTGTAGGTTACAAGTTAGTATTCACGTTTGGAACTTGTCACTTTACCTAGAACTAGTTAACTTAAAACACATCAACTAAAGCAGAAAAATACTCGGCCATTTGTTATAAAATATCACGAAAAGGTATACTGCACATTTTCTTACACCAACTCTTTTCTCTTTATTTTTTTCGAATATAGATAAGTAAGTCAAAGCGGAATTAAAGTTTGCGTCCTACGAGTATATGATGCATACATTCGAGGATTACTGCGAATAGTACGTAACAGTCTTATAATCTGCTGGCTTATGAAACATTTTATTTACATGGCAACATAATTTATTTGCGTCCAATAAAATTTATTTGAGATCTTGTTCCGTAGACGTTAGGGTTCAACTGGATTAGGATAACATTTTGTATTTCAAAAGTTATAGCCACAGCTGACCGTGTTTTATGTACCTACGTTTGTTATAGTTTTGCAAGTGCTGCAATCTGGAAGGCGATTTGTTGAAATTATTGTATTAGTTAGTGCGCTTGCACACGGCAGGCTTATATATTTTCTAACTTGCGACTAGTTCATAACCGTTCGCTAAATGTCAAAAGACGACTTCGATAGAAACAACTATTTTGTAATCCATCGACATGGGGCACTGATTCCTTACTATAATGTATAACAAATGTCATAAGTTTGTCATTTTCCTGTTTAAAGATAAATGATCAAGATTAAGACTGCATCACCTTTATCATTTAGATAGGACTATTGCAAAAATCGACCCTAACTCAAATTTGTGAATAGTCATTAGTCACGCTACTAAGTATAAATAACCATAAAGAACTTCTATTAAATAAAATGGTATAGAAACATGCGTTATAATAATAATTAATATGGCATCCACTGTATAGGTATAATGAATAATCTAGAACGAGAGTTAGGAAAAGGACAGAAAAATGACAGGGTAGCCATGCAGAATCATTAAGGAAATCCTACAGCCACGTTTGGCATAGCGGGGATAGATGTAAATGATAAGTGACAAGTTCCTAGCCTGAGAGAATACGCAGAAGGAGATATAACTGACGACGGGTACAACAATATATGTAGAACAGTTCTAATTTTCCGCCGGGTCTGCCCCTGCCCTAAAACCATCCTATTTTCTGTAATTTTTTCGATAAATTTCCGGCCTGGGCAACCGTTAATTAACGAATCCATTAGGCATAGGTATTTTGGCGTGCCATTTCTATATTTCAAAATAATAAATGAGTATTCTTATTCGAGCTGAAGTCGAATTTACTCATTGTAATTTTAAAAATGTCTGTCTACTCGTATGCGACTTGGGACTGGATGTTTTGGAGTGAAATATATTTGTTAACCATACCAATATGTAAGCAATCTAGACTATGTGAACCAAACTCCACATATTTACTCACATTATCCGTTGCTTTCATAACGTTTTTTCCCCATTATTTATGGGCTCGATGCAGTATAGTTTCATTCGAAAATCACATTGCTAAGTATTTGGCATTTGTTTCCCGCCAGGCTATTACTTGACCTCAACCCTTTTTGGACACTAAGTGATAATTTATTCAACATTAAAATCCGCAGGTGCATGCAACAAAAGTTGTACAATCCATTCGACTGGAAGGCTCACACGCACCATTGAGCTATCGTCAAACATAACATAGGTAAAAAAGCGAATGTTTATGATTATTCATCCTGTTTACACATTTTCTTTACGCAAAAGATATATTATGCTAATACATTAGCATACAACAGGTACAATTGCCGTACAAATGTCTATCGTTACGGTTGTCGAGGCAATTTCTCAAGGGTTCAGGGCAATAGCGGGCCCTTTATCACCTGGCCTGCCCTTTCCGACTGCATGTGCTGACGGGGACTAATATTGCACGGATTAGCCCAGATTTGTGGTCCGGAAATGTTACGTTTGACGGTTATTATAGAAAATTGTATATATTTGCTAATCCCATGGAGGTATTGTATAGAAAATCTTCTGTTACTAATTCTTGATAATATCAAGTAACAAATGTCAAGTAACTCTGTCTGTCTCACATTTACGTCAAAACTACTGAACCGATTTAAATGAACCTTGGTAGACACGTAGTTTAGAGCCTGAATACAGATATAGGCTACTTTTATCTCGGATTTACATTTAGTTTTTTCTGCAGTACATGCGGACGGAGTCGCGGGTGTATACTAGTGAGGAATTAGAGTTGTAAGGATTAGCCCACCCAGCAGTGGGCTTAGTGCAAGTTTACACTTCGAACTCGGTCGTGTTCACCCGAATAGTGTCGTTGCTTTCACTTGTATGAAATCACGTCATCACATTGCATTCCACTGCAGGACGTAAGCCTCCCCCAGGGCACGCCACAAGACTTCTGCCATAGGAGGGTTTTTGCCCATAGTCACCACGATGGGCAGGCGGGTTGGTAACAATGATGGTATCCTTTTTGTTACGTATAACTAACTTCTTGCGTTAAATACTCCTTTAGTTGGGTTACAGAAAATGTATTTCCACTATAAAGCTAGTTTTACTAAATTTTTCAACCAGAATAGAGCTAACAAATCGATCACCCCTGGGATTAGATACTATACTAGTTGTGATTATACGCTCAATGATACTATATGCTAACGAACTTATTTACACTAACCGACACGATCTTATTCCTAATTGTATACCTACCTATTTAGTCATTCATCATAGTCACAGGGACACTGTCAGTTTCGCTACCGCTTACAACTGAAGATGTGACTACCCATTTTCTTTAGGTATAAGGATAAGGGCATGTGGATGTTTATAGAGGAAAAGGTAGACCTAAGAAGTATTTGATGGAGTGAGAGAGGATATGCGTGTACTAGGAGTGAGTAACGAGATGATAGGTAATGGAAGAAGAGGACATTGCGCCGACCCCAAGGAATCAATCACGACAAGTTGTTGTCTTCAAGACACTGGTAGTTAATTTGTACATTATCCGAGATGCTTTGAGGCGGGTACGTGGTGTTTGTCAGCTTAACGAGTGCACAAGATGTTTGAGGTTTTAGGGAACGTCCCATCTCCCTGAAACGTCGCAAAAAGCAGGCGGCGCTGCTGAAGCTGCGGAATCCCTCAAACGGCGCAAATATTCCAGCCTCGACAGAGGCTACTTATTTGCGCCGTTCGGCGTGGAGACCCTGGGCCCTTGGGGACCGGCGGCGCTCAAAACATACAGGGACCTGGCCGGGCGGCTCGTAGAGTCCACACGTGACCAAAATGCTGGCTGCTACTTAGGCCAAAGAATAAGCATAGCCATTCAGCGCGTCAACGCAGCCAGCATTTTGGGCATGCTACCTGATAAGGTAGATCTGCTGACCATCCTGTAAAAATTTGGATGGTCAACCGACCTCCCACAGGTACGCCATAGATCTAAGTAGTTCTAAGTTAGCTATAACACATTTTAAAAAATATAAATAAAAATTACAGCATAAAGCCAATAGCAGAAAATAGCACTAATCCTCCAGACCGCACTTTGGCCGATTATGTAACTTACAACCGATCGCAATTGCTAGCTAGTAATTTGGTAAGTATCATTCTTCTTAATTAAAAAGTCAGTGTCCCATACCAATAGATTACAAAATAGGATTATTTAAATGAGTCGCGTAGTTGTCGTTTAGCAATCGGTTGACGACCAGTCGTAAGTTAGGAAATAAGCCTGCATATCGGATGGTGTAAAGGCGATCAATCACGGTAATTACACATGTCACATGATTGAACGGGCTCTGTTTGTATATCACGCGACAATAATTCAGTTTTATTTGCAAATAGAACGTTCCATCAAAATAATTGTTAGCACTTAAATGAGCAGTTTCATTTCTATAATTTAAATTAGATAGATAATACTTGTTTGCGTATATGTTGGTGGTTTTAAAATAGACCCAGTAGAAAAGTTATTGCCGCTTGGGAAAAAAATTCTGTTTAGAACTTTAATTTACTACATACTTTAATTTAATTTACAACATTATTATTCTTTTTGTACAAAATTACAGCACAGTATCCACTATTCTATTCTATTTTACAATACTTATACCTATAGATATACATACTTATTAAACTCATATTTATTAGAAAATTTGTGGTCCCTTAGCAGCTTCATTTACTGGAACCCGACGGCAGCGCCACCTATTCTGGGCCCAATTTTATTTTTTTACTGTTTGGAACCACCCTGATGCAGATTTTTAAGGTAGATTTTGTTGTTGTCTGTCAGCCTTTCTATTAGCTAGCGTAACAGTAAGGTAAGCATGAAACATTTTACGTATCGCCGTCGTAACGCTATCGACTTGCAAGCAAAATCTGTGAGATATGACATTGTACTCTGACTATAGCGTTACGCACTATCGAGAGGTTCGTGCTTACCCCACAGTTGGATATGTACCTAAAGTAATTTCAAAGCCCTACATTACACAGCACCTTCTAGTGACTAAGTACTTATTTGTTTGTCTGTATATCTACTACCTACTCGTATTAGACAGTATTCTATAAACAGTCCTCTCACATACACCAGGCCATTAACTCCACATATAGCCTTTGTTATAAATTAACAAAGGGTGTTGCTTTTGCATTATAAATCCGCGCACCCTGTATAACCGCTTGATAATAAGCATGAAGGAAAGACAATGAGTAGTTGGCCTAAAGATGTTTGTACCCCTTCCACACAATACAATGTAATTTCACAAGCTTTTGACGAATAGTAATCGTCACATTGTCAAATCTCATAGATTGTTTGCCGATAGAGTTAGGGAGGTTACGTAGCGTAAAAAGTGTATGCTCATCCCTACCTCTCTGATTTTTAGTCCAGTGTCTATGCCACCAATCCACAATCGACGTCCGGCATAGAGGCAGGACGTAGATCATCTACCGTAGATGGCGGCATTACCTCGATAAGTTACTTCCAAGTTGGACGGAGTAAGCAAAGAACCGAGACGTGTGTAGGTACTCAAAAAGGAGAGGCCTTTGCCCAGCAGTAGGACATCATTCTTCTTCAGCCTATCGCAGTCTACTGCTGGACGTAGGCCTCCCCCAGGGCACACCACAAGGCTACTGCCATGGGGGGTTTTTGCCCATAGTCACCACGCTGGGCAGGCGGGTTGGTGACCGCAGTCTGATTTTTGGACTATGTTGACAGCACAGGAGGCACTGCTGCCCACCTCCCGAAAACCCTTTATCGCCTGGCAGGCATGGGGTGGTACAAACTCTACTATGCCGGCACCACGCGGCAAGGACATCATTATGACTACTTAAATAAACGATACATTAGGATTGCAAATCTGCTCAAATTGTATCGTGTGGAATTATAAAAATCAGTGTCGCTGTTGCGCTGGTGGATTGATTATAATGTTTCTACTTACGGTAGTACCTATTCTTAGTAATAATTGAGAGCTCTCAGGGGAGAGATTAGTCTTCTTTGATATTAGAGTATTTAATGTTTGAATGTGAGTCAGTTTCCTGTGTGATCGCAGTTTAATATTGACTGTGTCATCTCCCCTTCATGCTTCGTTCATGATAATAAGCCCGCATAATATGAAACTAATTATATTAATCGCACGTGGCTTATGTGAGGCACATGAGTAATGCTTTTCTTACGGTTTCGGGGCAAAGAGTACATACATACAGAATGGACTTTACTTTGAGTTTATTGTGAAGTTTATTAAGCTAACCTTGGTGACAGTGTCATATTTTGAATTTTATATAGTACTAGCTGTTGCCCGCTGATTCGCTCGCGTGGACAACCCTTATCACAGGGGTATGAATAATATCTTCTTCGTCTTCTGCCTATTGCAGCTCACTGCTGGACTCAGGCCTCCCCCAAGGCACGCCACAAGGCTACTGCTACAGGAGGGTTTTGCCCATAGTCACCACGCTGGACAGGCGGGTTGGTGACCGCAGTGTGATTTTCGGACTATGTTGTCAGTACGGGAGGCGCTGCTGCCTTCCTCCCGGAAACCCTTAATCGCCTCGTACGATACCTACGGGCAGGTAGGGGTGGTACAAGCTCTACACCGCCGGCACCACGCGGCTAATAATATATAATACTAGCGACCCGCTCCGGCTTCGCATGGGTGCAATACTGATACTATACATTTATAAACCTTCCATTTTATTAAAAAAAACCTCATCAAAATCCGTTCCCTAGTTTGTAAGATCTAAGCATACATAGGGACGGACAGACAGCGGCAAGCGACTTTGTTTTATAATATGTAGTGATTCTAAATAGTAGCCGATTCTCAGACCTACTGAATATGCATATGAAATTTCATAAAAATTGGTCAAGCTGTTTCGGAGGATTACGGTAACTAAGATTCTGACACGAGAATTTTATAAATAAGAAGATGAATTAATAGGTTCTCATTAAAATATAATGTTACCATGTAGTTAACTTCGAATTATCATTTCAAAACTGTGATTGTGTACCTGGGTACACAATTTACCTGGGTAAATCTAGTTGATATCTAAACAGCTTCATATCGTCATAATAACCATTTATAAGTTATTCTGTAGTTGTGGACGGTATGGTAATTGATTGTTATGGGCCGTAACGTAAAATTAAGCAATAACATTTAGTATAAGCGGTTTTGGAGCGAGAGGTCATCAAATTATGCGACAATTGCAGATCAATTTTGATTTTGTTATGGTGAAAATATCTATGTTATTAAAAGTAATTACACATTTTTTTGGTAAACTCCAGGAATTTTGTACCTATATACAAATCAAAATGGCGTATCTACGATATCTGTTCTAGCTTCTACAATTTCAGTGAATGATACTACAGAAGGGATTACTCGCGAGGAAGGCCCTGTTAACTAGGTTAACTAAGAAAGGGTCTACAAACAAAACACTAATTAATAAAGTTATTTATATCAACACCCTTACTTACCTTTGAAAGTTTTGAAACCTTGTACGTTTATATAATTTCTGCTGGACTTTTTCGTCAGCTTTCAGTGACTATCTAAGTAGTTGTTTCCCCCATTGTATTACAAATACTAGCGGCCGCCGGCGACTTTGTCCATGTAGAATTATAATTTCCAAATTCATGACGGGGTAACTTTAAAATCGAAGTACGAGTCGTACTCGCATACGTAGTTTCCGTTATATCTAGAAGGTTCTCTCACGGGAATTTTTTATTTTAATACTTATTAATATTAACTATTTCCAAATACACAATTTTTAATATGTATTAACTATTTTTTAATACACATTTGATATCTCATTTTTCGTTTACACTTACACGAAAAAAGGAAAGAAAAAAGGATGAATGGAAAGAGAAATATTATTAGGATCAATTTTGTCTCTTAAAAAACTATGAGCATATATGAAGACATTTCGCTGAGTGAAGGTAGGAGACGAACGTAGCTTGGGACATAGTAAATAATTCTTATAAAATTGTAAGCAATATAAACATAAATAGGTTTTAGGCCCATATTTTCCGTAGTTTTAGCATTTAGTCACAGCGTAAAATCAAAACTTAATTGAACAATATTTCTTCTATCGAAAAATAAATTCATTTAAAACAGTATTCATTGCGATTGATTTTATATAACTGAGATCAAAAGACAGAGGTTAGTTTTATTTGAAAAGGTAGTAGGACTTAGGGATATTCAGCCATGCAAGTTTGTCACCCCTTAGTTACGGAACTCTAAAATGGTGTCATAAATATCTCAGTTCTGTAGCTTGCTTCTATAGCCGATACATTATGAGCTCATGATTTAGTAGCAGTAATAAATACAGCTCTTTCTCCACTGTTCCGTACAAAACTCATATAATTCATGGTAACAAAGACATCGGGAATTGGCTCCTTCCTTTCCTACGTCGTCGTCCACTTGTGTGGGTTTTTCTTTTATTTCGTTAACAGGATAAATGTTTTCTTTAGTTGTTTCATGAGATTGTTCTAGCTTATTGTTATTAAATAAGCTAGATATTCAGGTCACACATAGAGTACCTACCTATGTTGTTTTTGAGTATAAAAAAGTACTTATGTAGTTTGATTCAACGTTGTCGTAAAAATCATATCTTTCGCATAATGAAAACCTGTTTTTTTACCTATTTAGGTAGTTAGGTAAGTAAAACACGGCTGTGTTCCTAAATAGGATAGACAGAACTGCAGGAACATCAAGGAGATCTTACAGCCACGTTTAGCATAGTGGCAGCCAGATGTAAGAGATCAGTGACTGATTGCTCATCGCCTAAGGGAACGCCCCTAGTCCCTTAGAAGACTCCAACGAAAGCATGGAGTGAGGTGATGTATTCTAGTGAACTCCTAAATTAGTACAGGAAAAATTGCCACATTATTTATATGCACAAACATCCCATTATTACTATAGTCAACACCATAATGATGTATGCTATTGAAAAAATAAAAATTACTCAGTAACATCCGGCAAAATGAATTATTTTTGAAATTATTGCATATAAAGCAATTTTTGTATCGTGATTGTGATAAAAATCCCCATTTTAAGGTCTACCTGGGTATAGGTGGATATAGGATATTAGATTTTCCAGATATTTTTTTATTTATTTGTATCCTACAAATACATAAGTACCTATACCTTATTTTATTTTAAAATAGAAAGAATCCGAAAGAACGAAATCAGGTTTTTTATTAGGCACAGTTTTGTGTATTATTATCAATAGTTCCTAAAGAGTACTCAATTCAATAGTACTACCTACTCATATAAAGTTTGCACTATAAAAAACCTAAAGATGCTGATTTGGCAACATCAATATGGAAAAAAGTCAAATTTCACTTATATCTTACAACAATGAGCTTCTTCATTGACCTAGTCCCACACTAAGATCCCTAAATGAGAGTATTCCATGACTCGGCATCGATATTCATCATTCATGTTTGCAAAAAAAAACGGGATATGGTTCATGACAACTCGAAACAATACTACAATAAAATCTAGAACATATTTTCTATATTATATGAAAAAAAGTACTGGCCCGTCTTTCAGTCATTTTCCGGGTGTTATGTTTTGTGAATTATTTGGTCCTGGGTTCGACTTCCATTAGGTGCAAACAATGATGAATCGATGTTTAGTTCAATCATGGATGTTTCTTTACTAATCATCATCATCTTCCTGCCCTGTTCCCATTTATTTGGGGTCAGCGCATTATGTACTTTTCTTCCATTCATCCCTATTATCCATCATCTTATTGCTCACTCCCAGTACACGCATATCCTCTCTCACACAGTCCAACCGGATGTTTCTATACTAATATCGGTATTTATATTTACATTATTTTAACAAAATTTACTTACCAAAATAGAACATACCTAGATGGGAGAGATAGTATGTGCTATATACTAGAAAGATATTTAATTTCTTTCTTTATTTGCAATCCTCTGAATCTTTAGTGATAATTACATGCAAACCGAAAATAAACAAGACAGAACAAGAGGCACCAACTCTTCCGCAAGGCATCCGATTATCGTCATTCGAAATCGGACTCATAACTTACAAACTTAGCTGTTATAACTCCTTGTCAACCATTCTGCAACATCGCTCGAATATCGATGTCACTTGTCCAAATTGACTGTGACAAATATGCTGCTAAATCATTCATTGCCGTCCGAATTGACGCAAATGTTTCCAAAATATGAGTATACAGGGTGTAACAGAAAGGGTATGTTAACCGAAAAGCTATGTAAATAGCCCACTACAAGGAACCTATCCACACAATTTCAGACTCGAAATCACATGTTTATTTTTCCAGATAGTATGGAGAATTCCTACACAACTCAGGAATGTTCATACAATCTTGAAAAATAAACATGTGATTTCGAGTGTCTCAAATTTTGGAAATAGGTTCTCTATAGTGGGCTATTCACATAGCTTTTTGCTTAACATACCCTTTCTGTTACACCCTCTATATATACCGGTTATACAGGAATATTTCACTGCTATAACTCAATTTAAAATTACAATGTGCAGGTTACAGAATGAAATTATCATTTCATATCGGTAACTAGCGGTCGCCCACGACTGCGTCCGCGTAAACTTTAGACTTGACTAACTTTAGACGTAAACGTTATTTCCCGTACCCGTGGGAATTTCGAAAACTTCTTTTATTAGTGGACCTATGCGTCACTAAAGGAAGCCAAGGTCAATTTCACGTTTCTGCCATTAGCGTTTACGGTTGTACATACGAGTATTGCATCTAAATGTCAGTCAGTGGTAACTTCTATCTATCACTGTAGTGATATGAGTGCACTAGTTTACTAGGCTCGTATGTTTATAGTAATAAGCCAAGAAATATAGAGTAGCGAATTAAACAAACCGATTTTTCCTGTAAGATATTAAGATATCTCGTTCCGCCAACTAATTTTTATATGTCATAAAATTATATCCAGCTGTGGAATCACAGAATCTGTGTGAAGTGAATTACCTATATGTGTCGTTGCACTCAAGTTTAAGACTTGATTTTTTTTTCAAATACAATTCTAATTAATGGCTTATAAAATCGTTTATTATTTTTATATTTATTTAGTTATTTTGTACATCGTAATTGTTATTAAATATCAAATTACAACACCGAAATATGACAAATCACAAGAAGTCTTTGAAGAATGGATGGCGAAATATAATTTATCGAATACAAATAATAATGACGGGGAAACTAATTTAGAATTGAAATATATATTGCAGTGGACTTCTCCGATAACCATACCCTTTATTTACATGGGCCGTGGGCGCGAGTGTTTTATTAAAAACAAATGTCCTGTTAACAACTGTTATGTGACAAACAACAGATCATATTTAGGCGATTTGACAAAATTTGACGTATTAGCTTTTCATGGGCCAGAGGTTTGGAGCATGCGTCGTGATCAACTGCCATTTGATCGTTCCCCACGTCAGAAGTACGCGTTTGCGTCGATCGAGTCCTCACATAATTACGCTATTTGTGCGCATGATTTCAACGATTATTTCAATTGGACTTGGACTTATAGATTGGATTCGGATGTGAAGTGGGGTTATGTCAGTGTTCGAAATGATAAAAATGAAGTTGTCGGTCCGAAAATCGATATGCATTGGATGAAAGTAGAAGACATGGATCCAGTGAGCGATGAGATAAGACAGGGTGTGAAAACAAAAACTAAAGCCGCTGCGTGGTTTGTCTCAAACTGTCATGTTAGAAGCCAACGAGAATTCTACGTTAAGTATTTGCAAAAGGAACTTGAAAAGTATAATTTGACAGTAGATATTTATGGTGAATGCGGACCTTTAAATTGTACCCGTAAAAATGTGACAGCCGAAAACAAGTGTAAGAAAATGTTGTCCAGAGATTATTATTTTTACCTATCCTTCGAAAATTCATTCAGCGAATATTATGTTACGGAAAAGTTATTGATGGCTTTGGAAAATGACGTTGTTCCAATTGTGTATGGAGCAGCTAATTACACTAGGTATTGTTTTGATATCTACTTTCATTGCTCTAAAGAATCTATTGTGTCACACATAACGCCTATTGTCGAAAGCAGTGATTTATGAGATTAAAGTTTTGATGTATTACAAATATTACTACCTATGTTTCAGATTTATGCCTACAGGAATTTATTTGAATGCCAGAGAATTAGGCCATTTAAGACTTGCAAAAGTCATGAACGATCTTATAATGGATAATGAGAAATATCTATCGTTTTTCAAATGGAAAAAGTACTACAGGTATCATGTTACAAACGTTCATCCAGATACAAACGTGTGCTGCAAGATATGTGAGATTTTGAATAGCGAAAAAATGACTACCGAATCCGTTGTGAATGACTTTAGAAAATGGTGGAATACCCCGGGTCGATGTATAATTAAAGATTATGAGCCGAAATGTGGAAGGGAAGTAGGTATAAGATGTGAACCAGAAACACAAGTTCTGCAACCTTTGTTGAAAAGAACGTTACCTCCTTCAACGTCGCAATCCTCGCCATGAAGAAATATTGGATTATATCACTGGTTTGAACGAATTTGCAATATATTGATTGTATTTGTGATTGAAAGCAGAAAAAAATACCTTTGCCGAATTGCTGTTTCTCGTAAAGTACTACATTAATTGCACCAATCAGAAAAGTTATTGATAGTCACGGCAACGATTAATTAGCCATATTTTTAGACGATTTTTTTAAAGTAGGTACATTCCACATTTCCACTGTAATTATTTGGACTCAGTCGTCCATTATTCGAAACATCAAAAAGTAGAAGTACATACATGTATGTTATACGTCACGTACATTACCCTAAAATAAAGGCAATAGACAAAAGCTAATCAATATCGATAACATTACATAAGTGATAAACAGCTTGATATCGATTATGAGTGCGTGTCTGTGTGTATTGTTGTGATCTTATGTCTGTGTAAGTAATTCGTTTTTTCTGTGAAATAATTGCGCTAAATAGTTTTAGGAGTTGTGCCTTATCATAATCCGTCGTTTTATCATGAAAAGATAACAAACACAGACATAGTTAGTAGTACAGAGTACTCTCCAATTTTTAATATACTCGTACGTGGTATGGACGTACATTCTATCTTTCAATGAGTGTTTATGTACAACAGGTACTGGTAGGATGGTAGATTATCAACGAGTGCGGGCAACTAGACCGTTATCTTTTATCCTATCAGAGATATTGAGCGCTCCAGTGACACCGGCCAAGCGGCTCCACACTTCGGCGATGTGTACCTTATCTCTTAGTATGTGACCAACAATACATTTGGAAACATGTGGATTTCCAACTGAATGCGTTCAGTGACCTATTATGTGTTTATCTAAGGCAATTTTACCTTGACAAATCGTACATTTATTGTAAAAATGTATACTCCGTCGCTAGCGAGATCATTTTATATTTTTATTTTTATGTGTGCCATATTTCTTATTATATTATTAGTAAAAGAACAATTTACAATACAAAACTATGATCGATTAAGGACAAAAGATGTTTTTGAAGAATGGGTTAGAGTGAACCACGGATTTATAAGTGAGTGTGCGAATAAAAGTGACGGCATTAATACAAGTGATAATATTGTCAAATATGAAGCTGATTCGATTAAAGAGAGTAAAAGTGATACTTTAGCGAATGATGAATCGGAAATGAAATATATATTACAATGGACGTCTCCAAATACCGTACCATTTGTCTATATGGGGCAAGGACAAAAAGGATTTATCGAAAATAAATGTCCAAACACGAACTGCTTTGTAACAAATAATAGGGGATACTTTAGTGATATGACAAAATTTGACGTAGTGCTATTTCATGGACCAGAACTTATAAATATAAATCAAAATCAACTACCAACAAAAAGAGCTCCCCATCAAAAATTTGTTTTTGCGACTATCGAGTCCTCAGATAACTATGCAGTCTGTAATTCTAATATATTTAATAACTATTTTAATTGGACATGGACATATCGTTTAGATTCAGAAGTAAAATGGGGATATGTCATAGTTCGAAATCATAAAGACGAAGTTATCGGTCCGAAAATTGATATGCATTGGATGAAAGTAGAAGACATGGATCCAGTAAGTGATGAAGTGAGAGAGAGAGTCAAAAGTAAAACTAAAGCGGCTGCGTGGTTCGTCTCAAACTGTAGAGCTAGAAGCGATCGAGGAGGATTCGTCAAAGATCTACAAAACGAACTTAAAAAGTACAAATTAGAAGTCGACATTTACGGCAATTGTGGAAAACTTCAATGTCCTCCGTCAAAGGACGAGCATTGTAAAGACATGCTGGCCAAAGATTATTATTTTTATCTATCTTTTGAAAATTCTTTCAGTGAATATTATGTTACCGAAAAACTAGTGACAGCTTTAGAAAACTTCGCTGTACCAATAGTATTTGGAGCAGCAAATTATACAAGGTAAATAATTAATAAAAAATTTATACCACATACATTTTAGGGAAAACATTCATTAAATGCGTAATGCATTTATCTATGAGTCAGCACACATACTATCTAGCTAGTACGATGAACGCGGAAATTCATAGTTATGGAGACCCAATATTGTCGCTGAAACTTTTTCAGACAATACAGTAAATGAAACGTAATACGATGGACAAAGTATCTATGAATCTTTATATTTAAAACTTGTATTTTTTTAACCAAAACAGGAAAATAATGTAAGTACATATAGATTTCTGCGCAAAATTTCTGTGTTCGAATCTTTTAAATAAAGGTACATTTAAAAAAAAAACATCTACACATATTAATTTTATTTGTACGTGTTGATTTGCTTTAAAGTTATACATAGCTTTTTAGTTTTTGGCTATACCCATACATTACGTTGGAATAATTATCTGCTTCTTACATACAGAACAGATAAATAAATCAATTTTCAAATCATTCATAACATATAGTGTATCAGCTGCATCTCCTTCCGTGGATGATGTGAGAGTCCTGAGTTCTCTCAGGCAATTAGCTAGCAACTTGTCATTGATCTTTTAGATCTGCGCAAGTAGCATGACCTGCGAAACACGATATGGTAAACCGATTTAACGACATTTAGCCTGTCAAAATACGATAAATATAGCCGCCATGTTGAATTTTGTATAGAGACGATACGATATCATACGTACGATATCCACGAAGCGTGGTCATGCTAGGGGTGCTGATCGCGATTCTGCAGTTCTGACTACCCTATTTCTGGAAACACAGCCGTACTCGTATGTATTAAAGTTCATAGTATAAGATTTATAAAACCTTCAATAATTTCATTTCAGATTCATGCCGGACGGCATTTACCTAAACGCAAGAGAACTGGGCTATGTAGAGTTGGCAAAAACTATGAATGATCTCATAAAAGACCACGAAAAATACCTCTCCTATTTCAAATGGAGGAATCACTATGTGTATCACCGTATGAACGCCAGACCGGACACGAACACTTACTGCAATATGTGTATGATCTTACATAATCGAGAAATGATGAAAAAACACTCCACTATCGATAATTTCGCGCAATGGTGGAATCCCCCTGGTAGATGTTAAGATATAGTTACTTAAGATTATTCATGTACTTATAAGTTTTTTTTTTATCATAAATGTATATATTTTTTACTTTTGATAGCTAATTATCATGGGCAGGGCACCCGGGGCTACAGTACAGCCTCGGGACCTTACAAAAAGGGGGGGGGGGAGATGGTCGTGAGTAACAGCCTGGCAAATATTGATATGCTGACTTCAGAATAGGGATGTTGCGGATCCACTTTTTTCCACATCAGTGGATGCGGATGCGGATTTTAAGAGGCTCACACCCGCGGATGCGTATGCGGATGCGGATCTGTATAAAAAACCTAAGTGCAAACAAACGTGCGCGTCAGATCTTGTGATAACTGACAACAAAACAATAGCGAGTCGCGTCACCGTCACCGATTCATCGAAGTCCAAAACAAAATTATTGCTCTCCTATTGGTCAATCAGCACGTGCGGTCGACACGTCGGCCACTTGCCGGGCCCTCCCCTTTCTTTCTTGTCGCGACCTGCTACACATCCGCATCCGCATCAGCTCCGCATCGATTTATATGGATGCAGATGCGGATGTCGAAATCGATGCGGATGCTCCGCATATGCGGATGCGGATGAGAATATTCGCAACATCCCTACTTCAGACCATGATTCTGATGCCAAAATTTTCAGTTTTTTGATCAGTAAAAAAAATACTGCAGTTCCTTTAATTAGGCTTTAGCTAATGGCATAAAACAAAAAAATACCAATAGATGATTAAAATAAAGTTTGGATAGATATTTGGGGCTTTAGGTACCATTTTGTGGTGACCCTTTCCAAGTGTAGGGATTACACACGACGTGGCGTTGACGCAGGCCGGCTCCAGGGTGATATATCGGCGGTTGTGGTCACTTCACATTAAACGCATAAGTCATGGCGATTTATGTATTACCAAGGACTATGTATGCCATATACCATGTACGAACATCTATAACTATATTGTATGTATACTTGTAGTATTCGAATCTTATGCCGGGGCCACACTAACGGGAAATGCCGTTGATTAACGCGTTTACGTTCACTAAACACTAACGTTTAGTGAACGTAAACGCGGTAATGTGGCCGTTAGTGTGGCCCCGGCACAACAGTGATTTCTTCCGATAGAATTTCAAATTTTACTTTTCAGAAAAGGAAAGCCTGTGCTGATGCGGGGCTTCACGATATGCTGATGTATTCTAATACATTAGTTGCATCTCTTTCCATGCATGTCGTATGAGCGTAAGAGTCGACTAATGACTTGTCACAGATTATTCACATCTATCCTCGCTATGATAAACGTGGCTGTGGGATCTCTTTTAGACCCTGCAGTTCTGGCTACCCTATTTCGGAATCACAGCAGTGTCCATACATATAGTGTGTAAAACAGGGAAATATCTCGTTGGGGTTAATTTTTTTCACCAGTATTTTCTGTAGCAGTCAGTCTTAATACTGCACTGCCTACACATAGGCGAACCTGGTCTGACTATAGGTAAGACCATGACGTCATATCACGTCGTTACAGTGACATGTGTCACTGGGTGACGCGATAGTGCAATGAACATGGTGATCTATTCACACTGCTATTCTAAAGGCGAGTGTGGACGGGGATAATGCACGATCAAAATGGTAAAAGATTGAAAGCAAATGTACGAGTAGTGAGTTAGATGCAGTAATGGATTAGATTAGTACTCTACACTATCTAGCCTTATCATTTGTCCTGATAAAATTTATGGATGAGTTTTGATGAAAGTTTACTTAGCGATGTTCATGAATAGACATAGTTTTTAAATTGGGAACAAAAAATAAGAAAATTATAAGTGATTTTCTAAGGTCTTTCGCGGTCTAATATTTATTAACGTGGAAAATAAGACGGAATAACTTTACTTTGAGGTATAAACTGAAATTTTGCATAGAAACTATGTTTAAACTAAGATTTCCTCTTATTAACATGCACTATGATGTCTGTAGCCGCGCCCTAGCCCACAATGCTCGCGTGACCTCACGTCACGTCACGACACGTCACGTCACAAAATGGCGGCTGTCACATCGTCGTGCGAGGATTACGGTACATTTTTAATTTAGCTAACCACGCATGAATAATTTTAGTCTCAGTGATCGAAAAGTTATTGAAAGTTTTGTACATTATGTAACAAAAGTGTGAAAGAAACAAAAAACATTGTAACATGGGGTAGTGGGCAATGTTTCAATAGAAAGTAAGTAGTATAATAAGTACTTCGATATAAGTGGTGGGGACAAGGGTCACGCATAAACCACCCAGGGATTATGTGATCTTTCATTAAATATGTAAAAAACGTATAATATATTAAAAATAAATTTAAAAAAAATCAAAAAAGCTAAATAGGTACATTAAGGGCCGATTTTCCAAACGTCAGATTGCTTACCAGAAGAATAAAGATTGCTTACCAGATTGATGCTGTCTTTCTCTAAAACTTGATCTCTTGTCTCTATCATGACAGCATCAACTTTATTCTTGAGATACAAGTTAAATATATATGTAAATTCAATATTTTTGACAGAAGCAGTGCAGGAAATGCTTTAAAAAGCCCGCTAAAATGTATCACAACTGCAAGTCGATCAAAAACAGCGATCGCACAATTGTCGTAAGTAAGGAACTGCGTATTATCGCGTCGAGCATAAAAAGCACTTCTCCGGGAATTATCCTCATTTGGTCTAAAATGGCAGTAAAGACCATGCTCGTAGCCAGTTAGCATCATTACATAGGAAACACACGGGGAGGAAGTTTTTTTAGATTTCGATGATTTCAGATAAACTAATTTTTAACCCCCTGCGGAAAAAGAGGGGTGTTATTATAGGCTCGTACAGCCTTCACTAAAATACCATATCGACGATGAAGTGACAATACCGCCTAAGTAACATTTTTTTAACAAGTCGTTTTTTTTTAATGCAATATACTTATTATTGAATAATAAGTACATTGCATTAAAAAAATCGATTTGTTAAAAAAATGTTAGGAGGTATTGTCACTTCACCGTCGATATAATGATTTACACATGAGATGACGAGAGCCATTGTGTCTTCAGCGAGTCTTCAGCCTATAATAATTCTATGCCACAAAATGTAACATGATCATTGCTTGTTGATCATCTAGGTCTGTGTTTTCACACAAACACATCCATCACTTCAGGTTTAGCACTGACCACATAAAGCTGGTTATGAGATCTGTGAGGTTTAGTTTCTACTGATATTAAAATAATTTTGGTTATTTCTCCGTTACTATTTCCTAAAGTACCTAGTTCTGAGTACTATCACAGGGTGTAACAGAAGGGCATCCCTCTTAAGTGAAATGGTATCAAAATAGACCACTCTATAGGTAAGTACATATAAAGACGCTGTCCACACATGAGACTTAAAATATTTTTTTTATGATTGTATAAATATTTCTAAAGAACCTCTTGATATAAACATATGATTTTATGTCAAATTCTGTGAGCAGGTCCACCATAGTGGGCTTTTTACTGCATTTCACTTAAAACGTGTTGCATTTCTTAATACGCAAGAATGGAACTACAGGCCGTATGTTTTCAGAACCCTGGGTGCGAAAAAATCCTTTTACAGAAAATTGGGTAATCGACGCCCGACAGGAGGTTTATTATTTTTGATATTGCCCCCAGAGGGTCGAAATGGTCCAGTGGTTGAGTTCAATATTCGATACTAGACGATATTAAGCCATTTAATCGATAGATATCATAGTAGGTTCCGATAGACCCATTATGCTTAAGTGAAAACAGTATCCGGCATTAAAGAAAATGTCGCATATTTTTTCCAAAATGAATAGGAAATATTATTCATCATTAGAGACCTTACATACTATAACTATATTAGGTAATTAATAGTGTGGGATATTGACAAAGAAGAAGACAACAACTATAACTATATCCAACGCACGCACTCACAGGTCTAACCCGCCATCTTAGACTACTGTCTTCCCTCTCTGTCCCCCGCATTCCCTATCTCCCTCACTCAGTATCTGTTCCATTTCATGCTAATTCCCTACAATAGGGACGTCTGGATTACCAATATGTATAATGCGTAGCGTAAAGATTTCATTTATCATACATACATATCGCTTCAAAATCGAACTAGTGTAACAGAACGTGATCGATTTTCTATTCGATTCTGAGTAAACTCTATCTACAGTTTTTGGTTAAGAGACAAATGGAAAGCCCCGGCTTCGCACGAGTATAGTATAATGCCCTATCACGTGGACAAAGTCGTGGGCGGCCGCTGTAGAAAACCTTTTTTTCATTTTACGCAATTTTTGAATTTTTTCTCCCCGTAAGAACCATCCTCGTACTAAGGAATATTCTAAAAATAGAATTAGCGAAATCGGTTCAGCAGTTCTAGAGATTTAACATACTGGGTGTAAAAAGACAACGTTGTTTTTTAATACCTCGTATTCTTTGTAACATCACGATCATTTTTGTCTATTGGACATTTTGTCTTTGGAAGCACCCCTGGGGAACCACAGGTTTCCAAGATATTGGGGTCCAAAGTTACATAAATTTTTCTTACATAAATCCACCTGGAATCGGTTAACAAACATTTTTTTTTATAGATACTGTTGGAATAATAAATTATTCTTTACCGTGAAATAGGTGCAACACTAGTTTGTAAAGTACATCACTAGTTCTGTTGTCAACTTGACATTGTCTCGCTGTAAATCTATAATTAACTACACGTTATAAAATTTATTTTCCTCTTTTACTCACAAATTCAACAGGTTATGCCAAAAGGTTAGTTTTGTAGGTACATTTGTACTTTGCGCATCAAAAAAATGCATTGCTTGCAAAAAATGTCATTTTTTCATAATATTTTTGTCGTTTCCCAGGATTGGTTCCATAGAAGAAAATGATCGTGATCTTACAAAGAATACGAGGTATTAAAAAAACAACGTTGTATTTTTATACCCTGTATTCAGAAAGAACATTCAGCGATTCATTTTTATATTATAGAAGATGTACATTGTACATACATACATACAGAACGCATGTGAATAAAAATTACAACGGTACCATAAGGTTATCTTTAAATTAACATAAACTGTAGTACATCATACATCGTGCAATGATATTTACCATTGCGCCTAAGTAGCCCCGTTTTAAAGGTACCCACTGAAATTATATAGCATAAACTACTCGTATTACAGTGAAAAACCTAAAAATACGGCATTGTGTAACCATGCGTGACATGTCAAGTGATGCATCACGAACGCGTCACGGGCATGTACCGGAATGTCACGCGACGTCACACATGTCGGTGTCGGTGTCAACCAATGGACGTGTTCGCTTTCCTATCTTTCCAAAAGCTTTAATATGATTTTGTTTTATTTTATTATTTTGAATTCCTTATGGCCAATTTTAGGATAGGTATATTATCCCTTAAATATTGCAAGAGTAACGTATATGGATAAGGTACGTATTGTGAAGTTCGCTCTCCACCATTTTATAACTTCGTCCGCGTCTATTCATCTATTGTATACATATAAATAAATAAGTAACTTAATAAATAAATTATCACTTTTTTATGTGATAGGTATGCTGAACAAAATCTTTTTAGCGATAAGCACGCCTTTGTATAAAAACATGCATTTTCTTGATTTTTAGGGTTCCGTACCTCGAAAGATATAAACGATCTATTCCGTTCCGATCCCAGCAAGTGATCCCGCAAAGGATCCGTTTTATTTCATTTTATAATTTTATTACTATCCGATCCCGTCGCGGGATCAGATGAATATTTCATTTATATTGTATTCCGTTCTGATCCCGTGTGTCTTCTCAATGATTTTTTAGTACTGTTAGCAAGTAAAACAGTAGACACATACAATATTGTTTTTCGAATGATTGTTGATTTTTACTAAGAGATCGAGACTATTTTACTAATTCTTATTTTAATTTTTCTTAACTTCTAAAGAAGTTTCTAAGAAGTTGTTTTATTGAAGAACGACACTTCAATAAAACAACTTGTAGAATTTTCATTATTTTATTTCCTATTTTATTTTCTGACTTTACACATTAAAAAAGAACTCCCTGGAATCTGAAAATCGTTTTGGTATCAGACCGGAATTTGTTGTGAATTTTAAGTAAAACGGGATTAGTTTAAGGGATCGGACCGGAATAGATCGTATAAACGGAACCCTTATAGGATGCTTTGTTGTCCGTCCGTCTGTCTGTCAAGACCCTTGTTCTCAGAAACGCGTGGAGGTATCAAGCTGAAATTTATATCAAATACGCAGGTTTACTGTCCCTAAGAGCTGTGAAAAAATCAAACTTCTAAGCCAACGCAATAAAAAATATAGCCGTTTATGTCGCAAATTGCCGTTTTTTTTGTATTTACTGTAGTGTATAGTTATAATAAAGAATGAGAACAAAAATCAGTATTATAATATATCAAAATAATACAGCAATTAGATCGAAGCACTCAAAGCCTTGCATAATATAACTTGAGACGTGTATCACTTCGCACCACTAAACAGCTAAGTAAAATTAAATATTTACATTGAGTTATACGCGTAAATTATACGGAACCTGTCTGCCTGTTTGTCAACATTGTGTTGCTGTCATATTGTCACGTCACGCGTCTTGTCACTAAGTGACGTGACATTGATGATATGTAAAAATCAACCTTAATGTGCGTAGAGTTCCCACCTAGTGAATGTGCCGGTGGTATTCACCGTATAGGTCCCATGGACGATGGCACTAGTTACTATGTGTATGACCATATTTTCTGATTCACTGCATACAAAAAATGTTAGTTCCGAAGTCAGGCATAGGAAAAATTCTATGAAACGGACAATAGCAAACTTAGGACTTGAGCCTTACCGTGAAGATAATAGGATTCAAGTATATGAAGAGACAGGTACTACTGGTACTACATTATTCTTGTGACCCACAAAAATATATATCGTCGCGGACGGCGCTAGTTGCTAAGAGAAATTAACTTGGTTGTAAGAAGAATGTCTATGTTCATGAATCGGCCTGATTTTTTGTATGTTTGTTTAATTATAAAGCTCGCTAAGCAAAGTGTTAATCAAATTAAGTTTAAAGTGTTTATTTTTCTTAACACGGCTTGTTGAGGATCTTATTCATTCCTTACTGTCAAATCTTTGTATAAATAAAATAAACAGTTTTTTTTTTTATAGGTATGCATCTTGTTAAGACATTGTTATTGATACTCGTATTAGCTCGAACTATAGTCTAGGAGCTTATGTGATTATAACACTTCTATAATCTTCTATGAGCACAATCACAAAATAAAAAAAATCTTTTTTAACCGACTTCAAAAAAAGGAGGAGGTTCTCAATTCGTCTGTATGTATAATATATATTTTTTTTTATGTATGTTCACCGATATTTCCGTCAATTATAAACGGATTTCAAAAATTTTTTTTTGTTGGATAGAGTTCACTTCTGAGGTGGTCCCATTTTCACCAGGTCAGGATCTGATGATGGGATCCAGGAGAAATCAAGGGCAACTACCGAAAATTGTATGCACGCATGGTGCTTTTGTTACGTAATCATGTCTTACTCAGGTATATGCTTCAGGGTGTCAACATCTAATGCTGCTGTGCTGATGATGAAGCTACAGAACTCCTTAACGGTTAGGAGTTTGGATACAGTACTGCAATTGATCAATGGAAACTATTTAGTAGTATGTAGGGCTAACATGTTACTTTCAACAATGCTGCTGTGCTGATGATGAAGCTACAGAACTCCTTAACAGGAGTTGGGAGACAGTACTGCAATAGGTCGATGAAAACTATTTAGTAGTATATACGAGTAAGGCTAATTACTTGAATCAACATCTGATGCTGCTGTGCTGATGATGAAGCTACTCGTACAGAACTCCTTAACGGTTATCAGTACAGCAATTGGTCACTATTTAGTAGTGTGTAGGGCTGACGTATTACTCGAATCAACATCTGATGCTGCTGTGCTGATGATAAAGCTACAGAACTCCTTAACGGTTAGGAGTTGGGAGACAGTACAGCAATTGGTCGATTATTTAGTAGTATGTAGGGCTAACGTGTTACTTGAATCAACATCTGATGCTGCTGTGCTGATGATGAAGCTACAGAACTCTACAGTACTGCAATTGGTCGATGGAAACTATTTATTAGTATGTAGGGCTAACGTGTTACTTGAATCAACATCTGATGCTGCTGTTCTGATGATGAAGCTACAGAACTCCCGGTTAGGAGTTGGGAGACAGTACTGCAATTGGTCGATGGAAACTATATAAGTATGTAGGGCTAACTTGTTGCTTGTGAGGTATACTTGAATCAACATCTGATGCTGCTGTGCTGATGGTCAAGCTACAGAAAACGGTTAGGAGTTAGGGGACAGTACTGCAATTGGTCGATGGAAACTATATATGTAGGGCTAACGTGATACTTATACGGGTAGATACTACTCCTGAGAGTAATGATGAAAACCTTAGGTATACATGGTGTTTTTTCGTTGCCACCCTTAACTAAGGGTACGTACTCTAAACATCAAATAAAGTAAGTTTATGCAAAAAAAAATGCTGAGAAACGATGTAAATTTTTTTGAAACAATTTTTTTATTAGGTACTTGATCGGCGAAATGTATAGTGTCCAGTGTTTATGTTAGTTTTTTTATAGACAGATATTAATTATTTCTCGTGAAAAATCTTGCTACGCGCGTCTACGTGCATTCATATGCAGTCTATTTACTCAACTTTGGACCCTAATATTTTGGAAACCAGACACTTCCCAGGTATGCTTCCAAGGAGAAAAATGATAGTGATGATGAGGAGATTACGTAGTTTTCGGGAACGTTGGCGACCAAAAATCACCAACTAGCATCTATTCCACAACGCATTAACACAACTAAAAATCGAGAAATAAACTGACTTTTAAAAAAAAATTTAACCGACTTCAAACTTTAACTAAAAAGCGATAAATAACGTAACTAATTTATCTACTTAATACATATTAAATATCTCAAATTATTTAAATATTTACAACTTAATACCTAATACTTTAACAAAGTCATCTTTAACTATTTAAATATTTATAATTATCACATATTTTTTGGAGTCGGTGCCAGCTAAACAAATAAATGTAATTAAGAAAACTGACCCACACTAAATAGTAAAACCAAGAATAGGAAATTGCATTACCGCTGCCTACTACACCGTATTGTATTTTGCCGTGTGTGTGGCTTTGCCAGTCGCGCGCGTCCATCAACACTACGTTACCTAGGCTGGCACCGACTCCAAAAAATAAGTGATAATTATAAATATTTAAATAGTTAAAGATGACTTTGTTAAAGTATTAGGTATTAAGTTGTAAATATTTAAATAATTTGAGATATTTAATATGTATTAAGTAGATAAATTAGTTACGTTATTTATCGCTTTTTAGTTAAAGTTTGAAGTCGGTTAAATTTTTTTTTTTAAAGTCAGTTTATTATATTTAACATAACGTAGCCTTAAATGTTGAATTGTGCTTTTAAATTATTGGGAGTGCGATTTGTTACTTTAATTTTGTTAATATTCAGTATCCAGTTATTTCCCGGTATAAAACTACCATATTGTGTGTGGTATTACTTTATTGATTTTTTAAAATTGGACTATATTTTGTTGTGAATAAAATATTGTTTATTGACTGCAGAAAAAACAAAAGTTGAAATAGTTTCCCGGGATAAAAAGTAGCCTTTGTCCATCCTCAGACCTTAAACTATATATGTGCCAAATAGTTTTAGCGTAAACGCCGAACAGATAGACAGACAGAGTTACTTTCGCATTTATAAATTATAAATTAGTAAGGATTTGGTTGGAAAAAACAACTAGAGAAATAAGTAAATAAAATGGAGGCTAATTTAATGTCTCACGTAACTTGAATTATTACACTGTACCTGAACTCTATTCTTAAATTTAACTTTGAGAATACTTGGCATTATTAGGCAGCTCTTCAGACCCTTATTTAACCATGAAGCAGACATAAAAAGGAGGTGAAAATAACGGTCGGAGTTCGTCCGCATAATCTTTAGAATTCCCGTTTTTCCGGTACCCGTAGGAATTTCGGAAAATCGTTTTTTATCGCATGCCCACGTCATACAAAGAACTCATCATCCAACTTTCAGGACTCTAAAATCAGGGGTTTTGGATGTTAATTTATCAGTCAATCTAGTACAAAGTATTTTATATATGCATACTTACATAGTTAGATAGTGTCACAATTGTCAACTCGCCACCTTCCCATTTCGACCCTCTAAGAATATTTTGCATACATCCCATTTAGTTTGTTGTACCTAGGTGTATTCTTATAGATCAAGTCGGGTCTAGACTTATAGGGTGGCGATGGTGCTTGAAAGGGTAGAGTAAATTATGGTGGAATATAAATTAAATATTGCGCTTACTTTGCTAGTGATTGGTTTAATGTCTTGTCTAGTTTAAGATCCATTTAATTGTCGGTCGTGTAATGTAAGTAACTCTATCTTCTTTAATAATCACAGCTCCTCGTAGTTTTTGCTTCATGTTTCCTTTTGTGAGCGTCCAGCCAAGATCAGTCTATTGTTTCCTTTATAAAAAAGTCCACAATTTACAACAAGCGGAGGTCGTCGACCCTACTAAGATCTTATTATTTTTCTTGGCGTTTACCCATGATTCAGGTACCTGCTAGATTTGTGTTATTTGAACTTTTTTGAGGGCTACTCTTTTTTTTGAAACAAATCTTTTGGTTAATATTTTATTTTTAAGTCATTACCTAAGGCCTAATTAAACGAACTAAACTATTTTTTTCCTGAAAATATAAAAAAAAATGTCGGAAATGCCTGCGAAAATATTCAGTGTTTTCCACCTCAGAATCATGGTCTGAAGTCATGGTATCAATATTTGCCTGGCTGTCACAAACATCCTGTATAGGTATTATAATGCAAAATCTACAGAACCCTCAGAATTTTAGATAAAACTTTGAAGTTACACTTATAACAGAACTCTCATTAGCTCTGTATGGTGTGTAACACAAAAGGGCAATGTTATGAATATAGCTATAGAGGAATAAGATGTCATACTTGTAGAGTGCTAATGTCATACTAACAGTTTGATGCATCATTAGACTTTTCAGTGCCTCACAATTCCAGTCCTTGACACTTAGATTCTATTAGTGTAATGTATAGTAATGTATTGTAACGTATAGTAATGCAATCTAAGTGTCAAGGACTGGAATTGTGAGGCACCGAAAAGTCTAATGATGCATCGAATCTGTTAGTATGACATTAGCACTCTATGACATCTTATTCCTCTATGGTATAGCCCACTAATAGAGAATCTATCTATAAAATTTGAAATCACATGATCACTATAGTCCGAAACTAAAGTATAAAATATAAATAGGTTACAAAGTACATTTATATGTATGTTTATTTCGCTTACGCAAAAGTGAGAAAAGTATCCGTAATATTTTTGTTCAATACTTCACAGCGCTAGAAATGATGCTTGAACTAGAAAATAATCCGTGAGATTATCTCATATTAAACATTTTATAACTACCCTATTCGGGAACTCATAAAATTTGACTTAGAGAACTACTTGAACGGATATAGATTTAAGTAGGCATTGCCACACTACTGGTTGCATGAATAGACGATTTTAAATTGCTTTGTATTTATGAATGAGACTGGAATAATGTACTTACGATGAAGCCTTATATTTCGGCTTCTACAAAAAACTGACAGACTTTGCACTGAATTGCTTAATATGCAGTGTTTACTGGTCGAGTGTCACACATAAAACTGGTGGCGCATATTCATGGATTCTTTAGTCGACATATTTTTGTGGACTGTCAGAAACATCAGATTGGCAATCAGTGTGACTTCGGTCCACGCGAATCACATGCACCTACTTATATCTACGTCTGCGACTACTTGTAATATATTGGTTCCTCGACGACTATATTGGAAATCCTGGTAGCACCCTGTATTTGGAGACTACTTGAGACGAGCGAATGAAAATATTTAACGCGACTAGAGCTTAGATAGCTATTGAAGACGACTATAGTCGCGATGTGGGGACTGCACTTGGCCTGAATATAGTGAAATAATGAAAATGTTTTATTTTGTGTTATGACTATGTTTATAGCATAGCCAATACTATGTTATAGTTATATTGACGGCGATTGGTGTAGTTGGTATGCTATAAACAGAAAATGCATGTGAATATCTTGTTTTCAATATAACTCTATGTATTTAAAGGCTTAGTACCCACTGAACCTTATCTTAGTTCTTCTATTAATTCCTACCTTTTAAGTAAACTCAAAGGCAGCTGTCAGCTATTAAATGTCTATTATATAATTTTTTTCCTCTTAATTTCTTCGATTTCGGCAAGTTGGGCAAGTGAAAATTCGGACCTTTAAACGACTTACAGAAATAAACAACCTTTTATTAAAAAATAAAGGCATAAAAGTTATAATGTAGAGTCTATCACGTTTATTAAAATAAAACCGCCCCGCACCTACTAATATTTATGCAAACAATCATCAACCCAGCAAAGTGTAAAACAACAATATAAAAAAGTTGTAAGCGACCAAATTTTACACCTCGCTGTGTTGTTATCATTTCCGTGTTTATATCTAAATATATAATATCTTTATTTCAGTGTATTTTACGGCTAAAGGTGTCTCACTAAAACATGTCGCGACACCAGGGACGCACTAAAACACTGACATATTAATAACTAGTGGCGCAACCACTCTTTATAAAAAGTATAAAATAGGTATAGCGTCTTATCTTCAATTCAACCCCTATTTCACACTGGTAAAAATTTCAGGGACGCAATCATGCATACTAACTTTCAAATAATTTTAAGGAATTAAGCTTAAATATAAATCTGGAAATCCCATACAAACTTTCAACCTCTATTTCAACCCCTTACTCTGTATGTTCTGTCTCACATTAATTAACTTTAGACATATTAATAATTAAAGGAATAGTGCAATGTACTGTCTTGCATGCTAGGTGCTCGGGTCTGGTTTCTCGTGGCGATTGTAGTTAGTGCAAGTGCCTGTTTTCGCAGTTATGAGTTATCAGATCCGAGGCTCAGTGGAGGGTGTAGGGCCCGGTGGTGGGCGCACCCATAGTGAATTTAGACATATTTTCTAATGTTGTCGTAAGAGTGGACTAAGGAACTCAGGCATTCTGTAACTGTCTAACTAAACAGCTCGCAAATGTAACTGGTCATTTACATCTGAACCAGCTATGCTAAACGTGGCAGTGGGATCCCATTTATGATTCTGCGGTTCTGGCCACTACATTTCGGGAACAAATAGACATGTATGTATGTTTTCTAAGGTAGCATGGTAACCGTAGTAACCTATGAAATCATAATATTGTAAAGCTTTTGGTACTGGTATCAGAAGAGAAAGGCATATTTTAAATTAAATAAAAATGTGGATACTTATTAAGTGGCTGTTTACTATGAAATCTAATAACATAATGTTTCCGGTATGGAAGCTAGATGCCATTATAAACAATGCAGAGAGCGACATCTCGCTTTCACGATGGAAACAATCCTGTCATCTCGTAAAGTACTCATATGTGCAAATGTATATGCTGATTAGTTTCGAAAGCTAATGGATTATAATGACGTCTCTAGTGGCATACGTGCTCGATTTGGAATGTGGTCTCCTAATGAGTTAAAGGTGTTTTTAAATGCGTGAACTAAGAGATAGCAGTCACTATGAAGCATATATAAAAAGGAGGTGGCCTAACTACGTCGACGATCGGCCTGTTAAACCTATTTGATTATATAATAAAAGAAAACAGACTAACAGTTTTCATAGATTTGTTATTAGTCGATTAAAATCATTATCGTTTTTTTGACGCCCATTAAGCCTTGAAATGCCAAATTATAATTTGACATTCGAGCAAAATTATCTTGCCAGACTGTAATGTAACAAGTAATGAAAGTGACATAAAAAACTATAATGTACAAATTAGATGTCATAATTGTAATATTGAAGAAATGATTTACATATTAATAAATTTAACCGACATGTCATGTCGCCAAATTGTTTGCTTTATGTTATTGCAATGGATTTTGAAGTGAAAACTCCCACTGCCAACAAACCTATCAAAAGAAGTAGCCATGAGTATGTTTTGGGTTTTAGGAACTATTTACACACATTTATTTATAACCATATTACAAAGAATATCATGATAACTTTAACAATTATAGGTATAATGTGCATTAAAATATCAGATAAAAAAATAGGCATTCATGCTCACTCATTCACCATCTCACAGTATCTCAGACACTCACGACTCACAGACGGCCATGCACTCATAAACAGATCACACTCTGGTGCTGATGCCAAGAGTGCATTTAGCATTGTTAGTGCGCGGAGAAGTGGCGAGTTTTTGTGAGCTACCGTACGCGCTGGCGGGACGGCCAGCAGCGCGTGCCGGCGAGGTCTAAGGCAAATCTTAGGGATATCGGGGACAAACAGTCTTACCAGTTGCTCGACAAGTAACGGACAATCGGAGTCGCCACGCAAAGCATGACAGCCTGTCAACATGAAGTTGTGGTTACATACTTTTACAACACATTAACTAGGCCCACAATAAGATTATTACAGCTCCTCATTACACTTGTTTCAGCTAACGGGTCGTCGTTACGTTTACGTTTACAGCCGTCGTAAACGATTCGTATCGTCAAAGAATACGAACAGTGTAAACATGAATAATGGAGGACGGCTCAATAATGCTTTTGTTATGCGATGATGGTGTACTCGAAACTTTTTGGTGCGGAATTGCCCTTAAAATTTGAATAGGTGCATGTAATTTTTTTTTTATCAATATAATATTTTCTGTTTACAAAATGTTTAGCACCCCTTTGCTTTTCGGAATAGTTTTAAGTGATATTGTTTTTGTCTAAGCTACAAATGACGTGTATTAATTAAATTGAAATTATGTATAATACATACCTACATAGATTGATAAACACATTACCCTCCTTTGCGTCGCGCAATCCGCTAAACCGGCATAAAACAGAAATTATATTTCCTTAAGACATAAAAGAAGCAGTTACAGAACAAATAACATAAATACCCGGTATTGTACGGAACACTCAGGTACATTAAGTCCGGGTGCAAGATTAACCGCAACTTGGAGAGATTAACCAACTTCGCAAAGAGAGGAAATTAAACATAATTCAACGAGAGATTTTTAATTTTTTCGCTTCTTCGCCGGCGGCAAAATTAATAGGCGAGGATAAGTAAGTATTCTTTGTAAGAAATATCTCGATGCAAATATTTCACTTTTTGAGATGCATGTGTTTTTAGAGCGAGGGAAGTAAACATTAGTACCTAAGTACTTATATAGGATTTTCCGCAAGACCACTGCCATAGGGGGTTTTGTACCGCGATGGGTAAGTGGATTGGTGACAGCCGTGTGATTTTGGACGTTGTTGTTGCTTCTTACGATATCCCATCGGCAGACATGGGGTGGTGCTAATTTTAATCTGCTGACACTACAAATTATAAAATATTTGTTTTTTGTCACTCGACATTGTTTTTACGTTACGTAGAGTGCCTTTCACCAAAATGAGCATGACTACATTTTCTGTGACACTGCATACAACAAATGTTAATTCTGAAATCAGCCCCCTAGCATGATCACGCATCGTGGATATCGTATCGTAACGTCTCTATACAAAATACAACATGGCGGCTATATTTATCGTATTATGACAGGCTAAATGGGGCGATAAATCGGTTTATCATATCGTGTTTCGCAGGTCATGGTCATTCCATACTTGGGCAGGAATAAGAGTTTTTCTATGAAACGGACTTTAGCCATACTACGTACTACGAAAACGCGTAGCACTCTACGCTGGACGCCTTAATCGCGTTAGATACGCTACTACGGTATCTACTAATTTCATAAACGCTACTGTTTGCGTTACTACCTATACAGGGTTTTTTTTTGAGGCCACCTTTAACGAAGGGTACGTACTCTATACATCAATAAAGTAAGTTTACATGCTGGGAAAAAAATTTTTTTTTTTCAAAAAAAATTTTTAATTACTTACGAAATTTATAGTGTCTACTATTTTTCGTGAAAAAATCCTGCTACGCGCGTCTGCATTTATGCAGAAAAACGCAATTTACTCAACTTTGGACCCATTTTGGAAACCAAACAGGTATGCTGATCGTGATGATGAGGAGATTCCGTAGTTTCGGGAACGTTGACGACCAAAAATCACCCTGTATGACGAAAATAAAAAAAATCCTGATTTTTTTTCTAAAATAAAAATGTGTAATTTAGATGGGTATACCAAAATGCGTTTTCTAATATTTTTATTTCAAGTTCATATCGGTTAGACGACTATTACACAGTTTTATATATACAGGTGTAACAAAAAGGGTATGTTAAGAGAAAAGCTATATA
Organism: Carposina sasakii; assembly: GCA_014607495.2. Lineage (NCBI taxonomy): Eukaryota > Metazoa > Arthropoda > Insecta > Lepidoptera > Carposinidae > Carposina > Carposina sasakii. The sequence continues at coordinate 9,069,578 of CP053168.1, forward strand.
AATAGCCCACTGTAGCGAACCTATCCACAAAATTTGAGACCCAAAATCGCATGTTTATTTTTCCCGATAGTATGGAGAATTTTTAAATATCTCAGGAATTTTCATACAATCTTGAAAAATAAAAATGTGATTTAGAGTCTCAAATTTTGGAAATAGGTTCTCTATAATGGGCTATTTACATAGCTTTTCGCTTAACATACCCTTTCTGTTACATCCTGTATAAAATAAAATAAAAAAACATTTTTGTATTTACACTTGATTAAAGCTCTGTACTTAATGTTCTAATAAAACTGCGTCCAAAGTTAGAGACTATTATAAAAAATCCGTGTCACTGTGTATACTAACAATCAAAAACTCGAGTCAACTGACTATTCATGAAAATTGGCATAATATATGTAATTTTTACAACTTAGATGATAGGATAGTTTTATTTAAATTAATGGTCTTAATAACTAATAATTAATAAAAACTGATCATCAACCGACTGTTGGTTGTTTGTTATTAATCGTACGTTCTAAATAAGTCGGCAACAGATGGCGACCAATTATTTTTAATGCATTCCTCAATATGGGTATCAAATTAAAGGGCTTCTGAGAGTAACTCGAAAAAAATGTGACGTCACTGCTTAAGTCCACGACTTCTAAAACTTGAAAATCTATTTTGAAACAGATATTTTTAAGCAATTGAGTAGGGTGAAGCATTAGAAGGGCGTCTCATTGAAGAGCTGGACTGTTCAAAATTATGGCAAAACTGCGTCCAAATGCGTTTGAGAGAACAGACTTAGGAACTTACCAGGTGAAAAAAAAAGTTGGCATACTAAAATTAGTTTGTTAAAACCTTTTTACAAAACACTTTTATAAATGCGCTAACAATCAAAAACACTATAAAGATTGCGTGATGTATACACTAAAACTTTTACTGTTAATTTATAGTCATTTCAAATAACATTTGGCACAATTTATATGTTATAAAAGCTTGTCGCGACATTTAAGTACTCGTATATTTTTTATAATAACACGTTTAATATCCAATTATTTATATTTTAAAATAGGTATAGGGTACCATTAAACTCTGGTGCACAAATTGGAGTCTAATTAATCTGCGACGTTCCCTAAGGTCCTGGGGTGTCTTCGCGGAAGGGCCTTAAATGTTCCTCCCACCAATTAAGACGCGTAGGGCTTTTATTTGATTTTCCATTAATTGGCATTTATTACATATTCTTAATAATTTTTTATTTTTATTTTATAGCAAAATTTATCTGTGGTGAAAGGGCTTCCGGCCCCACCGGGCTAGTCATTTTTTGGCCCATGTCTATAGGTATGTTCCAATCATTGTGAAAAACTTCGAAATCGCCTGTCTTACATCCGATATGTGGCTCTGCTACATATCTACAATAATTTCGAAATTGTCTATCCATATGTATGTATCTAACAATTTCACGACTAGGCTATGATCTAAGTACTAACAACAAAATAATTTATATTCTAAGTAGGCATATCAATAATTCACAAAGCTCAGAAATGTTGTAGGAATATAACAAAAGAGATAATTTCGCAACTGTCTGTTTTTGAAGTCGGAAAATCATGTCCCTTCCCGTCGGAACGAACTGAGGCCAAAGTGACGCGACCGGGCTAATTGGGGAGAGCGACAAACATAGCTCTCTGTGAAAGGTTAAAACAGTGGAATTTAAAATGGCAACACAGGCACAGTGATGGTGTAGTCGAAAATACGTCGCAGGTAGAGTGCGGGATGCGGCGAAAATATGAATTATCTGCTTTATCAAGATATTTTATAAGGATGTTGAGTGTAAATTCAATTTTAAACGATGATTAATTACCTCTAGCTTACTAGATATAGAGATCTTGAATTATTATTACTCCTGTGCTCCACCTATACCATATGCGTATTTAATGGATTTCGTTTAAACTTTGAATCAGCACATAGACATCATAAGAATTTTCTGTACCAAGGTATACTCAAAGAATTTATTTAAAATAATTTCAACTGAGTATAGATGTTAGCCTCTGCAACCAGCTCTCAATTAAACACTCATAAACAAGATCATCATTATCAGCCTTGAGAAGTCCACCGCTTCCCCCAACAACCGGCCAGAAGCAGTCTACAGGCTTTAATCTACCAAGGTCAAATGCCAAAGAGTATAGTAAGTATACCAGAAGCCAAGTGCCCGGCGGCTCCGGTCGTGATACTGGCGTATCCGACAGGCGCCGGTCAAGCGACGGAGTCAGAGGTGCAAAGAATCCCCGGGCGAGATCCCACTGTCGTACGACCTAGGCATAAATAGGATACCTTACATCAAATACTGTTTTCCGGACATTTTAAAGTCTGCCACGATACCGCACTCTAACCTGCTACATCCATTCGTTTCTCGCTCGGCAATTACAAGTTACCTTTGATGTGTGATGCGAGGCAAATGAAATAATGGTAACGTATATATTTTCATCAACAATTTGTCACTCAGAGGGATTGTTTGTGTTGATTTCAATTTGGATGTTTTATTTTTATAGTGATTTTTCAATTTGATTTATTAGAGTGTGTGCCCAAGTTAAAATCCAAATATTGCTTTGTGAAATTAGGTTTTCTATTTCTCTCTAGTCGGTCCCTCATTATTGAGGATCGCACATTAACTTCTAAAGTAAAAATGCTTATCCATCGATTACGGAAGGATGTAGCCGCCATCAGCTCATAGAATCTGGGTAGGTAGCCCCTTTTACTTGATCTCTTGGAAATCAGATCAACAGGAAGAAATTTATGTGAAATCTTTTCTGTGTAGCTTAATAAGTAATCTTATTCAAAACGTAATCGTATGATAGACCTGATTAGACTTTATACAGGGTGTAACAGAAAGGGTATGTTAAGCGAAAAGCTGTATAAATAGCCTACTATAGAGAACCTATTTCCAAAATTTGAAACACGAAATGAAATCACATTTTTATTTTTCAAGATTGTATGAAAATTTCTGAGATATTTAAAAATTCTCCATACTATCGGGAAAATTAAACATGTGATTTCGGATCTAAAATTTTGTGGATAGGTTCTTTATAGTGGGCTATTTACATAGCTTTTCGCTTAACATACCCTTTTTGTTACACCCTGTATATAGCTTACATACTTCAGTAGTTTCATACGATTATTAGTATGTGAAGCATATAGCATCGTTTTAATGTTTATCACTTCCTTCACGTCACCTCTGTTTATTGACATATTTATTCGTCCATATGATTAGACCTCGATTAGACTTTATATAGGCTGACTGACACATAGGGAGACTACATAGCGACAAAATTTAAGTAACAGAAGAATAATATGGGTCTGCAAAATTAAATGTGATGGTAGTCTTACAGATACTAATGTGGTTGTAAACATAACAACACAACGGGAGTGTGAGAATTATCTGAGAATTCTTTATTTCCTACAGGTCCCTGAAACCGGTCTGTATTTCAGGCTAGTGTTGTAGTGCCGAGTTAATTAACTCCTGAAGCTCTGTGTCCGACACCGTACACCGCCTCTGTCAACGGTTTTACACTTTTTCTTAGATTAAATTAATTTCATGCTATTTTTATCTTTTGTATTGTATTAAATTAATGCGCAAAAGCTGGTTTTAATTTAACCGGTTTCAATAAACATTCCACTTTTTGCAGTTCTGTGGTTTTACAAAAATTTCAATACAAAAAACAACCATAAACCATTTTTAATTAATATAATACTTATTTTATTGCTGGAACAGTTTTTATACAATAATTATTAAATACTCTTTACAGCTACTTTTTTTTACAATTAGATAGGTAAACATTTGACCGCCATCGTGCCTGATGTTAAGCAAGTTAACTGTAGGGATTCCAACTTTTAGATTCCAATCGATTAGTTAGTTTACATTAGATTTCTACTAGTAAACCAGTTCAGGAATTTCCTTGGAGAGCGCTGACGTTATATCGCGGCCTTGGACGGATTACATATGTCGGCACCGTTAAATATGGCTGTATTTTTGCTTTTATGCGGACGCCATATAACGCCACCGCTATCCTAGAATAACATAGCTTTAGTAGTAATGAAATGGGATCTTAATATAACTGTCCTATTGTGATAGGGACTGAAAAAGTGCACGAAAAATCGAAAATAAACTTACTCGTAGAGATCGAATAAATTAAATTCCCTCATATAAAAGCGTTCGATTAAAATTTCAATTATTACTCTTACTCGGCCATAATAATTTTATTTGTCCGACAAATATAATTCCATAGAATAATAGCTCGAGAGGTAGTTTTATGCATCAGTTAATTTTCCATCGAAATTCAATTTAATTTAACGTTATTTTTACTATCATTTCGTTCACTTCACTAGTGTTCAGAATGTAACTGATTTTAAAACTTGTGAATGGTTGACAACTGGTCACTAAATGTCGAAAGACTACGCCACTGATTTGAGGAATCCGTATTTTGTAATCTATCGGTTTATTAGCACTGGCTTTTTAATTTAGTAGAATAACGAATTTCATATTAGTAATTACGTACTCACATTAATAATGTATGACTCTCAAAAGTAATCTTTGGCGCCTACTAAGATAATGTGATAAAAGCTCGTATCTCTCTCAAATTAAGCTCTAAAAATAGGTGAAGCTAGTGTGATGGGGGCTTAAAACCGGCAGACTTGCAGATTAATCGCCAGGACATTTCAGAATTTTAATTACGCCGGTCGAAATAGTTCAGTCAATTGAAAAAACGTTTTAAATGTTATTTTCGAGACCTATTGAATAAATTGGCATTTGGTTAAATAAATTTGGTATTTTTTTAGATGTAAGTATGTTTGGTCAATTAGAGTGCACCACAAAAAGCATTATGTACGTTCTATATTCAGCCCTGCCGATTAATACACATAAAAGGTTGGTAAAATTTAGTCAAGCCAATTTCGAGGGATTTGGTTACAAGTTACAAACACCATAACTCGAGTATTTATATAGATTTAAAATTTAACTATTTTTAATTAACGATTGTACTTGGCTCAAGCAGGGCTTGCAACCGGTTGAAAAAATACCGCTTCATAAAAGTTTTTACCGGTTTTTTTAAAAGGGTTTTTGTTTGGAGAGCGAATATTAAAGTAGAACTATTTACTTGCGGTGATTAAGATTCGAAAATGAACCGTAAACAATTCTAACATTAATAAGTATTTAAATTTATTTAGTCTGTAACAAGTCCACAGGGTAGAATACAAGTTTATATGTTAATATCAACTTCTATAGTTCTCTGGCGTTGAATAAATTAACAAAGCAAAATATCTATGCGGTTAAAACTCGTCTTAACTTACGACTAGCTCGCTCGCTATCTTGGTTTAATTATTAATATACGGTTCAAGAGTAGCAAATATCATTGTGTACAGTTAAGCAGGTCAGTTTCGCTATATTTTTTTAAATAGGTACCCTTCGCCGTGGAAACGGCTGGGACATAGGGCTACGAAGCAAAGGACCTAATATTTATTTATATGTGTGGCGAAGTGGCGAAAAATAAATGTTTCTTTCTTTATATTTTCTGTATACAGGGTGTAAAAAGACAACGATGTTTTTTTAATACCTCGTATTCTTTGTAAGGTTACTACCATTTTCTTCTATAGAACCAACCCTGGGAATGAAAAACCTTTGGACCGGGTATGCTCTATTATATGTATATTTTTATTATATTTAATTCATTACATTCATTATAATATGTAAAATAAATAAGTCAATTTTTTAAATCAGGCCAACATGTATGACGAATGGAACGAATGCATGTTTGGAACGTATTAAATGGAGATCTTGTCTATCTAATATTTTTCCCAGGATTGTCATGAAATTTTGGGGTTAGGTTTAGGTTTTTCTTAAATATGATTAGGCTCAGTTGGCAGTGATCTTATTGATGATGGAATCTCCGGAGTTCAAATCTTATGGGAAGAACAAGAGTTTGTGCACTGATATTCACAAAGACTGTGTACACAAGGCCACAGCTCAGCAACTGACTTATAACGGCAAAGTTACAATGTAAAGGATTCATGTGCTTAGGACTATCATTTGAGGAGATATTGAAGTAAATGCTGCACAAGGCTTCTAGCCTTCTAAATCACTACATATTATAAAACAAAGTCGCTTGCCGCTGTCTGTCCGTCCCTATGTATGCATAGATCTTTCAAACTAGGGAACGGATTTTGATGCGGTTTTTTAATAGATAGAGTGATCACTATATATATGTCGCAGGTGTATTGTCTATTACAAAAACTATGAGAGAACGGATTTTCGACTCGTGCCAGGTATAGGTATAGTGATCACTATATATACACTACACTACAGTGAACACTACACAAAGGAAGGTTTATAATGTATAACTAGGGACCCGGCCCGGCTTCGCACGGGAGTAATGCACTCTCACGAGGGCAAAACCGTGGGCGGCCGCTAGTTTTAATATATATAAAAGTAAGTAAGTAGTTCTAAATTAAATATTTTGGAATTCACAAATTAAAAACTATTTGGAACCATTTAGTGTCATTAGACTATTTTTAGCTGCTTTCTTCACGATCTGTGACAAGTTGATCTCACAGAACGGCCTTGAGTCCCTCAGTCGACTCACGACATGCATGGAAGTCATGGTAGTTATGCTAGTACTCGTCGTCGTCAGCCTATTGCAGTCCACTGCTGGACGTAGGCCTCCCCCAGTATATGCCACATGGCTCGATCTCCCGTTTCTGCCATCCAGTCACTACCAGCCGTCCTCCTTAAGTCATCGGTGCATCTGGCCGGAGGACGCCCAACGCTACGCTTGCCGAGGCGCGGTCTCCATTCGAGAACCCGTTTACTCCACCGTCCATCGGTTCTACAGCAGATGTAACCGGCCCACTGCCACTCAGTCTGCTACATTTCGAGACTATGTCTGTCACTTTGGTCTTCTGCCGGGTTTTGGACTTTGTCCATTAGCGAGATTCCGAGCTCTCCGTAGCTCTCTGAGTGACATGCAATCGGTGAGCCAGCCCCACCGTCAAGTTCCACGCCTCGGCTCCGTAAGTTATGCTAGTATAGCCCAGCTTAATGTTTTTTTGTTAATATACGCAAAATGGATAATGTAGTATACCTAGTACTGATTATAGTTGAAATTTGCACGTATTTAAGTTCTGTTTGTTTTGTATTATTAGCTAACATTCGCACAGATTATTCAATTCCCGTGTGATGCGGACATTTGTTAATTTGTAACGTTTCGATACTGGTGCGCTGGGAAGCTTAGATAGGAATTAGTTAATTTGTTATAGATATACATATGTATTCCTATATTAAAACGTGACGCGAAAACATTGGAACTCTTTGAGGAAATCGCGCAAATAAACGATACAGTTAAAGTTAATGTGGAGAAGTGCTTAAAAGATATTTTTTTTATAGAAAATTCTTTTGTTGATGCGGGGATTCAATAGAATACATAATGTATGGCCGAATTTCGACTTAAAGGCGATAGTAAATAGGTCCTTACCTATTACCCAAACACGAAATAAACTAAATAACAGAAAGAATGTTCTATTAAAATAAAACATCTAAGAACTTGTCCCGTTAAAAACCGATAAATAAAGTGTGCAAATATGAAACTTTATAACGAACAGAAGTTGAGTAATAGACAAGTTGAATCTAAGTCGGCGATTTTTACTGTGGGTTCTGTATGAACGTAAGTATATTTTGGATACCGCAACAGCCCAAATAACTTTCTAATAGAATTAACACATAAATAAGTATTTCATTATAAAAATATTACCTACAAGCAGAAACGGTAGAAACTTTGCTTTTTACATCAGATTTTATTCTTCAGTTCATGTCGTAAGAGTCGACTGAAGAACTCAGGAGCGTAGGTAGGTACTCTCAAAGTGATGAGCTAACAAGTTGTCACTGATCAGTGATCATTTACATCAGACTGTGCTGGCGGAGGGATCTCCTTAATGATACTGCAGTTCTGGCTACAGCATTTGATAACACAGCCGTGCGTATATTGTATTTACAGTTATACGAAGTATGTTATTGTGTGATACATTGCTGTTTTCTGAATCACTTCTCTGAGTAACTCTCCATTACGGTTATAATAATAACTAGTGGATGCCTGCGCCTCCGTCCGCGTGGACTACAGAAAAAAACAAAATGTCGAAATTATCCGGGATAAAAACATTTTCCCGGGATAAAAAGTAGCCTATATGTTAAGTGGGACCTGTCACAATATATTCCTGAAATCGGTTCAGCCGTTTCTGAGATTAGCGTGCACAAAAGCACAAACAAACAGACAAACAGACAAAAATTCTAAAAATCATCGTTTTGGGTACTACTGCGTTGATAAAGGTCTTCTATAATATTTTTTCTCATATATCTTCCATGTACAGACAGCGATCTGTTACATTTTTATTATATGTATAGATAATTTTATTTCAAACAAAATATTTACACTTCATCCTTATCTAGTACATAGTGAGAATCAAAGAACACTTAAAATAATAAAAGGAGAACAGCGTTTAATAGCGGTCCCCACACTAGGTCAGGCCTGTATCGTGGGGCCAGAAATATTTAAGCCAGAGGTTGATCAGTTATATGCAGTTATTTCAGCACAACTTTATTTTTGAAAATCATCTATTGGTTAAAATATCATTATCTGAGGCCTTTAACGAAATTAACGAACTACGCTATTTTTTCTTGAAAAAAAAAATGCCGCAACATTTTGGAATTTTCCTGTGATAAAATTTCGGTGGATAACGCCTCATTGTCTGACTGAAGTCAGCATATCAATATTTTTCAGGCTGTCACTCACAACCCGTATAAAATAAAAATGAATTTTAAATAATTACGGATGAATATCGCGTTGCGGTACCCTAAAAACCCAGATCGGTACAGAAAGTTTTCCGATACGAATAGAAGTTTGAAAACAAGAGTATGGTGAAAGGACCCAGCATGTTTACATTAGGAACAATTCTCACGGGTTTTAGATAAGTAAAAAAAAACACACATTTCTCAACACTTTAACCTAGACCCTTACTAAGCTCCCTAAGGTCTTCTGTCGTGGGTACTATATAGCAATGGTATATAAATCTATACATATAATAAAAATGTAACGGATCGCTGTCTGTACATTGAAAATATATGAGAAAAAATATTATAGGAGAGCTTTATCAACGCAATGGTATCCAAAGAATGATTTTTAGAATTTTTGACTGTCTGGCTGTTTGTCGCTTTGTCTGTGCGTTTGTGCACACTAAACTCAGAAACGGCTGAACCGATTTCGATGCAGAATATATTGTACCAGGTCCCACTTAACATATAGGCTACTTTTAATCCCGGGAAAATGTTTTTATCCCGGGTAATTTCGACATTTTGTTTTTTCTGTAGTCCACGCGGACGGAGTCGCGGACGTTCACTTGTACAACGATAGGTATAGAAACACTCAAACATAGTCATTCACCGCATCACCAACTATAGGTACACTAATCGGTGGTCCGTCGATACATCTATTATTTCATATTACACCATGTAGTCTGGGTTACCGCTACTCTTAAAACAGAATTGTTTCTATTATGGAAGCGAGCTTGTTTACTGGAAGAAATCTCTATTATCTCACTATCTCACCTTTTTTAACCAACCTTATCTACTTCTATGTTATCAAAATTTCTTGTGATTTTTCCCTTTAGGTACATACCGATAACTATGTATGTATACATATAATTAACCTTTAAACTTTGGTGTAGGCATAGCGACGCATGCAAAAAGACAGCTGTCTTTACGGCTCCGAAATGTATTTTCATGAACGCTATATTATGACAGCACCGTTGTACTAGCGAAACTAAAGCTTCAGTCCAGGCCAAAAGTAGAGTAAACATGAACCTTTTTACGCGCCGTAACGCTTTTGACTCGCCAGCAAAATCTATGATATTTGACAGTGTGATAGCGTTAGACTATTGAGTGGTTCGTGCTCGCCCCACAGCACATAAAAGTATTACTTCCTACTTCCTAGTAATAGTTTTCCGTTAAATGAAACTTCAAAAGTTCGAATAAATTTGACAGGCATGTCAATATGTCAGCCGTAACTTGTCTGATTTGTGATTCAGGGTTAACCTTTGTGGGTATACAAGCCATTTTATGTTGTATGATAAGGACGTTGGGTTCATATATAGGCACAAGTTTTGGTAGGTTTAGTTAGGGTTGTCAGCACCGCAAAAGTGCAAAAATTGCAATACCTACCCTGAAATAAAACAAAATTATTATTGACAGTGCCGTAGGGACGTAGTCCGAGGATACTGCGACCATAGACTCAACCGTTTCCATACTTAGAAAATGTTAGTCCTCGGATCGGAGTAAAGTTATAAAGTCCCTACTCCACATATTAAGTAATTAAAATTCATTGTCATTACGGAGTAATTAATTTAATTGGTGGATATCACACGCATTCGTAGCAACATTATATGAGCACATCTCTGTTAGAAATTAAGCTTTACTTTTTATGTTACCAATATTTTTGTGTACGTGTCAACCCTATATTGTAGTATCTAATTTGTTCAAATCTCGTTTATTCGCTTCAGCCATATTTCAGAGCGCGCATAACGCAGTGCGCATCATACATAAATCTAAATATTTCAACTAAAATGTGAAAGCTTTAAGACTCCACAACTAAATAAAAAAGGTTACAGGTGTGAATGACAGTGAGATAGAATAAACTAAAATGTTATTTTCTAGCCATGAAGCAAAAAGCAATGAAATTATTTATCGAATAACTCATATTCGATATTTAAAAAATACTTTTATCTCTTGTACTCAATGTTATTTAGCAGGTATATAGGTAAGCAATTTAAAAGAAATTTTAATTCAAATAAAAAACCGTTCTGCCGAAAACCATTTCGAGTACACTGAAAAGATTCTACCTATACATATTTCTAAATTCATAAGTAATTTAGTACGGCCCCCTTAACTACGCAGAGAAAGCAGTACTCAGCAGTGCACAGTTTTCGCCGATCGCATATAAAATTCGTCTTACGTAACCTTTAACAGCAATCTCAAAGGAATAGAATAGAAATTTAGAGTTTGGAGTTTATAGCAAGGCAAAAATTATACAATTTCTGATTATCGATTTGCCACCTCGTTTTTACACCAATGCCACGGTTGTCATTTTTACGAAAGTCACGCAAAAATGACTTCGACAATCGAGCTCACTTCGAAAGGGTTGTATCGACTGAAATTAACTAAAAACTTTACCGGAAATGTATTTTAAGCGAACGTCACACGATATATTTTAGCGCGACCTGAATATTTTCACCATTACGTAAAGCTCCAATTTCCGGATGAGGAAATAATGAAATGTCGATAAAAATATCAAATATACGCTTCGGAATAGACCTGGGTCGATTGTACTCTATGATGAAGAGATAAGGGCTGGTTTTGAAGGGTAGCTGCTACTGTAGAATTGTCAAGTGTCTTTGACATCAAATTGGCAAAACAACTTTTTATTTTTGTGATGATGATTTATCACGTAGGTGAGACACACCTACAGACTGATTCTGTAACTTTTGAACTCGTACTCGCTCCTCACTTCACTCGCACTTCGAATTCAACCTCAACCTTACCCGATCTTGAAAACAAATTTTAATTATTTTTTACGAAAGTAAGTAAATTATTAAAGTACCTATTTAAATTAATTTATCACATTCTAAAAAAGGCTGAAACAACTAATGGCATTAGTTTTACAACAAAAACCCTTTTGAATTGACTTCGTCGGTTAAAAGTTAGATAGTATTTAGATCACAAAGTAACAATGCCACCAACGAGGCGTCGCGGTACTGTTTCATAACAATTTTGTCTTTAATAAACTTCATTAAAACTTGGCTCCACTCCACACGTCGCTTTGAGTTAATTAAAAGATGATGCCGTACCCTAATTGTGCATACGGAACCCGTACACGTAGAAATAACGGCTACAAACGAATGTACGCCTTATTTTCATCAGATCAAAGTTTCCATTCACAGTGAATGTTAATTGTTGACGAGTGGCATTGTAAAACAGGCTTTCAAGCTAGTGTGATGGGGTCGAATTTGGTACAGAGATGTTTTGTGCAACCGGTATAGTTTTACACGAAGTTTAAATTTAACTTTTAGGTAGCAAATGAGGGAACTTTGACCTCATGTGATCGAATAGACAAAACTGGCCGTAAGTACTGACTACATAATAATGGCAAGTTCGCGATAATAGAATAAGTGTTATAATAATTTTACAATTTTTGCTATCGCTTTGCTATTTCAAGGTATGTAATAATATCTATCGATCGCCTATCAATCTGTTATATATAGATATTGAATATTTTTTCAGCTACAGTAAAGGCGACTATGGTGATAATTACAAAACCGCAACTAAAGTTAATCAATGTTTAAAAATTACATTTGACAGCAAAATGTATGGCATAGCTGTCAAATTTAGGCAATGTTTAGCTTAAACAAAGTTCAAATTCTTTTGAAATAACAGGGTTAGGATATTCCCATAAGTATATTTAGCCAGGAAAAATGTTAATCCTTTACAAACCTTTCCAGCACAAAAACTTGTCATTTCATAAAACAAAGGTACCTTTATTAACTAATTAGTGAAAACTTAAAAGTTCTGCAGTGGATATTTGCATACAAAAATGTGCATGCTGTAACGAAGAATGCTGAAAATGTAAATATTATAGATGGTAGGTGTATAAGTTAGCACCATACTGTGAATGAAACTTATTTTTTACAATTAAGTAACGTATTAAGTAATATTTTTAAAGATTTATCGTTCATGCGTCCACACTCGCAGTTATTTTCTAGTTACTAATATAACAAAAGGGCGAATACGCATCCCAAATGATCCAAACAACCAACATTAATTATACGCGACCACGAAACATTGCATAACTTAAATAAATGGCCGTTAGACACATAACATAACGTACATTATACAAAACACTATTTGTTGGAATAAAGGTGACTACAGACTACAGCTTATACGTTTTGACGTGCATCTCACTCGTCATTTGATTCAATCCGTCATAATTCAATCAAAAACATTATTAAACTTGTTATAATTTTATTTTTAATATTATAAAAAAAGAATTTTAAACAAAGGCGAACTTAAAGCTACATAGAATTCTCTTCCAGTTAATCAGTATTACTGTTATCATGCAAATGCAATCATGGAGCAAAGATATTTGACAAATACGACGTATCTGATAAATTAGATGTGGACTAAGCAAGTGTGTAAGGTTTTTTTGTAAAAACACGGATAATATTATATATTTATTTTTATTATTTATGTTATATATTGAAACAACACAATGTATCTTACTAACTAACGAGCTTATCTATAAAGTCATGTATTTTCAAACCAATTATATTATTTATATGGAAAGAGTCATAATGATAGTGATATTTCCAAGTGTATGAGTACCTTAAAGCAATACGTTACGGTTGTTACACTGAAACTATAATTCGGGAATTGCAGTATAACTAGTATTGTGTAGTCATGTGGAACGTAATTGTGTTTATGTCTTTTATTACCACAGGAAATCCGATGAAGCAGTGGTATATCCAGGAAAAGAAGTTAAACGATGTATAACTATGTACAACTGTTTATTCAACTATTTCACAGTTAGGCTGCCTTTGGCGGTATTATGTTCGAGAAAAGCAGCACCATATCACTTAATTTACACTGTTTATCTTACTTGTTATTTCAGTAACTAATTTAACAATACGATTAACATTTTTAAATACAAACGGAAGTAGTTTATTTCAAACTGCAATTGGACAGAGTAACGTCTTACAAGCTCAACAGTCAAGAATAAAGTGACACCATTTAGTTTCTACCCTACTATTTATACAACCATCGCAACCTCCTAGAACAATATTGCAGGAGTCATAACTTACTTTTATAAAATATAGCCCTTAATCAATTAACTTTCTATAATAATAATAATTATAAGGTACGCTATATATTCATATGTATGATGTGGTGCTGACTGTAAACTGTAACACTTTATTCGCGGTGAACTAAATACACTTTTGTTTAGTTATATGTTTGTATGAGATATTGGAATGGAGGAGCTCGAATGGTCTCCGTGCCTCGGCAAGCGTAGCGTTGGACGCCCTCCGGCCAGATGGACCGATGAATTGAAGAGGGCGACTGGTAGAAAGTGGATGGCAAAAACAATAGATCGAGCCGTGTGGCGTACTCTGGTGGAGGCCTACGTCCAGCAGTGCACTGCAATAGGCTGACGATACGATACGTTGAGATATTGAGGCCCCTTTATTAAAGACTAGAGGACGTCTACGACTTGGTCAGCGTAAATTGTATAATTCCATTCCCGTGGGAATTTTGGGAATCCTATCTTATGGGACGCCTACGTTATACAAATAACACAACAAAATAACCAGAATTATTAGGAAAGAAATTCCGAATGGTAACACCAGATACAATGTAATGCATTTTCTGTTATATAAATATACATTTATGAATCAAAAAGTTCCCTTAAAGTTTATTCGTTGTAAATAAATTTGCATAGCGGAAGGTAGTAGCAAAACACGGTCGTCCCGTGTCGACAAAAACTTGCCATGTGCACGACACGCTGAGTTACGGGTTGTGTACATTAAGAAAGGACATGAAGGAGCCACCTCCCTTACAACGTGTCGTCGTCGTCAGCCTATTGCAGTCTACTGCTGGACGTAGGCCTCCCCCAGAGTAGCTACGCCACATGGCTCGATCTCCCGTTTTTGCCATCCAGTCACTACCAGTCGTCCTCTTTAAGGGCTTGTACACAAGACTGCGATGCGACGTCGCATCGCATAAACCTGCGAGCTAGCACATCGCGTCGCAAAAACTTGCGTATTGATTCGCATCGACTTTTCGATTGGTCACCTTAATCGTGGAAGGGAGACGCCTTGCCGCACGAAATCGCATCGCAGCAATTCGTGCCGCAACTTTCTACGTTGCGAATTCGCATCGCGTCGCAGTTTTGTGTATAAAGCCCTAAGTCATCGGTCCATCTGGTCGGAGGGCGTCCAACGCTACGCTTGCCGAGGCGCGGTCTCGCGATTATAATGTGTAGTCATTAAAAATGTTGATTGTGATAGCTCTATGATTATGGGTTCCAGTCGAACGACGACGCAGGTTCGATCCCAGTCATGGAACTGAAACAGATTTTGTTTCAAATACGAATTTTTACCCGATTACGCCAAAAGTAGGGTAATGTTTTTCGAGTGTATGTGATTATGTATGTATGTATGTATTAGTCGTAGGAGACACTAGTTTAAAATTTTTACGCAGGTGGGATTTTTCTTTCAAGTACTTTGAGGTTATTAATATGTATTGTAAAATTTTCACACTTTGCTATTCCCAGTGTCTCGGAAAAGCATGTAAAGCGAAACTGCACCTGAGGGCGTAGAGCAAGTTTTCACTTCGAACTCGTTCGCGTTAACGTAAAACAGCCAACCAATCACATTATGGCATGATGACGAACAACGGCACGCGTGATTGGTTGAATAGCGACGCAATCGAGTTTGAAGTGAAACTCGCACTAAGCCCTCTGATATTGATCGTGTCGTATCATTGCGCCTGACGTATATATATTTGTATGTGTAGTGTTTCTAGGGTCTCATATCCTGTATGTCCTTCCTCAATGTGCACGACACGTCCGAGTAGCGGGTTGTATGTCGGTATAAATAATTATGATGTATTTACTCACAAATGAACTTTATTAGATATCTTTTTATTTAAAGGTTTGAACTAGCAACTTGTCTTCGCTCTAGTGTACTTGTGTTGTTTCTTACCAATGTGGTAACTTAACTTGTTCGAGTGAAATAAAGTTAAAAGTATGGGAAATAATTGATTGTTTTTATATCCTTGATGCTACTAACTGATACTAATAGACGCCAACGTCTTTGTTTTACCACGAATTCCTGCTAATTCACATTCACGTGGGAGTTTTGGAAAATCTTTTCTTAGACGTCTATGTCATCATTTACCTTCCCACCAAAATTCTACTCCATTTGTCAAGCAATTTTTTGAGATTTCGTGATAGCGTCTTTCCGCTTTTATATACCCTATACTTATATAGATTTGTAAGACCAGTGGGGTAAGCACGAACCTTTTTACGCGGCGTAACGCTATGCAGCTTGAATGCAGTTGGCACGACTGTAAGCCAACTGCACGTCAACGTAACTGTCGTACTGTACTCTTGTCGGTGTAACTGCACACCAACTGCAATCAAACTGCACGATACATGTAGTTGGTTTGCAAACGGTCGTGCATCGTAAATAGCTTCACAAGCATACGCAGTCCCACGATGGTTTGCAGTTTGATTACAGTCGAACCATCAACATGAGTTTTCTTTTAACATCATTCTCTATATCTACTCGGCTACCACCACTCACAGAAATTTTGCAGTCGACTTGCAGTTGAATTGCAGTCCGTGTGCCTTTACTCTTATGACAATGAACGTCGATGCGAAACGATGTCACATTATCTAAACACCTTGTAAGGCCAAATGTAAAGGCACCTACGTTATGTATGAGAAGACACACAACCTACCCATTTATCAACAAAATGTGAGCGCGGTAAAGTCTTGCAGTTTAAAAGTTTTCTTTTGAATAAACACATTGTAATACACTGCACGTATTGTCGAACAGTACAATAGGAACAAACATGGACTAAGGTTTCCCCTTTATTGTGCTGGGATCCTAAGTTAGTACTACAGTCGACCTGGATCATGAAGAAAGGATGAGATGTAGACCTGTGACCTGCAATGTAGTCTATGCTGGGCAGTGCGAATGAATCATTGGATATCATTTGCCGAATATGTATTGTCTACCCTTCGGCACACTGATATTGTTAAAATAGGGACTAACACGCAACAACTACGAGACTAATAAAATTCAAAGTATCTGTATTTCACAGTATTTTGTATCTATCGGTTTAGTTTTAACTAGTAAGTTACGAAATCATTGATTGCAATTTAAAATATCAACCTGCGACTGTCTGTGAATCCATGTTTTATTTAAACATTATTTCATATATAATTATATCTTCTGCGTATAATATAAACTTCGATAAGTTTACACTATTTTCTAACGAACGTTCTAATGCCATCTCTTGGCCTTTTGATATCGGATAACGAAACTGAACCTGGAAGTATTATGATGGCTGTGGTTTTTACCTCATAGACACGCCTAGACAATTTTATATACCCAGGGAAAATCGCTTGTAATTGTGAAAATTAAACGAAATTCGCTATGATACCTTACACTTTGCACTTTGCGAAACTTTTTTTTGTTATACTATACCTATATGTGCATAACATACAAGTGGCGGTGTTAATAGCTCGCGTAAACGCTCTGCCCAATGCACCAACAGCACTCCATTAGCCCGCAAAAGTGTAGGGTAGGTATGTAAAAATCTAAACATTGAAAAGCATCGATTTACAAGCTGTACACGTTATAAAAATCAAAAACCTACCGTCATGTACCCGCAACAATGGACCACATCGCGTATTCCATCCGACGTTACTGTCATAGATTAACATAGTCTGCAGATAGGTCAGTGTCTGAAAAGGAATTAAGTACCTATTGTGGGCGGTGGTTGCGTTCCATCCAAGGTCTATGTGGTAGACGCTGCGGTGAGACTCAAATCGACCAGCAGGTCAAACGCCTTGAGGATTCAGATCGGGCACAAGCTCCGAAGGGATGATTATATTATATTGCTATCAATATAATTCTCGCTAACTTGGTTTAGAGATTCTTAGCACTAGAATAATATGATTTGTTTGGCATCAGTAGGTATAATAACACATTTCCTTGTACATTTCCACTATCTATCAAATTAAAGAAGTAGAAAACCATTCAAACTAGATAATCGTCAAAATGTTCCTTCAAAATCCCGTGAAACCCTCTTTTAAATAAAATAACGACTTTCGTGTAAACTTTAACAAACTGTACTAAATTTTATATGAAGCAAAAACTTATTCAACTTTTAGGTTCATCGTACACAGTTGCCGGGGCTATTTCACAAATGTTTATTAAGCTAAAGTTACGTTTTTAAAAGTAGATTATTAATTATTATTTGTGAAATTGTTGGTCTCCGATGCCATGAATAGTTTACTGTCATATAATAGGTATATTTATCAAAGCCTGTAGGAAAAATATAATAAAGATTGAATATACAATAAATATTACAAAAGTAGAGTAAAATAAATTATGAAAGTCTTATTATCCCGTGTAATTAATTATCCATACAAACTTCTAGCAAATGGCTTCTATCATTTACCAAGCTTGAATAACGGTAAAAATGGAGCGATAAAATATAATATGTTTCGTGAGACAAGACCCTTACTCTTTGGAAGTCGGAAAATATTTTATTTTGGTGAACCAGATTTTAGATTCCCATAATATTTTCATTTATATACTTTTTCTTGATCTGAGTATACTTTAGAAGTTTATTGGGCGTTTTATTTTTAACCAAAATAAATTGATAATTTTAATTGAGAACCAAAAAATATTTCCTTTTATGATTAGGTATTTAGATGTTTTTTATTGACTATTTCGGTACTAGTAGAAAGTTAGTCTATAGTAAAATTTGCTGTTTGTTTACAACGTAAAAGTAAATAATGTGAAATAATGTAGGTACTTACTTACATTATATCTGTCTTTTACTTTGCTTGATCCCATTTTCCACTGCCCACCTCTTTAGTAAATAGTTAAATTAATAGTTTTGTAAATATTAGGTAAGTAGATTTATATCTTGTGTTTAAATTAAAAAACGAATTCACCTATCAATAGGTATTTCATAAAACGATAATCCATAATAATAATTTTATCCCGAATTTAAGAAAAACCT
The DNA here is from genome assembly GCA_014607495.2 of Carposina sasakii. Taxonomy (NCBI): domain Eukaryota; kingdom Metazoa; phylum Arthropoda; class Insecta; order Lepidoptera; family Carposinidae; genus Carposina; species Carposina sasakii. Next base: position 9,088,458 of record CP053168.1, read on the forward strand.
TATTTGCAAAGTGCAAAGTTTCGTATAAGTCGGTAACCCTTAAATATTTCAAGTAGCGAATCTGTTCATATTTACTCTTTGACAAAGCCTTTCTTTCTAGCGCCTGAAAATTCAGCACCAGAATTGAATTTACCAGATATTCTTGAATTTCATGCCGAAGCAACGTAGTAGTAGGTAATAAACATGCCATTATTCCTGAGTTTCTTTTTACTAATGTAAATTGAGATAGATACTCACTAGCGGTTTCATTTTAATGTGCGAACATAGAAACATATAAAAATGACTACAGACAAATAAGTTTGTAGGTATATGCTTTCATGTCAAATAAATTATTTGATTTGATAACATAGATACCAATAGGTACACACAGTGGATCACGGATAATAAAGGAAGAATTACATACATACATACATATAATCACGCCTTTATCCCTTACGGGATAGGCAGAGCACCAAGGGCCGATAGGACCATATGGTGCCACTTCTGACCAATTTGAGGGTATAGTTGAGATGTACAAGTTCGGTTAGTAGTGACAGGTGGTCAGCCCATCGCCTACAAAATACCAAAGGAAGAATTCCAACTAATTTTATAATGCGAAAATAATTTTGTTTTCTCGTTTATTTTAAACTAGTCTGTCTCTAGGATTGCGTTACATGGTTGCGATAGAAATAATTGAACTCGCTGAAATAAAAGGTGTCCTTATAAGTACTTACTCCCAGGTTTGTTAAGAAAGGTAGGTTAGGCCCTAGAATCTAAGGTTTTCACCATAAATGGCCGACAAATGCCGTATTTAACCCAATTTTTTCCTTTCCTGCGAACAGTATGTGTTTTTATTCGCGATAGTATGTTTGTTTTTCCTCAGCCTGCTGTATTGGGATTTACATTGCAAATTTTATGCTGTCGTGTCGGTGAGACGTTCTAGTTCTGTAGTCGTGTACCACAATTTGGCAGGTATTTACCTTATGTTTGCAGCTTCTGGCAAGTTTTATGTATGGTTTATGACGTTGTCCTTTCATAGTTTATGTACCTATACCACTTAACTTACTTAACTTACCTAGTAATGGTAGAGCGCACTACGTACCAACTACACCAATCGGCCTTCGTCAGTCTTATTTAAGCTAGGCTAAACGTGACTGCAGGATCCACATCGTGATCCTGCATTCTGGCTAGCCTATTTTGGGGATTCGGCCGTGTCTTTGATTATGGATTTTATATAAGCTTTCGCACTTATACATTAAGTACTAAATAACTAGAGTCTAATTAGAAGACTTTACCTAAAGTATTTTTAAAGTACAAAAGTCTAATACAAGACGTTTTATAGTAATTAAGAAAAAAGCAAAGCAATCCGTAATCGTCATCCATCATCTGAAACTCCGGCCTAATTTGATGAATGTCTCGCGTCCATTACTTCATTAATATAGATTAGAAGGATAAAACGATTCGCTTATTAAAAAATATGGCTCGTGAAAACTTTACAGACGAACGAACGTGAAAGAAATAGTGAAATTAAGGATACAACTGAAATAAAATAAGAATAATGCGCGTGGACCAGGCGTAGAGCGTAAGTTCGATCCCCGTAGGTACCACTGAATTTATTTCATGTACCTACGGATTATAATAAGTTTTCCAAAATTATTATTATCTGTTCTTTAGCAGGATAAGCGTCAGGCAGACAGACAACCGACCGTAAAAAGATGTTAAAAACAAACTAAAAATACTTGACAATATGGTCGATTCCGGCAGTCACACTTAAACCTAAACGTAAAATTAGTCCTACCTGTCCTTTTCTCTCTCAGCCATTTATGATAGGAACGGAGAGAGATAGACCTGACTAAGACTAGATTTAGGTGTGTGACTGCCGCAATCGACCCTACTATCAGTTTTGAAAGAAAGCTTAATGCGCTGACGCCACCATAAATAATGGAATAAAAGTCCCCGGGAAAATGTGTGTTCTAAAGTTTACGTGAGCGAAGTCGTAGGTATGCATGCACTACTTATCAAAATAAAGATTGTCATCTCATAGCCATAGGTTATGTAAAATCGTCTCACCCAACCGAGACAGTTTGCCCTCAGGGTTTGCCTATATCAATATGACCTTTTTATTTAGCCTTTGGGCACTTGACACACAAAGATTTGCACTTTATCGAAAAAATGGTAGCTTTACCCTTTTTCCATCCCATAATTTCCACACTTACGAGTAGATTATTCATTGGGAGATGTAATGGTAAACACGATATATTAAGTTAAAGGCCGATTTTTCGAAGATAACTTATCAGCACAAGTAGCATGCCTGCGAAATTAGATATGATAAACCGATTTATTGACATTTAGCCTGTCAAAATACGATAAATATAGCCGCCATGTTGAATTTTGTATAGAGACGATTAGATATCTTACGATACGATATCCACGATGTGTGGACATGCTAGAGGGACTGGTATAGGGTTAATAACCTATCTGAACGATAAAGTTGATGCTGTCTCAATTTTGATCAAGAGATATATAGATAAGCTATCCGACCATTGAAACAATGGACCCTTAGTACTCGTATACAGGTGTTTTTTTGTTGCCACCCTTATCGAAGGGTACGTAGGTACTCTATAAGTACATCAAATAAAGTAAGTTTATGCAAAAGAAATGCTGGGGAACGATGTAAATTTTTTTGAAATATTTTTTTAAATTACTTGATCGGAGTTGAAATTTATTGAAATTTATAGTGTCCAGTGTTTATCCTAGTTTTTTCATAGACAGATATTAATTATTTCTCGTGAAAAAATCTTGCTACACGCGTCAATCTATCTGTAAGAAAATCATATATTTTGAACTATCTGTAAGAAAATTATATATTTTGAACATCATACTTTTAAAACACAGAAATCTTCCCTTTTCTGACAATAGTAACAAGAGAAGAAGGCATTGTGTAACACCTGTGCCTAGAGTAAAATCAACCTACGCCAAAAGACAGTACACTAGACAATCAGCTCGCATATACAATACAATAAATAAAATACTTAATATCTACCCATTGTCATATTTTAAAACTAAAGAGAGAGTTACTAATTGGTTAAAGAATAAAGTTACAGCGATGTAGAAGATATTGTCCAGACGATTTCGTTGCAATAAAGTTAAAACTCACCCACATACATTATATAAGTACATGCCTATATAATACACATACATGCACATATAGTCCGTCACATACATATTTTTGTAAATTCGAAATTAAGTACATACTTACCTATAATTTTATTTTCATGCTATGTAAAAGCCATGTTATGGAAGAGCGAGTTCTCCTAGCACAAGCAAATTATTGCTTAAATGGAGATCTTAAACTTCGTTGTGAATACTTTGAGAATGAAATAAGTTTATTTTATTATTATTATTATTAATGTGCATTTATGCAGAAAAACGCAGTCTATTTACTCAACTTTGGACCCTAATATTTCGGAAACCAGACACTTCCCAGGTATGCTTCCATGGAGAAAAATGATCGTGATGATAAGGAGATTCCGTAGTTTTCGGGAACGTTGACGACCAAAAATCATACTGTATTGAATTGAATAAAAGCTCGCCGTAGTTGGCACAATATACGGCAAATCCTACTTAATATAATAAAGGCGAAAGTTTGTGAGTGTGTATGTTTGTTACTTCTTCACACAAAAACTACAGAATGGATTTTGATGAAACTTTACAATAATATAGCTTACATATCAGAATAACACATAGGCTACTTTGTATCCCGGGAAAATATGTTTTTACCGGATAATTACGTCATTTTGTTTTTTCTGCAGTCCACGCGGACGGAGTCGCGGGCGTAGTATATTATAAATTATTATATGTAGTTAATTTGTGTTATAGACCGACAGATCAAAAAATAACAGGTAGTACGGTGTATGGGGTCTAGGGGGCCTCAACGATACACCGTACTACCTGTTATTTTTTTAAGATTACCTATATAGTTATAGGTGGGCAGCAGCGCCTTCAGTACTGATAACATAGTCCAAAATACAAACTGCGGTCACCAACCCGCCTGCCCAGCGTGGTGACTATGGGCAAATACCCCCCATGGCAGCCTTGTGGCGTGCCCTGGGAGTGGAATGCAATAGGCTGATGATGATGATGATATAATTATAATCACACTACTACGAGTACTTCACGACGAACATGTAAAACTCTACGATCGTTGAAAGCGACATTCAACGATCTTGCAAAACGTACTATAACAAGCAAACCTCAATAACAAAAACCCATAAGAAAGTTCATCCAAGCTAAGGAATAAATAATTAAAACTCGTCAAAAATCCTTTTCAGCATCCAAGATTTCCACATTTAATTATCATTAAACATCATTAAAAATTACATCAAAGGAGCATGTAAAAACTTGTATTTACTGTCCAAAAAAAGGAGAAAGGCCAAAAGAGGTCTTAATTAAACGTTCCGATGGGCCGTGTTGAAAATTAAAAAGTTGGCTTTTTTCCGAGCGGCCCTCCATTACTAATTAATAAGTTAATTTAAAACATAAGCTAAGGCCACTTTGTTACGTCCTACAGTTAATTTTAAGCAAAGGGACTCTTGTAAACATTATTTACTTTTTTTAGTCAAGGGAGGGTGGATTAAAAATGTATACAGGGTGTGGGTGACAGCCAGGCAAATACTGAAATGCTGAACAAGTACCATTGTGTTGAGTTATACGACAATGTTATTACTCGCAGGAAATGTATTGTTGATTTGAATCTTTGCTCTCCGCGCCAATTGTATCGGGCGATCCTGTGACTAATTAAATGGGCTTATTGGTTATCGTGTGACACATTGCTGTTTTTTTGGATCACTTGTGACTCTCCATTAGGGTTGATCAGTTATTTGAACTTTTTTGAGGAAAACTTTTGTTTTGGAAAATCATCTTTTGGGTTAAATTTGATTTTCGAGTCATTGGGCCTAATTAAACGAACAATTTTTTTTTCCTTAATATGTGAAAAAAAAAATCGGTAAAATTTTGGAATTTTCCTGCGAAAATTCATTAGTGTTTTCCGCCTGAGAATCATGGTCTGAAGTCATGGTATCAACATTTGCCTGGCTGTCACAAACACCCTGTATAGCGAAGGTTTGGCATAGCTCAGCCTTCAAGGAGTATGTCAAACAGTATTCTAAGTTATTTAAACGTGTTTGTAACAACGCAAAATCAAATTCTGTAAAAAATAAAATTAAACAATCTACCAATAAGATTAAAACCACTTGGAATATAATTAACAGTGAGACCGGAAGAAATGCCGTTCGAGATTCCAGCTTTAGCTTAGTGATTGATGGAGTTAACATAAAATCTCACTCTGAGGTAGCCGCAGCTTTCCAAAACTTTGACAGTATACCTCATTCAGCAACAAAAGACCTTAACTCGTCCCCTGAGGTCGCTGCATTTTTGCTCAAAAACAGTGTAACAGCGTGTGAGAGGGATTTTGCATTTTCCTATGTTAACTACAAAGATACAATTAAAACTTTTAAATCTATCTACTCCAAAAAAACTGCTGACCTATGGGGCCTATCGGTGAAAACGTTAGGTTCAATAATAGATGTAATAAGTACTCCGCTAGCAAGCGTTTTTAATAATTGTATAGACAAAGGAGTATTTCCTGATTTAATGAGACATAGTAAAGTTATTCCGTTGTTCAAGTCAGGAGAATCTTCTGATCCAGGTAACTTTCGCCCGATATCAATACTCCCAACAATCAGCAAAATCTTTGAAAAACTAATTTTAGAACAATTGTCCAGGTAGTTCGATAGTAATAACATTTTTAGTAATAAGCAGTATGGCTTCACCAAGGGGCGGTCTACTATCGACGCGGGAGTTGAGTTGCTAAGACACATTGTCGGCGCTTGGGAGGAGTCATATGACGCACTGGGAGTGTTCTGTGACTTGTCAAAAGCGTTTCATTGTGTCCACCATGAAATATTAATTCGAAAATTAGAACATTATGGTGTACGGGGTGGGGCCCTCTGTCTTCTGATGTCCTGTTTGAACGATAGGATTCAGAAGGTAGATGTAAACGGAAAACGATCACCGCCCAAGTAGCACAAGAGGCTGTATAGCAACTGAATATTGGACTACAATTACCCTTGAAGTGGTATAAGAAAGCTGCATAAAAGCTGATTCCGAGCTTATTCAGCCCTTAAACCACTTAAATGGGCACAAATTATTCAGCTCTAATGTCACATAAGCTGCTTAAGAGCGCAGAATCAGATATTTAAAAGAGTTATAAGGGGTAACAAGTGTTGTAAGACCTGAATATCAACTGGTTAAGAGACCATGTTACTCTTTATTCAGCTGAATACCTAAGTAATGTATCACAACGGGCCTGTTGGTGGTAGAAGCAGAAATTTAAGAGAGTTATAAGGGGTAACATGTGTTGTATGAGCTGAATATCAACTGGTTGAGAGACCATATTACTCTTTATTCAGCTGAATACCCAAGTAATGTATCACAATGGGCCTGTTGGTGACGCGTGACTATAGAAAATAATATTTAAAATTTAATTCTAATGCTTTATTGTACACAGTAAAGTTTTCACAAATAAAGTTTATGACAAAGAAAATGTACAAAGGCTTAAAAAATATTTTTGTATATTAATTTTATTTATTATTGAAAAGTGACCGTAGTAACTTGTGACAACATAAGCGTAAACTCCATATTAATGGCGCTGTCGTTTCATAATATATTTATTGGTACCTAAGTAAACGGAACGGTTTTCTTTATTAGTGCAAGAAAAATGTGTGGGAATGCAAGTTTACTGACATTATATATGTATATTGTCTAAGAAAATTTTGGTGCGCTACGAAAATATTGTGTTTTTAAATAATATAGTAATAAATGATGTAAATAAGCTATGTGTTTTAAAATCTTGGTCCAACAATTTTCAGTAGTTTGGACAGAACTATTAAATAAATAGAGACTGTTACGATATAAGAAGTAATACCTAATTTAATAAGTTCGTAATTCATGCACAAAACATAAAAAAATGTAAAGTAAATTATAATATTTCCAGGATAAAATGGTGGTTGATGTAAAACAGCTATGTGAACCGTTATTTATCAAATGGCTGTTTAGTGATTCACTTGTGAACCTATATTTATCAAAGGACTGCTTAGTGTTTCAGATGTGAACCATTACTTATTAAAGGGGCTGTAAAGCGTTTCACGCGTGAACCATTACTTATTACAGAGCTGTTAAGCGTTTCACGTGTGAACCATTACTTATTAAAGAACTGTTAAGCGTTTCACGAGTTAAAGTTAAAGCCATTTATTTTGATATACTAGTGAACCTCTAAATATCCATGAGGCATCTTGTGAACTGCAGACAGTGTCAATGGATAAATAAAGGCTGCTTAGCGGTAAATATGTTCAGCGCTAAGGTATATTATGGGCCACAGGTGTCCCGTTATGCGTCTATTGGCTTAATATTATGAGAACTTGTGCCCCTTTAATGAGTCAGCTCAATAACAGTTCACAAGTACTTTCTTATATTGCTCTTGGCTCTTTCTATAACTCTTTGCGTTTATCACAAAATTATACTCTAAGGGTATATTTACTGTTATTATGACTGTTATTATGCAGCTAAGGACCACGAGTGTATTCTTATATGAGTCTTAATACGCCCAGAGCTGTGTGTAGATCTAAAAGTGAGTATTTATTCAGCTATCTGTGCTACTTGGGCGGGATCGCGCGTCACAATAGGTGTCCCACAAGGTTCAATTCTTGGTCCGTTTCTTTTCCGTATTTATATAAATGATTTGCCATACTTTGTAGGTAATGAGCATGAAATAGTATTGTTTGCAGATAACACCTCCTTACTATTTAAAGTAAAGAGGCAGCTCATCGTATATGACGTGGTGAACAGTGCTCTTTCTAAAGTGTTATATTGATTTAGTAATAATAATCTTGTCCTAAATAGTAGGAAAACGAAATTAATAAATTTTTCTACTCCCTACGTGAAACAAGTTAGAACTGACGTTTACATAGGCGACGAGAGACTGGATCAAGTGGATTCGACTGTTTACTTGAGCATAACTTTTGATGCTAAATTACAATGGGGTCCTCACATTGAAAAACTAAGTAAGAAACTTAGTTCTGCAGCCTATGCAGTTAAGAGAATTCGTCTACTGACAGATGTTGAGACTGCTAGAATTGTTTATTTTAGCTATTTCCATAGTATAGGTACAATGACATACGATATTTTCTTATGGGGAAGCGCAGCTGATTGGGAGTCAGTATTTATCTTGCAAAAAAGAGCTGTCCGTGCAATTCTAAACTTAGGGTCCAGGGTCACATTACGCGAGAAATTTAAAGAATTGAATATAATGACTTTAGCTTCGAATTATATTTATGAAAATTTATAATATGTTCATAAGAATTTAGATAAATTTAATAAAATGTCTGATATGCACAAAATAAATACAAGAAGTAAGAACAGACTTGATGCTCATGTGTCCCGTCTCCGCAAAGTCAGTAAATCATTCATGGGTCAATGTATACTTTTCTACAACAAGCTTCCAGATACACTCAAAGGGCTACCTATCTGTAAATTTAAAAACATTGTGAAGAAAAAACTTCTGCATGAAAGAATATTATACAGTATTAGAATATTTAAATGATAGCGAGCCATGGAAGTGAATTGTTCTAGCATCCCCAAGTTACGCAATCTATGTTTTACTTTTATATTTAGCTTAGTAGGTATAGTTAATATGTGTTGGTGAATGTGACCAGAAGCACTATAGTGTATCATGCGTGACTTCTTCATTCTAATGTTATTAACAGCTATATGTATTATATATTTAAGTTCTGAATGCCACGTTTGCTTTTCTGTTCACATTTTACCATTGACTTGTACTATTGTACTAAATATATTTTTTTAATATTTTATAGTTTAGTTTAGTAGATACTTATTTGACATTGACTTGTACTCTGTGTACATATTTTTATTTATACAGTTTGAATTTGACATGGACCTGTACTTACTTTGTGTAATTGGGTATGTAATTTATATGAATTTAATTTAATTGTGTTATGATAATTGAATTTATACACACTAAGTGAGTTAAGTGTTACTATGATTATCTGATATCTAATCCAATGTAAGATTCTTTTGTTAATATTTTACTTAGTTTTGACTGTGTCGCTGGGAGCTTTCTTGCTATTTCTTCTTCCAAGCAATGACACTTCACTGAAATAGTGTAACAGTAATAGTAGAATCATGTGGTGTGTCAGACCTAATGTTGGTTTTGCCATAAAGGAGAACTGTCTAGCAGCTCTCCTGGATTTCGACTTTAGGCGACCTCAACTCTTATTAGCTCCACGTTGGTGGCTATTAAGCCCCGAACCGCCAACTTATGCCTGACAGACCGTAACAAATCGCACCTTGGGGTGGTGACCGTTTCCAAGCAAGATTATTCGCATACCTAGTGACAGCGAGACGTCGCTATAGGCAGTGTAAAGCGACATCTCGCTCCCACAATGGCAATATTCCCGCTTTTAAAGTTCATAATAACTTCCAGACCATAAAAATATATCTTCTTTCGGTGAACATTATTACGTATTCGTATTCGCTCAATATTCAGTATATGAAGTCATTAATAAATTAAAACTTTTAATAGATATCGTATAACGTGGAGAAATTCGAGGAAGCTCCCGCAACGGTAGAGGAACTTTAGTAACACAATATCTTTGCCTGTAGGTGTATTAAAATTAGATTATTTATGAACTTTTAATGTAACCTACAGGGTGTAACGAAAGGAGTATGCTAAGCAAAATCCCAACGAAAATTATAAATGTGGAAGTAATTTTGTTTATTTAATTGTTACCTCTTTATGCCAAATCTACTGAAACAATAGAAATAAATTTGGTACACAATTAGGCTAGAGCCTGAGAAAGGATATGGGTGAATTTCCCAGGTACGTTTTTAGCGCGGCGTGGATGAAAATCGTAGTGGAAAGTGCAAAATGCACATTTATTAATTTTTTTTCATTAAGTTCAGACAGTGATCTAGACTAACGTTTAAAACTTAAGACCAAAATCTATTTGTTTACGCATTAAAAAAATTATCAAAGGCTCTAAATCTAATTGCGGTGCTATGTCCCCACTTCATTTGCAAAAATAAATTTGGCTATTTAAATTTTCGGGTGAATTAATTTAACAGAATACATACATATTTTAAAAATACATTAAATAACACTATTATTTACACCATGAGCAGTAATTTAACTTAACCCGGTAGTACCTGTAACAGCTTTTTAAAAATGTCCCGCGGAAAAAGTCAATAACGCTGGCGCATTTTGAACATTACACTATTTCATCATAATGAATGAGATAGATGCTAAGCTATCTTTCCCCGCACTGCTCTGTCAAGCCATCGTATACCAAGTACAAGGATGTTTGATACACTAAACAGTTTTCCCGCCAAAAACGTAAGTATAACCTGCGGTGGCGCAGGAATACAAATTTATCATATAACGGTGTCATGTGTATTTAAAAAACTAAAAGGCTGTTTAAAAAGAAATTTTACAGATGATTAAAGATTAGATGTATCGACGTAATTGCAAATGAATTATTACAATTAAAATAATAGTGTCCGTTATAATTTGAAATTTGTTAATTAATTCTAAGTACGGTGTCGCAACTCCAGTGGCTCCGGTGGCAAAAAAGAGGGCCACCGTAATATAATAATGTCACCGTAATTGATATTTTGTCTTTTTGTATACAGGATGACTGGAAAACGGGTATTATTTCTATTGAGATGTAAAAGTACAGCCCATTTTCTACCTTCATGGGTAGGAAGACCCATTAAAAAAATTACGGCTTCAGGGTTATGCCCCATTTTGTAATGTTTTTAAAATCACCTTATTACTAAATGGAAATGCATAAAAAACTAAAATACGTGTATATTTCAGTAATTCAACTAGATAAATAAATAATCATTGGAGACAAAACAACAGACATCAACTTGGCATTGTCAAAGTACAATTACCAAAAGGTTTATAATTTTTTTTCCTGATTCTTTCCTATTCATTCAAAATAATGATTTCACGTAATTCGCACACTTAATTAAACTAAATTCAAAAGGTATAGTTATGAAAAAGCTTACCAACAGCTAAGAATTTTAAAAGTGCTATTCTATGGCGCGACAACCTTTTTTAACAAGTAACCTAAGTTTGTAGTCAAATTTAAAAAATACAAAGGTGATGAACTGACATTATAATATATAGCATAGGAATCTTACTGCTATCCAAAGGCCTTTTCATGATGCAGTTCAACTCGAATCGAGGTCATACCGCCACCTCCATCTCGTCTTACTCCTACCCCAGGCAGCCGCTCTGTAGCATCCAACCAGTTGCACTGTTCGTCTATCTTTCGGTGTCTAAACGACTAACATGGCCGGCACTTTTACTGTCCAGTTCCTTTTTGGTAGGCGATTAGCATACCTAATGGTGTTCCTGATGCAGTCTGAGCACTGTAGGTCAATCGATAGACAGCATAAGCACACATATCGACAAGTAGACGTTATAAGATCATAGGAAGGGAACCGTTCCTAAATGAACTAAGTTCTTCCAGGCACTTAAGATTCATCTCTCAATATTAATAGCTGACCAATATGAATGTAATATTTTTCTGAGTCCTGACTGTTCTCAGAAAAAATATCTATATATTGAATGTTCTACTGGCCTAGTAGGTGTACTCATGCACATAATTATTATCTACTTCAATCCCACGTTTTGTGATATTGATTATGACTTGGCCTTCGGTTCAAACTCAAGGAAACTACCCAAAATTGCTACTATAAGCCCGAGTAACTTTGCGATAAACCCGAGTAGCTTGAACAAGTACGCCTGATGATAACAGAAGAGTTCTACATTCTACTTGCCTCAATATAACACTGCTATAGGCTGTAGCGCCACGGAATGTATTTTTTGAAACCTATATTGGTCAGCTGCTAGTAAGCTTTCTCATAATAAATTACACCTTTTTGAGTAGCTTATTAAATAAGGAATTTAGTTTGATAAAGGGTACGCATGACACAGTATATTATTTTGAAAGAGTAGGGCTTAATTGGCAAAAACATTTAACAAATTTGCTTGACCATTCCATGTTGATAGATTTTTGGGAGGTCAAAGTATAAAATGTGATTTATATCTTATATGCCATTCTACTCATCTAAAAGGAGATTTAAAAAATAATAATAAAATGTCATATCTCCGACACTGTGAATTTCCGGATGGGGTGTTCCTTATATATAAAGGTAGCTAACGAGGTGCACTTTCAAATGTGAAAAGAAATGATCCTTATTTCTGGTTTTCGAAGATTTTTACGTACATATAAATAAATACGGCTAGGTTCCTGAAATGGTGTAGTCAGAACTGCGAGATCTTATAGGAGATACCATGGCCACTACGTTTTATGCTAAGAAAAAAGTCACTAGGAAGCATTTTAAAGTATGTAATAAAATATTTCCTTAACTGTTAACGTGTTCCTTAAATTTGTTATCATAGTTTCTAAGCTATAATCATGATGATAAACATTATTACCAAGTAATAAACGAAAAATCTAAAATTTCATATTCTTATAAAATAAATAAATAGGTAATTCGTATGATGTTCTCCTGTATTTATAATTCCGCTGGTTGTAATAAATTTCAGTGGAGAGATTAACAATTTCGGTGGTTTGATAATAATATCGGTGGCGATTTAAATTTTTAAATGCAGATATCTCAAGAAATAATACGTTTTTAAAAATGTGTACCATATGACTGAATATTATATATTTTTAGCTATTACTTCGAATACAAAAAAGTTATAGAAAGTGGATATAAAATTTCGCCAGTGTAATTAGTCAAAAATCGAGGTTGTTGAAATTCACCCATATAGGCAACTTATTATCCGGGATTTTTTTTCCAAAAAATTCTGACGTTTTGTTTTTTACACGCAGAAGAAGTCGTGGGCAACAGCTAGTGCTTTATAGTTAATGCAAATTAAATGTCTAACGCTCTAGCCCTTATAGTTAAAAAGTCGCTCAGATTGTATGGAACTAAATTAAAATGTATGAAACAGTTCTAAAATATAATAGATGCTAGCGCCAATCTTAGGTTAGGTTTTGTGTCTTATGTGAAAAATGCCATTGCCTTTGACAGCTAATTCATGTGCTCTCCTATTGCCAATAATTAGAGACTACCTGGAGGCCGGAGACTAGAGGCTTGGGACTAGAGACCAAATTGCTCAACTTCGGTACTTCTTTGTTTACGTGGGTTTATTTCGTGTTTGTTTTGGGATTAACTGGATGCTAAATTAAGATTGTGTTGGTGTTGATTTTTAAATTGGGCTTATACTTAACTACTTGTAATATTGTAGATGTGAATTAGTTAATTTTGCAACTGGCGATTTTTGTTATACCGATGGTGATTGTTTTTACAATCAACCAATTTTTCTGGGGGCAGTACCCCGGCCAAATCGGGCAAAAAAGCAGCACGGCCCGTACCATACTTTTCTCGAAGCGGTTCAGACCATTTTCGACCCCCAGACTTTGTTGTGGACAAAACTATAAGCCTGAATTTTCAGTAAGCCAGCATATCTTTTTCCAATGGTCAGATAAAGGAGTTGCTGTCTCTGTCTTGATTAAGTTTTAGGTAGAGAAAGACAGCATCAAATTTATCCGTCAAATAAGCTATCTGACAGATGAAAACCGCAGTGTGGTTTTTGGGACTATGTTGTCAACATGGGAGGCGCTGCTGCCCACCTCCCGGGAAAACTAAATCACCGGGGTGGTGCTATTCGAATCTTCTCTGCCCACACTACAGGATTGTTTTCATGATAGTAATATTAAACGTATACCTACTTACCTACTTCCTTATGTGGATTATCTTCGAAATATTACGTACCGTCTGTTTGAAACTCAAATAACTTTGAAAATATAATAAGAATATCTACTGTTTCAAGTTAAATAGTTAAAGTTCAAAGTTCTTATTGTTATAGTTTTCGGGAATGAAGATTACGCTGGCAAGGTAGCGGGATTTGTAATAGCCCGAGAGGTAGCCATTGGATACACTAGAAAGTATATATAATTTATTTCTTTATTACTATTATTAGGTTACTATTATTTGAAGGTTATGTGAATTTTAAAGTAAACTGTTAGAGAAAGAAACATTATTTCTCGAACGAAACGATGACCATTCTTCATCTAAAACTCCAATAGGAAGACTTCATTTAGTACCGCGTTAGCAAAATGTCTAACCGCTCTATTAGTGAAAATATGTATACAATATATTTTTTTAAACGAAAAACCGACTTCCTCCCAAAACTCGAGCTTACTAAAGTAAAATTTTACTAAAGGGCAAATATATATTGCGTTAAGCCGTGTACGAAGTTTAGGAGGCATAATATTGTCAGATTTATATGCCAGCAAATGATTAAATAGGCCACATGACAAAAGAGAAAAAGGACTAGGCTTCGAAACTTTACGTCTGACAATATGATGATGATGATGATAATGATGACCTCCGACCGATTTCATGTCGTCGTGGTGTCATGGCGACCACTTCTACTAAGATATTACTAAGTTGGCGTTCATGCGCTCGGAGATGGCTTACATTTACATAGCCAATCTTCGCCCTGAACGCCCGCGCACACAGAGGACAGGTTAGTGCGCCATTATTGTAATTATAGATAATGGCAGCAGGAGGACGAGTCTTTAGTTCATCACGTTTAGCGTCAAAGTCAGCTTGACGCTGCTCCTCGAACTCGTGTACTTGCTTTATCACCGTCCTGCGCCACTCTGGTCGTTGTGCTGCCAAAACTTTCCATTTAGATGGATCTATATTGCATCTCTTCATATGTCTTTTCGGAACATCTTTGTATCTGAGGAGTTGCCCGCCGCGTTTCCGCTTGCCCTCCTCCAATTCAGAAAAGAAGATGCGCTCAGCCAATCTCTCCACCATACGAGACACATGACCGCACCACCGAAGCATTAAATAGGCCTCAATGCCACTTACATTGGCTCTTCGCAATACTTCGGTATTACGCACTCGGTCGGACCATCTGATTCTCATGATGGAGGCACTTGAGGTGGAATCGATCCAGAGTGCGTATGTAGCGACGGTACATGCACCACGCCTCGGAGGAATATAATAGATTTGGCAGCACAACAGCCATGTACACTCTTATTTAAGCAACATATAATTACACTCCTTCTTCCTGCCCTGTTCCCAATCATTTGGGGTCGGTGCAATATGTAGGTACTCTTCTTTCATTCATCCCTATTATCCGTCATCTCGTTATTCTCATGTCTACCTCTTCCTATATAACCATCTTACTTCGGACACGGCTTAACGCAATATATAATTTCACGACTTAACACAATTATCTTCATAAGCCTATTGCAGTCCACTACTCTGGACCTAGGCCTCCCCCTGCCATAGGGGGATTTTGTTACTAAAAAGTTCCACTATCTGTTTTTCGGCGGCTCCATCATCAGACCCTCGTTTCCTTTATATCATGTGTAGCTGACCAAAATTCTCTATACAAATCTAAAAACGGACTACTCGTGCCTTTTATATTTGAGGATATCCCTAGATTCCTTAGAGATTCCATCATCAGATGTTATTGTTTTATATGTAGGTGATCAAAACGCTCAGTAAAAGTATAAAAACAGACTACATGTGCCTACAATATTCGAGGATTGCCCTCGATTTCTCCAAGATCCCATCATCAGATCCTGATGTGGTGAATATGGGACCAACCTGGAAGTATACCATGACCAACTATAAAAAAAAATTGAAATCGGTTCATAAATGACGGAGTTCTGAGGTAACACACATAAAAAATAAAAATAAAAACATATAGACGAATTGATAACCTCTCTTTTTGAAGTCGGTTAAAAACGAACGTCAATGCAAAATGATGTTACATATAATATGTAAGCACCCAGTATACCACCCGAGAATTATTAGTATACTCATATTTGAGCTTTGTAAAGCATCCAAGCATAGGTAGGGCAAAATATTATATTGTTAAATGTTTCAACAGATGCAATGGACACTAAATAAAGTTAATAAACTAACAAAAACATTATGATATCGATTTTATCTATCTCCTTACCTATAGTAGGTACTCACCTATTTTAAAAAATAATATAATGTGCAGTTTTTTGAAACAAGTAAATACAAAAAAATAAAGCTGACGAATGGTCGAACTTTGCTGATGTAAGTTATTCCCGCGACCCGCCAGATTCAATAAAAGGTGGCACCCTGCGTACGTGCAATGCTATAGTGCTGACTCGCACAAACATTACTATTCATATATTCAACAGATAAGATATTCGGCAACCGTCTCCCGGACTACAAACTGTTCTGATTTCGAATGTTGCTTAAGTTTTAGTTAAAACTGTTATTTTGGTTAACAGTCGGGTGTTTGCTTCGTAGGTAAACAATCTGGGGGTTGTGAATCATTTGTTTGATTACCATTTAGTATTGTTTAAGAACGTTTAGAAGGGAAGAGGTTACGGAGGCGTGGATTAATAACCGATTTGCTTACTGCCACTTACTCATCACGAAATCTGAATAAAAACTTCTTGACTAATGAATAATTAAATTTTGTAGCAAAGTAGATTATGACTAGGGAAAGATTTCCCAAAATTCTCACGGGATTTCTAAGAGTTACGCGGACGAAGTTATGGGTTTGCTAGTTCATCATAAAAAACGTTAGTAAAAGCTACGGATTATGGGCTAGATTTCAGCTGCAAGTAGGTATCTGGTCACCGTCCATTTCAGCCATGAGCAGAACATAAGCTGAACATAAGCTTCTGGAGGTCACTGCGACTGATGCTCTACTACTCTATTTTTTTACGATGTCATCTAACTTTTAACTCCTATAAAAAAACTAACTCATTGCTCCTCATATTTGGTTTTGCGGAAAATGTCGCGAAGAATCTGGAAATATCTTATTAAGAAAACCCGACAATCTTTTATCGGATACCATTTTCCTTCTATTTCACCGTTAATGGGTAACTGGGCTACTCTATCTGTTTTTGACCGATTTAAAAAAATTGAGGATACTAAACATATTTACTAGTTCTTAGCTGACTAACGACGAAGTAAAAAGGATCAAATGAAAATATTTCATACAATAGAAGTTGTTAATATAATAATTTTTTGACGTGAAACGTCTTTAAAATCGCGCCGAACATACGGGTACCAGGTTAAAAACTGGACCGTAACGAAAAGGTCTATATCAGTACCTTAATAATTAAAAAAATTGGTCTTAGAAACAAAAATGTGGTGTAAATATTTCACTTATATAGTAGCTCGCTGTTATGACATTGAGTTCGTGTCGGGGTCAAGGGGGGGGCGGGGGAGGGATACGATAACTGTGCGAAACCGGCGCTCGCGCTTGTTTCTATTCAGTGTAACTCGTACGACTTTATAGCGTGGTGATTCTTTCGTGTGTTTGTCAAGTTTATTTGAACCGATTGATTTATACAAAAATAAGTGTAATTTGGACAGTATTTATATCTATACTAATATTATAAAGCTGAAATGTTTTTGTTTGAACGCGCTAATCTCAGGAACTACTGGTCTGATTTGAAAAATTCTTTCAGTGTTAGATAGCCCATTTACCAAGGAAGGCTACAGTCTATACAACCTGCCCGCTTCGCACGGGTACAACGCCCCCTCACGCGGACGAAGTCGTGGGCGGCTGCTATTTAAAATAACCAGAAAGTGACAATAAATATATAAACATTTGCTATGTATTTTATGTTTCTATTACGTACCTGTTCTTTTTTTATTAAAATACTTAAAACAGCGTCCATCTTGTTTTCATTTCAATCTTTTACTTTAAAAGCGATTCGCTAACATAGACGTTTCACGTTAAAACCAACGGCCGTGTGCCCCGACACAGCCCCACCCGCTTTTTAAAACGAAAAACCGACTTCCTCCCAAACTCGAGCTTACTAAAGTAAAATTTTACTAAAGGGCAAATATATATTGCGTTAAGCCGTGTACGAAATTTAAGAGGCATAATATTGTCAGATTTATATAATTTTTATATATATTATATAATGTAAAATAGGCCACATGACAAAAGAGAAAAAGGACTAGACTTCGAAACTTTACGTCTGACAATATGATGATTATGAAGATAATGATGACCTCCGACCAATTTCGGTCATGGCGACCACTTCTACTCCTAGATATTACTAAGTTGGCGTTCATGCGCTCGGAGCTGGCTTACATTTACATAGCCAATCTTCGCCCTGAACGCCCGCGCACACAGAGGACAGGTTAGTGCGCCATTATTGTATTATAGATAATGGCAGCAGGAGGACGAGTCTTAAGTTCATCACGTTTAGCGTCAAGGTCAGCTTGACGCTGCTCCTCGAACTCGTGTACTTGCTTTATCACCGTCCTGCGCCACTCTGGTCGTTGTGCTGACAAAACTTCCCATTTAGATGGATCTATATTGCATCTCTTCATCTCTTTTCTGAACATCTTTGTATCTGAGGAGTTGCCCGCCGCGTTTCCGCTTGCCCTCCTCTAGTTTAGAAAAGAAGATGCTCTTAGCCAATCTCTCCTCCGCCATACGAGACACATGACCGCACCACCGAAGCTGCCGACGCATTAAGTAGGCCTCAATGGCACTTACATTGGCTCTTCGCAATATTTCGGTATTACGCACTCGGTTGGACCATCTGATTCTCATGATGGATCGGAGACAATTTCCAGAATGTGGCGACGGTACATGCACCACGCCTCGGAGGAATATAAGAGATTTGGCAGCACAACAGCCATGGACACACTTATTTAAGCAACATATAATACACTCCTTCTTCCTGCCCTGTTCCCAATCATTTGGGGTCGGTGCAATATGTAGGTACTCTTTTTTCATTCATCCCTATTATCCGTCATCTCGTTATTCTCATGTCTACCTCTTCCTCTATAACCATCTTACTTCGGACACGGCTTAACGCAACATATAATTTAATGACTTAACACAATTATCTTCATCTTCATAAGCCTATTGCAGTCCATTACTGGACGTAGGCCTCCTCCTGCCATAGGGGGATTTTGTTACTAATAAGTTCCACTATCTGTTTTTCGGCGGCTCCATCAAGATGTTTCTTTATATTATGTGTAGCTGACCAAAATTCTCTATAAAAATCTAAAACGGACTACTCGTGCCTTTTATATTTGAGGATATCCCTAGATTCTTAGAGATTATCATCAGATGTTATGTTTTATATGTAGGTGATCAAAACGCTCAGTAAAAGTATAAAAACAGACTACATGTGCCTACAATATTCGAGGATTGCCCTCGATTTCTCCAAGATTCCATCATCAGATCCTGATATGGTGAATATGGGACCAACCTGGAAGTATACCATGACCAACTATAAAAAAAAATTGAAATCGGTTCATAAATGACAGAGTTCTGAGGTAACACACATAAAAAAAAAAAAAAAAAAAAAAAAAAAAAACATACAGACGAATTGATAACCTCTCTTTTTGAAGTCGGTTAAAAAGTGAGGTTAGTTAAAACAATCAACAAGTGTCACAGTAGACGGACGGCAGGGTAGAATAGTAAATAGAAGGCGAATGTAACCTAATAGTGGTTGATTGATACAGCTACGTCTACCTAGGTACATTAGTATTTCCAGTGCCCTACGAGTAGATAAAATAACAATTTGACAAGTGACATCGAAGTTCACATAGCTGTCAATCGTTTCCAGGATGCTTTGAACGAAGTTTAATCGTTATTTATTTGTAGAAATGATAACTTTACGAATTCTTACATTGACTAAGCCCTCTACAGTCAATATAAATTGTTAACTATAAATCGTTTCTTCTTTTAATAATTTCTTAGCTAGACTTCGGTGTGTAATGCCGCCTATTTAAGCAGCCGTTTCAGAGCAATCCACAACTGCCCGGATTTATCATACTTGTTTAGGGGAGACCGGGCATTGACATGGTCGCCTAGTGGTTAAAAGTCCCTTTGCTCCCTTAGGGCAAGTTTCGTGGATCGTTAAATGGCTCAGTCAGGTGTGTTAAAAATATTGCAGATAACAAACATATTTGCCTCCAGCAAGTGGAAAGTTCTAAAAGGACCTCTCTTTAACCCTGAAAAATTTAGTAAAGACACATTTTTTGCTCTGTTATCTCGCAATGTTAAAATCTTTATGGACTATACCTATAGGTCCATCCGTCCATATGTAGGTACCTAGATATAATGGGGAAGTACGGACAAAATGACATACCCTCCCGTTTTTTCACCATAAACATTTATTTGAAAGCTTCAGAAACCAAATTTATGTAACAGTAACTTCTTTGATAAATCAGCTATAAAATCAGCTAGTGTCAAAAAAAATATATTCTTTTAAAATTAGATCTATTATTTACGGTCATTTTGTCCGTATTTCCCTTATCTATAGTTAGATCGGTACATTAGAATTTTTTATTCTAGCGATTTTCGATAAAGCATATACTTACCATTTTCCAAAAGCAGCTCTTCTGAAATACCTATATATGCGTTATTTCTTTGTGTTCAAGTTTTTCTTTAAGAAAAAATCATGTGGAATAAGTTCCAAAAAAGTCACGTTTTACATTGGATCAAAGAGCTAACAACTCTGATATACAATGTAGTATATTACAGTCAGTTTCTATATCGAAGTCCCACAGATTTTCGTAAAACTAAACAAAATGAAGAAAACATTGTTATAGTTACAAAGACACTAGCGCTGGTGTTAGAGGACTACTTTACTGCAACAAAGGTAGATTCTGTGGTATTGTGGTACTTGCACACTATCTCGATTGTCTGTTCGAGTGAATCGCTTTCTATCGAGAGTTTAGGAGTCGCGTGATTACGTCTTACCTACAGTGTGCTCCATGTCATCGTAGAGACATTTTAAACAATATCTATTTTTTGTTTTATTGAATTTGTTGTTTTCTCTAGCCCGTATTCATCCGCTTCATAACACGTCTCGAGAACTAAATGCCAAATTCCTTTTAAAAAAATAATCTCATCTCGTTTCGTGGGCTCGACTTGGGAACGAAAAATCTCTCGAAACAGGCGATAAAATATCTTCAAGCTTTCGGATGTAGCCATCTCGAAACAACACAAGGCAAGTTAGTGGTGTAATGTACAGGCACCTTTATACTAGAGATTTTGCTTGCAGACTGACAAATGGAACTTAACTCGTTTGAACTGAAATTCAGATGTAAAATAGTTTGCAGCGAACAAAGGCTTCGACTGATACGAATTATCAGTTTGATAGTTATAGATGTTTCCAATTTATTTTCATTATTCGTGCTGTCTCGTCATAGGGAAAATGGATTGAAAAAACACAAAATAGACTCAAAAGGATGGTCATGATGTGCTCATGCTTCACTAGAATTCATCAACTGCATCTCCTTCCATGCATGTCGTAAGAGTCGACCAAGGCACTCAGCAACCTACCTACTCTCAGGTGATGAGCTAGCAAGTTGTCACTGATCATTTACATTTGCTAGCTATGGTAAACGTGGCGGTAGGATCTTATTCGTGATCGTTCAATTCGTTTTCCAAGATAGATAGTGATTACGTCACGACACTGACTGTACGTACACTGATTCTATATCATCTGAATAGAAGATCTTCTTTGCTCGTTACCCAAAATTAAAAATAGTATAAATAAATAAATATTCACACACTACACAACACATTAACCTAGTCCCACAGTAAGATCCCTAAGGTCTTGTGTCGTGGGTACTAAGCGACGGTATATAAATACATAGATAACCATAGAAACATCCATGACTCGGAAACAAACATTGATATTCATCATATCAATGTTTGCACCTACCGGGATTCGAACCCAGGACCTATGGCGTCGCAGGCAGGGTCACTACCTATTAGACCAGTCGGCCGTCATATAAATCAGTATAAAACTAGATGTAAAACAAAAGTTTGTTTCAATTTAGTTTCACAACGGAACGTTTTCCAATAATTTTGACTGATTTACAAAGGAGGTGTTCCAGTGCTATGCGAATCTTCGCGATGGATCTATTGATGGAACATGAGGACCTGCGTCCGCCAATGTTAAGCTAAGCAGCGCAGTGTGTACCAATCACTCGATACTAACTTAATGTATTTCCACACGTCAACATTAAATCTGACTTCGCCGAAAGGCGCACATTTTAACTCTTTTATTTAAAATTCTTTATGATCGATCCTTTCCCCTGTATTTACGTGAAAGATTGGAGTATCTCTTTTCAAGAACATCCTTTGAGGTCCAATATGCTTCCTTACTAAAAACTCCTCGTCACAATTCAGTTGCTTTTAACTTCTCTTTCACGTCTATGCGGTAAAGCTATGGAACTCGCTGCCTTACTCTGTGAGAGACTGTCCATCAGTTGATGTTTTTAAGAAAATATTGAAGGTCCATTTTTTATCTCTCCCATCTTCTTGATTAATATAGTCGATTAATGTAGTCTATTTAGGTATTTTTGTTTATTTTAGGTTTATTTCTTTTCTTTTATTTAATTATTTAGTTTATTGGTCTGTTTGTGTGCCAATACCACCTCTTGTTAATTTCTCTTTCACGATTGGTTTGCTGGAAGAAATCTCTTTTAGAGATAAGCACGCCTTTGTACATTTTCTTTGTCATAAACTTTATTTGTGAAAACTTTACTGTGTACAATAAAGCATTAGAAATTAGAAAATTAAACATACATAATATTTCTAGTCATGCACGCGCCTGTATACCTACTTATGCCCAATAAGGTTGGCTAGAAAGAATAGAAGTGTGCAAATAAGTGCCCACCTTTCACTAGTAAAGGTGCTCGCTCACGACTTTTTCGTAGGACCGATTTTTCCTTCGTTTCTTTTAACCGATTTTGTGATTTTCTGGCTACTTTTTGTAGGATGTGTGCATTGCGCTATTTTGCAATCAGTACGTATATTTTTCTCCTACAAAAATCGCTCACTGATTGTCGGATGTAGGCGGGCGCGCTTAGCCTATAATGTCTACACGGTACCATGGATGAACCTACCGCCGGGTTTGGGGCATAAATAAATACATTAAATACTTAGCGACCGCTAACGATTCCAATGGGAAATATTCGCTCCGCTGTAGTTTTACAGTGGAAAAAAGCTTCTATTTGTTATTTTTCTAAGAGTGGACTTCTCAATAACAGTAAGGTTCCCTTCTGCGCTTGTTATGTCTTTATTTTATAAGTAGTTCGATTGGATTAGTTTTACTGTAGTTAGTTGTATAAGTAGTTTTATAATATGGTAAACAATGCTGTAATGGGATATTGGAGCAACTACTTAACTACTGAAAGAATTCGTTCAATTTAAGATAAAAATTGTACAACTTACGCCGATCACTCATAAAATTCTTAGTAGACAACAGCCATTGCAAAGTGACTATACAACGCGATATCTTGCTATTGCATTGTTATCGCCTTGTGATAGATAAGGCACTTAGTACTTTTAGCGATCAAAAAAAATTAAATTTCTTACTTTCGCATTGCTTTTACTAGGGATCGAAAGCGAAACTAACATGATGGATGCGTAATAATGCGTATGCATCCATGCAACGTGAATTTCTCAGACTTTCCGTGTCAGAAAACTCGGACAGATGTGCAATCAACTCGGATAGAACTTAACTCGTATTTTAACTTGAGAACACAAAACTTTTAATTTCCTCCACAAGGAACGGTTATTTCTTGCGTCAGTTTTTCCAAGATGGCGTCGGAGTTGATGGCGATAGAGATATTGTTATTTTACGATGTTTGTGGAATGACTAGGGTTAATGAAATAAAGCATTCTTGCATCAAGTGCTAGGAAATATAATTAATTTTAAATAGACTATTATAATGCCTTCTCTGCATGCAACCGCAGATGTATGCAGGAAAGTTCTTTAAAGACATATATTTAATGTTTTTTGCCCAAAATGACTGCATAGCATAAACCGCTAATTTTAGAGACCTAAAGCTTGGAGGATGTGGTCTTTGTATGACGTAGGCGGCTAAAAAGGAAGGATTTCCCGAACTTCCTACGAAACATATTTTTGTAATGAATGGCGGATGGGTTTTCTGGTGGATGGATTGACGCAGATACGTACGTCAAATAATATATTGTGCTAACGAGGTCATAATGTATGGACGTATGGATTTGAAGGCACCCTATACGTTTACATTGCCATACACCGACCTATGTGTAATACTAACTACCCCATCACCAAAATTAGATGGTACCAAGATTCTTCTTCTTAAATACATCATTAAGATCCTAAAGAACTAATCTCAGATAATTTTTTGATATTTTGAAATTAATAGCGAAAACAAACTAAAAAATATCAATAAAGTGTATGATAATAATAGAATCACGTTTTCCACATTTTCTTTTTTATCAAATGTTTATTATTGTTTTTATGTAGGCATTTACAATTTTATTAATAATAAGGACAAACTTGTAACGAAAATATACAGGTGATTTTTGGTCGTCAACGTTCCCGAAAACTACGGAATCTCCTCATCATCACGATTATTTTTCTCCATGGAAGCATACCTGGGAAATGTCTGGTTCCCAAGATATTAGGGTCCAAAGTTGAGTAAATAGACTGCGTTTTTCTACATGATGCACATAGACGCGCGTAGCAAGATTTTTTTATAAATTTCACCCGACCAGGTTTTTTTTTCAAATTACATCGTTTCCCAGCATTTTTCTTTGTGTTAACTTTATTTGATCTATACAGGGTGTAACAAAAGGGGTATGTTAAGCGAAAAGCTATGTAAACAGCCCACTTAAAGGAACCTACCTACGAAAATTCAGACTCGAAATCACATATTTATTTTTCCAGATAGTATAGAGAATTCCTAAACAACTCAGGAATGTTCACACAATCTTAAAAATAAACATGTGATTTCAAGTCTCAAATTTTGAATATAGGTTCTCTAGAGTGGGCTATTTACATAGCTTTTCGCTTAACATACCCTTTCTGTTACACCCTGTAGAGTACGAACCCTTCGTTAAGGGTGGCAACGAAAAGACACTCTGTATATACAAGATACAAAATGTCGGAAGTTTTTCCTTAACCGTTACATTACAAAATATACTGAGGTTAATTGAACCATAAAGTTTCCACTTAATATGTTCCGGGGAAGTGAAAATAGAGAAATAACAAGTTTTAATATGTTTTAGATGTGGCACGTGGTACAGAAACTTTCTGATAACAGCTAGGCATCCATATTCAGGGAAAAATATTGGGAAAAAGTTGCTAAACTGATAAAAATAATTGAAGAATAAAGATATTTTTAATATGTTATGTTACAAAGAAATGATAGCTTAAGAATAATATCGGAAAATGATCAATTGAAATGAAATCCCTCACGGTTATTGATTGAAATCAGTTATCAAAATGAGTTAGGTAATAAATTAGATTCATCCATCACACGTTTCGACAAAAATAGGCACTTTATTTAACAACTAGTATGGGACATAGATCGAAGAACTGGTGGCCGATGGAGTCGGAAAGTTCTAGAGTAGATACCACGTATCGGCAAACGCAGCGTGGGAAGGCCACCCGCGAGGTGGACGGACTACCTGGCCAAGGTCGCGGGCGTCGGTTGGATGCAGGCTGCTTCCGACCGGTCGGGGTGGAGGTTGTTGGGGGAGGCCTATGTCCAACAGTGGACTTCTCAGGGCTGTAAATGATGAATGATGATGATGATGGGACGCCCGCGCAGAAAAAACAATTAGTAGAACAAACAGAGATGATTAGATGAGTTGATTACCTAACACATGTGCAACATACATATATGCAAGTTGAGTAAAACTATACTACAACAAAGTGAATTGTTCAGTTAATTCGGCACATATTCAGCCATTTTGAATCGGGTTATGAGTGCGACTACACAGCGGTATCTTAAAATATACAACTCATGAATTAGTACTTATGCAATCCGGATTGGTCTAATTAGTATTCTGTATCGAAAACCGCACTTCGTTGCACTTAAAGGTCCATACACAATACACAGTCATACTTATCAACAAATGGATTGTTTCAATGGGGACGATAGAGTTCGCCGCTAGAGGGCCTTGTATACCGAGAGGTTTATTTCGAAGGAAAAGCAAGGGATACAGCCATTGTCTTCAGTACGTTTAATCGGTTATTCATATGCCCTGCTACTAATAAACCGAGCATAAAGTTACAACCTCAATATTTGATTTTTGTCTTAATTTTCTTATTAATATTTATAGCTTTTTTTATTAGTAGGCCCGTATATACTTTTAAGGTATTAAAATTACTTAAACAGCTATGTTTAAAAACTACACTAGTTGGCGCTACTTATGTGTAATTGTACTTCAGTGGCGATGCGATAGTGCCTACTAGTGAGCGCAAAAACGGTAACCTCCATTCCACTAATTCCACTCAAGCTCAATAATATCCATCTTAGGCTGTCATTCCACCCGAACTGTCCTTGCTACGTTGTTAAAGATGTATCTATGTGATATTCAGACCAAAATGTGTGAGATTCATTCGGTTCCGTGTGAACGGCCCCGAATTGTGACAGATTACACAGAGCGATGGCGGCGCTGACAGCTGCCATTTAATTAATGATAGTTTTACCATTTCGTTTGGATTAATGTGCGGCGAGGATCTGTCATTGGCTACTTCCATTCGTTCATTTGTTTATTTAAAGCCTGTCATAATCGAATGACGTCGCTGAGATAACAATATGGCGTCTATCTTGAATTATATTATAAATTACAGTGGTAAATGGTATGCCCCAAATTATATTCCCTACCTTTCACGCGCTGCTTATAAAACCAACAATGAAACAAAATTTCTGGTGCTGATGCAGGGCTTCACTAGAATACATCAGCTGCATTTCTTCTGTGCATGTCGTATCATATAAGAGTTGACTAAGGAATTTAGGGGTGTTCTCTCAAGCGATGCAGCAACTTGTCACTGATATTTAACATCTGATCCATACACCATTTTCTCTGTGATCTTACCCCGCAATGCTAAACGTGACAGTAAGATCTCTTTCGCGATCCTGCAGTTCTGACTAACTCCACCGTCTTTGGAGTACAGCCAGGAGCAAGTGTGTATAACACAGGGTTAATACATTTTGGTAAAACAAAAAAAAATCAGCATGCATTCATTTTACAGCGAGCCAATGGCTATCCATAGCAAACAATCGCAAAAGCATGATTGGGCGCCTAAATTTTCATTAATGCGGCTAACGATACACGATATACATAGTACGACTAGTAATAATATCGATAGTACGACTAAACTGCTTTAATTATTTTGGAAATATTATGATGTATTATTTAAATATAAAATCACCCGATCTGTTTATTGGAAGAAATTTAAATAAGAGACGAGCGAGGATGAATTAAAACTAATTATTATTATCATCATCATCAAGGGTATTTTCCCATTTAATATGCCTCGGTACAATCTAATGGGTGCTTATCTCATTACTAGCTCAGCGTACGTACTACATATTATTATACTAAATCTATAACCTTCCACACTGTCTGTCACTCTCTCCCTTTGTAAAACAATATCCAAATGTGGTTTCTTTAAAACATATAACACTACTTTAAAAATAACGAAGTACTAAGTATAGAAACAGCTGCGCTATGATAATGCATTCTAGACTTTACAAATACAGTATCCAAGACTATTTCATTTTTAATAATACAGCCACACAATTTCAATTCCATTACCGAATAACATAGGCCACGAACGAACACTGCTCGCGAACATTACTACGGTATATTCCAAAGCAGCTTGCTAAACTTGGCATCGTTCCAAAAGGGACACCTCATGTGTACGTTTATTTTGAGAACCACTGGAGACCCGATTGACGCCTCGATAACCTAATAGTAGTGTAATTGAATTTTCACCGATCGTTTGTAAAAATTCCCTCGGTGTAGTGAGCTTAAAACCGAATGGAAAACGGGGTCGTTTTTGACATGGTTTTGCGGTTTGTTTAAACTGTGTTTTAATTGAATAATGGCTGTTCAAATGTGAGTATTTTGTTATATTTGTTTGTTTTGTACCGGTTTTGTCAATAGTAATTAGACGACGCTTCACAAAAACCGGGCAGTGGAGATAATTACAAATAAATGATAGTTAATCATGTGTTTCAGGTTAACAGAAGTAATTTTGCTGATATTGTCTTTATCATCTGTGGCTGTGGGCCAGCCCGGAAAATGTGACCAAACGCCACCACAGACAACAGTTTTGACTCCAAGTGAAAATAAAGGAATTTTCAAAATGTCAATAGACACTAAAGGGAATTCCCAAAATCTGTATTTACCTGATCAGACTTATGTGTGTAAGTAATTAGACTACTGTAGAGTAAAATATGGCTTGAACTAATAATTAAGATAAGACGTACCTACATACAGTGAGTACCTACACTCTTAGGTACAAGTAGTTAATCAATGTTTGATTTATCGGCGTAAGTGCTACTTATTTAATTTTCAAACTTTTTCATAAATTTTCCTTTAATTATTAAAATTATTAATAATTTAAGTTTAAGAAAATATTAGTCAGTTCTATAACGTAATAGTGTTTGAGTAAAGTTTCAAAATAGCTATTATTTTTTCTTAGGCGTTCGAAATGTTATTAATTGACTTCTTTTAATTTGGAATATACATATCTGTACATGAATATACATGAATCAGATTTTATTTGAATTGTATGTTATAAAATTGAAATTCTATCACTTAAATTTGAACCATGCTTAATAATTAAAATGTTTACTCACTAAAACTATGTATGTTCACACAATATTTGTTTTCGTAATTATTTAAGCAAACAAAATCAGATTCAGTTTACATTTGATTTAAAATTGAGTAACCTAACCTGTAACAAATTTTCAATATCTGCAGTTGCCGTGTAATTTAAATTAAATTGTAATAGATTGTATGGAAGCGGTGATAGCTCAATGGTTTAGATATGCGCTACGCCAGTCAGAGAGCGTAGATTCGTAGGTTCAGTCCTGAGCCTGTACCATAAATTTATTTAATGTACGGATTTTAATATTATAAATTGTCACTCAGCTATAACTACTCGAGGAGGGTTGGCAGCCTATACAAGCAGCCTATACATACAATTTGAGTTTCGAAACTAACCCACACCTACTCAAATAATAAGATAAGGGTAGGAAGATGGTGATGAGATCGTAGATCTTACTTTTAGCGAAATATAATAACTTAAAATTTTTAAAATGAAAATGAAAATCTTGTATTTGCAGTAATCCTAGAGACGTTGAATCGCACACACCCATTCAGAAGATTTATGCTGACAGCCGAAGACCCTGAGGTGGACAATAGCAACGAATTCTTTCACAGGGCTGTCGATGTCGGCTCCCTGAAGACCCTGGACACTGACCACCTGTCGAGGTATAGCGAACGATGCTACAACTCTATTGAGAATACCGATAATTCGGACAAATATCGAATTGAGGTTTGTTTTAGCTGCTTACGCTACATGTTCTACAGTACTAATTAATATGATTGTAATATATCTTTTTATTTATGTGTTTTATAAGTATTTATTCTATTTAGTTTGACAATAAATGATTATTATGTACATTAATTACATACAGACATACATACATATAATCACGCCTTTATCCCTTACGGGGTAGGCAGAGCACCAAGGGCCGATAGAACCACATGGTGCCACTTCTGACCGATTTAGAGGGTATAGTTGAGATGTACAAGTTCGGTTAGTAGTGACAGGTGGTCAACCCATCGCCTACAAAACACCAAGACCCTCTTATCCCTCTACTGACTAGTACAGTATGCCCGGGAAGAGAAGCAGCTGTAATATTATGCGTTTTTTTTCACTCCCAGAGCAGCATAGAAGGTACATTAATTAACATTTCATATCTGCGAAGAAAGTACCTATTCAATCGTCTTTGACGATTCGTTGATCACTAAGGCATAAGAAAAGATCAGCGTAGAAAACAAATTTTGTTACCTAAAATCATCTTGTACGTAGGTATTTTTTTAATGACTATGATGAAATTTTTCTATCTACATATAATTTCAGATCCACTGGGTAGCCCAAAACAGAGTGTGAAAAAGCAGCGTGTCCGTTTGCGTGCCATGATAGCTGAGAACGATGAGGTTTGGTATACCGGAGACGAGCTCACTAAAGTCCTGGACAAGGATGATAGAGCACCTATTGACAGTCCCCCCACTACACCCGTAGAGGTTTGCGGACTCTGCAGTGAAGCTCGTTATGAGGTAATGTGTATACCTGGAATTCTATCACCAATTTTACTGTACAAAGCTGTACTTGATATAAAAACGGCATCTAAGTCCTTATGAAGTCTTGGAACTTTAACGGATAGATAAGTCTTAATCTATTTCTTTTTTATACATACATATATATAATCACGCCTTTATCCCTTAGGGATTAGGCAGAGCACCAAGGGCCGATAGATCCTTTCTTTTTTATCATTATAACAATCGATATTGTATATGCAGACCTAAGCTAAAAAAATATTTTCACCTTGAATCAATGTAAATTTTGTTGATAAAATTGTCTGCAAGGTTTAAATCAAAATTTTATCATATTTTATAAGTAAGTTTGACCTTTTTGTAAAATTAAGCTATGTGGATCCGTAACTGGATGTATTTAGTATTATAGGCGTCACTATTCAGAAGTTCAAATTTCCATTGAGGGGTTGCCCACCACCGGGCCCTACACCCTCCGCTGACCCTTCTGCAGACTCTTCTGTCTTGTGTTCGTGACGATGAGTCGGCAGATCCGAGGGTCAGCGGAGGGTGTAGGGCCCGGTGGTGGGCGACCCCTCAATGGAAAGGTATTTATTTAAGTAATAAAATGAAATTATAGTCATGAGCAGGTCAGTAGATATTAAACTCTATTCAAAGTAATATTTAAAATATTAAAAAAATATTTTTGTAAATACCTGTAATATTTTTCAAGGAAAAATAGATTGCTTCAAATATTTATGTTTACGTAATTATTATTCTACATTTTAGGTAATTTTTCAAGGTACCTGGTCTCGCCTCACCCACCCGAGGCACTATCCGAGCAAGCCGGATGAGAACTTCTTCAGTCATATGATCGGCGCCTCACATGGGTACAACTTTACATTGTGGAGACAGGGCACTGGTGCCAGTGCAGGCTTGAAGGATTTAGCCGAGAAAGCAGATATAGCGAGGATTGAGAGGGACATTATTGACTCGGTAAGTACCAAGTAGTTACTAACTCATTTGAAGGTTCACATTTACATATGTATTTTTTGCCTTATTTCAAGAGGTCTGCGATTCTATTGTTTTCAAAAAAGTTATGTTCATACTTAGATTATTTATTATCAACGGGTTCATGACATGCTAAAATAAATAATATTTATTAATTTGTCGATGGGTCTATGAATTTCTTTGGTACGGCTAGCTACGAGTAGACTATACTCTACGAGTACTAATAAAATAGCTACAATGTACTGATATTGTACTTTTTTTATTACTATATCTTATGGACCAATTGGGAAAAAATTTAAGAAAATTTTAAATATTAATAAAAGTCATGGAATCTAAATTTTGAGAGATATGAAAATATCGGGAATTCAATCTGTTAAGTTATCTTTTGCTGTAACAATTAATAAATCACAGAACTCAATTAACACTGCTTTTCACGGCCAATTATTCGTTATTTGCGGAGAAAATAATGCCACAAGAAAATAAAACAAAAAATATAATTTACGCAGAAGCTTTAAAATATTTTATTGTTTGTTAACGCGGACGAAGTCGCGGGCAACAGCTAGTTTTAATATACATTTAAGTATTTTAAGTATTTTCTATTGAGACTTGATATCTGTTTGAGCATTAGACGAGCAGTTAATTAGTTTTCTGAGAACATATTTAATTGGAGACGTCATAACCTTTATACTTAGTGGCCCATTCTGGCTGTAGTACTTTATCAAAATCTGAACGCGCTATGCTAAAACTGGTTGTGGCATCTCCATTGCAATCCTGCAGTTCTGGCTATCCCATTTTGGGAATATAGCCTATGTATGAAAACTTATCATCCGCGTGGTGCCGGCAGAATAGAATTCGTACCACCCCATATCTGCCCGTGGGTATCGTACGAGGCGATTAAGGGTTTCCGGGAGGTGGGCAGCAGCGCCTCCCGTGTTGAAAACATAGTCCAAAATACAAACTGCGGTCACCAACCCGCCTGCCTAGCGTGGTGACTATGGGCAAACACCCCTCCATGGCAGTCTTGTGGCGTGCCCTGGGGGAGGCCTACGTCCAGCAGTGGACTGCAATAAGCTGATGATGATGATGAAAACTTATTACCTAAATATTGAAGTTATCTAGAATCGCCTGAGTAAATATATGTATGGATGGAAGAAATATATTTTTATATCCTTATCAGCGCATTATTTAAACAGCGATAATAAGTGTGAGTAGTCGGTGACTGTTGATCTAACGAAGTTACCACACCCTAACTTTATCCTTGATAACTTTAAACGGCTTACTCAGTCCTTATCATAACCCTCGCTTTTGATTACAGATGTCTGTGCAAGACACCGGCACAAGAACCTTGATCAGAGGAAAGAAACGAGTCCATCCACATATGGCTGAACCATCGCATTCATTGTTCAGAGTGGACAGAATCCACCACATGTTCTCTCTAGTGGTGGCAATGCAGCCGTCACCAGATTGGTTTCTCGGGACCTCAAGATTTGAGCTGTGCACTGAGGATGGGTGGTTGGAGAAAGCTAGTATATTCCTATACCCTTGGGATGCTGGTACTGTTGACGGAATTTCTTACGAGGTTTGTAAATTTTTTTTTAAAACTGTATACGTTATTGTATACACCGCAGTATGTGGGATTGTGCCTAGGATATCTTTTAGTTATTAATTAACTATTTTTTTCTAGTCTCCGAAATCAATGACCAACCCCGTTGATCTCGTGGAAAGAGTTGCGGTAGGTTCGTTCAACAGAGAGTCGCCATTTTACCAAATGAACCTTATAGATTTAAAACCATTTGCAAAACTTACTGTAAACAGGCTTGGCGTTTATCCTCTTCGTGGAGTCGATTGTAGCGAATCTAAAGGTGAGATTTTGTTTAACCATTTGATATTATTGATAAATGATAGAGTTTCTGAATAACAAATAATTTTGTAACAAGTGTTTTTTTTTCGGAAAAGAAGAAACAAAAGGCATTGAAGAAGAGAATAATGAAGAAGAGGGAGAAGATCAGGAAGGGTATGTTTATTATTAGATACTTACTACAGATAGTTACTAATAATAAAAATTATCTTAACACAAAATATAAAAGTTTTGTCTCCTAGTAAATAATTCGAATTAGTTTTGTTAAGTTCTCGTTTACCTATTATTCCTAACAAAGATATAAGGACTGACTTTATTTATAGTTTCTATATCTTATTATAGGGATTCTGAAGATCCGAAAGTAGCAGAATCACGTCAAAATGTGTGTCAGAATAAAAAATGGACTGACTGGTCAGACTGTGTGCCAGACAATGGGGTGTGTGGGGTTGGCAACCAGGTCAGGACGCAAATTATAGAACACACAGAAGAGAGTGCTAATGTCTTCACGAATTACAAGGTAATAAATAACATGATAGTACAAATTTTACTATATTTGTTTGAATATAACAAAAAATATATAGCAAATGCACCATATTCAAATCTGTATAATAAAATAAAAATCAAATAAAGGTACTCGTAGTGACATAAAAGTGATTATCAAGGAAAAGGTAACTTTAATTTAGCATGACTATGTGTGTCCATCCTAGGATAATCTATCTGATCACCGAACTTCCTGAAGCTTAGCGTTTTGTTGTGAAACGGCCCCCTGATTACGTTAAAGCAATAGCAAAGCCGAAGCAAAGCGATAGTGAAAATTGTACAATATTCGCCTTGAAATGTCAAAGTTCCTTTGAAATTCATTTTACGTAATAAGAATTTGACAAGCAATCAGCGAATTTTGTACAATTTTGCGCTATCGCTTTGCTTTTGCTAGTTACGAATAGGTAATAAGGGGGATCTAGTGGATCCTAGTAAATTGTAATATTACTATCTTTGATTATATAAAATTCTCAGATTGAGGCTTACTTCTACCAATACGTCCCTAAACAGGAGTGAGAACTATTCATCCTAACAACTTTTTTCGCTCCTCAGTATCCGTTGTGTTAGGCAAGGGTACGCAAACGTCACGTGACAAATATATTAAAATATAAAATGTCGTGTTGCGCAGTAAAAGTTTGTCGTAATTACAAAGGACGCTTAAAATCTTCGTCGGAAATAAATTATCATCGGTAAGTAACGCAGAATCCCAACTAATATTATAAATGCGAAAGTAACTCTGTCTGTCTGTCTGTCTGTCTGTTACGCTTTCCCGCTTAAACCTCGCAACCGATTTTGATGAAATTTGGTACAGACAATCTTTAGACCCTGAGACAGAACATAGGCTACTTTTTATTTCGAAAAAAAGGGATGAAGGGGTTGAAATAGACGGGTACAACGCCCCCTCACGCGGACGAAGTCGTGGGCGGCTGCTAGTTATCCATATTTTAATAATGATGAAAATAATTAATTTACCATTTTCAATTATAAATAGCGCGACCGAGGTGAGATTAATTCTATTGAGTTGCCAGCTATTAATTCTATACCCCTCAATGTCTCTTAAAAATAATGAAAGGCCTATGTTCCGATTTTTTCGCATTATTTTATATTTTCCTTTAGATTGTAATAATAGCACACAATGATTCCTGAAAACAATTGCGATTATTACAACGCGTTTTGTATTGCTAAATTATAATATCTAATCTCAAAATCAAAGTCGCCGCCATTTTGAACTTTTTAGTTAATGGTTGAATTGCCATGAAAATCGATATCTGACGGTCTTTTAAGTTCCCAAACACATTTCCGATGTCAAAAATAATAAAAGTAGCTGCCATTTTGAACTTTTTAGTTAAGGGCCGGATTGCCTTCAATTTCGATATCTGAGGTACCTGGCAGTTCCCAAACACATTTCCGATGTCAAAAATATTAAAAATGGCGGCCACTTTTAATATTTTTGACATCGGAAATGTGTTTAAGAGCTGCCAGGAACCTTAGATGTCGACTTTGGAAGCAATCCGGCTCTTTAATAAAAAGTTCAAAATGGCGGCCTCTTTTAATATTTTTGACATCGGTAATGTGCTTGGGAACTTCAAGAAACCACAGATATCGATTTTGGAAGCAATTCAGTTCTTAACTAAAAAGTTCAAAATGGCGGCCACTTTTAATATTTTTGACATCGGAAATGTGTTTGGGAACTGCAAGAAACCTCAGATATCGATTTTGGAAGCAATTCGGCTCTTAACTAAAAAGTTCAAAATGGCGGCCACTTTTATTATACCTACATATTTTAAAATTCCATGAGTAAATCAGTTATTTAAAAAAAAATTGTCTTTGTGCTAAATAAAAATATTATGTTATGTATTTATTTTCATGATTTTTTATGTTTTTCCCAATTAACAAGGTAATATGCCATAAGCTGGCATCCCTATGCACCGATAAAATTACAATTCTAACAAGAAATTTGTATAATTGATTTCGGCCTAAGGACTTGTATCCAGGTCAGCAAACTTTAATAAAAAAATAATAAAAAATGACAACTTCTGTGACGTGACGCTTGAATTCTTTGGACCGTTTTTCTTGCAGCGTTTGTATGGGCACACTCGGTCTATAGATTACTATGTACTTTCAGGATGGCGACGTCGTTCCAGTAAGATCTTGGTGCGGGGGAGACCAAACTATGCAGTCCCAACGATGTTTTGTCATCTGTCGAAGAAATGAAGATCAGAAATAATTGAAAAGCAGCGTTTTAAGCATAGACTTAGGAATTATACTATTTTCTCTATGATTTTTTATTAGAAGTTAGTAAGGTGACACCTATGCGAGGAATAATGCATTTTTAAATAAGTACATAGGTACTTTACTTTTTTTATGTAACCTAAGGATACGTATGCAATATTTTATTTTGTCAATAAAATTTGATTCCTATGCTATAAATTAGTATGGGCGTTTTATTTCATTCAAGATGTAAATGACCTTAGCAACCGGCTATTTTAAGCCTGAATGTGACTAGATATAGGACTGGATCTAGTCGGGGAGAGATCCTGTCTTCTTATTTTTTGCGCGAAAATAACCGGTCTACAAGTTTCGCCGGCTAGCCGCAAGCGGCCATAAGTATCAACATTGTTTATACCAGTCAAGTATGAATATAGACGCAGACCGCGCATGCTCGGTGCGAGAGAAAGAAACAACCGACAACGGACGGTCCGCCTCGCGCTTGCAATCGCAACTTGTTGATTGTTCGCTCACTTCATGCCAGTCTGCCGCGAACGATGCGACGGGAGGTTGCGTCGCGCGTTGTGTCCTCGTACAACTTGTACTTCGAAAATAATTTACGAAAATGTGTAAAGTTTCCAAAAGTTGATTTGTGCAGAACTGCGGTTCCCTAAATAACGTACAGTTTTTATTTCTATACCGAACGACGTAATTAAGTAGTTTTAAGTTATTGTATCTTAATAGGTTCACTCGTTTTACCTGCATGCTTCGTCCCACGAGTCGCGCGAAGCGGTCACCTTTATCGGATAAACGAACATTTTTCAAATGGATGTGCGTTTGAATTCTGTGATAGTGTGCGTGATTTTTGTGATTCCAAGACTCCGTGAGTGCGTGCTTGAAGCTTGTGACAACTTTTTACTTTAGTGACGTGTTTGAAATAGTAATTTGTATCAGATCAAAAAACATGTTCCGGCGCGGGGGTGAGAGGGGCCTCCTTGCGGCGCTGCTGGTGGGTTCGCTTGCCATGGCGTCAGCGGAGTACACAAAAGGTAAAAACAGCTTTCTTACCTGTGCACACGCAGCCCTGCGGTTGTCGCCCGCGCTTTGTTCCACAGCCTATTGTTTCCTTCTGGCTGTATAGTCAATGCGTTCATTGCCGTGAGATCTGGGAAAGTTATGGTTCCTATTTCAAATTTCTTAGAAAGAACGTGGTTATATTCAATCAAGTCGTTGTTAGTTCGTTCGGACTTCTAATTTAGCACTGGCCAAAGATCACGAAGGCAAATGGGAACAAGATAATTATGTATATTGTAGATATTGTATTTGGTATTGGCTGAATTTAGGTAACTATTCTAGGTATGTAGGTATAAAACTATCCAACTCTGTACCTGTAAACCTCGTAAAAACAGCATCTTAAAATATTGTTTCAGCAAAGATAATAATGCTCTTTATCTTGTCCATAAATCATCCTATTCTTATGAAAACGTGATCTATTTTCCCCAACAATAGGTACGTTATATGTTATATGTATCTATTGTGGGAATTTACATAGGTGTGGTGGACATCGAAGATAAGTGTTTATATCCGTTTCCATGAATGAAATGACGTGACGTGATTGGTCGGTGACTAACTTTCTCAGGCATCCGGCAAGTTCTCGATATTCCAATTTCAAATATTTTTATCGTAAAAATCGTTCATTCACCATAATGTTCGTTTTCTGTACTTAGGCAGGTACGTTTTTTTTCTTATCTAGTTAGTTATCAATAAGTGATAATCATAGCATTGCACGCTGGTAGGTAGGTACACATTTATTTAATTACCTAGGAAGCATGTATGTAATGTAATTAGTTCATGAAGAAATTTTATTTGATGAGACCAAAAATAGTAAATCCTACTTGACAAGCTAGTCTATGAATAAAATCAATCATCTTGTATTTATTACGTTACGTCTTAAAATACATAAGGTTGATTAGGTTAAGCTGCTTAGGGCCGATTTTCGCAATGGTCTACTTCAGGGGTCAGCAATTAGTTTCGCTCGGGGTCTATTTTAAGAAATGAAATGACCATTTTATTTATAGAAAAAAATATTTATTAAACACAAGTAATTACGGAAATAACGAAAGTCATTTTTCACATATCTATCAATGAGAAAAATTGCATTTTTCATTTATTAAAAGGCGCACTCTGTAGTGCATATGTTTTCGCGGTCCGCACAAAATGGGTCGGCGGCGGAGCAGCGCGGCGCGCGGTCCGTACCTATGCGGACTGCGGTCCGTCATTTGGCGAACCCTGGTTTACTTGAAGGAAAAGTGTCACTATGGTTGATTCCGGCTGTCACTATGGTTGATTCCGGCTGTCACTATGGTTGATTCCAGCAGTCACATTTATACCTTAACGTAAAATTTGTCCTACCTGTCCTTTTCTTTCTCAGCCATTTATGTTAAGAACGGAGAGAGATAGACCTGCCTGACCTAAGATTAGGTTTAAGTGTGACTGCCGGAATCGCCCATACTATCTTGATCAAGTTATTAATAGAGAAAATCACCATGCAATTCAATGAGAACTATCTACCTTTAATATTCTGCCTCTCATAACAAACATGAGTAGGTACGTAAACAACTATACCTTTGTAGGTATACTCGTATTCACATACCTAACTAGGTAATTTGTTTACGTGTTCATGTCTGTTTTATTATTTTAGAAAAGCTTTTGTCAGAGTCATTGACTCTACAATTTACAAACAATAGTTACTGTACAGTTATTGTAAAGCAAAGACAAAGAGGTCGGTTATTTTAAGGTTGACCTCTTCCATTTAAGGGGAACCTAATTTACGGATTTAAAATTAGGAGTTCTGTTGGTCTTACCATCGAA
Organism: Carposina sasakii; assembly: GCA_014607495.2. Lineage (NCBI taxonomy): Eukaryota > Metazoa > Arthropoda > Insecta > Lepidoptera > Carposinidae > Carposina > Carposina sasakii. The sequence continues at coordinate 9,127,202 of CP053168.1, forward strand.
AACTAACTTAAAAATAGGTACCTACATACATACTTAGTTAAGAAAGTAACTACATCGAAAATGATGCCGTGCTTACCTAGGGTATCTACAGAGTCTTGGGTACACTAGATGAGACAGACTACGGAAAAAACTAAAACTTGTAATTTTCGAGGAAAAACTATAAATAACCATGTACCATTCGGACGACCCCATCCCACAGTGCGTGTCGGTGCGGGCTGGTCCGCGTCCGCCTACATTTATCACCACGGATCCAGACACACCGAGACGGACGCGTCTGCATTACCACGGACGCTCTGCTTCCTACGGTCCGTGGTGCGGGCACGTGCGTGCACGTCGGTCCGCAATATAATAATAAATAATAATAATAAATAAATATTCACACGCTTCACAACACATTGACCTAGTCCCACACTAAGATCCCAAAGGTCTTGTGTCGTGGGTACTAAGCAACCAGTGACGGATTTACCAGCAGGCTGAGTAGGCTCGAGCCTAGGGCGGCAGATTTTGGGGGCGGCAAATTTGGGGAACGATTTTTTTTTTTTTTTTTTTTACCTCATAGAAATCAAAAATATTTTTCTATGACGGTTTTCTGATGTCTTACAGATAGAAGTCTGCAACAAATTTTGTCGATGACTTTTCTCTCTCACTTGTCATTGCACATTCCGAGAGTAGCAAACTTCCATATTCTAGAGTAAAACAGCTAGTTCGCCGCCCCTCAAGCAGTGATCGGCCTCGCGCCTCTGCGCCCTTTGCCCACACTTCTTATGAGTGAAAAGAGCGCAATTGTAAAAAATATGCCCCTCTTCCCACTAACAACCCATACATGCCAGTCTTACTACTGGTTGGAGGCTACGAACTGGATGGTTTGTAACGAACTTCTATTCCGTCGTAAGTAATCTTGGTCATTGATTCCGACTTGACGGAGTCGATTATTTTTAACTGTTTGTAAGCGCAATAAAGATTATTTATTAACGTTTACCAAATGTTCATTATTGTGTAAATAGCATACATTACCCCGCCCCTACATGATTGAGCTTCGATTAGCTCAAAAATATACCGAAAAATTATTTTACGTGCAATTTCAACGAAATTGTTGCATTGTAAAAATAATGTATGATATGACAATTGTTGAGGCAAGGGCGGCAAAAACTATTCAGCCTATACCTTGAAAATTTGTAAATCCGCCACTGTAAGCAACGGTATATAAATACATAGATAACTATATAAACATCCATGACTCGGAAACAAACATCGATATTCATCACATCAATGTTTGCACCTACCGAGATTCGAACCCAGGACCTATGGCGTCGCAGGCAGGGTCACTACCAACTACACCAATCGGCCGCACTATATCACGCACGGACCGTAGGAACCCACCTTTAGACCTACCTTTTATCTATTTTTCTCTTCAGCCTGTTAGGTATGTGGTCGTGACCACAAGATATAATACCTGAAACTCGACTCGAAAGAGGTAAATAATAGTGAGACAATTGAGTGTACTAGTTGAAACTGAATAATGATTGTGTCTAGGCACGAGATCGGGAATGCGCCTACTGACCTAGAATAAGAACAGCGATCTAGAATAGGAATAGACGTTTGTTTACTACCTAGCCGTCATGACTGCGCTATAAAAACAAGAGTGTTTTGCTTTATACCAAACCTGGGTATAAAGTTACGCGGAATTTATTTAAGCTTATAAATACACTTTTTTTCTACCAAATCGTAACTATCAGATGCCATCAGGACCGCGGGACCTATTTTTATTTCGCGTCCTTGTCTTAATAAGCAGTAAAAAAGTTAGTACTCAATTAGTATTAGTTGGTATCTTACATTAAAGAATTAGTACCAATATGCAATTTTAGAATGGTCCCGCCATTCTAACATGACATGATAGTTTACCAACTTCCAATGTTATATCATGCCGTTTGCTCACTTCAAATGTCTGATCTACGTAATCGACACTCGAAAATCTCGATAAAAAAGCCCCCTTATTTTGTGACTTGCGACTAGTTGCGACCGTTCTCAATTTCAAAATAGTCAAATACAGGACATATTATGGTATTATTATCTTAATAGTTTTAAAAGTGTTCTTAAGGAAAAATTTTGGAATGGTCAGATACCTAGTTAGGATAAGTTTGATGCTGTCTTCTATTTAACTTATCAAGATAGAGACAGCATAAATTCTATCCGTCAGATAGGCTAAAATCAGCCCTTAACCGATAAATTATAAAATAGTATTCTTGTAATCGGTCTCATAGTCAGCCGTCTTTTGACTAGCGACCACTTGCCGACCAGTCGCAAGTTACCAAATAGCCGCAATCTCTTCCCAATTACCTATACAACCCCCGGTTTATTCTTATTCCGAATATCGTCGCTATCAGTTCGCGTGACGGTAATCACTATCACGTAACAGTTATAACTAACGCTGTAACTAGTTATAGCGTGAAACGGACGAACTCGTTTCGTTATCAGTTGCCGTTCTCATAATATCGATTTTGTGAAACGCATGCAGCCTGATGTATCGTGTATATATTTTATAGCGATATTTTAAATTTATTTTAGGCATAAAACTTTCAAATGTTAACTTAGGTACCTACATACATAGTATAGCTACATAATAGAACATAGTGCATTATCTAAGGAGTTGCTTCTATCTTCTAAAACTCACGAGATTTAATTAATAGTTAACAGTAACAATCAACTTACCACTGCCAGTAAGTGACAATCTTATTATCTTACTACCTACCTAATATCTGGACTGGGCTATAATGTGAATATTTGTATGAGAATGAAAATTTGAATGTTTGTTAGTTGTTGCTCTTATGGTTTATATGCATTCAAAAGAAATCGCAGGAGTTCGAGTAAGAAACGAGTCGTCATAACCCCGGTGCGTACTATAATCTTAAACATAGAAGTACATATTATGGAATTTAAATCTAGCCTATCTAGGCTTAAGCCTAGAAACCAAACATTCTATAATTCTTGTATAATGTCTAAAATAGGAAGCATAGAGCTTAGAGTCGTCTAGAACTTCACCCGACTCGTAATTATATTTCAAACAGTTGCAAATTGAATGGAATTGAAGACCTATTCTAAAGTCTGGAAAACGACTTTTCATCACTGAAAACTTGAATTTAGTTTGTAATAGGTTAAGTTTTGGTAAGATAAGTAGAAGTGAGGAAGCTCATGAAATACGAGTATGGATTAAAAACTCTTCACATTTAAGAGTTTTTCACACATTTTATTAGCAAGGCACTTCGTTTCGTGTCGAAGTTCTTCATCCATCTTGACTTTTCTTAAAGTTAAATTCACAGAGATCTATAGAGTGGCCGTGGGGGCGTGGGCGGTGTAATTGAACTATGAACAAAATAGGCAAACATCGCGAAAATGCAATCAGTCGGGACTTGATTGCCTAACGCGTCACACGGGAGTGTTTTTTTATAATGCCTGCTTGTTCAGTGGTTGTGTGCAAGAATCGAAGTGACCATAAACTTGAAGGGGTCACTTTTCATAGGTAAGTACAATAACAATTTTGTTTTCTAGCATTTATACCCAAATTTCATTTTATTTCGTTAAAATAATTTTCACTGAGTGACATATGTAACCTAACGATTGAACCTAATACATTGCTCGCTAAGTGTAGCGTGCCTGGTGTTGAAATCAGTTTGACCGAGTGATGATAATTGCGCATATTGAATCGGCCGCTCCCGCGCACGGCCGCTGCTAAGCGCTTTGACATAGAGTTGTACCTGTCATTTCTTGTTGTCGATACGTCACGTTGCCGCGAATAGTACCTACGAGTAATAACTAATGTTAAGTAGATAATTTTCAGAGTTTAAAAAATATTATGTTTATGTAAAACAATGGTGAATTACTTATTATTATTAGTGTAACAAAGTACCTAAATTAATGTAGATGTGTGCAAAGTCAACTTTCTTTATTTTTGTGTTTCTTATTAATAAATATTTTTTTAAATTATAATATAAAAAAATATTATTTAACTGTAAAATAGTTACTATAAAGTAGTTACTTACCTACTTTGTGTTATCGAGTCTTAAATATTTCAGAATATTTTGTTAAATGTAGATAATAAATGACTACCAATAAGCATATTTTAATCTAGTTTTTTATTTCCATCGAACATTTACATACCGTACTAATTTATTAAAGACTCCGCTACGAATTTACTTTATTCTTTATCCCTTCAAGAAAAATAACCTTTTATTTGTGACCTCATACTTTTGTGACTGTGATGCAACTCAAAATCTAAGCTCAATCGGACAACGAGAAGTAGAAAAAGTAGGTTGAATTTTAAGATGAAGCTAAGTAAAAACATGTTTAAAATTGTATTGTGACCAGCTACTAAAGCCTAAATTGTTCGCGATGTGCAACAACGCAAGTGCTCGATAACAAATTTATCGACAGTCAATCACTAGCGTACGTGTGAAATTTGTTGAATGTATTTGCTATACTGAGGCGCGTACTTACACAGTAGATAGCAATGTGTGCGCGCCAATGAGAGTACCGCCTTAAATGTGTGAGTGTCAGAGATTTATCAATGTTGGGTGTAATTTGTGTTATTATTTAGATGTCAATGTAAGTGTGGCTTATAGCCGCTTACATCAGAACTCAAACTAAGTGCGCTTAGCGGCCCATCTCCTGTGTTTCTGTTATCTATGGTTAAATTCCTTTACAGCCAATTTTTATAACTGATCTTGAGAGATTTTTTGCATATCTCAGGTTTAATCTTCAATTGTTTTAATACAAAATTTCAAATTAGGAATAAAAAAATCCGAGATTCTCTTTGATATCTCGTATTGAAATTGGCCGTTAGTAGTTAAATGACGTGATTGGGGTATACATACATGGGGTCACCAACCCGCCTGCCCAGCGTGGTGACTATGGACGAAACCCCCCTGTGGCAGTACCCTTGTGGCGTGCCCTGGGGGAGACCTACGTCCAGCAGTGGACTGCAATAGGCTGCAGAAGAAGAAGAAGGGGTATACATACACATACGTACACACGTGTGTGGCAAAGATATCCAATTATTTCCTGCCAAAAGAACCCTTCATTTACATACATATAATCACGCCTCTATCCCTTACGGGGTAGGCAGAGCACCAAGGGCCGATAGAATCACATGGTGCCACTTCTGACCAATTTTGAAGGTATAGTTGAGTGAGATGTACAAGTTTGGTTAGTAGTGACAGGTGGTCAGCCCATCGCCTACAGCATCATGACCCTCTTGTCCCTCTACTGACTTGTACAGTATGCCCGGGAAGAGAAGCAGCTGTAGTATTATACTTTTTTTTTTCACTCCCAGAGCAGCATAGAAGAAACATAAACATAGTTAGAACTTTAATAATACTGGAATTAGAGTAATAAGCCTAAAAGTAATTGAAACTAGGTATTTTATCAGTAACTCAGTCTTGTCTTATCTAGAAGTCATTACAAGTGCTTCCAAATATATATTTTTGTTTCTTATCCTTATCTTTGCATTTCTGTTTGACTACAAACGAGTCCATTCTATTCTATATCACGCAAGGTAGGTATTATGGTATAAATGGATCTCGTCCCGCGGAAATAAAAGGAAACTACGAAATTTGTACCAGTCAATTCAATTTATTAATATATCATGGAAACACTAGCGACACCGACCTAGATAGACTTGAAGCATGCACAACCGGTTCCATGACGTCACTAGAAAGCCATGTCAGAGTCAGAAGCCATACGAATTACGAATGAACGACCTTTTCAAATGAGCACTGTACACTACGCGCTGTGTGCTATACACACAGCATAATAAAACGCACTGTGGCAGCAATGAATGCTCTGTGAGTTGTTGAGCTGTTTTTTCTTTTTAATTTTGCTTGGCATAGGAATAAATTTTAACTGACTATTGTTATAGCAGGAAGTTATAATATAAGTAAGCTTGAATACAGTACGCCCTCAGACTGAACTAACATTATAGACGGGACTAGGCTAAACTACTGGCAAAAGCCATGACTTCAGAAATAACTCTGTCTTTAGGAATAACGTGTGACATTAATGATAAAGTGTTATCTATCATATTTCAGCCGTAATATTTTAATATTGAATGTGTATAGCTAGACTAACACACTCACAGTCTGATTTGCATAGTCGTTCACTCACAAACCACTCCCTCGGATGGTTTGGTTTCTGCATTCACTAATCTACCACACTAGTCACTATTGGAAAATAACGATTTTATCACAATTATAGCCTCAGGTAAAAATAATAACCGGGAATATCAGCAAGTCTAAAACTTGCTATTTGCAAAGAGAGAAGTTACAAATTGGCATGACATTGCTTTCTAGATTTTACTTTCTGTGGCTTCATGTGTTTGTTTCTCACACGCCGTCTATATTGTTATTTTAGTCCATGAGTACGGCATTATGTTTTACCCTGGAGGGTTCTTGTTTTCTATGCCGTATCGGGTTTTGCGGACATGTATTATTTATAAGTTTAGTTTATAGCCTTGCTGAGAATACTATAGATCTATTGGCGATTGAAGCGGGAAGTGGGGGTAAAGGGATGGGAAATTAGTGGTTATGATGCAAGGAAAAGGCTACACTGGCTTGAATAAATAGCACAGCTATCTCATATCTTTTGATTTATAACTTCCTATAGACCTGTAGTCCAAACGGGCTACAGAAAAAAGGCAAACGTCCTTATAAATACAAAGTTTATTGGTACCCACGACACAAGACCTTAAGGATCTTACTTGTGGGACTGGTAATGTGAAGTAAAAGTGTAGCATATTTATTATTATTATTATTACTAAACCTATTATTATTATTAAACTCCTTCGTCTCCTCTCCTTTGTCAAAATCCTTATACATCAGGACAGATTGATAAAATCTCGAAATACAGAAATTGCATCTAACTCTTAACATCCCATAGAAAATGCATTTTATCCCCATCCTTTCACTTCCTTATTCACTACAACCCAATAAGGCGGGATTATCAAATATTAACAAATTAACACTAAGTAGGTACCTACTACGTAAAGGATAAGGGCGTGATTATATGTATGTACTAGTGGACGCCCGCGACTCCATCCACATGGACTGCAGAAAAAACAAAATGTCGAAAAAATCCGGGATAAAAATATTTCCCCGGAATAAATAGTAGCCTATATGTTAAGTGGGACCTGTCACGATATATTCCTGAAAACTGCATCGAAATCGGTTCAGCCGTTTCTGAGATTAGCGTGCACAAACATCGATCAGTTACAATTTTATTATATGTATAGAATAGATGTGGACGCTCGCTAATGGACAAAGTCCGAAACGAGATTATCCGGCAGAAGACCAAAGTGACAGACATAGTCTCGAAATGTAGCAGAGTGAAGTGGCAGTGGGCAGGCCACGTCTGTCGTAGAACCGATGGACGGTGGAGTATACGGGTTCTCGAATGGAGACCGCGCCTCGGCAAGCGTAGCGTTAGCAATACCGTCTTCACCATAAGGGCACACGGGGCTCATGCCCAGGGCCCCCATTTTCAAGGGGCCCCAAAAGACCGAGAATTTTTCTCACACATTTATTCTCAAAACATTTTTGTCGGGCACCTTACACTTTTTTCACAAATCAGAAGCAATCAGCGGATTTAAATATCTCAACCTTGCATAACCTAATAAATTGGAAGACACTTTTCCAAACGTAGAAATGGCTACAGGAATATTCCTTTGCCTAATAGTTACCAATTGTAGTGGAAAGCGGTCATTTTCGCAGCTTAATATTGCATTGAGGTGCCCCGCGCTCCAACGCATATCTGACCGTAATTTAAAAAATATCAGCCCCAAATTCTTGTGTGCCCAAGGACCCCAGCCTAGTTTAAGACGCCCTTGAGCGTTAGGCGCTCTCCGGCCAGATGGACCGATGACTTAAAGAGGACGGCTGGTAGTGACTGGATGGCAAAAACGGAAGATGCCGACATGGCTCGCATGTGGCGTACACTGGGGGAGGCCCACGTCCAGCAGTGGACTGCAATAGGCTGACGACGACGACGATGTAAGGGTATTATGTTACACCTTACTCATGCATACATGTAAGTTAGTAGGTACCTACAATTAAATTATTAAATGATTTTCGAAATAGTATCTCAATCACTTCGTCGGTAGTATTTACGAGTACAAAGTAATATTGCAGGTGTAACTACTCATATTCAATTAGATTACGTCGGTATGTCAGTCTGTCATTTAATTAGGTAATGAGAATCTGCTGTTCGCCTAACTAAACAATAGCTGCACTCTGCTCTGTTATTGTAAATTGCTTGGGGTTTAGTTGAACTATGGTGTCTGCCTACATACTACTTATGGTACTAATATATTACCTGGGTATAATGATTGTTTATATAATAATGTGAAAACATGTTTAAAAATGTTACCTATACTAACTTTTTAAAAATCTTATCTTTTAAAATAAACTAAAACGTGCGTGTATCAATCAAACCTAAAAAATTAGACCTAAAAAAAATATAAATCCTCTTTTTGGCGCCATGTTTTCCTTAGCCTACCTCTAGTTTTGTATCAAATTATGGACTTAGATACCTTCCTAAAGTATAAAACTAAGCGGAGAGTCTTCTAGAGTCTAAAATAAGCCTGACAAAGCAAGATTTCAAAAACAGATCTATGGCACCCGGTACCATAGGGAATACTTAAGTATACTCGATATTTTTAGATCGTAATACCAGCATATTCCCTGCAAAGGTGAAATACAGTAACTCGATCACCCAGTCGCGAGCCTGTCACTTTAAGTAACGTAATGGAAATCCACTGTTCGGCTAAGTAGCTCACTGATGTGTATAGACATCTATTATTTTAAGTTTTGCGCGAGTGACGCCGATGTGTGATGTATTGCCAGCTCTTAGTGGTTTTAGTAGGTTGTATTTACGTATAAGTAGGTAATGTTTTAGGTATTTTGACTGTAAAGAGTTAAATTCCGCTCTGTTATCAAATTGTTTACTTAACCTTTGCAGTGTTTATTGTTGTTGTAAATTAATTAATTAAATTTACCTTAGCTACTGCTATAAAAATATATATTTGAAGAAAATTTATCAGAATATTAAGTACCTACTTGTTTGCTGTTAGCTCCGACTTTCGCGTGGACTACAGAATGTAGCTTATGTCCTCTCCTTACTACAAAATTTGTATATGCAAAATTTCAAGAAGATTGTTTGAGTAAATAAAGCGTGAAGAGATAAAAACAACCAAACAAAATTTAAAACTGTTTTAATTTAACTAATTCATTTTAAGCAGCACTCCAACAAGTGTTAAAAATAAAAACAAACTCCTATAAAAGTGCACATTAAAACGGTAACAGAACTGCACCTGCACTGTTTGTATTGGCATTTAAAAATCGCTTGAAATTATATTGTAACTACCCTCATTTTCTCAAATTGACCATTACTTTTTACAACTGCGAGCTTGTTACGGAAAAATACTAAGAGAAAACGGGGGTAGTAGGTACCTGTTCTGCGGAATATGGCGCTATGAAATGGATTTTTCTAGAGTACGAGTGATTATTTGTTAATCTTATTTTTATTAGTACCTAAATAGATAAGAGTTATGTTTGTTTAAAAGAAAGCAACTTTAGTAACCGTCTTGAAGTAGCTAGAGATGTAACTATGAATATAATAATTATATGAATGAATGGTCTGAAAAACTAAATATGTAAAAAACGTAGTCATATCACCAAATATTACTTACTTGAATGATAGCGTCAGTTGTTTTCAAGCATGGGGGTTTTACAAATACCTATAATACTCGTAGCACCCTTCTCCGAGGGTGGTAAGTTTGAGTCTAATATTGCGAAAAGTTTTTACACGACTCTTTTTACATATAAAAGCAATCTAAAAACACAATTCTAAGTAATTAAAAGGCACCGATTGCCCAATAGATCTTTATTAGGTCAACCAGCATGTGCCCCAAGGGCGCCCTACAATAAACCCTCCGGAAGCCCTTCGATACTTCCTATTGCCCTTATATATCTTACTGGTACTGACCTTTCAAGTTGTTTTTAATCTACTGAGATTGGGAACGAATTTGGAACTGACATAGCTTTCTCGAAGGCATGACAATAATTTTCATGTTAACAATGTGTTCAAGTAATAAAATTGAAAATAGATGGTAAACTGTTGGTAAGCAGTTAAGAAACCGGTAGAGTAAAATCTAGGTTCTTACACTACATTACATTACATTACAGTGGTTTAGGGCATTTTTGGCATGTATGCATTGATCCTGATTATAACTTCATGTGGCTTTCGATCAAAATTCGTCTCTTAAATTCGTTTTTAAAGGTAAAGGTATACAAATTATTTTAGTACTGCTTAGATAACCCGAATCCCAAACACTGATCAAATCATCAAAGCTTACAGAGGACAGTGAGTATTTACTTCGAACTCGTTCGCGTTAACGTAATGCAGCCAACCAATTAAAGTATGGCGTGATGGATGACACAGCACTACGTGATTGGTTGCATAGTTTACGTTAACGCGATCGAGTTCGATGTCAAAACTCGCACTTAGCCTTCAGAACTGTAGTCAGCGAAATAAACACAAAAAGGTAGGTAAGTAGAGTAACTTATATCGTTCATTTAAAAACCTAACCATCCAAATTAGGTACACACCATAAAACTTCACATTAAAGTAAAATGTACATTCCCTATTTGCTAGAAACTAACAACTGCGATTTAAGTACATTAGCACTTAATGAAACGTACAGAAAACTCAATATATCCCTATTAAAAGAGCTGCGTTCGTAACGCCACACAGTGGTTCCAATGTATGGGAGGTGCTGGACATTCGCATCCAAAAAATAAAATTGGTGAATCTTGAGAAACGAATTATGCCATCTTGTTTGGTAGATCAATGTCTTTGAAAGTTATTATTTAAAGTTTTTTTGTAACTGTTATATTTGAGGAGATAATTGAGAAATAGTGTTTTCTTACTATGGAAATGGTCAAACTTACTTACATATCTCTTGATTCCGGCCTCGTTTCAAGTTGCGGTCTTCGGTATTGTGTTTATATTTGAGAGAACTACAATTAATGCTAACACACATAGTGCGCCAAACGTGCACTTTCTGCGGTACATAGAAATGTTTGATTTTTATATTATAATATACTACAATGACAAGGATCTTACAATTTTCTGTTAAAATCATAGAGGAATAAGGGCCCCTCTAAATATGCGTATCGATAAATGATGTTGCAGAAATAAAAAAAAATAATTAAATTAATTAATTTGCAAACGAGGGCAACGATCGATCCACAGACGGTCTTAGACTTTTAAATAATTAATTAATGAAATTATTGCATTATCATTAAGACAGTAGTCATTAGCATTTCTATCAATTACAGATGTCATTCTTAGAGTAATTTTTAGCATTTTCAACAATTATTTGATGCAGGTGATTATTAATTGAAATCATTAGTACTAAAACATTACAAGAATAACAATTGTACGCAGTACGCAGTAATGAGGGTAGTGTAGTATAAATTGGTTGGTAATCCTTTATTTTACATCAGTTTTGATTTCTATTTCGTTCTAATAAATATGTCTTTCCGTGGATTTGTTACAAATCTTGACCTTTATTGCGCTTTACGCAAACACAATGATCTACGTGACTTTGATCATCTATTCGGTGTCCTTAAAACGAATTGCAACGTTTCTCTTTGTGAAGGTGCCGAAGAAGACTTAAAGAACTGGTGTCGTCGATTTTGCTACCGGATCTATCCTAAATGGTCTCAAGCTGGAAGAAGCGAAGGAAAGTTTCTAAATAAACACTCAGAGTGGTTGCAGTCTGAAGTCCAGTGGCCGGATTCCCTAAAGGAAAATAATTTGCCTTTACAAGTATTACCTACGAACGCAATAGAAGAAGAAACTACTGAGCAGACGAATTTACCTTCTAAATCCGATGCCTCTACGTGTACTCATGTCTCTCCTCGTAAGCCCTTTGAAGATTTAAGTCCTCGTCAAAAGAAAAGACGCACTGAAGTACTTAGGGCATCTAGCAGCACTGACGAGATTATGTTTTCTGCACAAAGCAGTCTTAGGGCTGCAGGGGAAAATGATGTAGCTGATATTATGAAGTTTTTAATGGAAAATCCTACAGAAGCTTCTAAGATCAAAGATTTCATTGGCGGACGGAGTACCACAGATTCAGATAAATGTATATCTCCACTAAAGGCCCTAGCTTTGTTTGTGTCGATGAACCTTTCAAAATGGCGTTATATGACTTTACGGGATTTTCATGCTAAAGAAGGAGTAGCTCAATATCCCAGTTATTACATGCTTCTGAAAGAAAAAATGAAATGTTACCCAAAACAAGAAGACGTTACAATTACTGAACACTCTGCTAAAATCAAATTGCAAGCGTTGCTAGACCTTACTACGACAAGACTTCTACAAACCCAAAACCTCTCTACCACTGAGGAGAAAAACCTGGTGCTCGTGAGCAAATGGGGCTTTGACGGTGCTTCGGATCAAAGTGTTTACCACCAGAAAACAAGTGAAACTGAGGAAACGAATTTCGCCAGTGTATTTGTTGCAAGTCTTGTACCAATCCGGCTCACATCCGAAACTGGCCAAATAATTTGGGAAAATGAGCGGCCCTCGTCAACATCTCTTTGTCGACCAATCCTAATCAAGTTCATCAAAGAAACAAAAGAAAATGTTCAAATGGAGATGTCTGAATTCGAAGAAGAGATTAAGCTTCTGCAACCTACTAAGAGCGATGACGTAAGTGTAAAGCACCAGTTGCATTTGACGATGATAGATGGTAAGATTCACTCATACATATCAGGCACAGCAGCATCAGTGTGCGACATTTGCAAAGCGCGTCCAAATGAGATGAACGACATTAGTAAAGTAAGAAGCAAGCCAGTGCACGAAGACATGTTTAAATACGGACTTAGCTCGCTCCATGCATGGATCCGGACCATGGAGTGTTGTCTTCACATCGCATACAGATTAGACATAAAATCATGGCAAGCTAGAGGTGATGAAGCAAAGAAGAATGTTGCTGAAAGAAAATCAGCAATTCAAGAAAACTTCAAAAAAGAAACTGGAATGCGTCTTGATGTTGTCAAGCAAGGGAGTGGAACCACCAACACCGGTAATTGTGCTAGAAGGTTTTTTGAAAACCCAGAAAAATCTGCTGAATTAACCGGATTAGATGCGAGACTTTTAAGAAGGCTAGCTGTCATTTTACAGTGTATATCTTCAGAAGAGAAACTCGACATTGACAAATTTCGTATGTTCTGTAATGACACTACTTTGCTCTACGTGGAATTATATCCATGGTTTTATATGCCGTCTAGTCTCCACAAATTGCTGGTCCATGGGCCAGATGTCATTGAGAACTTTTCAATGATGCCTATCGGCTTTTTGTCCGAAGAAGCCTCGGAGGCACGAAATAAAGAATTTAGAAAGTACCGCGAAGGACATTCAAGAAAACATAGCAGTGTCTCGTGTAATGAAGATGTACTACACAATCTTTTATTATCTTCTGATCCGGTTCTTACAAGTATTCGCCCAATGTATAACAAATTTATTAAAAAATCTTGTTTCTCAGAATTTTATGAACTGATTATATCCGAGACAGGTAAATTTAATTTTGTCGATATAAACGAGTTAATCGAAATAGACTCCGCATCAGAATTGATCGATGATGATTGTGAAGACGATTCATAAATAAATTAAAATTTTAATTAAAATAAATATAAATAAATAAATTTTTTATTACAGTTTAATAAAAAGGTCTCATTCGTGTAACTAGGGTCTTTCTCTCTGTGTTTATAGACATTTTTAGTTAAATTTATCTGTACTATTTTATAGATTTATAATGCATGTTGTGCTTTTCGTATTTTTTGAATTTTATTAAATAAATACTACCACTAACAATTTTAGTGTAATTTAGTTCTCAAACCATTTGACCTACATTTTGGACATGTCAAAAATCAAAATTACAAGATCACTTTCATTGTAGTGTTCAGTATGGAACTTTTTCGTATATAAAAATAGACATCTCTATGTACCGCAGAAAGTGCACGTTTGGCGCACTATGTGTGTTAGCATTAATTGTAGTTCTCTCAAATATAAACACAATACCGAAGACCGCAACTTGAAACGAGGCCGGAATCAAGAGATATGTAAGTAAGTTTGACCATTTCCATAGTAAGAAGATACTATTTCTCAATTATCTCCTCAAATATAACAGTTACAAAAAAACTTTAAATAATAACTTTCAAAGACATTGATCTACCAAACAAGATGGCATAATTAGTTTCTCAAGATTCACCAATTTTATTTTTTGGATGCGAATGTCCAGCACCTCCCATACATTGGAACCACTGTGCGCCAGAGCCCTAGGGAGTCGTCAGACCGAACGTATTGGAGAAAGCGATCGTTTTAAAAATAAACTCAAATAACTACCACAAAAGACAATACAAAGGGAATTGATAAATCAGTGAAATAACGCCAATTGCGCGGTGTAAGCCAATCACAAGCTATATTTGTCTGCTATCTAATCTAAGTAATAGTTATGGTATGGTTGGTGCAGAAGGCACAGGACCGTAGTGTAGTAGTAGGGAAGGGGCCCCAGCAGTGGGTCAATGTTAACTGATTGATGATGATGCTAATGATCGTAATGATCTGTTCTACCCTCATCAGCGACATTATTTTCTGTGATCAAACGTTCTTAGAAACATCTCCGCATTTACTCCATGATGCATTCAAGTAGGTTCAGGCTTCAGGGGTTCCGCGATAGTTTAATTGAAGTTATTTTTGTAAAGGATTTTAAACCAAGTGCTTGGACGAAGTCATCGAATCCACGACGTTCGTATCCTACGTAACATACGAGTAATCTCCAATAGCTGATATCCAAGACACTTACAGCCAATTTCAATAACCGATCTTGAGATTTTTTTTGCATTTCTCAAATAGTTCATGTAATTTTTGATTGTTTTCATACAAAATTTAAAATTTGGATAAAAAATCAGCGATTCTTTTTAATTTCTACTATTAAAAATAGTGGTCAGTGAACGTGTAAAATGGAAGGCATTCTATTGGCGGAAATCTTACGATGCACATCGATGAGAAAGGTGTTACTTTGTCTAAGGCGTGTTGGCGCATGGTTTTTTATTTTACGATATTTTTGGGGTTTTACTCAATTGTTTATTATTTTCTTAGTACCTAGATATGCAATATGGCGATATGCAAAAGGGTAAAAATAATAAAAACATTAAGTATTCCGACAATTTAGTTCTTTTGTAAACTGCGTCAGGTAAAATTAAAATCTGCGAACGAAGCTTCTGAAGCTTCTTAACGCAATGTTTATTAGCAAGCCAGGTTAAAATGCCTAATTTGGAATCAGCTTTAAAAATACCTGTTTTAGACAGGCATTGTTAGTTATAATGATGTGAGAAGAAAGTGAATACTAAAAGAGGTGGAATATAAATGAACACAGCGACAAATGTGGAGTCAGCCTTAGTCTGGAAACTGGAGGATTTGGGATGGAAAAGGATTTGGGATATACGGGTTTAGCCTGTTTTAGATGTTGAGGTGTAGAGAGTGTCAGAAATGAGGGTTTGCCAGTTTTATCTAGTTTATGGACGGATAAAACAAAATTTGTAATAAGGTTTGATAACTGTGTAGTAATTTTTAGGACACAAAACGCGTAAGTGATTTCTGCTTATTGTTCATTATTATTACACTGCGCCAGAAGGAGGGTTATGTTTTTCGAGTGTATGTAAGTATGTATTTATACTATTTATTTATGTATATATGTACGTACATATTTCGTTGACACGCTCTAGAGTAGTCTAGAGCCGGTTTGTTGCATTCGTCATACTTAGTCGTGAGAGTTACACTTGATACATTCTGTTTTTTTTTAATATATAGTTAGATGTCATCAATAAGGTATGTCATAAGCCAACAGTCACCCACTGCTGGGTTTAGGACTAAGTGATTATTTTTACGAAGATCGACTTTAGTTGTTTACAGCCTCGAGCACACCGAATGCGTATGCGTACACGTAAGCGTAGACGTACACGTACCGCTGAGTTGTAATGTATGGAACTGTATAAGACAGGATACACCGCTTGACGTCTACGCATACGCATCCGGTCTGCCCGTGCCTATACAGTTCCATACATTACAACTCAGAGGTACGTGTACGTCTATGCTTACGTGTACGTCTATGCTTACGTGTACGTATACGCATCCGGTGTGCTCGAAGCTTAATTGCTATTACCTAGTTTGATTTGAAGTTTTTGACATGGGCGCCTTCTAGGTAATATCAAATTTATTATATAGGTACCTAAGGATAAGAATACTATTATAGTATTCTGTATATATGCAAAGGTCTTAAAAGTATTATGTCAATCAGTTGGAGCCGCAAGATTGAGCTGACTTCCGATTGCCATTCAACAATAGATCTAAATGCGAACACAATGCGGGTGAGAATTGAGTTTAACGGCTATGGTTAGTTTCATTGTTGAAATTTTAGGGAAATCAGATTGTCAAGATAAAGGATATTTTGCTTCAAAAGGGATTTATTTTCGAGTTTAATTTTTATTTTCTTTAGAAGTTTACTAAAAGGCGAAGAAACCCCTCTAGACTGGAATATTACTTAGTGTCGTTTTTATGTTTTTAGCTAGCACATGGAAAATATATTCTACGAGGTGGTGAAGGCTGCTTCTGACCGGAATCGATGGAAAAGAATCGTTCACTTGAAAAGCTCCAGTGACCACGATCCTCAGCAGGATTCGAAATTATCAAGATAAATATTTTTTTTAAATAATTATCTTGATAATTATCCGATAATTATCTGATAATTATCCGATAATTATCCTAGATGATTTTTCAAATAACTTATTGAAATTTTCTTTATTTAAATTATAATAATATTTATCTCAAAGAGGGTCTCAGTTTTTTGGCATTATTAAATGAACAGCAAAGAATAATACTATTTAAATGAGAAAAATACAATTTAATTCAGAGTTTGTTTTTATGGCGTCAAAAAAGTAAGAAATTATGTAAAAAAAAAGATAAATTCCTGAAATTCACACTTCTCTTGTCAGTTAAAGCTTTTTTATGTCTAGCGCGTTTGGATATGTAAATAAACTTAAGATAAATTAGTGTTTGATTTTTATAATTATCAAAGATAATATCAAGGTATATTTATCAAGATAATTATCGTGATAATTATCACTTCGAACCCTGGCTCCCTAGCATGACCACGCTACGTGGATATCGTATCGTACGATATCGTATCATCTCTATACAAAATTCAACATGGCGGCTATATTTACCGTATTTCCACATGCTAAAAGTCGATAAATCGGTTTATCATATCGTGATTCTCAGGTAATGCTACTTGGACAGATCCTCGGTAATGAGGGACCGACTAGAGAGAAAGAGAGAGTTTTTAGGTCTAGCACTTTTAATAACTACCTGCCAAGTCATTTGATCACTTAGTACTCATTGTACAGCTCCTACAGTTCGTCCATTTGGCAGATAATTAACTATTGTAACGCAGAAATACCTACGGAAAATATGTGCAAACTAAGCATAAAATGTAGGTCGTATGAAATGTTTACATTATGTTGGTAAGTGTACCATAATACATCTACTTCAAACAAACAAACAAATTTTGTGTTCCGGTGTTTGTTACCAAACTCCTCTTCGAAACGGCTTGACCAATTTTTATGAAATTTTATTACTACTTACATATGTTATATTAGGTAGGTCTATAGGTCGTAAACAATTTTTTATACCCCTTCCACGTAATAACTAAACGACATCCAACCGAGCGGAGCTAGTATTTTATAAAATCCTTGTGTACAGTCAAGCTCAAAAGTGGTGTTAACATAAGTACTCCACGTGATTGGTTATTGTGGGCACACAATGCCCAATCACCACTCATTGACGCGCGCCAAGATTTGAGGCCATTGAAATTTCGCTATAATATAATAATAGACCGTTTTTGTAAGGTAAAAAACATCGACGCTAGATCGGTTTAGAAATTTTTGAGCACTTTCAATATTGGTTTTGTTGAATTGTTTGTTGAATTTGTCATACCTTTTTTATCCCTTACGTATAGTAAATCGTATACTTAAGTCTAATGTTAGTACGAGTAATGTCTTCACTGAAACTTGTCATTTCAATGATCCATTTAAAATTCTTTATTCTTTATTGCACACAGAAAATATGCAGCAGGTAAGTATATAACATAGATAATGTACAAAGGCGAGCTTATTATAATATTATACATACTTTTACATATTGCATTATAAATAAGGTTGCCAGAACTGCTGGATCTCGAAGGAGATCCTGCAGCCACGTTTAGCATAGCGGAGTCAGATATTAAAGTTGCTAACTAATCGCCCGACAGAACGCCCTTAAATTCCTTTAACTTCAAAATTCTTTCACTGAATTTAATATTCAACTTTGCATTTAAATCTTTCTGCAACCATCTCATCAATTGACATAATAACCTTAGATCTACGAACCTCTATTAAACGCAATGCAGCATAATTCCCACATCAATTCAACTCACGGCGGCTACTCCTAAATTCTCAGTCTTCCTTTATACGGATATTTCTCCCATTCCCCATAATAGAACCATTAAAAAGCTAAGACTGCGAACGAGATACTTAAGTATACTGTGCACGAATGCGCAAATTGATATAAAATACTCCATCTTTGATATCAGAGTAGACCATTCCTGTTTCGTTTTGCTGAATATTTTTGCGATAGGAATTGTTTGACCGTGATTTTCTTTTGCTTGGTATTTTCTCAACTGCTTAAGTAGTTAATACGTAAAAAAATAATGAAATTTCATTTAAATAGCGACTTCTATACCATAAATGGCGTAGGTATCTATTTATCTTTGTTTTTGGCTTGTATTTGCTTACAAATGCTCCTAAGCTGCTATGATGAGGCGCTCGGAAATATTTAGGTCTGTACTAGTACATGTTACAAATAAATAAAAAAAATCGATGTACTTAAGGCAATTATAACTCAAATTATTTTAAATATAAAAACAGCAAGAAAAGTTAGTTATTCAATTCCTCCGTGCTCCGACCTTTGGCACCCACATACTTTTTTTTGTATGCGTGGGTATATTATTATTATTAACATTTATAATAACGAACTAGTTATTTATTTGTTTAAAGTAAGGCGTTTCTTTCGGTAAAATCGGTAGACAAAAATAGCAATTAAAAGATCCATTAAAAATAATTATATAACATATCGTCTGTGTAAGCTGTGTTCCCAATATGAGAGCCAGATCAGGAGGATCAATATGAGAGCTAGATCAGGAGGATCAAAATGAGAGCTAGATCAGGAGGATCAATATGAGAGCTAGATCAGGAGGATCAAAATGAGAGCTAGATCAGGAGGATCAAAATGAGAGCTAGATCAGGAGGATCAAAATGAGAGCTAGATCAGGAGGATCAAAATGAGAGCTAGATCAGGAGGATCAAAATGAGAGCTAGATCAGGAGGATCAAAATGAGAGCTAGATCAGGAGGATCAAAATGGGAGCTAGATCAGGAGGATCAAAATGAGAGCTAGATCAGGAGGATCAAAATGAGAGCTAGATCAGGAGGATCAAAATGAGAGCTTGATCAGGAGGATCAAAATGAGAGCCAGATCAGGAGGATCAAAATGAGAGCCAGATCAGGAGGATCAAAATGAGAGCCGGATCAGGAGGATCAAAATGAGATCTAGATCAGGAGGATCAAAATGAGAGCTAGATCAGGAGGATCAAAATGAGAGCTAGATCAGGAGGATCAAAATGAGAGCTAGATCAGAAGGATCAAAATGAGAGCCAGATCAGGAGGATCAATATGAGAGCTAGATCAGGAGGATCAAAATGAGAGCCAGATCAGGAGGATCAAAATGAGAGCCAGATCATGCGGATCATAAAGATCATACAGCCATGTTCAGCATAGAAGACACAGGTATAAATTATCAGCGACAAGCTGCTAGCCTCATCGCCTAAAAAATTTAAACATAGTTATGTACCTAGGTTACTATATCAATAAAATAGTGTAAGTAGTTACCTATTTATCTTAGATATCTAAAAATATCTTCTCTAGAAACCTTATTCGGTTCGCACCCAGCCATTCTGCCACTTAGCGAAAATCGCGTACCTACTGGCTATTGCTGGATATGACTACTGCTGCGTGACTTGAACACCAATGAGGTTCTGCCACAGATAATAGATAACTCGCTGGTGGTGTTGCGGATTTGCAGGCATGAGAAAGGCGGGAAATTTATTTTTGTAAGATTTTCTTCGCTTTAAATAAAGCCTAGCGTGGGGTATCCCTATAAGCAAAGACGATGTCATGGAATAACCTATACCAGGAAAATATTATTTAACAAATTATTATAGCTATAAGCGTAACACAATGTCATTTGATTTTTTTATTGTTTTTCTGTGATATTCTCATGAGATCAAAAGTGTCAAATAAGGTAAGTACCTAGGTAATTTGTGCGAAGCTCGTCTCAAAGATTGGCTATATTGGATATATTCGGTCGCGCGTATGCATGCACGTCAGTTGTCAAGCCAACTATGAGTTGAGGTGGTCGTCATGGCCGAAAACGGTCGGAGAGATCATCAATTTAAATTCAACTTACAATATTCTTCTTTTTATATACTGTGGGCTAAAGTAAGTTTTTCCTAAAGCTAACTATGTACGTAGTAGGAAATAAGGCAGGTAGGATACATAATAGGTTTATGTAGATAAGTAGTTCAATGACTTACTTACATAAGGCAAAAGGTTATCTAAAGTTGCCCCTGTCCTGAGCACACAAAACGATCACTAAATTCCGCAACATTTAGGAATTCCTATTTAGACTCTGATGCATTATTTTAAAACTGAAAGTAATATATTTTTTTAATATGTGGTTGTTTATTTTCAGGTAATGCGAAATTCACGACATTTTCTACCTATAGTTTGGTAACAAGCAGAGATGCAGTTTTATTGTAACGTGAACTTGCGTACGTACGCTTGATGCCCTATGAGCTGTTTACACTAGGTAAGCACTTGCTTATTGTTTTGTTATTAATTTAAGTATTTAGATGACTAGAGGAGGAACTTTCGGGTATTCTAGGCGATACGCTAGCAACTTGTCATTGGTCATTAATACCTTTCCCTGCTATGCTAAAAGTGACTTTAGAATATCATTTCTGGTCTCGCGGTTCTGGCTATCGGCCCCCTGATTACGTAAAAGCAATAGCAAAGCCGAAGCTGCGCGATCGCGATAATTGAGAGTGTGTGCGTGCGCGCAACGAGCGCTCGGGGCGTTCTCCCGCACCTCGCCCCGCGCCCGCACACACTCAATTATCGCGATCGCGCGGCTTCGGCTTTGCTATTGCTTTTACGTAATCAGGGGTCTATTTCGGGAACATTTTTTTCTTTCGGAACGGTTCTGTTGCCTTCGATTATACACTGGGAGGTATCCAGCTGTCGAGGGTAACCGTGGTGCGTGACCTTGGAATATACCACGACTCCAAGTTGCTATTCGACTCTCACATTGACTCAATAGTGACCAAGGCATCACGGGCCCTGGGATTTGTTATGCGTAACTCCAGGGATTTTGTCCAAGCCAAAACACTAAAAGTACTGTATTGTACTTTTGTGCGAAGTAACTTGGAGTTTGCATCGCAGGTCTGGAATCCAAGATATGAGACCTACATCACTCGTATTGAAGGTATTCAGAGGAGGTTTATCAAGTACCTTTGCTGGCGTACCGGCATCCGATACCGCTCGGAAGATTACCTTGATGTGTGCAGGAGACACCATTTGCTCCCTCTTACCTTGCGAAGAGAGATGGCGGACTTGGTGTATCTTCTAGGGATTGTTTCTGGTACTGTTGACTGCCCTGCTCTACTTTCTTGTTTTGACTTTAAAGTCCCTGGAAAAACGCTCCGATCCAACCCTATATTTTCCTTGCCATCTGCTTCAACTAACTACAGGCAGAACTCCTATATATGGCGTGCGAGTAATAATTTCAATTTAACTAGTAAGACATTGGACATAGATCTGTTTGATACAAGTGCTGTGGCGGTTAGACGGACCATAGCTGGATCCTTTTTCAAATAGTCTTGTATTTTAATTGACCTAAATTATGTGTGATGTACCTAGCCGCGAGTGAATAAGTACATAAGAAACTATTTTGCTAAATTAGTAAGTCAAGTCAATTTGTAATTGTGTTGTGTAATATTTTTGTGTCGCATACTTGCGGAGACCTTAATTTAGCTGTATGTCACTATATTGTTGTTATTACTGCCTTAATGTAGCTGTTGGTCTTCCTAATACCAAATAAATAAATAAATAAAATAAATAAACATAGCCATGTATATCATATGTATTGTATTTGGACTCCATTGCATTAGGTAATCAACTTGTAAATATTGGATGACTGGACTTGACCACCCTTGACTGCTTAGCATGATCGCTTGTGTGAATCCTCGAACTTCGAACAGTAACTAAAAACAAATAAACGCTAGCTCATAGCATTCGTTATGCAAAAAACGACACACGGTTACCCCTCATGAACCTGATGCATCTCTATCCCATCTTTTTTAAACAAAACGCTCAATTACGCATGTGGCGCTAAGTGCCAACTTGTTTCAACAGCGCTGTTTTTTTGACACGCGTTTTGCTCACGCGTCTGACACATGTTCTGGGAAGTCGGACATGTTATGAAACGGGCGTAACCCATGTTACCATAGATAGAAGTAAGGTTAGAGTGGAGCCCGCTCCATAGAGAATAAAAGATGAGTAGAGTGCGATTTATGTAATAGACTAGGTTTCTATTTGAATATTACACATACACAGATGAAACAACAATAAAACAAGACTACCAGATTAGAGACATAGAAACCTCAGGTAGATACGAAGACAGTGGAAAGCTTAATAAAGCGGTAGATATGACAGTGATAAGCATATAAAAAAGAAGTAACTACAACATAAATTACAGGAGAACCCTGCACCCTATGTGGACCCTGTCAGTTCATAAAATAACGCCTGTGGTTTAGGAACTAACATTTTTTATAATTTTGTGAAAAGCACTATCTAGCCAGATGGGGTGATTAGAATACAGATTCAGATGAAACGTTAAAATAAGGTATCTATAACAGTTAACTGTACGGTCAATAGTTGGTTAGTGTTCGAGAAACTAGGAAGGATCAGCTAGCATGATCAATTTTAAAACCATTTCTTCTATGACCATTAAATAAAAACTGTACATAGGTACAGTCTATAGTTACCATGATCGATATGATTTGTATTTTATAAGCATTTCCACTTATTACACTTAATATAAAAACTGCCAGTCTGTAGTATTCGTATATCTATGGTCGTAACCCGCCATCCCGCAGGGCTGCCAACCGCGGGACGTCGCGAGTTCCGTGCGTCTGACAACCCTGCTCGTAAACATGTCCCGCCTTTTCCTATTGCAGATTCATGGGCGTCCAAATTGTAAGTTACGCGTATCGATGCGTTTTGTTGTCTCTGTTAAAATAAACAGTAGTGCATAGCTACATGCAAGTTATTTTTTGTTTAGATCTATCATACTACGTAGGTGACTTTTATAAAATACTAGTGGAAGCCCGCGACTCCGTCCGCGTGGACTACAGAAAAAAAACAAAATATCGAAATTATCCGGGATAAAAACATTTTCCCGGGATAAAAAGTAGCCTATATGTTAAGTGGGACCTGTCATAATATATTGCTGAAATCTGCATCGAAATCGGTTCAGCCGATTGAGATTAGCGTGCACAAACGCACAGACAAACCGACAAACAGACAAACCAACAAACAGACAAAAATTCAAAAAATCATTGTTTTGGGTACTATTGCGTTGATAAAGGTATTCTATAATATTTTTTCTTATATATCTTCCATATACAGATAGCGATCCGTTACATCTTTATTATATGTATAGATCTATCTATAACTAAGATTTGTTCTGTCAAAACATATCTAGGTCACTATTTATCGAGAAAAGCTAGATTTTATTCTGCCACGAAGACAATTTGGTACCTACCTAGGTACTTAGGTAATGATACGTACTACAGTGCAAGTTTGCTAACC
This sequence comes from Carposina sasakii, assembly GCA_014607495.2. Lineage (NCBI taxonomy): Eukaryota > Metazoa > Arthropoda > Insecta > Lepidoptera > Carposinidae > Carposina > Carposina sasakii. The sequence continues at coordinate 9,151,338 of CP053168.1, forward strand.
AAAAGGGCGTTTGTCTGGTTTATAATAGAAAATATCATGGTGTAAAATAAAATAAAGCCTGGTAAAATCAGGGAAAGCGAAAATGGCGTAAGACGACGGAATATGAAGTAATATTTCACCATGTCGCCGACAGTGCCGAAGTTTGTGTTTGACAGTCGCTTCTCGCTCGAATATTAGAGAGAAGATTGTGCAAGATAGATCATAGCTAAGGAGATATGATTCATAACCATTCACGACCATATTTATATAATTTATATAATAATGTAATTTATTGAAACAAAAAGTTTAGTTGTTGCTCTGTAAAGAGAAATTTATTTTATTAATTTTACAACCATTTTACACATGTACTAAGTAATTTATTAATCACTAACCTGTAAAGAGAAACAACATTAAGCTATTGCTATTGCTTCAAAAATTATCAAATTGTTTCCTTTAAAATCCACGTTAATGTTTTACTGTAAAAAAGGCCAGTCACCATTTTGCATTTCTGGCAAAGACATAGGTCATGCAAACTGCCAACTTAGATGATATAATATTTTGATGTAAAACGTCTACTCGAGTAATTCAAATTAAATGAAGAGTACAATAGCTTCAATTACATTTATTAATATAACATAGCTATACCCGAGAAGGGTTGACGTCAGGCTCGCAGCCTGTCGCAAAACAATCTTTGGCAATCTGAGTTTCGAAAGAAACTATATTGCGCTGACTCCATTTATAATGTGATAAGGACAGGCAGATAATGATGATTTTCATGCATACCTAACACATTAGATTGTGTTCCCGAAAAGGGGCCAGAACAGCAGATTTATAAAATTTACCTCATTATCTTCCTGCCCTGTTCCCATTTATTTGGGGTCGGCGCAATATCTTCTTTTCATCCATTCATCCCTATTATCCGTCATCTCATTGCTCACTCCCAGTACACGCATATCCTCCCTCACACAGTCCATCCAACACTTCTTTGGTATACCTCTTCCTTTATATCCATCCACACTCATGCACAACGCTCTCTGTAAAATATACCTTTCATCCCGTCGCTTTACATCGCATACTTCGTAACTTGTCTGTGATGGGAGTAACTTTCAAACTACTCATTTCTTATTTTATCCATTCTTGTAACTCCACACATCCACCTCAACATTCTCATCTCGCTTACATGCAGTTGATTTTCATCCTTCTTCTTTACGGCCCAGCATTTAGATCCATACAAGACGACAGGTCGAATTACGCTTACCTTAGCTTACCCTTTAGCTTTAACGGCATCCGGGCATCACACGTTACTCCCGTGATCAGTTGCCTTTCATATATCCTGAACTAATTCGGTGCTAATTTACCTATTCGTTGTTATTATTTACCTACGTGTCGGCTCATATTTTTGGATTATTCCGATCTGTCTCCCTGTTTGTCCAAATTTTCAGAAACCTGTTGAGAAACATATTAGAAAAGGTATGATTTGTCCCCCTGTCTCCTTAGAAAGTGAGAGACGGATGATTTTTTTTTCTGAACGAGATAACGCTACCCTATGGTAACTCGGTATATATGATTCCGATATTTCGATGCATCTTTGTAATTTTTGACGTTCCTTTGTTAAATGTCGGATCTAATCTTAAAGCAGTTAAGTATGTCTGTAGTCGAATTGGAGTGCAGCACGTACAATTACTGAAAATTTCGTAAATTAGGTCAGTAATTTCTCGTCTTGTTGAGATACCGTTTTTCGCTAAAATTAACATGTAGTATGTTCATAGTTCAGTAGACAATGTCTACATAGAAGGGGAATCCCGAAGTTTGACGGAATCACGATCGTGTCGAACATCGCAGTTCGCACTAATCTTTCGCAGTTACGAAGTCACGAAGTTTATTAACGTCCCATCTCATGTACCTAACATCACATATACAGTGCTAAAGTGAATTCTAAGCATATAAAAGTGTAGCGGCCGTGAAGTAACTTCACATGTCGGCACCGTAAACGGATATCTTCTTCATGCGGCCGTTTTATGACGGAGCCGCTATACAAGGAAACAACTTTACTTAAACTTGAGACATTCCGCTTATTTCTGTTCCCGTGGGAATTTTGGGATTTCCTTTCTTATCGGATATTTATGTCCAATTTATAGGCCTATAAGATCAGCGATTTATCCGTCAGTCAGCGGCCTAGCCGCCATCATTCCAGACAAAGCATTTTATCTGTATATATACGTGTCATATAGATTAGGACCGGTCACCAACCCGCCTGCCCAGCATGGTGACTATGAGCAAAAACCCCCTGTGGCAGTAGCCTTGTGGTGTGCCCTGGGGAAGGCCTACGTTCAGTAGTGGACTGCAATACTTCTTACTGTTATAATCCCATTGTTGTCTTCTATTATTTTCTTGATTTGTGTTGTCTGTATATGTGTACATGCCAAAAGTCAAATAAACGATCTATCTATCTATCAATCTATCAATAGGCTGATGAAGATGAAGATAGATTAGTAAGGATACTAACTATAGCTAAACCGAGCGAAGCCACATAACAGCGCTAGTATATCAATAAAGCCTATGTTACTATGAAACTGCCGGATAAGTACCCAAGTATGGTCCACTGGAGTAAACGAAGGAATTCTATTAAAGTCTGGAGAAAGTTTCCAGTATCTCCAAAGTTTGAGGAAGTGCTTGGCGAAGCCGTTTTATGGCCGTATCTGTTTTATTAACTTTTTAGGAATTTTGCAACATACATATATTAGGTAGTACCTTAGACTCATGTGAAAATTAATACAAAGTATATAAAATGTAGTTAAATCATGTTAGGTTTTGTAGAATAAGTACATCTTTGTAGAAGCGGGGTTTTACTAGAATACATCAGTTGCATAGACTCCTTCCGCGCATGGGCCACTGCTGGGCAAAGACCTCCCTCTTTTATTTAACACGTCTCGGTTTCTTTCATATATGACAAATTATTATTATGTACGTCCATGCTTCTCTTCCCGGGCATACTGTACAAGTCAGTAGAGGGACAAGAGGGTCTTGGTGTTTTGTAGGCGATGGGCTGACCACCTGTCACTACTAACCGAACTTGTACGTCTCAACTATACCCTCAAAATTGGTCAGAAGTGGCACCATGTGGTTCTATCGGCCCTTGGTGCTCTGCCTACGCCATAAGGGATAAAGGCGTGATTATATGTATGTATTCTTCCTTTCGGTGTAAACCCAAAGAAATGAGAATTAAGATAGTAATTTAGTTGAAAAAAGAATATTACGATATAAGGAATTCAGGTACCTATCGCTCACTAATGATCGAAGTACATTTAATAGTCTGAATTGTTCTAGAAACTATTACGCTACTCGTATAGGCTATACGTACACAAAAAAAAAACTCAAAAAATATGAAGAACGGCCAGAAGGCGTTTAAAAAAATAATATCAAAAGAACCTCGTTAGACATTCAAAGACGGAACGAATTCGGGTGAACTCGTTCCGCGGTGTAATCATTTGATTGAAGAAACGTCTTTTCTAAATATCGATGTCTACGAGTTTAATTTTGATGTAGGTTCGATAAAAGGCCTAGAATATTTGAGATTAGATTTAGATATTGAATAGAACACTAAACTTATAACATTGTCGACTCATGTCAATCACCCTCAATCATTAAAATATTCCTCGATCTTTTTATTCAATATTAAATCAAATTGTCTCAATGTCCATTTTATGTTTTTCTTCTTTTCGCATACTTAATTTATTACTATGTAAGTACCTACATCAGTTTAATATTGGCTTGTATATTATTTAGTAAAATATTCTTAATCCGAAATAAATAACAATTTATATTTCAAAAAATCTAGGCACACGAGGTTAGACCCCTTCGTCGACTTTATAATAGCAAAAAGTATTGAAAATAATAAAAAAAAAAAACTGTCTGACCATTTCGTGGAACGGCACTGAAGTCAAAAGCGAAAGGTCCGCCTTGCACAACTTGGGATATCGTGGTGACTCACAAAGTCATGACTTTGAGTCATGACTATCGAAACGCCTTCTAAAGGTGACGTCATATCAAGATTTGATAGAGATACGTAGTAGAATGCGTTTCGTCAAATAGTTCCTTTGTACGATGGCGCTATTTGTTTTTTGCAACTACATTATCTTTGTAACTGCATGCAAAAAAAATTACTTCCGAAATCATGCACGGGAATTATTCCAAGAAATTGACTCTAGATAGGTTTTGCAGACATCCAATACGAATTCCACTGTCTAAGAAGATTTTTTAAACTACGCAACGTTCAAAATCGACATGTACCTACTTACTTACTCGTCACAATTTCTCCGAAACTATAAGACGTAAAACTTTATATTTTATACAGCTAAGTAGGTAAATTAAAAGCGACGTGTCAAACTTTCAAACTTCCGCTTCAAAATATTTAATGGGTACTTACAGGGGCAGGAAGACTCTAAGTACTTGTTGAGCAATGAATTTGCCCAGTGGATTAGAGTGGAATATGGCCATTCTGTCAGGATGCCTTGGCTGATGTTCACTGGAATATTATAAAATACTAGCTGTTGCCCGCGGCTCCGCTCGGGTAGATGTCGCTTATTGCGTAGAAGGAGTATGAAAAATAGATAGTAGCCGATTCTCCGACCTACTGAATATGCATTATAAAATTTCATAAGAATCTGTCAAGCCGTTTCGGAGGAGTATGGTAACTAACACTGTGACACGAGAATTTTATATATTAGAAGATTAATAAGAAAATGAAAAAAATCTTCACCCGATTTTCTTATTAATATTTTATAATATAAATATCTTAGTTAAGACAAATTTATAAGATACTTCTCCATTATATTATTCACTGGAATATACCAGCCGCATCTCTCTCCGTGCATGTCGTGAGAGTCGACTAAGGAATATAGAGGCGTTCTTTTAACATCTGACTCGGCTGCCGCTATGCTAAACGTGGCTATGGGATCTCGTTCGCGATCCTGCAGTTCTGGCTACCGCATTTTTGAGAACACAGCCGCATGTATATTAGCTATGTAACTATTCTGTCAGTGACGGGCCTGTACCTGTACCAATGAATTTATTTCATGTAGATTTTAATGTTGCAAAATTGTCACTTAGCTCATGCGTCGGAAAGCACGTAAAATCATTGGTCCTGCGCCTGATCTCTCTGCGGTCGTGTCGGCTTTCCGTCCCATCTGACTATGAGATTGAGGGAATAGAGAGTGCATCTGTGTTTGCGCACACACTTGTGCACTATAATATCTCCTGCGTACCTGGCCAATCTCCGTAGAGATTGGTCGCCTTGGCCGATATCATTCTGATCCAAGGATCCTGATCCTTGTATCGTCGTCAATGCAACACACTGCAATGCAATACACTGAATCCATTTAATGTTTTTTACAGTGCTGGGCTGCCTGCGCGTAAACATTTTTTACCTAAGATTTTATGAAATAACCTCATGAAGGGAAGGAGAAAGGTTATCGTTCCTTTTCAGTACAATAGCATAGCTATATATCGTTGTATGCGCGCGTTTTGAAGCCAGCCAGAAGCCATACAAGCTAAAGTATTATTACCAATGAGCCGTTTCAACCTCATACGATTCCCTGGCGTTTGTTTATGCTTACTCCATTGTTTTTGTTTGACTGAAATAAATATACAGTTTTACTCATTTTCGATTTGCTGTGGAAATTAAGCACTTTAAAAATATTTATTAAGGTAGGTACCCTGTGATGATAGGTTCCCTTTTTATCTGACTGCGTCAGAAGGAGGGTTAAGTTTTTCGAGTGTATACGTATGTATTAGATTCGTCTTAGTCATGAGAGTGACATAGGGTCAAATTTTTTTCGCATACGGTTTTTAGTCTTCAAATAAATGAGGTTATTCTGTCCTTTTGCTTCCTTTTCTTGTACCTACAGGAAAAAGACGTAAATTTTTCCTGACAAATCTCATCTTTGATCTGTTATAAGATAAATTCTGCTACCTAATTCAAATTTCCATCCCAATATCATTTTTAAGCACTCCATTCATGGGCCTTACCACAATATTTCAAATTACAAATAAAAAAAAAACATGACGTTCAAAATGATTGGGATCGGAAACCAGTGGAGCGTGATCCATTATTATACGAAGTAGCAACAGAGGGTAGACGGTCCTTGAAATTTTTGACCAATCACAAAGCAGGATACGCCACCTGTCGTTTTGGGCATGGCAAAAAACGGAGCCGTTTTTGGGTAGTCAAAAAGGTACGGAACACTGGTAATTGTTCATTGTCTGTTTGATGCAACCCTATAAGTTTTTACGGTTAATTTACTTCTGTATTGATATTAACAACGTTCAAGCTATATTAGATTGGTAACATTCGATTTAATATCCAGATAAGGATTTTGTTAACAAATTAGCTTTTTGTAATGAGCAATGACTTTACAATCAAATAGTACTTACCTTCAACGGTAATAGGAAATGAAACTAACACGCTGTACTCCGCCAAATCTAGAATAACAATAGGTACAGAACAAAAGCAAGTCCGACTCGCGCTTGACCGTTAAACCTTGTTGCAACTTGATGGATTTACTATTTAGTAGACTTCAAACCGGGTTTATGCTACAATCACATAGTTAATTAATTACTTTGACGGTGCTTTCGTGTGTCTAGTTCTGTTTTATGGCGGCCATTTTGGATTTTGGCTGGTCTTGTAGTACCTAAAGAATGTTTGTGAAACATTGTATTAAATATAGTCAAGTTTTATTAAAAATGGGTAGACTCATCTTCGATGCCTTGACGGCCTTTTGGCGGCTTTGTTAATAAAAAGAGCTTTGCCACACTGGCAGAAATTCTATCAACGATTATATGCCACTACAAACTTTTGCATACCTATAAATTACTATTTATCAACAGCCTGCCTGTAAACCGAAAGTCTTAGGTTCGAATCCCGGCAGTTACTGACATTGATATTTAATATCTAATTGTTTAAAAAGTAAAAAAAATCAAAGAGTATACTCCCATCTCAACTATGTATGTTTCCAGAAAATGAGTTCATAGTATTTAACAAACTATGTAGCTCGTTCGAAGTTTTTCAATGTATGCCATGGGTGCAGCTAAGTAACTTGAAATTTATTGCTTTCGTTCCGTTACAAATTGAAACTTAAATTTTTATGGGAGTGTTCTTGGTTTAAATGTGAAAAAAAAAAGATATATGTGTGGGAATGCTAATAGTTTAAACTTTTTGAAATGAAGTATTTAAGTTCAGGCATTTTGATTAGTTTGTTGATTGATTTTCAACTATTTGTGAGTAAAAAATGTGAAATACCTTTTTCTCTCTTAAACTGCTACTAATACTACTAATAAGGTATCTAAAATGTAAGTTTGTGAGAATACGAAGATACATATTTGGATGTTCTCTTTTACGCAGAAAATCCTGAATCGGTTTTGATGAAACTTGACAGTTAGGTAATAGTTTCTATCTCAGAATAACATACGGAATCACGCGGACGATATTACAGTCGTGCAATATGAAACAAAGTTAAGCTATTAGATCACGTGAACGAAGTCACAGGCGTCCACTAGTGTTAAAATATAATTTTTGTCCCGGAACAAGAGACTATGATGATATTACCAAGACATCCTGTGCTTCATTCGGCCAATTAACATACCATACAATTGTTATTTCAAAATGAGGTCCTCTCTCACTCATGAGAAAGTCCACTATTGAGTGACAGTGAGTAGTTCACTCTAAATAATGGTCACGCGAGTACGGGCTCACGCAATTGTCGGAATTAGGACTCGCATGGAGATAAAAAACATAAAAAGAATGTGTGCCTTTTGTACCTCATTAGTACATGCGACGCTCCTCGTTATCTAATTTTAATTTAATAATGAAATGTTGCATACACCATCCTTCCTATCGTACAGGGTGTGGACGACATATCATTCAACACACGGTCGGTTCTAAGTGATCCAATGATGATGGCCCAAAATGCAGAATCGCGAATGAGATACTATAACTCAGATATACTATATCAATGGTATACTATATCAATAGCATAGACAGATGTAAAAGGTCAGTGACAAAGTTGCTAGGCCATCGCCTAAGAGAACGCCCCTAAATTCTTTAGTTGATTCTTACGACATGCACGGAAGAAGATTCAGTTGATGTATTCTAGTGAAGCCTCATACCAGTAAAAGAAAGGCCAAGGAAAGCAAGTTTAAATATTCGAAAAACTTATTCTAAGAATTTGACTATTGATTGACAAACAAATAACGAACTTCGTAAGTGCAAAGTGCGCACTTCGTAGACTATTTCCCTAGAATCCTATCGCAGATCGCACATGCTAGCCGAATGGTAGATAGTTGAATGAACTATGTTGAAAGAGACATTGTTCAGTGCATAGTAGAGTGTCTTCATAACCACCTACCATAGAAAACTTGATGAAATGTGGTTATTTTTTTATTATAAACTAAGGATCCGCCCCGGCTTTGTACGGGTGTAATGCCCTTTCACGTGGGAAAGTCGTGGGCGGAATAATTTCTCCGTAAGAAAGTACTCGATACTACTATTCCTGAACTATTGTTGAACGAAATGGGAAAGTATAGGTATATGAAGATTGTAAATTTTTAATTGTAGTTCAAAAATATAAACTGTAAATCGGGCTGTTCCGGTTTAGCGATAAAATCAATAGTAGGTATGTGTAAGTTTAAAGTGGCTATTTTGGTTGTTGCATAACGTTGTGAACTACGAATTGACCGTTAGGTAGTTTCTTGATTCCTGAATATAGGGTCTTGACCCAAAATATAATTATAATTATGTAATTTTAATAGTAGGTACACAGTTTGTGCTGATGCGGGGCGTCACTAGAATACATAATGGGGGGTTTACATGGGTCGATTTCCGCCATGCGGCTAATCACATTACAAGTCGCCTGGGCACGCCGCATTGACCGTCCGTTTACACTGGTGACTAAAATCGCATGGAACTCGGCCATTTCCTCCGAAAATGTTGACCAGTATAGGCGTTTGTAGTAGTAGAATAACGTGCGCAAATTGGCGCGAAAACACCTCATGCGGCGGGCGATCGCCTGCAACTGATCGTTTACACAGTCGATTTTAGTCACCAACGCATGCAGCGGGGCGCAGCACGCCTTAAAGTTGGATGCGTACCAACTTTGGGGCTTGCGACTTTAGTCACCTGCGATCTAGCCGAATTGCCATTTAGACGGTCGATTTTTGCCGTGCGGCCAAAGTCGTGCGGCTTTAGTCACCCGTGTAAACCCCGCATAAGCAGCATCTCCTTCCGTGCATTTCGACTAAATAGCTCAGAGGCGTTCCTACAGGCGATGAGCTAGCAACTCATCACTGATCTTTTACATCTGGCCCCGCTAAGTTAAACGTGGCTGTGAGGTTCTTCTTTGTGATCCTGCAGTTCAGGCTATCCCAATTTACCAAGTACTTTCAAGTGTGGACATACCGAACGAAGCTTTTTTTACAAATTGAGCAATGTCCTATGACATCCAAATGATATATAGTATAGTAAGAGACTCAGTTATGTAAATGTTATTTTCCCATATTAAACTCAGCCAAACACCAATTAACTTCGGCATGAATATGACAGCTAATCTCAAATCGGAATAAACCAAAAGCGCATGAAAGTTTAGTGGGCCAAGTTCAGTGAGTATCAAACACCTTTTAGTGAGATCACGCTAGCGGTCTCACGCCAACTTGGCTCTTCAAGCACACCGTAGTCGAGAAGTCAGGAAGGAAGCATTAAGGTGTAAAATGCGTATTAAAAATTGCAAAAGAACTATAGTTCAACATAACTAAACAGTGCATCTCTCTCTATTTCTATCATGTTTTTAAGGTTTTTTTCATGTTTTTTGAACGAAGCTCTCAGAAGTTCAGAACTCGTTAAAGAGTAAATATTTTTTGTCTATGTCAGGTGCAAAATTAGGTTCTCATTATTTTCTATTTTTTTATCCACACGGTGTGCTTGAGGTCTGAGAGAAAATGGCGCAAACTGTCCAATTTACTCCCAACTAAACTACTAAACTTTGTGATACTGCGGAAACCCTTTTAGACAAGGTGATAGGATGGTTCCTTTCAAAAATATAAAATTGATTATTTGATAGTAAGGACAACATTTTATTTATCTATTTTATCAACACTGTAAAGCTTAGAGTTTTACTTTTTCTGTATTGGAGTTCTCATAAGTGTTTTCCTTTTATGACTCAGTGCATAATCTAAGGCATTTGGTGACTACTTGAGGTGACCTTCAGGTATAAATAATAAAAATTTTAACCTACTACTACCTAATATATCGACCAAATATTTACAAACTAATATCTACCTAAAAATATCTATCTATTTCAAACCAACTAACTATTGACCGAGCTTACTCGGTCGAAAGGTTCCCATCACGCGTTGGCCGCGTTTCCCCGTTGGATGGCGAGTATGATCCTTTCTAAACTAATATCTATTACATTTAACATATTTGATACTGTATTGATATTATACAGCTATATCTATAAATTTTATACTGTAAAGAACGCTTAATTTAACACTATTCCGATAGTCACGGAATGAAGTCGATGAACTAAGTTATGAAATATTGAAATGTTTGTTTTTTTTTAAATACATAAATCACTTCGAAAAATTATTTAATAGAGAAATTGCTGTTATTTTATGTAAAAGCCCAATACACCCACGTAGTGTTTAATGGTAGTGTAGTTTTTGACCTCGTTCGTGTTTACCATCAAATTGAATGTTATGATATTCCTCCATACCGCTTGCCGCTGAACAGATTATGTTGAAACTTAGAACTTTGTTAGCGTGTAGTTTACAATGTTGTTTCATTTACTTGAACGTATATTATTTATTATATTTAATGTGAATTTAAAACGAGTGAAATTTTCTATACTAGTTAGCATAAGTTATGGACCGGGCCGAAAAAAAAAACGTAAAAAAGGTAGTGGTAGTAGTCAACTTAACTACACTGTAACTTGATTCTTGTGTACCATATTTCAAAAGTAATCACTTAATTTATAACCTACGGAACATTCCGTAAACACAAACATTTGTCGAGTGACTCAACGAGGCATCGAGCGATATGCTGAAAGACTTGTTCTCAGAACTTGGCTCTCGCACTGCCGTGTGTGAATCATGTATGTGTAACTTATATTGAGGTTGTATACGTATAATATAATAAAACTTCGTACAGTCACGCTCCTTGCTAATTAGGTAAATAATAAGCCCTAACTGGACTATGAAAAAACCTGTGAGGCACGAAGCTCTCATTGTAAAAATCTCGTAGATTTTATTTGCGAGTTAAGATTGGCCGTTAACTATAACTGAAATGCAGTCAAAGACATCATTATTGTGTATGCCTTAGGTAATAGCACTGGTGATTAACTTATATGTAAGTAGTTGCCAACTTAACTTATATGTGGTACCTATTTATTGTTATATATTTATACAATTTGTCTTAAAAGAAAAACCTGTTAAGCGTGGCTTAATCGTTGTAATCTTAATCTTTTCAACACAATGCCGTCGTATTTAATACACTCGATAAGTGTACATACATCACGCAAATTTGCACATTATTACCAAAGCATACAGACTACGCTTAGTGCACATATACCATAATAGACAAATTACGAGATTCATGAATAATTTCTCGACTATAATAAACCGTAGAAAAACGTAAACAAAAACTTTACGGGAAACGAAGTTCATTAATAGTAATGAGCTATTGATAACGTAACTGTTATCGTAATATGACATGTAGCCGGTATTGCTATTGATATAGAGTCCTTTCGTTACCTATAGCCACAGAATACAATAATAGAGGTACAGAAGTTGCACCAACCAACGCACCACACTTCGTCAGACACATGGACTGCAATTCAACTGCAGGTCAACGTGCAGTTTGATTCCAGTTGGTGTGTGTTATGCAGGTTATACTGCAATATGCTGCTGGAAGCCCCCTCCACACAATTATCAAACTGATCTCAATTATGTTAACCTACATAATTATGACTCCACTGACCCTTTACGTGATGCAGGCAAATCATGGAATGAAGCATCCCGTGGCACGTCGTGTCGAGCTGAGGCATCCCTTTGACAAAACTTTGCAAACTTCTATTCAAAATGCCTAGTCGTTTCGTCATGCCACGTGTTATTCAATGCGACCAAATTCGTCTATTTATACCTATAGAGCAGATGTAACATTAGTGTGCTCATTCACATTACTAAAATATTCGTGTACTTACTACCTATCTAGTCTTCATAGTTTAATTGAAGCTGAAAGCTTTTTAAGTAAATTATTGATTTATTCGGTGTATGTGACACTTCAAAGGACACGTTCTGTGTAATGTACGCTTCCATTACAAATGATCTAACATTTACAACATTAAGAAGTTTCTTCCAAAATGCACAAATTATTTACTGAATTACCTATGCATATCCTGAAATCTACAAAGGTATTTTTAAATTATGTAAATATTTTTTTACCACAGCGGCTAAATCGAAGAAGTGACTATGACGTAACTAAAATAACTAGCAGAGTTAAGAATATATACGAGATTAAGATAGTTTGTGCAGCATTCACGAAATATTTTTTTTATTACAAAATGGATTCGCTTTTAATTATACACACCATTTGTTGTATGAGTAATTAATAGGCTCTTCGCTTAAAATTTGTCAGGCAAAATAAGTAATTTGTTTCCGTTGGGCCATCTGTTAGCCGACTGCAAAAAGGGGGAGGGTTATTGTTTTTAGCGAAACCCGATATGTGGTTGTTGGGCTGATTCCTTATTGCTTGACTTCCTTTAATAAATTTTTAACTTTTAGATGGTTATATAGGTAAACTAATCGGCAGAATTATGATTATTTGTCTATGATAGTATTATAAAAACATTTTTTTAGGATGGTTCGTTTTAGATTATTTAAGAATTAATAGGGAACATTTTTGCCTTTGTACACACATCTTCCTTGTTATAAACTTATTTGTGAAACTTTAAGAACTTTGACAGGTTCTCTCCTATTTTAAAAGGTTAGAAACCACTGCTCCATGTGTTGTTATTAGTCTTGTTTTAAGTTATAAATCATGTAGTAAATATTTTACTCCGAAAAATATAGTTATTGCAGTATGTACTAACTTATATTTTTATTTTTTGCAGGTATGTAACCGACAACTAGCGTTAGAATTCGCAACTTTGAAGCATGTAAGTAATTTTCTGACACATTAATCTATGAAATCTAAGCGTATCAATGTGCATCCTAATTTAAAATAGAAGTAGGTGAAAAGTGGGTGTGTAATTTGCACACTTATGCCCAACCCCTTTGGGGATAATGGGTGTATACAGGGTGTAGAAAAAAAAGAGTACTAATACTTAAGGGTTTTTTTTTTTTTTGAATGACAAATGATGGTAGCCTGAAGGGCTTTGCCATCTTTACCGAGCTAGGTGGCGTGCGCTTAAGGCGCACAACCGAAAGTAATACTTAAGGGTCTTAATAGGCCTCGTGATGTGATGTGATATCCACAAAATATTACACCTGAAATGACATTACATACTTATTTATTTTTCAGGATTTATGAACATGTATTTCTCCATACTAGTTGGAAAAATAAACATGTATAGGTAGTTTCAGATCTCAAATTCGAATAGATTACCAGTCACTAGGTCTATAAGACCCTTAAGTATTAGTGCTCCCTTTTTCTACAGCCTGTATAATATACTTATCCGCTAGCAGCGGGAATACCTTTAAGTTATTTCGAAACGGTTTCCTAAACTGGAGCGCTTCCCGGTAAAGTAACTCCATACCGGTAATAACTTCTGGCTAATATAGTTGTTTGTAACGGTGTATTAAGATTAACTGTCTTCAAACTTAGACGCGGCGTTTGCGCTTGTGTCGTAGAAAGTATTATATTTCATCAGTCACGGACCTGCTTGTATTTATTTCTTAGATACTACTAACTAAGGAACTCAGGGGCGAGCTCCTGAAATGGGGTAGGGTAGAACTGCACGATCATGAGGGAGATCTTACAGCCACGTTTAGTATAGCGAGCACAGATCTAAATGATCAGTGACAAGATGACAAGTCGACTCTTACGACAGCTTAACTCTTACACAGGAAGGAGATGCAGCTGATGTATTCTAGTGAAGCACCGCATCAGCACAGGGCAGCTATAGATACCTACTTAGATCTAAAAGGAAATTGTAAAAATAAAAAAGCTCACCTACACAGGAAATAAATTACGTTTCAAATTGTGCACAGTCGGTTAAAAATAATGCGAAGGTTAATCTACAAGATTATCTGAAGCAAAATCACTTTCCCCAATTCTTTTGGGGAAAAACAAATAAAATGAAAACGCCTAAATTGGATTGAAATTACTCCGATTAAGCATTTTCTTTGGATAAAGAAATGCATTGAGAGCAAAATAATTTACGAGCGGGATTTTGTAAATAAAAAATTGTAATCGTAAAAGCATGAACGTATAAAGAACAACGGACGTAATGCTGTCACTGCACAGATTGATGCACCGAAATGGCGGCGCGTTGGGCATGTGTGCGTATTTTCCAGTAGGCGCCGAGCTTACTATGGTTTGTATGTGTGTGTGAATAACGCGTCAATACACATCCCTACTCCATGGAATATCGTTGCCGAGCTTACTATGAATGCTTCACTCTGTGTAGTCACAACACTCTGTCCGTTATTCTTTATACGTTCATGCGTAAAAGAATGTTAATAAAAACAGATTTTCTAAAGTGCCGCCCACAGTCATACTAAAAGATCTTTCGCTAGGTTATGGAAAAAAGCATACCTCTTCTATTTTAGACCCAATCGAAACAATATCCTTTTTAATTAACTGAGTTAAATAAATAATATACCTACTAAATTTCCGCAAGTTTTGTGTTCATCATAAGTATCTAGCCTATGTCTATCCTCGGATATGTGTCCACTTTAATATCATAATGGTCCTACCATCTAAAGCTACATATACTCTTGATAGCATACTTCTATGCTGCTCTGGGAGTGAAAAAAAAAACGTATAATACTACAGCTGCTTCTCTTCCCGGGCATACTGTACAAGTCAGTAGAGGGACAAGAGGGTCTTGGTGTTTTGTAGGCGATGGGCTGACCACCTGTCACTACTAACCGAACTTGTACATCTCAATTATACCCTCAAAATTAGTCAGAAGTGGCACCATGTGGTTCTATCGGCCCTTGGTGTTCTGCCTACCCCGTAAGGGACAAAGGCGTGATTATATGTATGTATTATGTAATTGTATATGTATCATAACTGTCTAGACTTTTTAAAGCCACATATACTAGCATTATTATTATCTATGTTGATGTATTTATGTAATAATCGTTTTATCCCTATCCTGATTTGGGAACAAAACGTCGGATTTTCTTTGTTATGTTTATTCAATTTGTTTTATAACCGGCTCTCATCTACATGTTATTGAATAATTCTGGTTCAATTATTCATAAGGGCTGTGTACAGACGGTCGATTTTTTTCGTTAAATTCGATGTCAAATCGTGTGGCTACAACCACAGATATGATGATACTATCTACAACATACTTCCTTATAACCTATCTTGTCATAATATTTTTTGTTCCTTACTTGACTGACTAATAAAATATAAGTATAAATCTCACTAGGGTGATTTTTTTTTTCATTTCTTAATAATATTTATAATATACAGGGTGTAACAAAAGGGGTATGTTAAGCGAAAAGCTATGTAAATAGCCCACTAAAAGGAACCTACCCACAAAATTTCAGACTCGAAATCACATGTTTATTTTTCCAGATAGTATGGATAATTCCGAAACAACTCAGGAATGTTCATACAATCTTGAAAAGTAAACATTTGATTTCGAGTCTCAAATTTTAGAAATAGGTTCTCTATAGTGGGCTATTTACATAGCTTTTCGTTTAACATACCCTTTCTGTTACATCCTGTATAACAGTAGTTAAAAGTAGGTAAAAGAAAAAATATTGTATTTTTGTAATGAAGAATGAAATATTGACGGAGGCAAAGAACGGAAATCTTCATTAAACTGGTTAGATGGTTGAGTAACATTAGCAGTATTTATCACTGAATCACTGATAACTAGTATTAATTTGATTATTGATTTACCAGCTACAAAAACTCTGATAAGCGAAATGATAAGACACTGCAGGTATAAGGTGGGTGAGAGAGATAATATCATTTTAAAGCGACAAATCCAGACACTTATATTATAATAACTAAACAATCTCAATGTAAAACCTACGCTATAAAAAGGGAGAGCAAAGCACAGCTTTTATTCTGTCCTGAGTACGAGTTTTCACTTCGAATTCCATTCAAAACCAATCACATAGTGCCGTTGTTCTTACTTTTATTGCATAAAGTCATCACGCCATAATGTGATTCTTGGTTGACTGCTTTACGTTTATTCGAACGAGTTCAAGTTAAAACTCACAAGCATTCTGATCGAGTCAGAGTCTATTCTCCAGCACATCCCTTTTTACACGCAAGTTATCTTATTTTATTAAGTTACTGGGCGCCCGCGACTCCGTCCGCGTGGACTGTAGAAAAAAACAAAATGTCGAAATTATCCGGGATACAAAGTAATTAAAAGTTATATACAGTGGACAGTGGCATAGGGAAGAGGGAGGCCTTTACTCAGCAGTGGGTGTAGGAGGCTGTATAGAGAGATATTTAAGTGGGACCTGTCACAATATATTCCTGAAAACTGTATCGAAATCAATCCAGCCGTTTCTGAGATTTGCGTGAACAAACATCGATCCGTTACAATTTTATTATATGTATAGATAGATAGATATAGATTATTATATGTATAGATAGAAGAATAAAAGATAGATTATGTAGCTCTGTAGATTTGACGTTCAGGCGTGAGATATATCTCACCCACGTCATGGTACGGGTGCCATTTGCTAGAATGCAAATTCCGTCAATTTACGCTTACTCGCAACCTTGATTCGTACTCACGTTGACCTAGTAAGTGGGACGATGTTTGTCCATGTGCATTAGAGTTACCGTACTGTGTCATCATTACTATTAGACTGAATTGTGCCTACTAGTATATTTAATTTATGTATATGCTTGCACCGGTTTAATTGGTGAGTTTCGACGGTCGCGGATACAAATGCAATGACATGGGTAATCAGTCCAGTGCAATGCTTCTGCTGATTTTGGTCGTCGCGCGTGATTTTTTGTCATCCTTATTCGGTGTTGAAATAACCCATAGATTTAGTGGATATGTCATACATTTAGGTGGGAAAATTGCTAGTGCACTCTCTAAAAATTTGAGCATAATATGTATCTATACCATGCACTTTTTACTGCAACACTGCAATTGCCTCGCGCACTTATTACTTTAGTCATAGATAACCGTTTGTTTCTGAGTCATGGAAGTTTCTATACTCATCGTATTTCTATACCGTTGCGTAGTACGACAAGACAGTATAGGACTAGGTTAGTGTGTGAATATTTATATCAAAACTTAGCTCAACCATACTCGTATATCTTTGTCGAATAAAATTATTTAATGAATTATGCAATTGGGTAAATACAGAAGAAAAAACTTAAATCTAAAACATATTTACAAATAGAAAATTGCCTGCAACTCCTCCACCGCTGGCAACGTGGCCAAAAGGCAGGCCGCATTGCCCCGCTGGATGGCGAGGCTAATTGTTTGTCCAAAATATTGGCCAGGCCTTCTGTCGTGAGACGCCTCGATCAGTCTTTTCGAAATGCACTTAAAAAGGGCATGAGCTTTTAATTCGTATTATCTGTACAAATAAGTGTTGCCTAAAGGCTCGAGCACACCGGATGCGTATGCGTGCACGTAAGCGTAGACGTACACGTACCTCTGATTTTAATGTATGGAACTGTCACCGCTTGACGTCTATGCTTACGTCTACGCATATGCATGCGGTCTGCCCGTGTCTATACACTCAGCGGTACGTGCACGTCTACGCTTACGTGCACGCACACGCATCCGGTCTGCTCGAGCCTTTATGGAAAAAAATACGACGGGGTTATAACAGACACAATAACCGGCATGTCTGCAAAGGCCGTAAGATAAAGTAATCCGCTGACGAGGCCTTTACGTATTCAACGGAGTTTTTGGCCATTTGCTTTGTACCTTATTCTAGTGGTACCTCATCTCCTCATTCCACTCTTTTATTAGATTTCCGATAAAATATTTGTTTACGTTTTTATGAAAGATTATTGTTTGCTTTCGATTGAGAATAAAATTTTCATAACATTTGGTGTTGTTGTTTGGGTTTTTTCAATGTATTTATTTTAAATAATGAAGTAAGTGTTTGAAATGCACTTTTAATATTTATGATTGTATTTACAGATGTAGCAAAATTGCTTTGTTTATT
Source organism: Carposina sasakii (assembly GCA_014607495.2). Classification (NCBI taxonomy): domain Eukaryota; kingdom Metazoa; phylum Arthropoda; class Insecta; order Lepidoptera; family Carposinidae; genus Carposina; species Carposina sasakii. The sequence continues at coordinate 9,169,704 of CP053168.1, forward strand.
TTGCAGTTCATAGGTTATCTTGTATATTACCTATGATACCTAAACCTAACATACTAAAAAACTTTTATAAAAAAAATAATTACCTTGTTATTTAAAGAAAAAACCTGTGTACATTTTGACCCAGTGTCACTCTCTCGACGAAGACGAATCTATCATTAACTAGAGAGTACACACAAACTTAAATACACAGAGTACACACTCGAAAAACATAAGCCTCATTCTGGCGCAGTCGAGTAAAAAAATTTATGTAACAAATCTATTTATCCGCTCTTACCCAGGAAAACTAAGCGCTTCCATCACGGATAGCCTATGTTAAGTGCCATTATAGTGCTTCCGATATTTTAATAGAAATTCTAAGCAAAAGCTAGTTGAAAATTGCGATGCAAACACAAGACTTTGTTAGCACTTAGTGCACAAGATAGCAGCTAGAATATTGTTATGCTTATGGCAAATGTTGGAATAAGGAATTTACTGACAAAAGGTTGGAATATTGCAGGCAGGTTTTATATTATATGTGGTACTATAGAAATAAGAAACTTATTAGTCCTAATATGTCGTAATAGATTATTTTATAATACCATCTTAACACAAGTACATAATCGTCCGAGTAAATTTTGTTGACGCTTTTGCTTACCATCCTTGAAATAATTATTCGGTTCTCTAATGTTAGGGCAACAGATTTGGATGTTTATATTTTAAGAGAAGTCGCAATCATTAATTTACAACACTATAGTTATTATAAAATAAAAGATATTATGCATTTACCATAGCTCAAACACCACAAAAGCACATCGTTCAACCCATCCTGCCAGCGCGGCATTTTGAGCATTTTCCGAAACGTCAACTCCAAACCCTCGTAGAAGGGGTAGAGCGGCACAACCCTTGATTATACTCCGAAAGTACCTTCGTTAACGTAACGTAAATCACGATTCTTTAACATAAATCCCGGAGTAATCGCGCGGGTATTCGTTACGGTGATTTTTATGGGAGACTAAAAATTGTTTTTGCGAAAAAAGGCGTATTTTGAGCTTAAAATTTTACTTTCTCGCATTTTGCAACTCGTTTTTCTTGGGTATGCTTCAATTTGGATTTAATTTGGCATCTAGATAAATAAAGATGTAGGGCAAAAGTGTGCAAATTACGCACTTTTTACCAGTTAGCCGAGTCCCATATAGTAAGGGTAAGACTACTGTCTCTTTCCATCGCATGCAAGTTTACGTACTGCGCCTTCTGCATTCTGTGGCTGCCCTAATCTAGGTATACCTAGGCAAACTAAAACACGCCTAAGCACTCCAGTAGGTACATAACACACCCACGCATAACATCGCATAGCCCATAAAAACTGAAGATAAGCCTGCCACACTTTTATCACCATGAGGCTGTTTCCATTGTCCCGCACGGTACGGCATAGGTGTGGTTGGGGTGCCGTCCGATATTTTAACCGGACAAAGGTTGGCTGCAGTTGAGATAGCGATCAAAGATTTTGTTTCAGTTTATGGAGTCTTCCTAATTAAAAGTTAGGTTGTTATCATGAATAGTGCTGTTATAAAAACTAGTCTAAGTAACTAGATGAGGTTACCGTAGGTGGTAGGTGGGTCTTTATCCTCACCGTATTTTATATCAAGCTCGGTGCTTCATTCCGGTTGATAATGTCCTGATACGATAATGTTGACGTAATGTTTTGCATGTGGGTGAATTAAACAGATCAAAAATATAAGTGAGTTCTTATCGCATCCAGCTGAGTTCTACAAATTCGTGAGGTTTGTGAATGAAAAATATTAAGTTCTTGTTCCAAGTTGTATGGATGTTACGGTTTGTTGGAACTTTCAACATAGCCGAATTATTTTTATGATCTTAAACGAGTGCTTAATGCAAGAGTTACTAAAAAAAGTTCAAACAACGTTAGGCAATGGAAACACCCTGTCATAAGCTTACCAGAATAAAGATGTTTACTACCAGTAAACATAATCAATAATCGTAACTTATGAGACGGTCCGACTTTTTACTGATACTTATGGTGTTCCTGAATATGTGGACTATAAAAAACTGCCAGGTACGAGTCGGATTAGCGCATGACGGGTTCTGTACCGTTATTTATAAATTACGACAAAAAAATCACATTTGTTGTTAAATGTTTATTTTATTCTGTTTTAGTAGATACGAGTATCTGTTGATTTGATATAGGACCAACAGAATACGTCATCTGTGAAAGTTTCAACAATCTAGCTAATTTCACACACTTCAGAGCACATTAACCTAGTTCCACACTAAGATCACAAAGGTTTTGTGTTGTGGGTACTAAGCTATATAAATGCATAAGTATCTAAATAATAAACATCTAGCAGGGTCACTACCAACTACAATAATGGCCGTCAGCTATCACGGTTCGTGACATACAGCTTGGGCAGACTGATTTATGGATAGCGGAGTCTTAGCACCTTACTAGGGTCTGGTTTTTACACATTGGCTACGGAACCCTAAAAATGTATGGCAGGCAATGAACCCAGGGACAGGAGCCTTAGACGGAACATTAAAAAAGTAATGATTTTTTTAGGACTCTATATGACGGGAAAGTTAAATAGAAATTACTCTGGACATTTTTAAAGATAGTCCGGTATGTTACGGGTCTGTTTATTTTGGATGATTAAATTTTTGACGTACTATCAGGTCTACCTAGGTATACCTATAGAAGATTTGGAAACTTTCCCAGTTGAATTTATTGCCGGTCGCTAGACAGTCGTATGTTCGAATAGCGGTGTCAGGCTCACCCTTTACCACGAAACTTACTCGTAATAGGATTACCGGTGAAAAGTAGGTAGGGTGTACAATTTTTACACTCATACCTGCCTTGCCCAACCTTTTTCGATAATAGACACATTCTCGACAGAAATAGTGGTTAACTGGTAGAGAATGCTACATAGCATTAAGTTCGCCCATGTACACTGTTCAAATGTGCAATAAAGAATTTTATTATTATTATTATTTGTATCTCTTGAAATTCTCGGGACTACAGAGTCCCGGTCCTTTGAGAGGCGTGCATCGGGCCGTCGCCAAGATGTAGAGGTCCTTTTAAGAGAACTTTAATATGGTGTGGGATACACATGACGGATACCATCGCCGAACGCACAATATGATACACCCGGCGATGGTCTCCGCCATGAGCAAGACTACTGTATTGCAGAACTCTGTCATGCGATGGGAAACAAGGTCATGGGCTATGGGGTTGAATTTTAGGTGGGGTTGGAAAATCGGGCTATTGAAGGAGACTAACGGACACCTGCCATTACAACCAAGTCTCATAATTGTTTGGTGGCAGACGGTTACTCGCCGACTCATGTCATGGGCCCCCTGAAACGGCCGCACGCACGGAGCGACAAAGGGGGAAACATTTGGTGAGCGGCTAGGGTGGAGGGGTGCCCCTGGACTTTAAACCGAAGCCAACTCGCCACTTACGGACGGGCACGTCCACCCTCGAGCTGTCATAGCTCTCGCGACTCCACTCTGCCCGGCCGGCAAAGGCAAGGCAGAGGTGGGGAAACTGTTCCTCGTCAGACCTCACTCCGGCGCCGGAGATGAGGAACAGGTTTTCTCCCGGGAGCACTTCAGGTCCGTGGGAACGCTACCTCCCAACAGCTCGCTACAAGCTGTCCTGCGGGCTTATTATTATTATTATTAGACACTATTTTACTATAGTAAAAATAAAACTATAAAAGGCAAACGAACCTTTCGTGTAAATTGAAAAAAAAAGTGAGAAATTCCCAGTATTTTCGAGGGCAAGAACGGCAAAGAGGATGCGTTTATCAATATACAGATGCCTGCCTGCAACCTCTAATGTAACTTACGCAGCGCAGTATGGCCCCATCACTGCAGGCCATAGAAATAATAAATAAATAGAAGTCCTAAACCCATCACACACATGTTTACATACGGACATGCATATAATCACGCCTTTATTCCTTAGGCAGAGCACCATAGGCCGACAGAACCACATGGTGACTAAAGACTTCTGACTAATTTTGAGGGTATAGTTGAGATGTACAAGTTTCAAAGTAATAAATACTATATATATGCACATTAAACTAGCCCCACACTAAAAACCCTGAAGTCTTGAGTGGTGGGCACTCGGCAAACTAAACAGCAAACACTCACGCTAAAGAAACATCCACGACTCGGAAAAAACATCAATGTTTGCACCTACTGGAATTCGAACTCAGGACCTAAGTTCGAATCTCAACGCTAACTTATGTAACGTAAAGTAGTTATACCTTTCATCCCGGTCGCTTTTAGGTGAAAATATTTTTGAAGATTCAATATGCCACCGCCTCTATGTCCTTACTCCATAAGTTTTATCATCCCGCACCTTTGCTAACACAGTCAGCAGTGTTTTTAACTGACAGTACGTGCAATATGAATACAGACTGTTTTATTACTGTAGGTGCTAAAAGTGGCGATGAATCACCCATTTTTTAATTCCGCTTTATTGACGGGTTTTGTTTGAGTAAAGCTTTGGATACAGGAGGCAAAATGCCTAACAACATAACGCGCAACGCGTTGCTGCACCGTTGCTCAGTGTCCCGCAACGCAACATTTTACGTCACGCGAGTCTTGTTACTTCCCTCGCATAGTGTGCGATCAAAATGTTCCACAATAAGTATATGTATAGCAAGTAAAATATTATGCAGTAACCTACTGTCCTCGCCCCCTTATTACCTAACTAGCAAAAACAAAGCGATAGTGAAAATTGTACAAAAATCGCTGATTGCTTGTCAAATTCGTATTACATAAAATGAATTTGAAAGGAACTTTGACATTTCAAGGCGAATACAATTTTCGCTATCGCTTTGCTTCGGCTTTGCTATTGCAAATAAGGTAATCAGGGGGCCGGTACTCTTTTAAGTTGTTGATGGGTTTCAAGTTTGGGACATTTTGTTTAATTTGTCCTCTAGTGTATCCACTGCTTAAGGCTTTATTTTGAGGTCCTTTTAGAGCCTAATTTGATTTGGGTACTAAGTGTACGTACCTCGGTTGTGTGAATTTATGTAAAGTAAATGTAATTTCGGATATTCGTGAAATACGCTAACCACATTCGCTAATGGTTTAACAAAATCTTATGTTAAAATCTTATGTTAAAAGTTCATTAGGAAACCCACTTTAGATTATGTGGCTGGGTTTCTACAAAAACTGTTTAATCAAACATGGTTTAGGTCGAACTAATTACTGTCTTACATTTTGCTGTCAAATGTCATCTTAAACCGTATTTAAACTAGGTAAGTCTAAGACGTTAGAAGTAAGTCTAAGACATTAGAAGATGGAAGTTTTGTTAAAATGCACTTCCTACTTTACGTCATTGCGTATGAGATACTGTAGGTTAAATAAGTCACAAAAAATGGTAACAAGTCAATATCGCAATCCCAACTGAATATTTATACCCACAATCTAATCAGACTAATGGTGTAATGTCGAACGTACCTAAAAAAGTGCTGACACAGACATTTCCACTACATCGCCCTTCTCAGTTTGTCACTAGCTAGGTCCCACGACTTCGTCCGCGAAAACTTAGACGTCCGTTTTTTCTCAACGACGACGATTGATTTCCAATTATTTTTATAGAACCACTACGTAAGTTTATTATCGTCTTCACGGTCAGAGACTAATTTAGTTCTCTTTGCCCGGTTTATTTTTTCTCGATGTTTTTATAACAAGACTTGTAACAGCAGTGCCACCTAGGGAATCCAAAAAGCAGCCATGAAGTATATTGATTGTTACATTTATTCTTCTTCTTCTGCTTATTGCAGTCCACTGCTGGATACTGCAGTGGACTGCAATAAATTGCTACTGCCATGGGGGGGGGGGGTTTGTTACATTTATAATTTAGTAATCGCAGGTGTAAAATTGTAATTGTAAATATTGTATTATCTATTTATCCCACTACTGTTACATATTGCACCACTTCTGGCTTACCTACTATTATGTATGTACCTACATTACTATACTTTACGAACAGCGACCTAACCTTAATATAATCGCTTGGCTTGGCAACGTCTAAATTCACTACGAAATTAAATACACCAGCTTTAGTAGATTCACTGCGCGAGTGCACTGGTGTGTGCCAGCCAAGTTGGCAACACATTTACACGCTTTTATTCACAAGTTGCGAAGTATCACTGGGTTCTCATTAGATACTCCTTGTTTAAATCTTTTGTAATTAACTGAATTATTTTTGTAAGACGTTGGTATTTTTCCTTATGTGTTTTTAACAAGAACATCAAAATAATACCAATGACCATTATTTAGTAATGTGTCTCCTATTGTTGTTTGTACGTCTGTTTTTTTTTTCACGACAAAATGCTTATTATTAATGGTATTTGTTATTATCATCATCAATTCAGCCAGCTATAAAATTGTTAGTTGGTGGACCTAACCCAATGATCTTCATAGTGGAAACAGCCTGTATTCGCAAGGCACTAAAGATGGAAAAAGATCCAGGGCAACATTATGAAAAATTTCTGTAGGCCACACTGCCACAGTTAGAGTACCTACCTACATGCATAAATACAAGTATGTAGTTAACACAATCAAACTTGGCTCACTTTTCACACTTCCTAGGTGTTTATGGTAGCTACAGGATGGTATTATGATACCCTAGAAGGCGTTCAGAAATTATCGACCACTCACGGCGAGAAACCAGATCGCTTGCGGCACGATATGGATAATTTGGTAATACTACCTTATACCGTGCTAATACAGCATCGGTACTTGTTCTATAGTGCTTTAATACAGCTATAGGCTAGGCTACATTCTTGTTGTTAAGTATGAATGTATGTTACCGGAAATGTAGGTGATGTGATCCGCCATTGTATGTAATTCCTAGGAAATAAATAGATACGAATCGAATTATGCTTATTTGAAATACCTAGTAGGTATTTCGTGTATTTATTAATTAAAATGGACTTATACATGTAGCCGCGTGGTGCCGGCAGAGTAGAATTCGTACCACCTCATGGGTATCGTACGAGGCGATTAAGGGTTTCCGGGAGGTGGGCAGCAGCGCCTCCCGTGTTGACAACATAGTCCAAAATATAAACTGCGGTCACCAACCCGCCTGCCCAGCGTGGTGACTATGGGCAAATACCCCCCATGGCAATCTTGTGGCGTGCCCTGGGGGAGGCCTACATACAGCAGTGGACTGCAATAGGCTGATGATGATAATGATGATACATGTAAATCTTCCTTTATAATCTATCTCATATCTTTAAAAAAACTGCCACAAAAGAGGTGCGTAGATCTAAGCATACATAGGGACAGATAGCGGGAAGCGACTTTGTTTTATAATATGTAGTGTTCTTGACTATATGACCAATATCTGACCATTGATCCTTAGTAGAATAGACTATATATTATAACTATACAGACAAATGCCAATGGTTCCAGCCTGTTTGATGAGACTTCCAAATGATGTCACAGAGCACAAAAAAGAACGAACAGTTACATCCATTTGATTAATAGACTATGAAGGATTGGGTTACTCTGTACGCTTGCTGATTTTTTCTATTGTTTGATGTGGACTTTGTCTTCAATTTCTTTAAAGTATCCTTAACATATAGGTAGGTATACATATACTACTACTGTTGAATCCAATATGTCGATACATTGATCCCCTTACATTTGAGCGCTTATATCGAAATTAACTTTCCTTGAATCAGTCAAATTGTTCTATAAACACGAAATGTCAAACCTCTTAGGTATTAGAGAATAACTAGGGACCCGCCCGGCTTCGCACGGGTATAATGCTCTCTCACGCGGACGATGTCGTGGGCGGTCGCTAGTACTAAAATAAAGGTACCTACCACACATGGTGTTCGCGACCTAATAGCGAAAACTTCGATCACCAATCGACAAAATCTACCATAATTGTATATAAAATCTACCATAATTGGATAAAATCTACCATAATTGCCATTAGCAATCCCCAAAGATGGCATCCTTAATGCATTCGCAACTACCGAAACCAATTTATTATTCCCTCGCGTGCCACGTGGCCGATTTGTTTTGATTATGGCGGTTTCGGCGGAAAACAAGCCATAAATTAATGGGGACGACTTAATTAACTTGTTACCAATACCATTAGCTGGTTCTGATGACAGCTTGATATATATAGCACTAGTGGACGCCCGCGACTTCGTCTGACAAAATGGCGAAATTTTCCGGGGATTCTTTTTTCTATCATAAAAAGTAGCCTACTCTTTCTGTATACGAGTATAGACTCTATTCCTACTACCTATACAGGATGATTTTTGGTCGTCAACGTTCCCGAAAACTACGGACGATCATTTCTCCGCATACCTGGGAAGTGTCTGGTTTCCAAAATATTAGGGTCCAAAGTTGAGTAAATAGACTGCTTTTTTCATAAATGCACATAGAAGCGCGTAGCAGGATTTTTTCACTATCTGTCTATTAACATAAACACTAGACACTATAAATTTCGCACGATCAAGGTATCCCACCAGCATAAACTTACTTTATTTCATGTATAGAATACGTACCCTTCGTTAAAGGTACCCTACGTACAGAGAGTGATTATAGATGAGACGTACAGAGAGTGATTATGTAGCTTTTATAATATTAGATACTAGCTGTACCTCGCGATTACGTCTCTTCATAATAACTATTTACTGGAGAGATTTATTTAGTTATTTATGAGATGGTAGTACTTTTCCTTTCGCATACCAATAAGTACACATAGATATAATACAGATAGATATTTTAGGTTGAATCAAAAAGGACTTAAACAATATGAGCTTCATTTCTTTTGTCGAAACGAAGGGGTTTCTGATTTCTGCAAATCAGCTGTTAAAAACACTCCTCCCAAATAGCCTATGGAAGAAATGCCTTCAGTTGTCACAAAATACCTTATTATTATTCCAATAACATAAATATCGAAATATTTGTTTTATTTTTATAAAACTCGCAAAACAAACTAAGCAATAAGTATAAAGGAAATGCATCCATGTTGAAAATGAACAAGAATTTTCAATGCCTTCGTAGAATTATAAGCTTTCAGTGCTCGAGTTTACTGGCTGAAAAATAACATCCTCTCCACAGAAATAGATTTAATTGCATTTAATCAGACTGGTGTAGGTACTTTAGAGTAAAACACTATCCGGTTGGTCCACTCAAGCTGTCTTGATGATGCAGGGTGATTTTTTGTCGGCAACGTTTCCGAATACATGGCATTCTCTTTCTTCATCATCACGAACATTTTTCTTCATGAAGCATACTTGGAAATTGCCTTACGAGAAATTTTAATATTTGCCATCACATAATCAACGCAAGTAAACACTTCGCAAATAATTAATGGGCGTGCATGAATTTCAAGATTAAGTATCCTACTAATATAATACCTGTAAGCGCGAAAGTTTGTGAGGATATGTAAATACCTATACGTATAAGGGTGTAAGGATGTTTGTTGCTCTTTCACGCAAAAACTACTGAATGGATTTTGATGAAACTTCACAATAATATAGCTTATACATATCAGAATAACACATAGGCTACTTTTTATCCGGATAATTTCGTCATAATGTTTTTTCTGCAGTCCACGCAGACGAAGTCGCGGGCGTCCACTAGTCTTATGTAATATCCTAATCCGTGTAACTAGTTGTTTACATTAAAGTTTTGGTTTATAGTAAAATACTCGTAAAACTCTGTGAAAGTATGACTATGTATTTAAACAATGCACGCGGCTACAAGTTTCGCACATATCTTTAACCCGTCTTGTACTGCCTGTGGTCCAAAGTTTAAGTATGTTCCGACTAGTTTATGTGTACAGGGCAAGAAATAGGATAGTACCTAAATTGGTTATTAAAGACATTACATTATGAAAATAATACCTTTAGAAACAATTCGGAAAATCACTAACTAAAATCATCTAGAGACGCTAAAGTGCTAAACAATATTACTGTAGTTGAGAATAGTAATAATTACCCTGCATAGGTACCTGTGTACTCTGATGAGTTACTCTTAACAAGGTACCATGCTGTTCGATTTTCACAAATAAAAAAATGTCTATGTAGGTACATATATGTATTTGGACCAGTCCGCACCGACGCACCGTGGCCACGCGTGAGAAGAGGATCTTCCGTGATAATGCACACATGTTTTGTACGGTGCGTGTCTGTCCATAGTCGTCAATATCACGCACAGTGAGCAGCTAGCATAACAGTTTCTACACACATAACCCTGCCAGTATATCAAAGCCACAACTAGCTTTACCCCAGCCACTTGCCATAGTTCTGTCGTGGGCGACATTATAATGTTGTTTGTTCTCAAACATTGTGTACCTACTCACAGTATAATATTAGACCGACGAATAAACAATAACTTGCAAATTGTGCGAGTTGAGTATTTGTTCTATCGAATGTATTTACAAAGTTTCTGTATTATAAATCGCACTCAACTATTGGAAAGTTACTTTCTTTTATAGAAAACCCACTATCATTCGCTTTGAGTGTCCTCAAGAGAAAAGCTAAGAATACGAGGGTTTTAGTATAAGAACGAGGTTATTAACAATCAATTGGCCGGATGTAGAGTAGTAGTACAGTTCGTTAATTTCTATTAATTTTAGTTCACGGAAATTCAATCGGGAGTTGAGAATTCTTGAGCATTCCCGCGTGTTGTTGTAAAATGAGCCTAGATCAAAGAAAAGTTTGTAAGATATACACAGTCCGTAAAATGGTAATTACCAACTAAAATGGTATTTACCAACAGTGCTATAAAAGTTAAGTTAAATATGTCAAAGACGAGCCACGTGAATTTGTCGGTAAATCTTATGTTTTAGAGTACTTGTGACATAACGGAAAATTATAAGTAACATTAACATCTGTTCCCGCTATACCTACTAACCGTGGATGTAAGATCTCCCTTATGATTCTGCGGGTCTGGCTACCATTTCAGAAAAATAGCCGTATCTATTAATATGTGTATGTCTATAAGTAAGCATATAACTGCTCTCTCGTGGACTACACGAATAACATACTAAAACTGCTATTACATGCAAAAGAATTTATGAAAATCCGGCTAGTATTTTCGGAATTAAACCATTGGAACAAACAAATTTCTTATTAGAGTGTGTCTCACCGTATAGTTTCTTTGGATGATGGCGCTAGGTACTATGTGTATGACCACATTTTTTGTGTAACTGCATACAAAAAATGTTAGTTCCGAAATCAGGCATAGGAGTTATTCCATGAAACCGACTCTACCTACCCCAGCTAGTTCGCAAAACTGGACCGAATTCCATACATATTCTACCTAAAATTCTGCGTATGTTCTTTGACACGCAAGTTTTTTTTGGAACTAGCATTTTAATTAGAATATATTGATTTCTTTTGGAATTTTGTTTTCCGACGCTTTATTCGCGACGTCAGCAAGTGTCAGCAGTTCTAGGTATTTTGATCGCCTCATGCTCTAAATTCAATCGAAACATCTACGTGCATGTAACCGAGATAATAAATGGGCATGGACTTAAATGACTTTGATATTATTATTTTGTTTGTGATACAAGCTGAAATTTTGGAGTGTTTATAGATTTAGTAGTTTTTGTAGTGCTGTACGATTGTTTTCGATGTTTTGACCCATTTAATCTTGAACAACTGTAACTGTAGGTACCTACTGTCAAATATGGAGGTTGCGCTTGTATGTATTGTAATGAAGACTTTTAATTGTTTTATGGCCACAGAAAATTAATCTTTTACCCTACTGTGACCCTATTATACTTACACGAAAAAGATTCTTTATGACGGCCCTTAAATTCCAGTAATGCGATACTATTCGAAATTTTTAGACTTATATTAGATTTTATAATTAAAACAATTTAAGGAGGTTGTATTATTAGAATACTAGTGGACGCCCGCGACTTCATCCGCGTGGACTGCAGAAAAAACAAAATGTCGAAATTATCCGGGATAAAAATATTTTACCGGAACAAAAAGTAGCCTGTGTTAATCCAGGGTTACGGCTAACTCCATACCAAATTTTATTAAAATCGCTCCAGACGTTTTTACGTGAAAGAGTAACAAACATCCATCCATCCGTCCGTCCCTCCGTCCGTCCGTCCATCCATACTCACAAACTTTCGCGATACTCTTATTAGTACTTAAGATACCTCTTTCGAAATTCACGGGACTGCAAAGTCTTTTGTACATCGGCCCGTAGTCAAGATGCAGGTGCCCTTTTAAGATTAACTTTAATAAGGTGTAGCATATACCTACATGATTGATTAGATAGGTGTTATGGTCGATTCCGGCAGTCACACTTAAACCTAAACGTAAAATTAGTCCTACCTGTCCTTTTCTCTTTCAGCCATTTATATTGAGAACGAAGAGAGATAGACCTGACTAAAATTAGGGTTTAAGTTTATGTGTGACTGCCGGAATCGACCCGCCCCCTGATTACGTAAAAGCAATAGCAAAGCCGAAGCAAAGCGATAGCGAAAATTGTACAATATCCGCCTTGAAATGTCAAAGTTCCTTTGAAATTCATTTTACGTAATACGAATTTGACAAGCAATCAGCGATTTTAGTACAATTTTCGCTATCGCTTTGCTTTTGCTAGTTAGGTAATAATTATTATTATTATTTTTTTATTATAAAGCCTATTATTTCTTATTTTATACATTAATATTATTGTGTGAATACTAAAAAATTAGAATGTTGTTTAACGAAGTTTTTTAAGTCCTTTTGTAAACAGAAAACTCTCAGTTACAGATTTATTTACTTAAGTAAGTATATATAGGTACTTTCACGAGGAGTTTGTTATTTCTGCGCTTGCGTTTTAGTGCAGGAAAAATAAAATGTAATGTCCTGTAAAAGAGTTTCTGTTCCTGGTAAAAAATAACAAAAGAACCACTTTTTAAACAAAACCTTGTTATTACAAAAGAATTTGAACATTGTTTTAGCTAAACATTGCCTAGATTATTATCTATACTTAATATATTATAATATTATTATTATTAATATTATAAAGCTGAAGAGTTTGTTTGTTTGTTTGTTTGTTTGTTTGTTTGAACGCGCTAATCTCAGGAACTACTGGTCTGATTTGAAAAATTCTTTCAGTGTTAGATAGCCCATTTACCAAGGAAGGCTACAGTCTATACAACAACCTGCCCGGCTTCGCACGGGTACAACGCCCCCTCACGCGGACGAAGTCGTGGGCGGCTGCTAGTATATTATATATAGTATTCTATACTTTTCTGTCAAATGTCATTTTTACACAGTCTCTAATTTAAGACTCGGCTTTATAATAAGGTAAATTGCAAAGGTTAATATTATAGTCAAGTCGTTCTCCGCGTGTTTTGTACCGGAACCAAAGAGAACAAGGGACTCACTTTTACATGGATTACTAAGGATGTAAATGTCTATGTCATTATTCACGCATAACAATTTCCTTCTGGGACATCCGAAACAGAGGTCAACATGGAGGTTTCCGCGGAAAGTTTTAATGTGTTTGAGAATAAATCGCTCCATTTGTCTCCCGACCCTCCCCAGGGCTAAACCTAAGCTGATGTACGGAAAAGTGGATTTGTTGAGTTCTCCAATATAGGAGAACAATTCTAAACAAAACAATGCGTAGGCAAAACTTGTAGGTACGGTTGTCGCTGATCTATCTATACATATAATAAAACTGTAACGGATCGATGTTTGTGCACGCTAATCTCAGAAACGACTGAACCGATTTCGATGCAATGCAGGAATATGTTGTGACAGGTGCCACTTAAAATATAGGCCACTTTTTATCCCGGGGAAATGTTTTTGTCCCGGAGAATATCGACATTTAATTTTTCTGCAGTCCACGCGGACGGAGTCGCGGGCGTCCACTAGTCGCCCATAAAATTCGAATTACGTAGCAATCGTTGCCAAACATTGCAACTTGAAAATTGTTCAATTGTCCACTATAGCGTTGCTATTGCGAGCTAGTATTTTTGCACATGGTAGAAGTATCTCCCCTTAAATACCTATAAAATGATAAAGGACTTGCTTCAATCATTACGTAATTTTACTTTAAAAAGTAAACAGTTCATAATGGTAATTTTTTGTAAAATAACATTTATTTAATGGGAACCCAATCCTAACTAATATTTTATCCCAACTATCTTACTTAATATTATAATACGAAAGTAAGGTTGTTTATTTGTTACCTCTTCACGCCAAACTTCTTTATATTTTGCATACATTACATAAAATAGTATAGCCGCGTGGTGCCGGCAGAGTAGAGTTTGTACCACACCTGCCTGCCTGTGGGTATCGTACGAGGCGATTAAGGGTTTCCGGGAGGTGGGCAGCAGCGCCTTCCGTACTGACAACATAGTCCGAAAATTACACTGCGGTAACCAACTAGGGTTACCATATGTAAATAGAGGGATGCCTGTACATGGTACCAAAAATGCCTGATTTTTCAGAAAAATGCCTGTCTAAAGCAAAACGCTGTAGGTAATAAATAAAGGCCACAGATAATAATAAAGAAGGATATTTATTACTGATATTTTTCAGAAGACATTTTTTTTACAGTTCTTTCATTTGTAAACGTAAAACGTGTCGCATAATTTGAAAATGCCTGTCTCAGACCAATGCCTGCCGCACGCCTGTCTAAACCTTAAAATGCCTGTCAAATGCGGCAAACGCCTGTCATATGGTAACCCTATAACCAACCCGCCTGCCCAGCGCGGTGACTATAAGCAAAACCCCCCTTTGGCAGTAGCCTTGTGGCGTGCTCTGGGAGAGGCCTACGTCCAGTAGTGGACTGCAATAGGCTGAAGAAGAAGACATAAAATAGTAGCTGGAAGTCCACGCGGACGAAATCACGGGCGGCAACTCGTAACATAAATATGTAGAGCTGTTTTTCGATGTTCGAAGTAGAACTTAAGATAGAATAGAATAGAATAGAATTTCTTTATTTGCCATTGTATAGGGTACATTACAGGTGGTGGATTATATAAGTACAGAATCTCCTATACAGCCATAAACATACAGCATGCAAGAAAAAGTTTTACCTACTTCAAAATAACTACATTTGTATATTTACAAAATTGCAATCACAATTGATTTTAAAATTTTAAATGAAAAGAATAAAATTAAAAAATAATATTAACTTATAATTTACAAATTTTACCAGCAGTAGCATGCAATCATTCAAGGGTCCAGCTCAGGGCTAACACAGGCTGTGCCTATAGCGTCATTTTTCTTTATGTTCGAAAAACTCTTGCATAGAATAAAATGTATTTTGTAGAAGCCACCGAAATAACATAGTTTTAAGTTTGTTAGGGTCAAACAAGGACTAATTCTAGCCTAAATAAAAAAGGAAACTTTTCAAATAAATTACCTAACCGTAAGTTCTTCAGAAAGGAAGTATATTATCTTTACGAGGGGTTGAAAGCTTTTATTTTACTACCTACGAGTGGCTTTCCACCGAATTTAGGTTATAAGGGCGTATAAGAACAACGCCCTTTTAAAAACATGGGCCTTTTATTGTGACTATTGTTTATGAAGCACTTAATTTTTTCCAATTCATTGGGCGGTGTATGACCGTTGCTTTGTTTTCGACTGTAATGTCGTAAAGGGTTATGTCATAACTAGCGCCCGATTTTGTCTGTATCCAAAAAATAATGATACATTTCCGCGGGACAAGACTATTTATTTTTAAAATTTCATTGAAATCCATTCAGATTTAGTAATTTGATTGCGTAAAACGCTCATCTATGACCCAAAAGAAGCCGAACTCGACCAAAATTGAACCCGAAGCTCATACAAAAAAATGTAGGTAATATTTTTTTTTTTTGTGTGAGCTTCGGTTTAGGCAGATACTAATGTCATTAAAGTAAACTTCACCCACAGATAAATATG
Organism: Carposina sasakii; assembly: GCA_014607495.2. Classification (NCBI taxonomy): domain Eukaryota; kingdom Metazoa; phylum Arthropoda; class Insecta; order Lepidoptera; family Carposinidae; genus Carposina; species Carposina sasakii. The sequence continues at coordinate 9,185,600 of CP053168.1, forward strand.
TTTAACAAAAAATTATCACCTCACCCTTAGATATATTATGTAAAACCATTATACTATATAGGGTGTAACAGAAAGGGTTATATGTTAAGCGAAAAGCTATATAAAGAGCCCACTATGGAGGACCTACTTCCAAAATTTGAGAAATCACATGTTTATTTTTCAAGATTGTATGAACATTCCTGAATTGTTTAGGAATTCTTCATACAATCTGGAAAAATAAACATGTGATTTTGAGTCTCAAATTTTGATAATAGGTTCTTTATAATGGGCTATTTATATAGCTTTTCGCTTAACATACCCCTTTTGTTACACCCTGTATAGCTATAACCAAAGAGGGTTGGCATCGGTTGATATATTCTCAAGAATATAAAAAAGTAGTCTCCATTTTCAAACCCATCTCTCATCACAACTACTCAAGTAATTACACAATTAATTAAACTAGACACCTAGTATTACGGGAAACTTTGTTTTTATGCGAAAAGAAAGCTGTTCTTGTTCTATTCGCTCATAATTCACCGAGTTTTTGCACTTTTGTTTCGGAGTTGCCAGCTCTAATTATTGTTTGGAATTATTTTAATGCCCTCTCCGAATAATGGCAACCTTGAACTTGGAAATGCTTGGAACATGTGGTGCTTGGGTTTAACGAGGTTTTTATTGACTTCTTGCCCTACAACTTTGAAAGACTTTGGTTCTTGGATCAAACTGTATTTGATGAAACTTGAAGTGTAATAGCAATCATTTCCTTGATTGTTACAATAAAAACCTTTATTGTACTAATAAAAATCCTTCCCTTGACTATTGTAATGAATTTTATTTATGAGTAGGGAATAGTTTTTAATCTAAGTATTATTAATTGAACAATAATAACTTTACCCATGCGAGCCTTTAGGAGTATAAAGAAAAATATTCATTTATATTCTAAACATTAGAACTAGGTACCTACAGTATACTACCTACTTACTTACTATTCCAGGCCAAATGCGCTTTAGAAGCGTAAAATAACAATAAATTCCGAAAGAAATAGCTAACAGTATAAACTCTAGAATTAAACGCTGCAGAGTAAATGGTCCTAAAAATACACTTAAAACTTTAAACTCGACATAATTCATGACAAGCCTAGATCTTGGCTGAATTTGGGAATAAAAGGAGAACAGAAATACTTAGGTAGGTAAGGCGGATAGGTCAAACGGGAAGTTGTAGTGAGCAATGTAGCATGTACGTATTTTGTGCCCATAGTTCCATACATTCTCAGTCGCAATAGTGATCTATGTATACAGCTTCCTGCATCCACTGCTGAAAGGCCCTCCTCTTCAACGAGAAAACATCCTGTGTGACATACATACAGGGTGTAAAAAGACAACGTTGTTTTTTAATACCTCGTATTCTTTGTATGGTTACGATCATTTTTCTCTATGGGACTAACCCTAGGAAACGACAATAAAAAATATGAAAAAATATGTCATTTTATTGCAAGCAATGTAGGTATTCTTTTGATGCGCATAGTATAGGTACAAATGTACCTACAAAACTAACATTTTGACATGGTATCTTTAAAAAAAAATGTTTATTAACCGATTCCAGATGGATTTATGTAAAACTTTGGACCTCAATATCTTGGAAACCCGTGGTTTCCCAGGGGTGCTTCTATAGAAAAAAAATATCGTGATGTTACAACGAATATTAAAAGAACAACGTTGTCTTTTTACACCCAGTATAGTCACGCCCATTACCCCCCAACAGAGATTGGGCAGAAGTGTGCAAATCACACACCCGCATCACCTGTTAGCCTATTAAGTCCCACGTACTAACCCGCTGACGCCGCTTTTCGGGCACGAAACTTCTAATGGAAGTGACAAAATGTACACGTACATACCGTAGGTACTATATTATATTATGCGGATTTTATGAAAGTTATTAAAATAAATGCCATTAAGAAACCCAATAGCTGTTATAACTTGTCGCTACTTTGGGCAGTACTTACCTACTATGTAATACATTTTCCTCTATCCGGTTGTTTGGTAATCTGTTTAGGACCCTTCCTTATGCCGTAATAATATCATTACAACCCTTTATACGGCGTTTTGCCGGACGAATGCTGTTTGTTATAACTTGTCGTATTTTTTGGTATATTTTGTATTGAAAATACCTTTTTTAGAATCTAGATTGACTGTACTTCTTATTCTTCAGGAATATATTGTGACAGGTCCCACTTAACATATAGGCTACTTTTTATCCCGGGAAAATGTTTTCATCCCGGATAACTTCGACATTTTGTTTTTTCTGCAGTCCACGCGGACGGAGTCGCGGGCGTCCACTAGTAGACAATATAGACATTAACATTTCCATCTAAAACGTTGCCAAATTCGTACTGTCAAAAAGTTATTAAATGTCATGTAGAGCCAAGCTTCAAACTTTACGCGCCCTTACTCTACAAGGCCTAATTTCACAAACTATGTATACTTACACCTTGGTCAAAATATGTGGCTTTTCGCTAGCCATTTCGCTACAATTCACATTAGGAGTAAATTAGTTCTAAGTGATTCTTGAAGGGAAAAAATGGCTAAGCTACTTATTTTGACTAAGGTGTAGTAGGGTGCTTTAGCGTTTATACCTTTCCATTGTCGATCATGTTTTACAACATAGTACATACATATCTCATAAGTATATATATAATGACCTATATTGGATGTATGGATGATGCAGACAAGAACTTGTAAATCAAAGCTAATATTACCACCATTTATAATTAGTGTCTACAATAACAGTTTTACAAATTCAGCCCATTAAAAAAAAACAGTACCAAATTAGAGCCAATACGTAAATCATGATCGACCCACTTTCGATCCTAAATCTAACTCGTGCGCATGCCGTCCTTGTCTAACAAAGCATTTGGCTGCTGTTGTGAAAGAGACGTCAGTACGGTCAGTGAGTCATAAGTTGTTGCTCATTGCATTCTCCGTTTAATTTGTTTTCGTCTTTTTGTCTTGTCTGTTCTCGTTTCTGCATATTTTAGCTTTAATCAATATTTTGCTATTAAATGTTTTAGTGTATTCTACTCCTTATTTAATACGAAATGCATTGAAAATAGCCTATACTACAGGGAACCTATCTACAAAATTTGTCCATATTCACCACGCTGGCGGGTTAGTGACCGCAGTGTGATTTTCGGACTATGATTTCAACACGGGAGGCGCTTCTGCCCGCCTCCCAGAAACCCTTACTTAATCGCCTCTTACGATACCCACGAGCAGACATGCATGGGGTGGTTTTATTCTGCTCTGCCGACACCACACAGTAGTTATTATAATATATTACTGACTTTAATATTTAGGCGGACTCCGGCGAGGTATATTAGTATTATCTTATTCATTAGCTAATTGAAATACTTAGTCTTTGTCTTTCCTAGGCTATCTATATTCTAGCTAGACTTGTGGATGACCCGCGTTAATTGAGATTAATCTTAGATGTCCCTAAGTAAAGATGTGTAAGGATCTGTCTCGTGAAGACATTTGCGATTGATTGAGTGATCTAGTTTTCATGTAAACTTATCGTTTCATGGTTTTTATGGTTTTTTTTTTCTTTTAGGATATGACAATGACAAAACGTGTAAGATACAGGATGATTTTTGGTTGTCAACGTTCCCGAAAACTACGGAATCTCCTCATCATAACGATCATTTTTCTACATGGAAGCATACCTGGGAAGTGTCTGGTTTCCAAAATATTAGCGTCCAAAGTTGAGTAAATAGACTGCGTTTTTCTACATACGAGTAAATTCACATTGACACGTGTAGCAAGATTTTTTCACGAGAAATAATTAATATCTGTCTATGAAAAATCTAGCATAAACAATTTCGCCCGATCAACTAATGAAAAATTTTTTTTCATAAAAAAATTACATCGTTTCCCAGCATTATTTTTGGCATAAACTAGTACGTACCCTTGGTTAAGGGTGGCAACGAAAAAACATCCTGTATATATGAATATTTTAACTTTGCGCAGCGTAAATAATTATGAAGACCTACTTACCTATTTGAGGCTAAATTAACAAACTACATAGAATACTTATTTGTTGGAAAAAAAGCAAGGAAGAAAAACCGTTTTACAATGGAAAATAATACATGTGTATTTAACCTAGTCGTATACCTATAGTAGAAACTTTAATTAAAGCAACCCCGAGTCGGGTGCATTTTCGTCAGAATTTACCCCGGTAAAGACACCCCACTGAGCATGTGGTATGGCTTCCTTAGAGACTTTCAGAACTAAGCCTAAATTAACGTCGAAAGTTTGATTGCACTAAAATTTTCGCAAAAATGATGGTCAATTTCCACACGTAACAAAATTGCAATTTAGTTGGCGACTTAAGCCCGGTATACACGGCAACGATAAAACTGCGCAAACGAACTGTGCAGTTCATTTGCACAGTTTATCGAACGTAGGTAGTGCGTCCACATATCTACGATATCTGCGTCGATTGGTCAGTTCCCAGCAGAAACTCAGACGAAATACACGTCATTCGCAATGGAAGATGATGAAGTGCTTGCGCTAGCTATTTTCTTTACTACCGTCTCCCTATTGGCATTAGGATCAATAGGTTTATACTTAATAATTATCCTATCGTAGGCAGCATTTTTCTTGTTACGGTCGTGATAATCTTTACTTTTCTTATTCCATAAGCAAACTTAATTTTTAGAGCACTGGATAAACTCTTCCAATAACTCACGAATTTCGCTATAATCTTCTTGCGACATGTTTTAACGTGCGCCGACGCGTCCGCCTACACCAGCCCTTGCGAAAGAACTGAATGATTGGCCCGACTTCCGTATACACATTACGATAAAACTGTGCAAACGCGATCGACAACGATTTACCGATGGCTTGCACCAACCAAAAAAACTGCACCGATTTTTGTCCATACGTTCGATAAAACTGCGCAAATGAACTGCACAGTTCGTTTGCACAGTTTTATCGTAGTGTGTATACGGAAGTCGGGCCAATCATTCAGTTCTTTCGCAAGGGTTGGTGTAGGCGGACGCGTCGGCGCACGTTAAAACATGTCGCAAGAAGATTGTAGCGGAATTCGTGAGTTATTGGAAGAGTTTATCCAGTGCTATAAAAATGAATTCTTCTCTTTTTGCACAAAATAAGCCAGACTAGCGCAAGCACTTCATCATCTTCCATCGCGAATGACGTGTATTTCGTCTGAGTTTCTGCTGGGAACTGACCAATCGACGCAGATATCGTAGATATGTGGACGCACTACCTACGTTCGATAAACTGCGCAAATGAACTGCACAGTTCGTTTGCGCAGTTTTATCGTTTCCGTGTATACCGGGCTTTAGAAGTCCACTGTGCATACATACATGTGTGCGTGTGACGTGCGCGAGCCTCAACTGTGTGTGAGTACTGCTGAAAACCTAAATTTTCCGCGCCGTGTCTCTAGAATGGACCCTTAACTCGCTAATCTGATTGTAGGTAATGATAATGTGCAAACTGTCATCATCATCATCATAATCATCATCATCATAATCATCATCATCTTCCTGTCCTTATGCCATTGTTTATATGGGGGCCGGCGCAATATGGTATCTTTCTCAAATAGGTACTGTCTAACTCATATTGCCAAGGATTGTTTTACGACTGCCTGCCTGCCTGACGCCAACCCTTCCTGGGCATAGCTAAACGTCCCAAGCGAGACGTCCCTATGCAGTATATAGCGATATCACAATGGAAATAATCCTGCAATAGAATTCAAGCTAAACCCCTATAGTTTTTCTGGAAATAAGTACGTTGTTTTACTTTTCGTTAGTCGGATACATGAAATTATACACAGTGCACATATCCGCGCTTGGTATGTGAGTAATGGTTATTCTAGTTATTAGTTATTAAACTTATTGTATACTAACATAACTTTTTCTTTCAAAAAACCTTACCTAAATGTTACCCGAAAATTTACGATATGTTATTATTTTCAGTGGTAAAAAAGTTTCGAGCTGAACTCCCGCTCGTAACAATATTGTGTTTCCAAACTTTGAACCAATTATTGTTCAGCGTTAAACCATGGCCTTAAAACTAATCACGTTAGTTCGACCGAAACTGTAATACAATTAGTTACACATCAAATAAAATTTAATAAAACAGTGGTTTATTGTGTGAACTTTGTTTTGTTAATTCCTCTTGAAAGGTTTCTTTATTGCTTTAACCGTGTTAGTTAAATGTTATAAAAACTGTTTAGCTACCAACATGCGGTCAATCTACAGTTATAACTAACTGATTGCCTGTGTCTTCGTCTGCTTGAAGTAGTTTTTGTACATTTAGAGATTAACAGATAAGCGTAGTATTGGACGCCCTCCGGCCAGATGGACCTATGACTTGAACGTGACAGCTGTTAGTGACTGGATGGCGAAAACGGGAGATCCATCCTTATACCCTGGCTACGTTCAGCAGTGGACTGCAAAAGGGCTGATGTGTAATACTTTACCTGCAGAAGTAACCACTGCCCAGGTTTCATATTCGGGTGTCGTTCTTACCTTATGTTGGGGGCAAACACGAAAAACTTTTATTAAATGACATAATGTCAGGCAGTCGCTGGCTTATTATAAGGCCATCCAAAATTATTCAGAATTGATTATTATTATTAGGGTTGTAGATGGACTAGGTTATGTCCTGCGATTTCTCTATGGACTGCAGAAACCGATTAAAGCGGTGATTCAATAAGGCCTTACTTTTACATTTTATAATAAATTTGACTTTATGACTAATAAATTTGTTTTTGTTGCAGGTAATTATTATGTTATATTTGAGTACTTACGGAATTCTATTGGTAAGTTTTTAATAAGCTGGTTATTAGCGAAAATAGTATAAGTTACCTATTTTGATTTAAAACGTGAGTAAAATTTTCATTCAGATATAAAATACGCAAATTGTAATTAAGTTCTGACTATGATTCTGAAGTATTCTGAAATGAAATATAAAATTTTCGCCGGAAATATCCGAAATTTTCCGAGTTTTTTTTTTGTTATTCATCTGCATTAAAATCGTAGTATTTCCAGTAATTGTGATTATTCCTCCGTCCCCGGTGTAAAAGGCGTCGGAATACATACGTTGCGGGATAGTAATAAAATGTGTTTTATTCTTTTTTGTGGACATACCTACAATTGTATTGTATAAATGTAATGTATTATACATTTGGTAGGTTTGAGTAAGTCTAAATATAATTAAAATCGCTGCGTGACGTCGTATACAGCCCAAAGCGGACGGAGTCGCAAGCTTCCACATAGTAACTATATAATCAAAAACGTTCAACATTTGCTACACAAACCCTAGATAAAATTGAGGCCATCGACGAAAGAAACCTAGAAAGGCCCGTCTAATAAATCCTTGATAATTCCTATCTCTATTGTTTCTAACAAACCGGTTAGGTTTCTATATCAAGTAATTTCACAAGACAAAGCGAATGCACCGAGCGGAACCGGTCTCAAAGGCTAGTCTTGCTTTGAGGATTTGTTCCAGTTTCGCCCAACTTTAGAATTATACCGTTTTATACCTCTTTAAATACAGGATTTCGCGATGTTTTATATATGTTGTTTCGCTCAACATTTTATTTTCTGGAACGCTCGATTTAATTTTGTTTCTCATTTTCTACCCCAATAAATTCGTCAACGATTTTTACTATGCCGGTATAACAATTTTAACGACGTTAAGCATAACGGAAATCTGGACTGCAACATAAAGATTACTACCATTTAGGTACTTATGTACCTAATTATTCCTAATATTGTTAAGTATGTTATTGCAACACTTTTGGAAACTCTGAGAACTTACTTACAAACATTTTTATATAAAATTCGTTGTTTATTTACGTAATGTTATGGAAAATGTACTCTATTGTTATTATTACAATAACATCTTGCATCGAGAACGAGCTTGACTTGAAAGGCCACTTTCTCTTGCACTTTTAAAGCATTAACAAAGCTGATGACTTACAATAGCCCTGTCTAGTGCAGATGGAAATGACCTTTATTGCGTGGTTGCTGGGGAAAATTACTTTTCTCATTTAAAATCACTTACAGGATAATTACCTGTTGTATAACAATAGATTTACAGTTTTTAATGTAATAAAATTTATATATGTAGTGGAAAGTAGGTACCTGCCTACCTAATACCAATCTAGTGTCTATAAAAAAATTAGTATTTTTCCGGGAAGATCTATATTTTTCCCGTGACATAAATAATCATGCCTGACTATAACATAACATGTGGTTGTTTTAGACAATACACGGTATGTATGTACCTACGTCTATTCACATACAAAAATTATTTCGGTGTAGGTCATATAACGGGCATAAGTATAGATAATCTGAGTGCGAAGAAATTCGTTTACAGATAGCATATCAATCCTATACATATTATCAGTATCATACTAAAACTCATGAAATTTTCAGTCTTTACGCCTTAAAGGCGTATGATAGACAAAAGGTGTATTTTTCAAAATATATGAAAAACAACATCAAATATAACATAACAAAATATATGCTGAAAACAAATTATAATAAAATTCTACACGTAAGTAGAATGAACCCAGGCGTTAACTGGCTCTCTACAGACGGAAGCTGGTGTAGGAAATACTCAGAAGAAGACGGAAGGATGACCTGGATAAGCTCCAGGCAGAGGGAGCTATTATAGTAGTAACAAGAGAAGTGAGGGCTCGAATTAGGAAGGACTTTGCCCAGCAGGAGGGCAAGTTAAAGGCTATTAAGTATTTTACTTAAATTTTTTTCTCCGTTAAATCCTGCATTTATTCTACTCACACGTTAGCCTGGATATAGCTGATTGAAACGAATATGTCTGTCAGTATCTATGTTTAGAATATATGCTAGTTGTATAAATTGAAATAAATACACTTCGTTTCGCTCCAGTAAGCCGGTATGCAAAACATGTAGACTGAGGCTCCATTTAAAAAGCTAGTGTCGGGTTTAACCTACTAAATACCGTATATAGGTTAACCTATTTAAATCCTTATTAATCGACTTTAAAAAGGAAGGTTCGTAATTCGACTGTATTATGCGGGTCAGGTCTTCAATCAATATTTAAAGCTTAGAAGACCATCCAGTCATTCATTCATATATATGCGTCAGTTATCCTCGTCTGTCTGTAAACTCTTCACGTAAAAATCGCTTTCTGGTTGGAAAATTTCAAGGACAACTTTTTATTCCGTTAAGCACCGATTTTCTCAAAGGTCAGATAGCCTAATCGTGAGGGTAACTAGTTCAAGATAGAAACTGCATCAACTTCATCCTTCATATAGGCTATTGGAAAAATGGGCCCTAAAATAACGAAAGTTATAAAGTTTTTTCTATAGATAGACCACGTGGACGGAGTCTAGGGTTGTCGCAAACTAGCTATTGCTGAGGTAACTTCATATATAATGTAAAAAAAGTAATGTCATAAACCTTCAAATAAATTCATTACTTAGCCATATGTAGGTAATGAGAAACCGGATAAAACATGTCCACTCATTCGGCATTCTGAATAATGAATGATACACTAAGTGCTCACCTCAATGCTGGATGTTGCGGCGAATATGCGCGCGCGCCGGTCATCGGGGTCGACGACCGGGGCCGGTCAACCTTTGCGGCAACTGGTTGTTGGGGCCACGTGTCCATTGCTTGTCGGTGAATGGAAGAATGAAGTTCGTAAAGCTGGGTACAGACTATGTATTTTCGACGGCCTGCGACGCCATAGGTTCTGGATTCGAATCCCGGTAGGTGCAAACATTGATATGATGAATATTAATGTTTGTTTCCGAGTCATGGATGTTTCTATACTTATCTATGTATTTATATACCGTTGCTTAATACCCACGACACAAGACCTTATGGATCTTAATGTGGGACTAAGTTAATGTGTTGTGAAGTGTGTGTGTGTGTGAATTTATTTATTTATTGCAAAGAAACATATACGGTAATGTGCGATAAAATAATTTCCATTTACTCGGGTCAAGAATTATTTCATTTTCTTATTAATATTTTATCCTCCTAAGACCCCAGACTTGAATTAGCTAGCTAGTCGTGAAAACCCACTGTCAAAAATTATGCACAAATTAATTTATTGCAGTCAGGACCCAGAGACATAAAACTTCATACATTTGAAGCTACGCCTTTTAGGATTTAGAGAGTATGTTTACCATAATACCAAGTGTCTAAGGGACATTTTTGTTGGCAGCATTGATAACACAGACAATTAAAGACTAATCAAGTAATTTTGACATGTGAAACTAGTCGCGGTAAGATTAAAAAAACTACAGAAGCTAAAGGAATAAGTACAAAATTTTGTACACTGGGCGGTCACTACTATAAATTATATTACAAAGCTGGGTCTGATATAAGTATTTTATTTTGTACAAAATTTAGCACTCGGGGTCTTAGGAGGTTATAATTTCTATTTAATTATTCCAGTCTGAGTTTCAAAGTATAGAAAATACATATATTTTGTCTGTATCTGTAAAATTACAGATACTATTGTAGATTACATCATACCTATATTGACGCCTTATAGTACTGGTTCTAGCTAGATATAAATAAATATTTTTGTTTCATTTAGTTCAAGCCAAGATCAACGTAACATTGTATAAAATACATTACAATCTGCTGTTAGGAACACAAAAAACCTAGTCGACATCGAAAAAACCGCGAATTGTTTTTTTTAAATTCTAAAATACTAAACCCGGTTTTTTTGAGTTGTTTCATTCCCTAATTATCTGCTGTTAATACAAAAAACCTTCATATTGTAAAAGTTTGTAATAATTTATATTGTAAAAATTTCTTTGTATCAAATAATTTTTCTCATTCATTCAAATTAAAATACAATAAATTATAAATTTTAATTATGATAATCGTGTGTTAGTACAATGGAAACGTAGCCCGCATCGTGTCATGGCCGCGTGCGATAATACATACTTACTTTAATACAAGTACATTAGCTCACGCTCGCTATCCCAGACGAGGTGAGTTGAGACATAGGTATACATTACATACATACATAGTCACACCCATTATACTCCAAAGAGGTTGTGCAGAAGTGTGCAATTTACACACCCACTTTTCACCAGTTTCGCCTATTAAGTCCCACGTAGTAAGGGGGACAATCTATAGGTAGCTACCGGTAACGAATCCATAGGTATAGTAAAGCAGAAAAAAGTTAAAGCCTGATATATGAGTGACCTACACATATTATAACGTAAGTAAAAGTGAATCACATAGGCGTGAGAATATCAAATTTGTTATATGTAATATAAATAATACCTACCTACATACTTGGAGAATGTAGGTTAGGAGATTTTCTGAAATGGCTACAGAATTGAATAAAAAAACTTTTTTCTTTAAGTTTACGCGTAAGAACTCGTTAACGGCTGCTACATAGTATAAACAATATAATAGCTATAGGTTAGGTATGATATATATCCTAGACACCTACCCCAACCTAACCTACCTCTTATATTTGTTATACTTTTATACTGTACGTAGATACTTAGAGAATGTAGGGAAGGGTGGAGGGAATAAAAATACACTTATTTTTGTTCAAATTTACGCGAAAGAAGTCGTTAACGGCCGATACCATAAAAAAGTTAGCTTAGGTATAGATGTCCTAAATATCCCAGACTAACCAACCTCTTAGATTTAATACAATCTTATGTTGAACTGCCATTCGTTCATTGAGATTAAAGAGAAATAACCTCAAAAGACACGTCTATACAAATAAAGCCGCAATGCTGGGGGAGCATTAAAAAGAAATGAAAATGCTTCATAAATACCATTTTCTGTTCAGTTCTAAGATTACTAATTCAGTCTTTTTGCAAAGGACCCGTGTCGAATTAATAATAAAATTGCCGCCCCCGTTTAGTACGGGAGCTGGACGTAACAATCCCAACAATATAGGCAATAAATGCGAGCGAATGTTTGTTTATTTGTTTGTTCTATATATCTTCACGATTTAATTAATTTAATGAACCAATATTCTTGAAATTTTGAATAAATATGGTTGGGAGTACGGAGGAGGACATAGCCGGCATAGGCTACATGCTTTAGTTCACGCGGACGAATTATCAAATAGTGTAGTTTGGCAAGTTTCATCAAAATCCTTTTAGTAGTTTTTGCGTGCAAGAGTAACAAACATCCACACGTACATCCATCCTCACAAACTTCCGCATTAATAATATTAGGTACTATTAGTAAATAGGTAAACAATATTTTTGTTTATACCTCTATTGTTTCCGGTAGGTAAGTACAATAAATAATTATTGGGAAACGTTATTTCCTCACAACAATATATTCTATATGGGAATAAAATTGAATGACCAGTGTAATAAATTAATGGTCATAATAAATAAATTCATGAGTAAACAAACACAAATATAACGCATTATACTACCACGTTTTCTTGATCTGAGTTTTATGTCTTCCCTAGTTAATTAACGGAAATCATAGATGTTACCACAATAATACTTAACTACGTAGACTAAATAATTACTCACTTCCTTTTACATAGCTGATCAGGTCAATAGCTAATGGGATTATAATGAATTTAGAACAGTATTAAACGAGATCATGACGTGAAAAACGAAGTAAAAACTGATATCTCACAAGATGTTTTAGTAATGCGTCTGAGAATTACTATGTGGCACGAGTTCCCAGGGCAAACAGCTACCGCCTGCAAAGCCTATTGTTATAAACATACATTATGTGTATGTTACCGAAATAGGGTACTGACTCCAGCCAGAATCCACATAGATCTCAGAGCAACGTTTAGCATTGTCACAATATTATGATACTAAGATGTTCTATTACTAGTAGTTAGTTATGTCTTCTAAAGGCCCGTCTCCTATGGAAAAACATGAATTATCTTAATCTAGACTACCTAGTTCTATTCGCATTTATTTTATTTATTCTTCGTTTAATTATTTAGATGTTCTTTAAATTTTCGGATAAAAAAATGATTCTATACAAAACGTGACACGATACCAGCATCGATATTTCACACTCATATTTTTTTCAAGCTTTTTAAAGTCAAGCTCCCGGCCTAGCGGTCAGGAAACAGTCGAGCACCCCGAAGCGTGACAAGTGAGTTGCTCAATTCCGGTGTCGTTTACATACGTCACGGTTTGTTGACATAAAAAGATATGTTTGTTGGACATAGCCAAGGGTGGTGTTTAGTGAGGGGTTTGTTGTTATTTTGGGGATACAAGTTTTTTCACCTAAATTTTTTGTTCTAAAATGAAAAATGTGTTGGTAAATGAAGCTAATAGGGAATATGCGTCTGACACAAAAACAGTTTTTTTTTATATCTTATTCTAAAGATATTACAAATACAAACCGAATAGTACAATCAAATAACATCAATCAGTTAGTAGGTACATACCTAAGTTACAGGAGTTTAAAAGTTTGAAAAAATTAACGAAAAAATTTACAACATAAAAGGAGTAAAAGCATACAATTTTACCCATATTTTGAATTATCTCATTGATTTAATAAATACTTTATTAATATCTGCACCTATTAATAAACAATTTTTACTGACAACAATACACAAAACATAAAATAGATTGCATTTTTTCCCCATACAAATTTGAGACGGTTGTCTACTATGACGTCAAAGTCTTTGCCATTTTAGTATGGAGCAAACGGAGCGTTTCAAAAGCATTTTGCCGGCTCGTATTTTTGAATTGCTGTAAATCCAAAACGGTTAAAGTTAGATATGCCATTCCAAGGGCAAACTTTATTCATTTTTTACGTAGAATATAAAAATGAAATAAAAAAACTTAAATATACCCTATTAACTTCTATACTAGGTACTTAGGTATACCTAATAAATACGTAGGATGTAGGTACGTGTACATATACACATACAGCTTTATTCCCAAGGGTGGTCCTAATGGCAGGATAACTAAGGAGATCTTATCACGTTTAGCATAGTTTTAAAATACGTAAATCTGTTTTCAAACAATTTTGTACGCGACTGTATAAATCATAAAAAGTATCAGTGGGATGAGTTGACCTTGACCGATTCAAAACATTCAATAGGTCAACTCATCCCGCGGGCTGAGTTCGAGCGGCTTGAGTTGACTAAAGAGCCAGAATAATGACCTAGCAAATAATATTTTTGTAAGAGGTAGAGCCTTAGCAATTACTGACCTGTCTTTAATCTTTAACAGGTTTCTTGAATAATTTATCTGAAAAAGAACAATAAAAGGGCTTTTTGTAACAAAACACCCTTAAAGAATCGTCAATTTTTTCGCCCTCTTCATCACAAGGAGTGTCTCCGTTTCTCTCTAATTAGAAATCCTAATTAACCCCTTATAACTTAAGAATTTAATTACAATTGGGTAGATGGGTGTCGATTGTAACCTTTTTTCGCGAACTCTTCAAAGGGATGATTTTCTTAAGGAACAAGGGCTGCCGTGCTTATCTATATACCTACATATAATAAAAATGTAACGGATCACTGTCTGTACATGGAAGATATATGAGAAAAAATATTGTAGGAGACCTTTATCAACGCAATAGAACCCAAAAGAATCATTTTTGGATTTTTTGTCTGTTTGTCGGTTTGTCTGTGCATTTGTGCACACTAATCTCAGAAACGGCTGAACCGATTTTGTTGCAGTTTTCAGGAATATATTGTGATAGGTCCCACTTAACATATAGGCTATTTTTTATCCGGGGAAAATGTTTTTATCCCGGATAATTTCAACATTTGTTTTTTCTGTAGTCCACGCGGACGGTAAGCGGGCGTTCACTAGTTATTTAATACGTGTTAATTGTCTTGATATAATTAATTTTCTCAAGCGTGTGTTAATTGGTTCTATTGTTTGCGAAATTTCGCGTTGATAGAAACATATTATGTATGTAGTAGGTACTTCTAACAGTATTAACTATGTCCTAGTACTATGTATTTACACCTACTTAGTTAGCTCCCTCGGTGTTGGGACTGTATTTTTTTAAATTCACTTTCTTCACTGTTGTATTAACTTAGTCCCACATTAAGATCCATAAGGTCTTGTGGCGTGGGTACTAAGCAACGGTATATTTATAAATACATAGATAAGTATAGAAACATCCATGACTCGGAAACAAACATCAATATTCATCATATCGATGTTTGCACCTACCGGGATTCGAGCCCAGGACCTAGTATTATGTACAGACTTAAGGCTCGAGCAGACCGGATGCGTGTGCGTGCACACCGCTGAGTTGTAAAGAATGGAACTGTATAGGCACGGGCAAACCGCATGCGTATGCGTAGACGTAAGCATAGACGTCAAGCGGTGACAGTTCCATACATTAAAGTCAGAGGTACGTGTACGTCTACGCTTACGTGCACGCATACGCATCCGGTGTGTTCGAGCCTTTAAGAACATTCAGAGGTAATATTGAATTAATATTTATTTTAGTATGAAAGTAAAATGTGACAAATTATCAAAACTCGTAGAACAAATGTTGTTGTTTATGATGGTAGGTACCTAGTCTTGCGAGGCTATTGATGTTTTTAAATTAACCCTGTATAATGTATTGTACATAAACAGCCAGAGGGTTCTTTCTTTTCCCTACTTTCAGGGAATCTGTGATAATAATATGGCATTATGGTCGATTCTGACCGTCACACTTATCCGGCTACATTGCCGCGACAAAATTCGTGTCGCGTTGTCGCGATAAAACTTCGTGTTTGACTTTTACGACGAAGCGCTGGCCACATTATAAAAACTTCGTGTTGTCGCGACCACCTAGAACGCCGTGAAATCATTTCACGGAAAACATGGACGAGGCGATTGCACTGTGTCACAAGGCGGCAAATAATTATTTACTGCATCTTCATTGTTTCAACAAAAATAAGAAGATTAAAAAGAGGAATAAAAAGCCATACTGGATGTTCTTTCGTTACTCCAATCCATGGTTATGTTTAAACCGTTCGGAGTCTCGCAGTCAACCGAAGCGCGCAAAGTGTAGCCAACTACACGAACTGTGTCGCGATAAAACCCTTTGATGTGCGGTAATTTACCGACATTGGCGCGAAGTACATTTTGTGTCGCGATGATGATTCGTGGCAGGACGAACTCTTTGGCCAGACGTGTCGCGACAATGAGAATCTTCGCGTTGTCGCGACAATGTAGCCAGAGCATAAGCGAAGATGGGTAAAAGTTGTTGACACATCTTAGAAGTTTATACTACGATAAAGGCGAAAGTTTGTGAGTGCGTGAGTGTGTATGTTTGTTACTTCTTCACGTCTAAACGGCTGGAGCGATTTTGATAAACTTCACAATAATATAGCTAACATATCAGAGTAACAGATAGGCTACTTTTTATGGCTACTTTTTATCCCGGGAAAATATTTTAATCCCGGATAATTTCGACTATTCAGTTTTTCTGTAGTCCACGCGGACGGAGACGGGCGTCCACTAGTTAGACCTATTTTCTTCGCGTCGACAGCCTTATCCAGAAACTAATTATTTTGCTCCGCCCTATTTGAAGTTAATGAATTCCGAATTAATTAGAAAGACCGGTGTAGAGTTACCAATGGGATGATTTCACCCTGCTTAAGGCCAATTTTGGGGTAATTGGCCCGGCTGCGAATTGAAGGGGTTGTTGCGAATGGGGTGAATGGCTTAATTTTTGGGTTGGCATTGCAAAGGCTGAATTGGCATAATATTACTCAAAATTTTATTTCATGTCATTGTCCTTGGTTCTAAATAGTAATACTACTTTTAACTATGATTATGGTGTTTCATTTGAACTATTTTCTGATACTAGTTTATTTATTTCAATAACTAAAATCGAAATTGCCAATTATGATTAACCGCTGGATCGTGTTAACTTAATTATAATATTCAAAAATTAATTCAAGATTCAAAGATCAAAAATAAAACAGTAGTTAGACACAGACCAATGAATACGTCTACCCGTCTCGGATGGCAAGATGAGAATGACTACAGATGGGGTGAAAAGGAAAACCTGTAGCAGGCTACCTTGCTACCTTAAATAATTTTATGTCATGTCATCATAATAATGACTATTCCATTCATACGCATTTACTTAGTCCCCAACTAAGATGCCTAAGCTCTTGTGTCGTGGTTACTAAATAAGCAACGGTAGATAAATAAGTAAGTACTTACATTGTAGATAATCACCATACAGGGTGTAACAAAAGGGGGATCTTGAGCGAAATGTAAACTATAACTACTGTAGTTAAAAATACTGTAGTCATAGAACCTCCCCTTCTCAATAAAAAGGGGTTGATGGCGTTAACCGCAGACCATGAGGGTGGTGTTTGTAAACTTTGAGTACGTCAAGGTTGTCTGAAGGTTGTAGTAAACCGATTTTACTAGAATTACATCACGGGGATCCCCCTGAGAATCGAATATGGAGAGGCTGTGGAATAGTTTTGCAGATCTATATGTCATACACATATATCTTGTATTGTCATTAATGACTGACGAATCATAGCAGACCTAAACCGCTGAGTTTTAGTAACCTTGGAGGACTTTCCGATATCCCACGGAAACGGGAAAAACGGGGATTATATGTTTACGCGAAAAAGTAGTAGGCCGCTAGTTTTTATATAAAATATGACGTAACTGATATAATCTTTCTCTATGCTTTTATAAAAAAAATCTATAATCCTTAAGGAAGAAAGGCAAAACTGAGCTTACTCAGTGTTTTATGAGCAGCATAAATCCGACCAGATCGTTTTGGTCCTGCTTGTGATATGCCAAAGATGTATAACCAAGTAGATAGCGCAAGTGAAGTATAGATATAAATATAAATAACCAACCATTCTATACTGAAGATAGAGATTAAATTTGCAGATCGTAGGTGAAATTTTTTATTGTTTTCGTACATTAAAAAAACTTAAATCAAATAATGTGATTTTCTACTAACTATTACCTAACTATTGGCTATTTATGTATAGATGGCGGGCGATCCCTCAATAGATATTTGAACTTCCGAATAGTGACGCCTGATACAATTCAATATTTATGTTGTTCTTTTACGCACGTAAAGTACGTTTTTACGGAGTAAAATAATTTGTATTTGTAATGCTGCTCAATATTTATGGGTCCACTCTCTTTTTAAGATCACATAGATAAGTATATAATTGATGCAAAAGCGACACCATACCTTTAGGTAGCATGGATGCATTGCAATACGCATACAAATGTACTTAGTGTTATCACCATCTATGGACTAATATATCTTTGGTTTATACCTCGGTGTAATGCTTTAAGGCGTTTTATAGACTTGCGTGTCTATGGCAGTAGCTGTGCTACTGAAATGTCCGCAGTAAACAGAAGCATAGACTAAAGTGAAGAATGCTTAGTCCCGTTTTAAATTTACGACCCTTTTAAAGGTCTGTTAAGAAAATATATCTAAAATTACCATCTCTAGGGAATTTGTAGGATGCATTATCATTACTAGGGGAGCAGATTAGATGGACTAGCAGTCGCCCGTGACTTTGTCCGAGTGAACTTTATGGTAACTATGTACCTTTTCTGTTTGCGCAATTTTAACAAGGTAATGTAATGATAGGTTCATCTTACCTCTATAATAAATAACACTAATATTAAACTAGACCCATTTTAACAAGATTTATTGTCAAATTTCGCTTACAATGTATCGCGCTGCGGTCGCGGGCATAATCTTATGGTGTCAGAGACTTAATGCGTTCCAAGTCCCTATAGGTACTACTAGCGGGGCTTCATAACGGCGTCTATATTTATTTGTTATTCTGATGTATAAGGTACATAAGCAAGTTTTATAAAAATCCGTTAGTTTTGTTTAAAAAAAAAAAACAAACGTCCAATCATTATTGTCACAAACTTTTTACATTAATATTAATAGGACTAGATGGATAGAAGTTACAATACACCATAACGTTGTACACATCACAATTACTGGAAATTTTTCAAATGCCCCTAAAATGACTAAAAATTGCGTGATTTTTTACAAAGTCCTCAAAATGGTTCAGGTAAATACCTGTATAATCCTGAACGATTCCGAAGGTCGTTCCGAGCCTGCAGTCCCCGAGGGTCGAAGGTCACCACATAAATGTTTACCTAATCCTGCGGAACCAAGGTCGGGGTCATTATGGCTATCGCCCCGAAATGGATGGCCTGTCAGATTCTGTACGATGGACCTTTTAATGTGACGGACGACTCTACCTATGTTGTGGTCATGGAAAACAGGCAGTTTGGGATAAATGACGTGATTGACACATGCTTGCGTAATTCCGTTGTTTTATTAATGTTTCCTTACTAAGCCCTTCAGACATAGCTTGTTCTTTGTACTTTAAAGTAACAGTTAGGTTGTGACGTCAACTAGGCATGGGCTAATCATATCCGGGAAAGGATTGAACGTGTAGTATATCACTCCGACTAAAGATATATATCCTTTTAACATATCCAACTCCGCGTGTATATCCGGGAACGAAGAGATTTAAGTGACGCGAGATATGACTGGGATTGGTTTGGTTAGGTTGTTGTGTGTCCTTTTAACAGATCCAACTCCGCGTACATATCCGGGAATCAAGAGATTAAGCGAACCGAGATATGATTGGGATGATCTATCCAAATAATAATTAGAATATTTGATAGGCGTATTTAAAAATCACAGTAGGTACACTAAAACTATTGTCCTAAAAATAATTCCAAATCCAAACAGCTTTTATTTACATTAAAAACAAAATACTTAAGATCAAATATAAAACGGAATGAATAGAAATTTTGAAAATTATAATTACGAAAACAAATATTTATACTAAACGGCATGCCTGTCGCTCGTGAGTATTCGTATATACTCGTGTAATGTCGTTACATTCGCGCTCATGCGTCTACTGCGATAGTACCGCGCGTTCCGGCGCGTTCGCATTCCGTCTCGCTCACTTATTCTTATCTTCGGCATTATTCGGTAGGTCGGAGTGGGTCGGATATAGGATATGGTAACTTTCTTTAAAGTGAAGGAGTTGATTCATATCCACCTCTGGATATATATCCGAGGATATAGTTGTGTCCGGAGTTACCCATGTCTAACGTCAACAAGTGTCGAGATTGTCGAGACTAAGTGCAGCTGCAGCATATGGCCAGTCCAACTAACAAACTAAATGTGGAGTCCAAAATTCAACAACTTGGTTTCTTATAGAGTAATTGTATTTATTTATTTGGGACAGTTAACAACTGTATACAAAATTTTTTAAGTAATTGTTTCTAAAGTATAAATAAGTACACAGTCCTCTACACTATCTATTTGTAAATCGAAAAAATTCCTGGATTTTTTATAAATCGTAATCTATTGACTTTACTTTATTATCCTGCAAAATATTAGAAACGGAGGAATTAATGTTGAGTCTCCATACAAAAGATTTCCTCATTGATCGAACTGATCCACAAGTTAAGTAAAAGAAAATTACACAAGACTATATTTCACAGAGTTACTTAATATGACATACGAATGAGATAGTATCACCATGGATGCTGCAAAACCAACAAGTTTATACATCTATCTATAGGTGAATGATATAATAATACTTCAACTTATCATAAACTTAAAATTAATAACATTAATGCTTATACTTCTATTATGTCTTCGATTAATATACCAATTCTCCAACCACTAAATTTCTGAATTCATTACAAGACAGATAAAATATGTCAATATCTAAGAAGTGTTAATGATAGGAGTTTACTAAGCGCCTTAAAGCAGATCTTATACCGGCATTAGTTCTGTACAGAGCATTGTAGTAAAATAAATCATAGCGTAATGATTGATTTGATGTAATAATAGAATGCGAACTATTCAATAAAAGTGCTATATAAAATATAGCTAAGAAATATAAAAGTTACCTCAAAACTAACAGTCTAGTCCTACGAACAAGCTACAAAGAAAAATCTCCAAAAATATCCGACACCTCACATTCTTTGACCAAGTTTATTTCTTACCCACAATACAAAGTGTCGCTCCAAATCTACACAATTGTTCGAAATAGGGTCAATATTTAGATCTGTACAGACACAGTATACCGATGCTACCAGTAAATCAATTAGCTCAGTTGTTCCACTTGTGTTGACCGTTGGTTAAGAAATAAGGAATCTAAAATAACGCATCGCATACAAATCTAAATCCGAATGATATGTGAAGATATGCCCGCCCCCTGATTACCTAATTTGCAATAGCAAAGCCGAAGCAAAGCGATAGCGAAAATTGTACAATATTCACCTTGAAATTTCAAAGTTCCTTTGAAATTCGTTTTACGTAATACGA
Source organism: Carposina sasakii (assembly GCA_014607495.2). NCBI lineage: Eukaryota > Metazoa > Arthropoda > Insecta > Lepidoptera > Carposinidae > Carposina > Carposina sasakii. Next base: position 9,206,904 of record CP053168.1, read on the forward strand.
ATTTGACAAGCAATCATCGATTTTTGTACAAGTTTCGCTATCGCTTTGCTTTTGCTAGTTAGGCAATAAGGGAGCCGAAGTGTTTTAATACGAAGCACTATTTGTATGGTTGTACGGACTAGGTGCATCGGAGTAGGGTAAGAACAAGACCATATTGTCAAATCTCATAGTTTTGCTGGCATGACTTGCCCTATCGATCTTATAGTAGGATTATTTTCATTGTGGCAGGCAAACGCCGCCGTAAAATATAGTACGAGCGACATATTGCTTGCACAGAAACAATCCGTTCTTTAAGAGTCTGAACATCACTGCAAAACACTAAGGTCACTGAACCCTGCGCACAAGACATGGGTACCACGTTGTTTTTCTATATATGTGATCTTTCGGGCTAGCACGAATTATCACATTAAAGGTAATTGATATTGTTTGCGAGTCTATAGCTTAAAAAATAACAAGTTACCAAGGGGTAAGGGTCTTTGTTTGTAACTTGAGCTACTGGTTGCAATGTATTCTGTTGTGAAGAGCTTCGCCGGAAGACAGTGAATGGCGACTGTCAAGGTAAGTTAAGGGCTGTTCACCGGAGTGTGTCGGAGATAGGACAACGAACTGTTACTATCGCTTCCTGGGCTTATATTGAAAGTTGCTGGAAGTTTTGTGTTGCTTGTATGCAACCGTTTTGAAGTTTTTGGGATTACTACATACATATATATAATCACGCCTTTATCCCTTACGGGGTAGGCAGAGCACCAAGTGCCGATAGAACCACATGGTGCCACTTCTGACCAATTTTGAGGGTATAGTTTAGATGTACAAGTTCGGTTAGTAGTGACAGATGGTCAGCCCATTGCCTACAACACATCAAGACCCTCTTGTCCCTCTACTGACTTGTACAGTATGCCCGAGAAGAGAAGCAGCTGTAGTATTATACGTTTTTTTTTTTCACTCTCAGAGCAGCATAGAAAAGATTACTAGTAAGATTATAAGAGTAGAGGAATACGTTGAATTTGAATAATGTAACTAGTAACCCCAGGACATAACCGCGTGTATGGCCCTAATAAGATGACCAATTTCATCGTTTAGATTTAGAAAACAGTTTCTTGATTAGTTAGAATAATTAGAATATTTAGCAAACTTATACGGAAAAGTTTTCATTTAGTTGTTCATCCGTTGAAGTTCTGCCATAAATGGCGACATAAATAAAACAGCTAATTACAAAAGTGTCTGTTAAATGCCTATTCTACCATATAATTCTTGGGCACCCAATTATATATTTGATTAGATTGAGCCGACGAAACTTTGTATTCATCGAGCTCTCCCTAACTCATTTCAAGTGGATTAAGAACTTCTGTTGGACTGTTCTTTCTGACGGCGACATTCTGTGTGACGCCATAAGAGTAATGTCTGCTACACACTGCACTAAAGTACTGTCGCGTCTTATTTATGTCTAGTAGACAAGTAAAGGAGAGGCCTATTATACACTGCACTGTTTAATATGTTGCAACAGCATACTCATGTTGATTAAAACCTTAAATAACTTCAAATTATCACGATATCTACACCCAACGTGTGATACTTATGCGAATAATTATTAAATTAATGACAGTTTGTTATAGTTTTACAGAAACGATTCGCTGTCCTTTCCCGATGTGAATGCATTTATATATTTCATTGCATTTGTATGAATGTTAAATTAACTATGCTACAGTGTAAATGACACACCATAATATTGATGTAATTAATTATGCCATCCTTATGACAAAATTTTGCGAGACAATCTTCTGCAACAGACACCCGCGTGAAGAAACAGCTGATTGTGTCGTCAGTGGCTAGGTGTGTAAATTCCCTAATTTATACAAAAATAAATCGCACCATTTTCGCACTGTCTTCCGATAATTCTGAGCTCCACAATGACGTAGCGAGCGGACCCATTATAGAAAGTAAGTGGCCCTTATAACTTGACATGGGCCAAACAAATGAATAATAGTCCTCCAGCAGTGACTTGCTAGTTTTGTGCTGTTTCACCCAGAAGTTGAACGTTTAAAGGTAATTTATGATGTTTTAAACTCGATGTTGGTATTGTTGTTTTGCTAGGCAGTTGGCCGCTCGCTTGATTTTCTAAGGCGTCGTTATTCCGATATCCCGAGTGCTCGCGCTCTTTGTCTGGGAATTTCCTTTTGAAGAATTTATTGGATTTTTTTAGGACGTAATGTAACGCTTGTCCTTTCTTTTGTTGTGTTGCTTTTGATATTATTTTGAATATTGGACGACAAAGCTAGCGTGACGTAACTATTGGTCCGATTTACTGAAAAATTTTAGTTAGTAATTTCTTTTGTTTTATTTCCATCCTCCACAGTTAGAAATTACTTATAAATTCTTCATCACAACAGAGTTCGCGAAATGAAGAATTAAAATAAAATGCCTTCACAACAGACAACTCTTGTGCTTCACTAGCTTGACTAGAATATATCAACTGCATCTTCTTCAGAGTTCCGGCCATACGAGTATCGTAAGAGTCGACTAAGGAACTCGGGCATTCTCTAAGGATATAAGCTAGCAACTTGTCTGTATCATTTACACCTGTCCCCGCTGACGTGGCTGTGGAATGTCTTATGATCCTGCAGTTGTGGCTACCCCATTTCGGAAACACAGCCGTATACATGTAAGTATAGGTATATGCAACAGACGATTATCATCATCATGATCATCATATCATTCATCATCATTTACAGCCCTGAGAAGTCCACTGTTGGACATAGGCCTCCCCCAACAACCTCCACTCCGACCGGTCGGAAGCAGCCTGCATCCAACCGACGCCCGCAACCTTGGCCAGGTCATCCGTCCACCTCGCGGGTGGCCTTCCCACGCTGCGCTTGCCGATACGTGGTATCCACTCTAGAACTTTCCGACTCCATCGGCCATCAGTTCTTCGAGCTGTCGGTGATCTTTGTACGTCTGCGGATCTCCTCATTTCTGATTCGATCACGCAGAGAGATCCCAAGCATATAATCATCATATAATCACGCTTTTATCCCTTACGGGGTAGGCAGAGCACCAAGGGCCGATAGAACCACATGGTGCCACTTCCGACCAATTTTGAGGGTATAGTTGAGATGTACTATAGTACAATACCTATATAGTACAAGTTCGGTTAGTAGTGACAGGTGGTCAGCCCATCGTCTACAAAACACCAAAACCCTCTTGTCCCTCTACTGACTTGTACAGTATGCCCGGGAAGAGAAGCAGCTGTAGTACTATAGGTTTTTTTTCTACTCCCAGAGCAGCATTATATAGACGATTATATGGTCAAAAAAATAAGTTATACTACCTCAAAAAATTGACACCGACAAAACGCTTAAAATAAAATAAAAACCTCGGCAAAAGCGGGAACAAAGAGAATCTTCGCTTTCAAACATAAAGGCGTAATGAAATTCATCCCCCAAGTGTGTTGTGGGCTATTATTCCGCAGTATACAATATGTAGTGTGCCGGTAACAAATGTTGGACGAGGATAAAGAATCATACTCAGCTACTGGAAGTGGCTTCGAAAATACACAGATTGCAGGAGCTCAGGGGCGTTCTCTCAGACGATGAGCTGATAGTTCCTTTGGATGATGGCATTATACCTACTATTTGTATGACCATTTTCACACTTTTCATTTCCGAAATCAGGCATCTGCACTTGCAATTTGTCACAGATCATTTGCATTTGGGCCCCGTAGATAGTTCACTGAAATAATTCAGGCTTACACCGAAGCAATTTCTGAGTAAAGGCACTTTAGTGAATTCTGAAATATAGGTAAACCACGTTTCCATATACAGAAATACATCCTATCAATATTATAAACTCGAAAGTTTGTGAATGTGGATGGATGGATGTTTGTTAATAAAATTTGGTATGGAGTTAGCTGACACCCCTGACACCCCATTGAGACACATAGGCTACTTTTTATCCCGGGAAAATTGTTTTTCTGCAGTCCATGCAGACGAAGTCGCGGGCGTTGTTTGCGTCAGAGGTTACTATTCGAAAGTTCAAATCACTAAGCAATGGTGTTCGCTTAACACCTAGTCCTGCAGCCCATACACGATGAGCTGATTAGTTAGGTCGTTCCTTCTGTAACGTGTCATGGAGGCTTACTGCAAAATAATAATTAATTGTGTGGGTACTATAAAACTGCCTCATCATTTTATTAATTATCTGAGTTCTAGCTAGTCTGTATTCAACTATTAGTGCCTTAGTCACTAATAGTTTTCAGAAATAAAACAAAAAGCTCCTAAGTTTATCTATCATTAGTAAAATAGGGTACGTCAGTATAATTCTCGTGGCCGATTTCGGAGCTAACATTTTTTGTATACGATTACACAGATAATGTAGTCGTACACAAATCCACTAGCGCCATCGTTCAAAGGAACTATTCGGTTAATTGCTCTACATTATTTAACTTCATAATACACTACTTTCGTCTTCATATCTTTTATTTCTCCATCAAGTTGATTTATAGCATTCCAGACATTTTCGTTTTATCACCTAACTAGCGGCCGCCCGCGACTTCGACCGCGTGAGTATTGACCCTAGTTATACTTATGAACCTTCATAAGTATAACAAGTATAACTACATATATTGAATCGCTATGTCTATTGAGGAAAGCCGCATTGCGATCCGTTGCGTAGTTTTAGGGATCTAAGAAGCAGACATAGGGACAGACAGACGGCGGGAAGTGACTTTGTTTTATAATATGTAGTAGTGATGTTTAATATCTCTCTAATACGTGAACTTCTTCTTCTTCAGCCTATTGCAGTCCACTGCTGGACGTAGGCCTCCCCCAGGGTTACTGCCCATAGTCACGACGCTGGGCAGGCGGGTTGGTGACCGCAGTGTGATTTTCGGACTATGTTGTCAGCACGGGAGGCGCTGCTGCCCACCTCCCGGAAACCCTTAATCGCCTCGTACGATACCCACGGGCAGGCAGGGGAAGTACAAACTCTACTCTGCCGGCACCACGCGGTACAAGTTGAGTGTGAGTCTACGATTAATAATATGGGGTCGAGTGATTGAGGTCGTTATATTAATACTATTCTAAGCTCAGTAATATATTACGGGTACTTCCAGTGCTCATATGTCAAGGGTCCGCGAGCCCAGCGATTTGTATAGAAATAATTCCGACGTAGTAGCGTGCAATACTTCTTGCCAGGTATAATTTGCCAGACCGTTTTACGTACAATTACAGCAGCTCCTTGCATCTCCATAAACACACGTGCTCTAGGGATGTGCTGAGGTTTTATCGACTATCGACTTTTTGCAACAAAAAGTATTTATTTCAGCTTTGATGAATTATTACCTTCTTAATTTATTTTTTTTTACCTTCTTACTTATTTGAGTATAGTGGTGGTGTTATAATAGGTAACCATGTTTATGGAAATGTTGCTGTGGAAGCGAGACGTCTCTCTCAACACTACTATCTACCTCCACTGATTATAGCGGCATCTTACTTTCACAATGGACACAATCCTGCTTTAAGAATTCATGTTTACTTCCTTATGAAACATTGTGTTCGGATTGGTTATATAAGTGACACATTGCTACGTCATGACATGACATTGTGTTATTGGCATTTACTAGTACGTAGTCGATACGTATCAAATGTCATGTTTCAATGACATTGGCTCATTTAATATTTTACATAGAAAATTTAACATTCCGGATATTTAAGAGACGAGTAGTATTTATGCGAAGTCATGCAGAATGTTCAATGTTCATATTTTTTATGGCATTAGCCTTAAGTGATTCTTAGTAAGATCAAATCATCCCACCATTGTGTTTCATTAATGTTACCTAACTGTACTATATCGATGCGCGTTTTTATATTATATATTGTGTCTAGTTGAATAGTATAGGAATAGTAGGTTCTGTAGATCACGCAAAAAAACACTATGTAGTCACGTTGACTTTATGGCACTCTATGTACCTACCTACCTACGAGTTTTTTCATAAAGTAAGAATCTAAAAAAGCTATCTTGCTATAACTTAAAGATCACTCACAAAAACACATTTTGATGAAATTTTACGTGTGTATTTACATCTGCAAGCCTAACATGACCTGCGAAACACGATATGATAAACCGATTTATCGACATTTAACCTGTCAAAATACGATAAATATAGCCGCCATGTTGAATTTTGTATAGAGACGATACGATATCGTACGATACGATATCCACGATACGTGGTCATGCTAGGGGGGCTGGTCCCGCTTAACTAAACATGACGGTAGGATCTTAATGATTGCAGTTTTGGCAACCCCTCTTTGGGAACTTTGTGTATATATGTATGTTTATGTGTGTATTTAAATGGGTCCAGGGAAGTTTTAAACGCTTTAGACCTGGTAGATGATGCTGCGATCAGATTGATATGTTATAAATAGAAAAACTTTTATTTCCTATTAATATTATAAACGCGAATAATACCTAAATGCGAAAGTTTATAAGTATGGATAGATGGATGTTTGTTACTCTTTCACGTAAAAACAGCTGGAGCGATTTTAATAAAATTTGGTATGGAGTTAGCTGACACCCTGGATTAACACATAGGCTACTCTTTATCCCAGGAAAATATTGTTATCCCGGATAATTTTGTTGTTTTTTTTGCAGTCCACGCGGACGAAGTCGCGGGCATCCACTATTATTGAGTTTTACAGATATACTTAACCACATTCCTGCATAAAAGTATAATTAGTTTGACTTGTTGTGTTTGTAATTGTTTTGTTATCTTCTGTTTTCCTTAACCTGTAATAATGTCGCATCTTATCCGAAACGTAAAGTGGTAGTTTTATGAGTGTGCAAGTGATTTTGACCTAAAGGGTTGGACCTTTATCAGATAACTTATTTATCAGACATATCCCTAAGGGTGCTGTCTGAGAGTTTGCTAAAGTAGTCATTTTTTCAGTATATTTTATGCTAAAAGTTGTATCAGTTTTACCATATTCATTATTTCCTTTTAAATTTTATCAAGCGGTCTACTCTAAATAAACATTTTTTTTGTTTTACTTTAAATTTACAAAAAAAAACCATAGGTATTGTGTTGTAAACAGTTCAATTTGCAATAGTTATATGTGCTTTGGTTATTAAGTTTTATGCACAATTTTAGCATGTTCTAAGTAAATAAATTCACTGCACATAATTCCCACAAACTGACCTATTTATAATTTTACAACCAAGTTACAGCTACACTATACTATACAGTATCATATCTTATAGCTTGTAATGTGACAGCTTTTTGGAATAGTTGGCAAGTTGAACTTTCCACCCTAAGGGCGCGTTATATGTACAACGAAACACTCGTAGTAATTTATGATGCGCATTTTTTCCCCCTAAAAACTGCTTTTATCCATTGTAGCAAAGATATTTTACATGTATGAAAGATTATGTTTTGCGGCTTCAATTAGGTAGGTAACAATAATATAAAAACAATACTGATATCGGCTGTGTTTATCTGGGTTTAATTTTAACATAATTTGTAGTACTCAAGTGAATGCTGTGACACGTATCTGTATGGCTCGTTACGTCACCAGTAGTCAGGGTAAACCACACGTCCGTCTCCGCCCTCGGCTTGCGCGTGACTGTCTTTATCCCTCCTACCCGCGAACCCGAGACATCATAATAACTACCATAGATAACTACAAACACTACATCCCTTCCTTCTTGTATTTTTATTGAAATAAATTTGTTGATTACAATATCTAGATTACAATCATTATAAATCATTATTGGCTTAGTTAACTAATCTGTTTCCTTCTGTTCACTTTGATTTAGTTCCTTTTCGTCTTCATTTTCATTTTGAACTTTCCATTCACCTTCTATCCTTTTTAAGTGTACGACATTACGTCTAAGCTGTTGGCCGGTTTCTTCATTTCTGACAAGTACATCTCCACCCTCCTTACGTTCCACAATATGCGGAGTCGATTTAAAGTTGGCTGACAATTTATTTTGCTTCTCCATTTCCTTCACATATACTTTATCACCTTCTGTTATTATTGAATCCTCAGCCTTTCTTTTTTTATCACTATATTCTTTGCCCTTTTCTTTACGTATTGTATCCCTGTCTCTAACGTCCGAGTCATTTAGCGCATGTTCATTGTATAGCAGAGAAGGAATTTTATCCTTATTTTGTCTTCTAAAAAATAATTCAGCAGGTGATTTCCCCGTAACTGAGTGTGGTGTCGAGTTGTACATCATCAGGTATTCCATTACAGATTCCTTTAAATCATTTTTCTGGATTTGGCAAATTTTCAATCGTTTGATTATGTCTCGATTTTGCCTTTCCACTTCTCCATTCTGCTGCGGCCAGTAGGGAATTGTATTAAACATTCTAATATTACACTGTTGGCAATATTTTCTAAACTCTTCACTTACAAATTGACGACCGTTATCTGCTGTGATGGAGGAAGGATAGCCGAGACGACTAAATATTTCTTTCAGGAGTTTTATTATTTGTGAACTTGTAATTACTTTGGTAAATTTAATCTCTTTATACCTGCTGTAGTAGTCAATGACGACTAGCAAGTATTCGTTATTCGGTAGAGGTCCAAGCAAGTCCATGGCTACATCCACCCAGGGAGCTGTTGGCAATTCGCGCCGCTTCATAGGTACTGGATGGGTTGGCAGCCCCACGAGAGTACATCCTTTACAATGTTTTACAACTGCTTCGACATCTTTATCAATGCGTGGCCACCATACCTTTAACCTCAATCGACTTTTCATTGCTACTATCCCTGGGTGGCCTTCATGTGCCGCATCCAAAACACTTTTTCTCAATTCCTTTGGTATGACAATCCGGCTACCGCGCAATAAAATATTGTTATAAAAGCAAAGTTCCGGTTCAAAAACTTTATATTCTTTTACTGACTCCTCCCAATCGTTGTTGTAAATTCCTCTTTTAACACTTCTAATTTCTGAGTCATTTTCTGAGCACTTAATGATAGAATGCATAGGAACAGCACAGGGACGAGCTTGTTCTACTATATGATGCACATAATCTTCAATAGCACCCGGTGGTATATTTGAATATGTACAAAGACGAGACAAAGGGTCGGCAATATTAAATTTTCCTGGCTGGTACTTAATATTGAAACGATAAGTCTGCAGTCGTAAGACCCAGCGTTCGATTCGCGCACAAGGTTTCGATTTCGGGCCAAATAAAAATTCTAACGGCTTATGGTCGGTAATAAGGTCAAATGTTTTACCAAATAAAAATATGCTGAAGTGCTCGACGCCCGAAACCAGAGCGAGCGCTTCTTTTTCAGTTTGGCTGTATTTTCGTTCCAACGCTGTTAATGTTCGGTTACCATAAGCAATGATTCTTGGGCCCCGACTATCATTTTGAATTAAAACGGCTCCTAGACCAACAGGGCTTGCGTCAGCGATAACCCGTGTTTCGTCATCAGTATCATAATATCCCAATGTCTTTATAGTAGATAGTGCTTTTTTCAACTGATGGAATGCTTGGTCTTGTTCATCTTGCCATAAATCCTCTATATTAGCTTTTTTTGCTAATTTTAGTCTCAATAACTCTTTTAATGGTTCTGTCACGGTAGCAAGATTAGGCAGCCACTTATTAATATAATTGACCAATCCTAAAAAGCTTTGAAGTTCTTCTATTGTCTTCGGAACGCGAAACTCTTCAATGCTGGTCATATATTTCTTTAAAGGTTTTACTCCATTTGGAGTCAATTCATGTCCAAGAAAATTTATTTTCTGTACCTTGTATACACATTTGGCTTCATTCAATAACACATTGTTGTTTTTTAAAGTCGTCATAACTTTCTGTAACCGTTCCTCGTGTTGTTTTTCATTTTCTCCGTAAACTAAAATGTCATCAATAAAATTTATTACTCCGTCTAGTCCTGTCAACATCCTTTCTAAGATTTTTTGAAAAAGTTCAGGTGCGCAAGTGATGCCAAACATGAGTCGTTTATATTGATATAATCCTTTTGATGTAATAAATGTTGTTAGATATCTAGAATTGGGGTGAATTTCCACTTGGTGAAAAGCATTTTTTATATCCAACTTAGAAAAATATTTTCCTTTCTTAATTTTGGGTAATAGGCTGTCCATACAAGGTAATGGATGATTTTCTCTCATGATTGCCATATTGGCACGCCGCATATCTATACACAACCGCAGGTCGTCATTGTCTTTAAGTATAGGCACTACCGGTGAAATCCAGGGTGAAGGTCCATGGACCTCTTCGATTATGTCACTTTCAAGTAATTCTTGTATTTTCCGTTCCACTTTCTTTTCAATAGGAATCGGAATCCTTCTATAAGGCTGTGATACGGGTTTACAAGTTTTATCAACTGGGATTTCAACGAGAACATTCTTGAATTTTGGAAATGGTTTATGTGTTTGCATTACTTCATTAACTCCTATTCCTAATTTCAGTACTCCCAAACTAATGGCTGTTTCCTTCCCTAATATGTCTCTTGATCCCCCATTGACTATATAAACAACCGATAGCACAGATCTTCCATTTGTCGTAATAGACGTTTGGAAAGTTCCTTTTACCTCCAGGGGGGTTTTACTGCCATAAGAGTATAACATTTTGTCAGATCCTTCGGTGTGGTTTGTTACGTTAACGCGTTTTTGCTTTAACATTTCCCAAGTTTTATCAGTAATAAGATTAAGTTTACATCCAGAATCTATAAGAAGATGTAATTTTACCCCTCCTATTAAGCACTCTATTGCAGCGTCATCATTTACATTGAAAACGTAGTGAATGTTTTCCGATATTGTCTTCTCCTCAATAGAATTCACCGTCTTTTCATCTCGTTTCCTCTTAGTTTTCCTGTCGTCTTCTTGTTTATTGTCAAACTTCCGCTTCTGGGGTCTAGTTCTACATAACGCACTAAAATGTCCTAATTTACCACAATCATGACATTTTTTCCTTTTTGCTGGGCACTCCTGATTCGTTAATATATGTACGTTATATCCACACCTACCACATCTGCTTTCTTCCTTTTTACTGGAACTCGCTTTAGCTGGATGATTTTTTATTGCATTAATCTCACTATTAATAGATGTCGTATTTTTATTTTGACCGTATCCCTCTAGTTGATAACCTACCGACTCTAATGTATTTGCCTCGGTAATTATTCTATCTAGTGTAACACAATCTCCTAATGTCAAGATCTTTTTCCTGAGCTCAGATGATGAACATTTTTCTACTATTTGATCAACTAAATGTTCATCAGGACTCGTGAATCCACACTTTCCAGCTTGGTTCCTCAACTTAACTACGAATTTTTCGAATTTTTCTCCTTCTTCCTGTTTTATTTGGCGGAAGATATGTCTCTCGTAAATCTTATTCCGCTTTGGAAGAAAGTATCCATCTAACTTTTCAATAGCTATAACAAAGATATCAACTCCTTCGGAAGCAGCAACGTAAGCTCCAGGTAAATTATAAATAATTTCCTGTAATTCAGATCCACCTAACAGTAACAATGTAGCTCTCTTTTTCTCAGCGCCCTTAATTTCATTTGCTTCGAGGAAAATATTAAGTGATCTCTTCCATTTTTCCCAACGCAAAGCAATGGTTCCGTTGTCACCTTCAAGGTCAAGTTTTTCTGGAGGTGGTAGCAGACTCGTCATATTTTGAGTATATTAGGGGCTACCTGAAACCAAAAGGGTTACTATGGACAACGTCAAGCTTTAAAATTTCATGAGGGCCCTTAATGGCCATACCCTTTTCTACGCACGGTTTACAATTTCATGAAGGCCCGAACTGCCCATACGCCTTACTACGCACGGTTTACAATTTCATGAGGGCCCGTACTGCCCATACCCTTTTCTACGCACGGTTTGCAATTTCATGGGGGCCCGTACTGCCCATACTCTTTTCCACGCACGGTTTACAATTTCATGAGGGCCCGTACTGCCCATACCCTTTACTACGCACGGTTTACAATTTCATGAGGGCCCGTACTGCCCATACCTCTTACTATGCACGGTTTACAATTTCATGAGGGCCCGTACTGCCCATACCCGTTACTACGCACGGTTTACAATTTCACGAGGGCCCGTACTGCCCATACCCGTTACTACGCACGGTTTACAATTTCATGAGGGCCCGTACTGCCTTGAACATTAGTAAATCTATTTTTTTTTTTTATTATTATTTTATTTAATATTTGTTTAGTTTTTTCACAGTATATTAAAAAATCTATAAAACTGTTTAATTAGGTACTTAAGTAGATTATCAGTCATATCTATTTATTAATTTTATAATATGATTTAAAGAAAACTATAAAATGCAGTAAAATATAATAAAGTATGCAAAATATTTGTAAACAATTTAAACGAAAAAGGCATAATAATACATCCAATAAGACTAAGTAATAATCTAGCAAAATTAAGATAGCACGTAGGTATACGAATCTCAAATCATCGCAATTGCTATGTTTACAAAGGAATAAATGTCACATAACTGTTATCTTTTTCTAATGATCTAATTGAGAAAACATAGGTAGCTAATTAGGTGTTTACGAATGCAGTAGGCCGAAACACCGATAAATATCTGTACTATATCTAGGTATATGTATTCAGACAAGCCGTTCGAAGATAGATATTAGCATCCATCCACTTTGTTTACTTCAATTTGCCCCGCAATAATTTGACATGGAACTGCAGTCTACATAGTAATTTCTTAGTATTTGTTCTAAGAACTGCTTTATCGACTTGTTTACTTACTAAATATTCTAAATTGGATTGGTATTTTTCATAATTAACTTATAACCTCAAAATAATGTTTTTGCACTAACCTTTTTGCTCGTCGCCACATGTAGTACTCAAGTGAATGCTGTGACACGTATCTGTATGGCTCGTTACGTCACCAGTAGTCAGGGTAAACCACACGTCCGTCTCCGCCCTCGGCTTGCGCGTGACTGTCTTTATCCCTCCTACCCGCGAACCCGAGACATCATAATAACTACCATAGATAACTACAAACACTACATAATTGATCTTAATTTCCTTTTTAGATAAATTTGGTTCATTTGCAAAAGGAGTGACTAAATTAAATAATTAATTTTAATTAACATCCTTTGTGATTGTCTTGTGTGAGACATGATTTAATTTAATATTACAAAAGGTTATATTAATTTCTAGGGAATTTGTTTTATCTTACTTAAAATGATTGATACATTCTTTGTTTATTGCAGACATGGGTTTGGGGATTTTATTTCAATGGTATCCCTAACGTCCATGCTTTTCAGGTTTCTGAGAATGTATGCAAGGGTAATGTTCAGATTTACGGACTACTAGGTTTATTATTTCATGACAATCGTAATTATTACTACGCAAATAATAAATAATAGTACCAAGTAGTAATGTTTTTTTATCAATTTATTCTATCGAAAGGAATTTTATCATCGATAAATTCTTGAAAACTATCGACTATTTCCCATCCCTACCAGCCACAATGTTGGTATGTCAGCGATTCAGTGATAACAGCCGGCTGCCATGATTTGTTGGACAAATTACCGCTACAGAACCATTTAGGGTTACTTATGTAAAGGTTAAGTCGGAACGTAACGGTGATCTTCTAATGGTTTAGTAGCTTGTTAGTTTTGATAAGGGGGTTCTTCATTTAACAGCCGATTGGGAGTAGAACTTAGAGACGTTAAAGACAGTGAAATGTAATGTTGCTTTGTTTTTGGTCACTACTCGTAGTCTAAAGTTGCGTGAAAACTATAACCTAGGTACGTCATCATCTAAGGAAGCTTACAATTCCCATTTTGCCCGTTTCCGAGGGAATCATCTCTCACCGGCTTGCGTCATAGGTACAAAAACATACTTATTTTAAGTTTCAGGTCTCTTAGATCAGCGGTTAAGGCTGCACTATAATAGTAATGTACAATAGACTTTTGCTAGTGCTTTAGTAGGATTAAAAAAATATTAATCTACTTTGTACACAGCCAAAACTGCAGGATCATAAGGAAGATCTCACAGCCTACTATATACATTTAACTTTTTTACATATCTATACCCAAAGCCTGGGTATAGAAGAATATGTTTTTACCTAAAAGGTAAAAGCAACATATCCCCAAAGTAACAAATAGGCACAACTTAGGGCTTAAAGAATAGTTTGAATAGAGAAAATAAATGCAAAGGTCTGGTGGAAGGGAAACTGATGGAGCCCTCCGATAAATGGTGGCCAGGGTCCCGCGTGATCGATCACGGAACACCCGGATATTAATTGCCGGAAATCGCTCGAGTTTACTAGAAATTTAAACATTTTAACTGTTTTTACCCGGCTGCAGCAGATACGCAGTTTGTGTATGTTTATTTTCATGTATGAGTGTTTATTTTTATGTTTGAATGTTTATTTTTATGGCAGTGCGTGAAGTCCTTATTTACCAATGGTATCTTGCTATTGGTCAATGTTAGTTGATTCTCATTTTAAGCTACTTATTTCAGAATAGACATTCTAATTTTGATGTTTTTTTTTTTCAGGTAAATATGATACATTGGTTGAGTACATATAAGAAATTGGAAGCAAACAGATCAAACTGGTAAGATATAAAATAATTTAGATATTAGGATTATCTTATTTGCGTAATATTTACAAAAAAATAAATGCTTATTAAAAATATTATGCTAATAAAGCTAAAAAGTTCCAGTCAAACTAAATAATACATGTAGGCAGGTACATATTACCTTCATAGGTAGAAAACATTCTAAAATATAATAACCTAAGACAGTCCTGCTCTAAATCATACAAATTCTCCTCCCGAATCACGTATAAAATCTGGCAGAGGTCACGTACCTACTAAGACATAAGATTGCTAAAATAATTACAGAAACTGCGGAACCCTTTTAGCTAATCCGGCAAAAGTTTGTGGACCCTTCGGCTCAAACGGTTGGCGTACACTGGTGCCTATCCTGTCTTTATAAATCGTTTATGTTATTTGTTTATATTGTTTACATATGCAGGTCGCCTGTTTAGATACTATTTAAATTTACTACCAAAAATCTAAATAAAATTTACTGTTACGACAGTTGATGCAAATGAAGAAATGATGCGAATCCAGTGTAAACTATGTAAGCGATCATTACATTAGTTAAAAAACCTATGCAATTAGTTAAAAAACCTATGCACTGTTTGAACGCAACATAATTGATTATTAGTGAGCAGTTGCTGAATGGATTTAGTTATACATATAACCCTTGTCATCAAAATATTTTATATCAAGGTACTTACTTACCTTTACTCACTTTTAGGTAGAAGCAAAGACGTAAGAAGTAAAGACGATTTAGTTAGAAATCTGGGATATCTGGTGATAAAATTTGTAAAATAATTCAAATGAAATAAATACCTATAATTATGTTAGGTATAAAAAATACCTAATATCAAAAAGGCACTATTCACGTCAATAATAAAATATAATTTAAAAATAAGATAGCCAGCAGTGTACGCTATAAAACAAGCCTAAATCGCCCGGGGATGGTTTACCGAAACGTCTAACTTGAGAACTCGAAGATTTTAACTCCAAATTCGTCATTCCCCTAACTTTCGGTTTAGAAACAATCTTATTAGTTAATGCTCGGAATCTAAATTTCATAGTAAACTTAGTGCTGAGGTTATTCGGTTTAGCAAGTTTTGGTGTCTAGAGCTTAGACTTTGGCTTTAGTTTATAATGTTGTGCTAATTGTCTTTTAACTGACCAGTTATGTTTTGAAGATATTTTACTGTGTTTATACGGGGTTTCGCCAGTATACATTAGGGTCGATTCCGGCAGTCAAACTTAAACGTAAACCTAATCTTAGTCAGGTCTATCTCTCTCCGTTCTTAACACAAATGGCTGAGAGAGAAAAGGACAGGTAGGACTAAATTTACGTTTAGACTTAAGTGTGACTGCCGGAATCGACCATACTACCTGTATCTTCTCCTGTGCATGTCGTAAGAGTCGACTAAAGTACTTAGGGGCGTTCTCTCAGGTGATGAGCTAGCCAAGTTGACACTGTTCATTTACATCTCACCTCGCTCTGCCACGTGGCTTTAGAATCCTATTCGTGATTTTACAGTTCTGGCTTTTCCATTTTTAAGAACACAGACGTCTGTATATGTATGTTTACAGGATGTTTATTTGTTTCCACCCTTAACGAAGGGTACGTACTCTATACATCAAATAAAGTAAGTTTATGCCAAAAAAAATGATGGGAAACGATGTAAATTTTTTGAATTTTTTTGTATTACTTGGTCGGGTGAAATTTATAGTGTCCAGTGTTTATGCTAGTTTTTTCATGGACAGATATTAATTATTTCTCGTAAAAAAATCTTGTTACGCGCGTCTTTGTGCATTTATGCAGAAAAACGCAGTCTATTTACTTTGGACCCTAATATCTTGGGAACTAGACACTTCCCAGGTATATGCTTCCATGGAGATAAATGATCGTGATGATGAGGACATTTCGTAGTTTTCGGGAACGTTGACGACCAAAAATCACCCCGTATATCCAACACACTACAAACTACTATTTTTAACTCATTGTCTATGGCAATTACCTGGAAAACACAGATCCAGTCCATTTTATCTAGGTAATATCATGTTTTAATTCAGTTTTCATACCAACAACTACCTATACATCTGTACAAATAAAATTAATACCGACGCTTATTTGTTACAAGGTCTTCTGTTTATTGAGTTAGTATTGCTAGCTAGTACTTCGTATAATACTAGGTTTCGATGTGATTAAAGTATTCATGCCATAAAAACATCCATGCCATCATAGCTAAGTGTCTCGGAATGAATTATCATTGTAGTATGATTGATCATGGGATATTACGGCAGGATTGTTTCCATAATGGAAGCGAGACGGCGCTAGGTTGTGTAGAGCGACATCTCGCTCTCACATTTTAAACAGACCTGCTTATGCCGCTATATGTGGGCACCGCTATGCAATCAAAGCTATACCTCAACATTACCCCGACATTGAGCGTTTTCCCACTAGACGACACGACAGCGACACGACCACTACATTTCGTCATCTAATATGGGGGGCCGTGTCGTGGTCGTGTCGTCTAATGGAAAAACGCCCATTTACTTAAGATACCATCTCAATATCAAATCCTGCTTCTTCCATCTGATTCCAGCCAGATTACATTTCAAACAGCGACAGCCCCATTCGAATCTCAACTTATTGCCACTGGAAATTGGATTCAAAGCAGTCTGTATAGTTATTCCATGGAGGAAGTGTTTAGAGGAGGTGGTGTAATACGTTTGATTATAGAAAATAGTGTAGTTCTTTGTACGGATGGTAAAATGTGGTAATTGGTTCATAAAGCGTTGCCTTGAATGCTTCCTTTTATCCTTACCATGGCGCTAGTTGCTCTGTGTAACTAACATTGTATTACATTACTAGTCACATATTCATGCACGAGAGTTATTCTATAAAACGAAATCTAGTATACTCCGCATGGCCTAAGCTCAGCTTTGCATTTGTATGCGTGAACCTGCAAGCAAATGGGGCGTTGTCGACACTAGGCCAACGCACATTTCCACTATCTATGTATCACACAAGCGCAAAGCGTCGGGTATCTATGTATAATATACTCCACACGCTAACCTAAGCTTGGGCCGCGCGGACTACTATACTCATATTATCGGGATATGTCTTGAGATGTTATAATTTATCGCCCGTCACACATTTTGTACGAGACCATTCACACTGTGTAATATTTACAACAGAGGCATCTCCCCTTAGTACTTCCTCCGTGAGTTATTCAGTGACTCACAGGGTCTGGAATTGAGTTTGCCTAGATCGTATGTCGCTTGTCCGGCTTAACACAAATACTGAGGTTGTAATATTGTTAGCTCTACATTTACTTAAGAGGTCTGCCATATTATATGGCGATTTATAAGTTCTATAAAATATTGGGCCGCATGGTGCCGGCAGAGTAGAATTCGTACCACGCCATGTCTGCTCGTGGGTATCGTACGAGGCGATTAAGGGTTTTCGGGAGGTGGGCAGCAGCGCCTTCCGTGTTGACAACATAGTCCAAAAATACAAACTACGGTCACCAAACCGCCTGCCTAGCGTGGTGACAATGGGCAAATACCCCTCACGGCAGTCTTGTGACATGCCCTAGGGGAGGCCTACGTTCAGCAGTGGACTGCAATAGGCTGATGACGATGATGAAAATATAAATAGAAAATCCTTTAATATTTTCTAGTTCTACTTCTGACATTGATAAATATTAATAAGTAGTACCTAAATGCGGTATCCAGCACTGCAGGATCACGAAAGAGATCCCTCAGCCACTTTTAGCATAACGGAGACAGATGTAAATGACCAGTGACAAGTTGCTGGCTAATTGTCTGCGAAAACGCCCTCAAACTCCTCAGCCGGCTATTACGCCATCCACGGAGAAGAGAGCTGTTATATTCCAAATAGGATAATAGAGAAAATCGATCTCAATTAAATTTAATTTCTCATTCTCTACCCCGATCGTGAAAACATTTGAGTCACTCTATACTTCTATGCTTTCAAACAAACTATATACTTCATTTGGCTTTTCAATGTACTTACTAAATACTAGTGGACGCCCGCGACTCCGTCCGCGTGGACTACATAAAAACAAAATGTCGAAATTACCCGGGATAAAAAATCCTGAAAACTGCATCGAAATCGGTTCAGCCGTTTCTGAGATTAGCGTGCACAAGCGCACAGACAAACCGACAAACAGACAAAAATTCCAAAAATCATTCTTTTGGGTACTATAGCGTTGATAAAGGTCTCCTATAATATTTTTTGTCATATATCTTCTATGTACAGACAGCGATCCGTTACATTTTTATTATATGTATAGATATTACTTGCATAGGTACCTAGTATCTCGAACATTTCCCATTAAAACTTTATTCAATAGATCCTTGATTGAAAGCGAAACTAGGTGTAAAAATATCATAGGAGCGATGAGCTGCAATCATAGACTACAAATTTCACAGATAGATAAAGAAACGGGTATGGAATATGGAACTGCCTGATAATAATCATCATCATCATTTCAGCCCTGGGAAGTCCACTGCTGGACCGGCCTCCTCCAACAACCTCCATACCGACCGGTCGGAAGCAGCCTGCATCCAACCGACGCCCGCGACCTTGGCCATTATAAAATACATATATTCATAAAAGATACTCTACAGCTACAGCCACGCTTAGCGAAGTCAGATAAGTGACAATTTGCTAGCCATGAGGCCTGAGAGACCGCCCACGACTTCCTTAGTCGACTCTTACGATATGCAGAGAAGGAGATGCAGCTAATGTATAATATTCCTCCATCCATCGGTACTCATATACATACCTACCTATAATTTGCCGCCTGCGTTTTCCAATACCTAAGGCTGTTTGACTTAATATGTGATAAAAAAATCCAGTACCTAAGGCTGCTCTGGACATGACATATGATAAAAAAAATCTAGTGCTACCCCCATGAATGTATAAAGAACTACGGACGGAATGCATGGAATATTTGTTACCGATCCGAACTTATCTTTCGCTTTGTGGTAGTGGGTACTAAAATGCCTAAAAAAATGCAGCTAATCCACATTTTAAGTTCTCATTTATACAGACAGCTCGGCAAAATATCTGTCCTGCAGGATTATAGCATTACATAGTGTAGCGCTTCCGTTGCATCGGAATCCGTATCGACATGATTAAGTTCTCGTTAGTCTCGATTCTTGATTACACGATTCCTCCGACTATTTGAGTATGCGATACTCGTATGTATTGCGAATTGCGATATGTAAAGTTTGCATTTTGTATACTTATGTGCCATGGTAATGCATTTTTCGTAGGTATGCCAAAGGAGGTCATCGAGGAGGCCTATGTTTAGCAGTAGGCTTATCAAGGATAAAATGATGGAGATTATGTCATTTCCACCAAGAAATCATAGACTGATAAGTTTTCGTGATTCTATGGTGGAAATATTTCTTATTTATGGTGGAATATATCTTTGTATATTTACGGAAGGAATTAAGTGGTTGGCAATAGTACCCAAAAGAATGATTTTTAGAATTTTTGTCTGTTTGTCTATTTGTCGGTTTGTATGTGCGTTTGTGCACGCTAATCTCAGAAACGGCTGAACCGATTTCAATGCAGTTTTCGATGGAGTCGCGGGCGTCCACTAGTTATATACATATACAATACAGGGTAATCACCCTGTTGCGTAAATAGACTGCGTTTTTCTCCATAAATGCACATAGACGCGCGTAGCATGATTTTTTCACGAGAAATAATAATTATCTATCTATGAAAAAACTAGCACAAACACTGGACACTATAAATTTCGCCCGATCAAGTAACAATTTTTTTTTCAATTTTTTTTTATCGTTTCCCAGCATTTTTTTGGCATAAACTTACTTTATTTGATGTATAGAGTACGTACCCTTTGTTGAGGGTAGCAATGAAAAAACATCCTGTATAAATCAATTGCCGCGAATTTCTTGTACTTACCTATCATGTGTTGAAAATGGCCTGATTTATAGTAAGACTAATGTTTGTGGGTGAACTATTTTATTTGTTGTGGTTGGATATTAATTAATTTTATTAAAATTAATCAACAGCGGTTAGAAATTTCTGATAATTAATTTTGACCACCATTTGTTTATTAATTATGTAACCTCAATGACCAATAAGCTATCCATTGCTATTCGTTTCATTAAGTTCCTATCGTAGCCACACCAAATCCTATTTAATATATATTGATTTCAATTAATTCCGAAAAATGCTATCATTCAGTTCCATCAGCTCTTTGCGGTAAAGAACTCCTTTTTTTTAACGTGAGGAAATGCATGACGCATTCGACCACGGCTGGGGCAAGCACGTGGGATATGTGGGACTCTCGCGGTAAAGAACTCGACGCAGCTGATGTATCCAGCGTAACCCTACATACCTACGCATCAGCTCTTATGCAAATAATCAGGCGCACCTGAAACTCTGTTTATTTGTTACCAGCTCATTAATGTTTTATTATTGTTAAAATAGGTCTTAATAGAATCCAGCAACGAACTACCTATAGTTTTTTTCTTAAGTTCAAAGCGTATCCATTATAAGATATTCATTTTCTCTGAACCAAAATGTATGAACTTACTAACTAAACTCATCGCAAAATAAGAGGTTCGTTTACCGCAACGCTAGCATCTTTGCAATGTGCACACTGTTTCATACATTTTTATTTAGTTCGTGAATAATCCACCGGACTTCTTATACCGTGATTGGTTTAGGTATATTTACCTACAGCATATTTCTTTTCCAATACTTCCTGAAGTTGAGCACCAATGAATACATCGACTTAGTACTTAGTATTCAGGTCGGTAGGTACTAGCTAATATTATTGCTCCGTATTTCTTGATTTACTTGCTAAAAGTAATATATTTTTTAAGTGAAACAAACTTTATCTTCTGAGAGGTTTATTGAATTATTACGGCTTTACCTATTTATAAGAATGTTGTATATATTTTATTAAATTTTTAGACCGAAAGTATGATGGAAAAAGAAATGTAAAAGACTGAGAAAAGAATCTAATTTAACTTCCTTAGTCAACTCTTACGACCTGCACGGAAGGAGATGTATCTGATGTATTTTAGTGAAGTCCATATCAGCATAGGCGTAGCGCATCTACTTTAATGAAATTATTATTTATTTGCCTTAAACATTGTACAATAAGTTATATTACATTATTATAAGAAAGTTGTTTCGCAAAAAAATGTGGCATGAAATTTTTTTTGTTCTTGTACTCAATCAGCCTATTGCAGTCCACAGCTGAACGTAGGTCTCCCCCAGGGCACGACACAAGGCTACTGGCTAGGTGGGTTTTTGCCCATTTTTGTATTGTTATCGTTTTTTTTTGTTTATAGTAAATTCTAATTGGTTTTCGGATTAGCATCTATGTATTTATGGTTGCATGCTAGGTGCTTGGATCTGGTTTCTCGTTGCGACAGTAGAGTCTTGTGTTCGTGACCATGAGTCGGCAGATCCGAGGGTCAACGGAGGGTGTAGGACCCGGTAGTGGGCGACCCCTCAATCATCGATATTTATTTTTCGATGTTTCTTTCTTAAATTTGATTCTTTTTCCCTTTTTTTTTGGGAGGTCCTCCCTCCAATGTGTAGAAGATCCGCGAATAGCGACAATGGCAACAACAGAATGGCAAAATCGTATTATTATCGGTTAATTATTACAATTTTTTACCCGACTGTGCCTGAAGTTGGGTTATGTTTTTCGAGTGTATGATTGTATTTATATTTCTTTGGCACAGCATATACGGGCTGTCGCATTTGAGCTTGAGAGGTAGGTATCATTAAATTCGTCTTAGTCTTGGGTCAAAATTTTTACGCAGTCGGGTCTTTTTTTAATAAATGAGGTTATTTTTACCCTAATTATGGCTTACGAAAAGATAATGGGTCCACTGACTCCTGACCTGAACTTCTCCCTTCAGCTAAATTGAACTTTAATGACGTCACTAAATTAACACTTCCATATACATGTATACCTGTGTGTACAACAAATTACAAGGTGGAAACTCTCAACCAAGGAAGTGCAAGTTGATTCGCACTAGCATAGTGAATGTACAGTAGTAGTTTATTTATACTGTTACATATACGGAAAATGGAAAGAGTACAGTGTTTTTACTTATTTGTCATTGTTTGTGTTCAATTGGAGTGTTGATTTTAAATGACAGCGATAGGGAATTTTCGGTCAACTTAAAAAAATTTATACCTGTCCCTTTCTATCTCAGCCTTTTGCATTAAGGATGGAGAGACGCCGATATAACTAATTTTAAGTTTATTTTCAAGTGTGACGGTCAGAATCGACCACTATGCCTATGTAATCATCATCTTTGGTTTCTTTTGAAACTTACATTGCCAAAGATTGGCATATATTTGACAGTCTGCTGCCTGCCTGACGCCAACCCTCCTCGGGTATAGATAAGTGACAATGTTTTGAAAATCCGTACATGAAATAAATACAATGGTACAGGCCCGTGACTGGGATCAAATCCACGCCATTGGGCTATCACCGCTTACGCCTATGTAACAAGATAAACTATTTGTTTATTTACACAATGGCACAAGGTGCAAGTTTGATAGCTTGGCTGGCTTCGTTATTGGTGCTCGGGTTAATATTAACAGAGTTACATACAATTTGAAACGTGTGCTCTAGAACCGAAATCTAACCAAACCTACATAGTAAATAGGTACTTTTAGTAAATGTAGGTTACGTGCTTTACTATCAGTTCTCTGCATAATTTTTTTTTGTTTCGCATCTTCTTTGCAATTGCATAGTTATGCATCTTGTTGTCAACCTACTGATTGAACGTAGATACCCAATTATAATTAGGTACCTACTTAATAAGGTACTAATTTATTATCACTGTGGTACAAAATATAAACTAGTACGTATGGTTGGTTTAATTCAGTTCAGTTATGAACTGTGTTAAGAAGCTATGTTTTAATTATTTCTACCTATTGATACCTAAATTACCTAGAACTTGAATTTTCTGTATTCCTTGAGACCTACATCAATGTCAAAGACACATTTCTAAAACCACACTTATAAATATTAAACACGTTAATTACATATTTTTATGCAAAGTGACTCATTTTAAAGAAGTTATGTAGGCGGACGAAATGTTTTATTCATAAACTAAATGAGTCAACGTAACGTTAATGTAATATGTATTATTATATTAAACACTAATTGTAGTAGTCATTATAAAACTTTAAAATAATAATTAGGAAATGTAATAAAAATATCAATGGCCGCGTCCCCATTAGGCAAACAGTGAGCGGCTGACAGTTTGCTTCCAGTTTGCCTCCCCATACATTTTAAATGGAGTGTCCATATGGCGCGTAATGTACGCAGTTTGCGACGTTTCGCTTGCCGACTCATTCCGATACGCAGCGAATGATGCGGGCGGTCAGCGGCGCAGTTTGTTCACTACGCCGGGGCGCTCCGTTCGTCTAGTTTACCTTCCCTCACAAGAATTCGTAAGCGCTTTGCGGTTAATACGCTCTAGTTCGCCGCTCAATTGATATTGAATTAGCTATCGATACGCCACTCAGAGTCAGTCGGCGAACAGTCAGCCGCTCAGTTAAGTAGTTTCATTTCTTGACATTTAGTTTTTGTGATAAATTGTATCACATTGAATTCTTGAATAGTTATTATACACTACTATACCTAAGTGATTACCCATGTTGATTTGTTATTTTGCGTCATAATAACTTAAATTTGTGTCAACAACTTTATAGAAAATTATAAAATAAGAAGAATGATCGTCACTACCTACTATGTCCAATGTTAGGTATATCAAAAATCATGTTATATGATTTGTTATGGAATTTCCGATTAAACAAAGTATTGAGTCATAATAACTGTAATACTTATGTTACTAACCGCAAACCACTTAAATGATTATATAATTACTTATAGAAAACATTTGTATGTAGAAAACATGATAGGTACAACTAATTTATTATATATGCTCGGATATATTTCAAAAGTATGTACGCTATCTGAGTAATTTACAGATATTTTATCACTATAGTATGAACGCGCATTACAAATGATTTAGTACAATGACACCGCACATTCTCTATAGACCAATTTTATCGGCATATATGTTTTGCGGTCTCTCTCGTTGTCAGTTACGAACGTGACAAAAATACATATTTTATGTGCAAGTAACAAAGATAAATACAAAGAGGTCATTGTACAAAATTATTCGTCATCCGAGTTCGTACTATAATTCCTTCGATGTAAACAAGCTAGTCATAATATGTATTATTCATTGAAATCTGATAAGCCTGATATTAACATGCTTAAGGTGGGTTCCCACGGTGCGTGGTCGTAATACGCACGGACTAAATAAAACGCGTCCGTGTTGCGCGGCCGTCCGTAGCCGTCGGCGTGTCCGCGTCCGTCCGCGAAATCACGCACCGTGGGAACCCGCCTTAATACGCAGAAGTTGTCTATATTCTCCCTTGCATATTTGAATTGTTATTTGTTACGCTTTTACCTAGTTTCTGAGAAAATGTGATATGAGTAAATTACTTGAATTCTGCTTTTATTATAGGTATATGAACTTTGTTAATGGCAAATTCGAAGACTAGCAAGCAAGATGTGCGCCAGCGATAAAATCGTTTCATTCAAGCAACTAAGGACACTTTTTAACTCTTGGTTCTCTGTTATGGTTTTTTAGACAATCCTTTTTGACCACAACTGTACAAAGCACTAGTCATCGGCTGTGGAAGTATTGTTATTATAATAATATTATTAAATAATTAAGAACATCTGGCTGTTATTACAATAGTCACGAACGTAACAGATAAAAGTACCTCATGATTAGGTCATATAAAGGAGGTTTTAGTACTTTATAAATTACTCTGTAACTTTAAAGCCCGTGCATATCTGACGAAGGATTCGTCAAGCATATCTCAAGCAAGGCAATCGCGCTATTTTTAAACGTATTTACCACAACTAACTAACAACCAAAAACGTTGCGTTATATTTCGACAACGTTTGAAGCATGAAGTTAGTTTAAAACCAAAAGAGTGATGCAAGAATGTAATGTAGAAGAAAACGTTAACGTAAAAGCGAAAAACGTACCACCATCGCTTGGCAGTCATTTTCAATTCTAGAAAATAGAGATACCTAAATCTCAGGTTTAGAAAATCCAAATGTGAGGAAACCAAATTCGGTTATTGCAGTATCTCAGGTTTTAAAAAATCCAAATGTGAAAATTTTGAAAACAAATTCGGTTATTGCAGTTGTCTGTTAGTTTGTAGGTTTGAATGTTTAGCTCATTAAACACCGTTTAATTTATCTATTCCAGCGTTACGCAACTCTTTTCTCGTCTTGTGCAGACCCTAATAGTAAGTTAATTTCCTTGAATCCCGTTTAACAGAGCTACATTTCCCCTTAAGTCTGTTGCGTTCAGGATTTAATAACAATATAAGCCGTAATAAGGAAGTTTACTATTTCTTTAAAAGTTATTGGAAAAGCATTATC
This sequence comes from Carposina sasakii, assembly GCA_014607495.2. Classification (NCBI taxonomy): domain Eukaryota; kingdom Metazoa; phylum Arthropoda; class Insecta; order Lepidoptera; family Carposinidae; genus Carposina; species Carposina sasakii. The sequence continues at coordinate 9,232,963 of CP053168.1, forward strand.
TTCGGGAAATAGATAGCTTTTCTTATTTACAATGAATAATAAAAATGTTGTATGCTTATCATGCCCGTAGGATACAATTATTTCCGTTTAACTTTAGTTTAGTACCTACCTATTAAAATCCAACCGATGAATAAGTTGTAGGTAATTCTCATGAGGACCGATTCTTGCAATGGTCAAGGGCGTAGTGCGAGTTTTCACTTCGAACTCGTTCAGATAGGCATAGATACTGTATAGGCACGGGTAGACCGGATGCGTATGCGTAGACGTAAGCATAGACGTCAAGCGGTGCCAGTTCCATACATTAAACTCAGAGGTACGTGTACGTCTACGCTTACGTGCACGCATACGCATCCGGTGTGCTCGAGGCTTCAAGCTGTCACCGCTTCACGTCTATGCTTACGTCTACGCATACGCATCCGGTCTGCCCGTGCCTATACAGTTCCATACATTACAACTCAGAGGTACGTGCACGTCTACGCTTACGTATCCGGTGTGCTCGAGGCTTAACCCTCCATAGATAGATGGGCTATCTTACCATTGGAAAAATCTGCCCTGAGAAATATATTTCACTTGTTTTATAGATTTTTTTAACTAAACCGGTAGGTACCTACTATTTAACTGTACTATTTAATAGCTAATAACTTATGTCGTGAACTAACATTCCTCTGTTATCGGACATAATAAGTGACAAAGAAATCAAAGGTCGTGACACTAGTCTGTATGGTGACAATAAATAATTACCACTGATAACGGTTCCGATATAAATTATATCTAACCTAATTAATTTTGTAATACCTATTACTAGCGGACGCCCACGACTTCATGTAAACTTTAGAGGATTATTTCCGTTCATGTGGAAATTTCGGAAATTATAAGGTCTCTTAGATCCAGGGTTTAGGCTGTGCGTTGCTGATAAATCAGTCATTCAGGACATTGCATTTTATACAGGATGTTTGTGCCAGCCAGCCATATATTAATACCATGACTTCAGATCATTATTCTGAGGCGGAAAACACTGAAAATTTTCCAGGAAAAATAATAGTTTAGTTCGTTTAATTAGACTTTAGATAATGGAGAGTCACAAGTAATCAAAAAACAGTAATGTTTCACAAAATAACCAATAAGCCCATTTAATTAGTCACAGAATCGCCCGATACAATTGGCGCGGAGAGTAAAGATGACCGATAATCAAATCAAAAATACATTTCCTGCGAGTAATAACACTGTCGTATAACTCAAGACACAATGGTACTTGTTCAGCATTTCAGTATTTGCCTGGTTGTCACCCACACCCTGTATACATACATATATAATCACGCCTTTATCCCTTACAGGGTAGGCAGAGCACCAAGGGCCGATAGAACATAGAAGATAGGGCATTTTATATACATAGATACCATTCTAGCTTCGACTTTTCTCGCTAGAACGTTAAATTATAGCCTACGTAATTCTGATATTAAAATTCAGTCCTTTTGTTCCAATTGCAGTCCACTGCTGGACGCAGGCCTCCCCCAGGACACGCCATAAGGCTACTGCCACTAGGAGTTTTGTCCCACGCTGAGCAGGCGGGTTTACCGTCTAATTGTGAAAACTAGTTCTGCATATTTTATGAATGTTGGCGCCCTTATGTATCTATGTAATAATGTAGGTATGTAGATCTAACTTGTACACAGAAATTCAACAAACAAAAGATACCTTGAAGTTGGATCCGTACATCTTTGTGATGTACAAAACAAATAAACAGTACTTCATCCCCCAAAGCACTTCACCCTTACCCACATACGTCTTCACGGTCCACCGATATGCTTATTTATCCGGGGAGGAAAACATGAAGTGGAAGTCACGAGATTTCATCCCGATTTGTTAAGGGGAACGTATCCATACGTTCTTTACGGTGTTACAGGTTAATGTGGGAATGAATTGTCTATTTTTGTCATTGCATGTGCACTCATGGAAAATTAACGTGTATTGACAAAACTATGACCTAGTGTTCGGGCAAGCACAAACATTTTGACGTAATAGTTACATAAATTTTCTAATCTCATAGCTTGCCGCAGTTTTAGGTCCAGTGTGACACGCAAAAGTGACCGTCAATGGCCTTTTGTATTAATGCTATTCCGCAGAATAGACAACAGATTAAACTGATGTATTTTGCGATTGTGGTAAGACCGTACCCTTGCGATGCGCTCACGTCTTATGCTTTGGTGTTCTTGAATAGTGTGCCGTTATATAGCGGCCTTGTAGAAACATTTCATATGTCGGCACCGTAATGAGAGCGAGGTTTCCAACTATTGTGGTTAAGCGTAAGCCTATTTTTTATTGAAAAAAAAAGTTTGTAATTTTTGAACCACCGACGAAAAAGATACCTAACAGTAGGTACTACCTACTGACCTACGGACCCCCGACGAGACAACAATGTTTAAGTCTATTTCCAAAATTTGAGACTGGAAATCACATGTTTATTTTTCAAAATTGTATGAACATTCTTAAGTTGATTAGAAATTCTCCATACTAGCTGCAAAATTAAACATGTGATTTCGAGTCTGAAATTTTGTAGATAGGTTCCTTTTAGTGGGCTATTTACATAGCTTCTCGCTTAACATACCCCTTTTGTTACATCCTGTATAGCTTCTTAGGTCGGGTTTTTTTATTTTTTCGTCAAAAATAACCAATTGTATACCACCACTATCTTCAAATGACTACAAAATACTCCTTTCCTGCAATCCCTTCTACATGAAATACCCTTAACCCGGAGTTACTTACGGATTCATCCGGAGTGTTTAATCATGAGCCGGGGAAGTGTCGCCAACTTATCCGGAAGTTTAACTGGTGCTGCTCGTTCTCATTAGAACACCAGTGGTGTCGCAACCAGTTGTCACCAACAAAATATGTATGGTGATGATTTTGTTGGTAATATCTGTATCTGTATATTATTTTTTAGTAATACGAGTATCTGTATTATATCTGGGACATATACGATTCTTTCTCCTAAGTTACTGACTGGTTAACCGGCCTAAATCCCTGATCTAAGACACCTGACCTGACACCGGTAAGTGTGTTCTTTGTATGGCGTAGGTATCCAATTAGGGAGCATTTCTTGAAATTCCGACAAGTACGGGACAAACGGGAAGTCTACAGGTTTTCACAGAAGAAGTCTTAGGCGGCGGTCGTTAGTATAGCATACTTAAATCTTTCTCAAGCTTAGGTTTGAGCTACCAAGTTAAAAAGCCTTTTAAGGCCGCCATACTGATATTTTTATGTAATAGGAACTAACTACAGAGTACGTAACCTGTGACCATAATGTCCTAGTGTGGTAGTCGACAAACTCGTAGGTTATGCAGGCAAATCCCTCGGAAACTCCCGACAAAATGGGAGATTTTTAAATTTCAACTCTTGACTTCCCGCGGACGTGATACAGGAGAGGGGGTAGTTTGTTAACTTATGGGGGGGTTACGCTTGTTTGATATGTGGAATGTTAATGCTAGAAATGCTCATATTGCGTATTTGGCGACAGCCCACGACTTCGTTTCATTACTGTGGAAATTTTGGTACATTTCCCAAAAAAATATATGCTTTTCAGCATTTTACATACATAATACCTTTAGTCAAGCCCATTATCCCTTAAAGAGGTTGGGCAGAAGTGTGCAAATGACATACCCACTTTTCACTTGTTCGCCTATTAAGTCCCACGTGGTAAGGGGTGAGCCTTTTACACTCACTAGATTTGGCTGTTTGTCACTCTGTAATTTGAAGACCTAATATAGAACAGAACAACTTATGTATATACTACCATACGGTAACGGAAGCACCACAGCCACAGGCTGCTCGTTCCTAAAGGCTGAGTCCGATTGACAGAACTGGATAAACCAAAATTGAATTACGAGGTTGGACTGTTGCCTATGCAGACTAACTAGTGTAGGTACCTAGTATCTTTAGGATATATAGAGCAGGCATTGGGTAGCCGGAACTGCAGGATGACGAAGGAGATCCTAGAACCACGTTTAGCGCAGCGGTGCTAGATGTGAAAGATCAGTGACAAAGCTAGCTCACCGCCTGAGAGAACGTCCCTGAGTTCTTTAGTGGACTGTTATGACATGCACGGAAGGAGATACAGCTGTTGTATTTTTGTACGTTATCTTCTATATCTACTAATCTCGGAAACGGCTGGACCGATTTCGATGCAGTTTTCAGGAATATATTGTGACAGGTCCCACTTAACATATAGGCTACTTTTTATCCCGGGAAAATGTTTTTATCCCGAATAATTTCGACATTTTGTTTTTTCTGTAGTCCACGCGGACGGAGTCGCGGGCATCCACTAGTCCATAATATTTCTATAATGAATATATTTATTTTGGGTTGATTTACCTTATTTCGTAACTTGATCGGTTCAAATTATCTCCCATCGATTTCCATTTTAGATAATTGCAGTCTGGTTCGCATTGTATTAATTAGCGATGATTATGTAAATTAAATTAACATAAGCTTAATATACACATTTATAAAGGTACATATATGACTGTATCATAAAATGATTTAGGTTAGGTAGGTAAGTACTCAGAAATGCTAAGTATCAGGAAAGAAATTGTTATCTTAAATCTTATACTCGTATGTTATCTTAATCAGTAGATGTATTTTGAGAATATTAAGTACATACTTAGGTAGTTAGTTTATTATAAGTTGGCACATTTATTAACGTCAAAATTGCTCTTGGTTGTTTGGTGTGATGGGGTTTAAAAAAAAGATTTACTTACTGTCTTTCTAAAACTCATAGTGGTGAAAAACAAGCCAATTACAGTTTTACCTCTGGTGTAAATTTTTGTCACTTAACTGACCACATGCATATCATTACAAAAAATAAAAATAAAAGCTAAGCGGAACGCCAAAAGCAACACATGGTGGTAATTTAATCCATTTTTTCTAATCCCATAAATTAACAAACTTACAAAGAACTCTTACAAATCCGATTTGTAAGGGTGCTTCAACACTCGCTCGGTTCATTGAACTACCATGAAAAAACGCTTCGAGCAATTGAGTGACATATTTTCGAAACGACCCCTCTGAATTCCTAACTAGCCTATTTGTGCCACCCCTAAATCTTATTGTTATTCAAATAAGATTTAATTTAACCCCAGGCGATAAATAGGAATAAAAAGGAAATATGCGGAAGAGTAACTCTGAATGCTAAAAGAACAGGTGTATGACAGGGCAACAAACCGGTTGGGTGATTTTTTATTCATGAATGTAATGAATATTTTACGAAGTGAATTATACATATGGTTGACATTGAATTGGTTTATATTCACCCTAATGTGGTTATATAATCTAGTAATATTTAAGCGTAATAGTTTTGTGATAAGCGTAAAAGATGTTTGGGTGTTTGTTACTGTTTTAAATATAAACTACTGAACGGATTTGGATGAAATTTTGTAGTTATGCAACCTATGGCATGTCAGCATGGCACATAGGTTATTTTAATTTACGCGGACGAACTTGGTCGAAAACGATGCTATTGTCGTACTCATCAATTCTGTAAGCTAAGCAACTATTACTATGGTCGCTACGTAGATGGGCGTCCGTAGTTTTACTCTCTTTTTTACTAAGTAGATGCTTACCTATGTACATCTTCATTTTAATTGCGTACTTTTCAGAATAATGTTGTCATTAAAATCCTTAAAAAAGCCATAAAGTCAACAAACAAAATGGCCGAATGATATCTTTGGACTATTCAAACCGCCTGTAGATTAACTGGGCTGTAATGGAAACTCAGTCGTGCAAAAAAATAATTGCGTCTCTCAAAGGCGGGCTCTATTTCCCGATGAGTAATTTTTTTTTTTATTGACGTGAAACGTCTTTAAAATCGCGCCGACACATACGGGTACCAGGTTTAAAAACTGGACCGTAACGAAAAGGTCTATATCATCGTACCTTAATAATTAAAAAACTATTGGTCTTAGAAACAAAAATGTGGTGTTAATATTTCACTTATATAGTCAGCTCGCTGTTATGACATTGAGTTCGTGTCGGGGTCAAGCGGGGGGGCGGGGGAGGGATACTGCGAAAACTGTGCGAAACCGGCGCTCACGCTTGTTTCTATTCAGTGTAACTCGTGACTCCGACTTTATAGCGTGGTGATTCTTTCGTGTGTTTGTCAAGTTTATTTGAACCGATTGATTTATACAAAAATAAGTGTAATTTAGACAGTATTTATATCTATACTAATATTATAAAGCTGAAGAGTTTGTTTGTTTGTTTGTTTGAACGCGCTAATCTCAGGAACTACTGGTCTGATTTGAAAAATTCTTTCAGTGTTAGATAGCCCATTTACCAAGGAAGGCTACAGTCTATACAACAACCTGCCCGGCTTCGCACGGGTACAACGCCCCCTCACGCGGACGAAGTCGTGGGCGGCTGCTATTTAAAATAACCAGAAAGTGACAATAAATATATAAACATTTGCTATGTATTTTATGTTTCTATTACGTACCTGTTCTTTTTTTATTAAAATACTTAAAACAGCGTCCATCTTGTTTTCATTTCAATCTTTTACTTTAAAAGCGATTCGCTAACATAGACGTTTCACGTTAAAACCAACGGCCGTGTGCCCCGACACAGCCCCACCCGCTTTTTTATTCGAATTTTTGCGTTTGGCTATTTTTGTTCGATTGACTATTTTTTTAGTGTTTGACCTAGTTTTTTTTTCCTAGATTTCATTGACAGTAACTGAGCCGTTTGGGGTTGAAACCATGTAGCCATGGGGCCCGGGAGCCCATGCCCTTTTTAAGGGCATGTCTAAAACACTGGTCGAGGCATCCCACAACCGAAGGGTTGGCCAGTAATTTGGACAAAGGATTAGCCTCGCCATCCAGCGGGGCAATGCGGCCAGCCTTTTGGCCACGTTGCCAGCGGTGGAGGAGTTGCAGGCAATCTTCTACTTGTAAATATGTTCTAGGCTTTTTATTTCGTGTATTATTTTCAACCGAACTATGTAATATCAATAAAAAAAAATTTATAAGGCCAATTAATACACATTGACAGTAGGTAACTTTATACACACGGCTGTGTTCCCGTAATGGGATTGTCAGAACTGCAGAATCATAAAGGAGATCGCTCACAGCAACGTTTGGCATAGCGGGACAGATGGAACTGATCAGTGCCAGGTTGTTAGCTCATTGCCTGGGTTACGCCCGAGTTCCTTAGTCCACACTTACGACTTTAACTAACTGGTGAGTTAACACTTAGGTATGTAATTAAGGCCATTATGGTAAAGAGATGTTTAGGCCCTATCGCTCAGTTAGTACAATTAAATGATTCATCTATATACAGGGTGTAACAAAAAGGGTATGTTAAGCGAAAAGCTATGTAAATAGCCCACTATAGAAAACCTATCTACAAAATTTGAGACTCGAAATCACATTTTTATTTTTCAAGATTGTACGAAAAGTCCTGAGATATTTAAAAATTCTCCATACTATCGGAAAAAAAAATGTGATTTCGGGTCTCAAATTTTGTGGATAGGTTCTCTACAGTGGGCTGTTCACATAGCTTTTCGCTTAACATACCCTCTTTGTTACACCCTGTATAGGCACACTTAGGGTGAGGACGTCTCAAAAAATGTTTTGGTAGTTACCTGTTGTATTTGTCAATAAAACAAAAATAACTAGATCTAGATTTACGCATTACCTGCAAGTGTGCCTTAGGCAGGTAAGTCCAGGTGACCTATATGTTTGAAGTACTGGTGTTATTGTTCTATGGTGCCGCTTTGTTTACATCTATTTGCATATAAATTGTTTCGTACGGAGTATTTGCTGAGTGGGCGTTGATTTTAATATATTCCTGATTTTATTTTTTATTCTTTTAATTACAAAAATAACTTGCCTATTGACCATTGCAAATATTAGAAGTGTGTCGTTATTCAAATGTGTTTTATTTCTTATTTAGCTAAATATTGTAAGTGTTTTTTCTGGCAAGATTAATATAATCAGAACTTTAATTGGCCTTTTTATAATGCTTGCAAATAATGCAAACGGATACGCAGATCGGACTATGAAAGTGAAGGAATAGAGAGTGCACCTATGTTTGCATACACATTTGTGCACTATAACATATCTTTTGCAGTTGGCTAATTTTCCCCGGGATTTTCTGTGCTTTGATTGCATTTTTCTGGTCGCCTCTGTTGATCCTGGCTTACAGGAGTTGCAGAGGCGGGAATGAGTGGTGGGCCGATCCCGGTTAGTTGGCTAAAAACTCGGTAGAGATTGACCGTCATGGAAGATACATTATCTATCTATAATATAAAAATGAATCGCTGAATGTGTTGCTAAGCGCAGATCTTGAGAACAGCTGAACGGATTTCGCTATTCGTTTGTTCGATAAACGTTAACGAACAATATTCGTTGAAGTACGAGGATAAATTGCCTGAAAGTCTAAAAGCAACTTTTCTATAGCGGCCGTCCACGATTTTTTTTACATTGACCTAGTCCCACACTAAGATCTCTAAGGTCTCAGTTTGCTTCACATTGCTCACGTGAAAGGGCATCACACCCGTGCAAAGCCGGGGCGGATCCCTAGTTATAATTATTTTTTAAACCAACTGTCACAGAGCTGAAAACTACGGGACGCTTTAGACATCTCCTATTTCCTAAAGATTTACGTAAACACCGATTTGAATATTTACCAGAACATAATAACCGTAAAATTGGCGCGTACGAAATTAATGTAAAACATTTGCAAATAGAATTATGCAAACTATGTGGCAGGATGAAATATTTTGCGGGCGTGTGCTTTCTTAGCTCTATGGGCGGTAAGATATAAATATAATATACTAGCGGCTGCCCACGAATTCGTACGCGAGAAAGAGCATTACACCCATGCGAAGCTGGGGCGGGTCCCTAGTTATACATGTAAACCTTCCTCTTGATTCACTATCTATAAAAAAAAACTGCTTCCAAATCCGTTGTGTAGTTTTAAAGATTTAAGCATACATAGGGACGGACAGACAGCGACAGCGACTTTGTTTTGTAATATCTACCTACCTAGTGATAAATAAAAATATTCCCACACTTCACAACACATTAACCTAGTCCCACATTAAGATCCCTAAGATCTTGTGTCGTGACATGATTGAATGTAGAGGTATATTAAAAAAATATATTAAAATTATGTGTTAATAACGATTGAGGCACATTTAGAAAACATCAATTATGTTATTTTACATTACTTACGGTGCAAATAAACTTAATGTAAAGTTATACACCCTTCAAACACGACATTTAACAGTAAAATGTATGGAATACAATTTCATTGATTGAATATCTGTCAAATTAAATATTGTTTACCTTTTACAATGTTTAAATTATTTTCTTCTATGCTGCTTCTCTTCCCGGGCATATTGTACAAGTCAGTAGAGGGACAAGAGGGTCTTGGTGTTTTGTAGGCGATGGGCTGACCACCTGTCACTACTAACCGAACTTGTACATCTTAACTATACCCTCAAAATTGGTCAGAAGTGGCACCATGTGGTTCTATCGGCTCTTGGTGCTCTGCCTATCCCGTAACGGATAAAGGCGTGATTATACAAATGTATGTAAATTCGTTTAGTAAGGCTCATAATAATGACTATAAAACTTAGGACAACTAAGGTTTTAATTAAGGTATTAATTTGTATGCAATAAAAAATAAGGTAATAATAACAATTACTAACTATGTTACGTGTTAGACACGTGTGCTCCAGCATGACTAACGAAGGGATGGCACCACGCCGCGCCTAAAGATAAAGCTTTACAAAAAGCAATACAAACCGGACACATGTTCCTGACACGACCAAAGACACAATACGCCACGAAGAACACAAAGTCACACCGTGCCAAGGAAAGATTTATTAGTGAATGAATAGTTTTAGCGTAAAATAGTTTTGTTCCCAGAATCCTTTCCAACCCTCCCTTCCCGAAACTCTCATGTATAAATAATCCCGGCACCCATTCCTCAACACAGTTCCATACCAACTTCGATTCCGATTCCAACTCCTAAAATCTTGTAAAAATAATATTAAATTAAAAGTATTAATAATTCAAAGTGTTTTCGCTACTCATCACATAAAATTGGCGCAGTCGCTCCGGATAGCGTAAGGTGTGTGATAGATAATTGTACGCTGAAGTTACGCTCCTGGTCACACTTCTGCTGTGGTAAGTGGTTAAAAACGCTTTGCTCAATTCTTTACCATTCCTATCACTTATTTCCTGCTATTTATTATTCTTTTATCTAAACTGTCATACATAATATTCATAATGCCTAAAACTACGTCTCAATCTCTTTCTCTCGAAACTCTTATTAAACTAATCCCAGAGTTCGATACTGCCCAAAACTCTCAGGTGTACAGATTTGTAAGATCTTGTACTGCTGCGTTTCAATTAGCGACACCAACGGATCAACATATTTTGCTCATATATACTCTTAATAAAATTAATGGCCCTTTTGCTGCAGACGTACATGCAAGGCAATTTGATTCATGGAATACGTTGCAGTCATACCTTATTGAGAAATTTTCTAATGTTAAAACCATACCTCACCTATGCTTAGAACTTCAGTCTATGTTCCAAAAGGAACGAGAGTCCATTACTGAATATTTTCATAGAGTCGACTTGCTTAGAAGCAGAATAATCGAAAAATTTACTGCAGAAGTGACAGACGAATCACTTCAGGGCAGAAAACTTGGTGTGGAAGAAACCGCGCTGAGTGTATTCGTTAACGGTTTAGCTAGCGACATCGGGTCTATGCTTCGAACTAAAGAGTTCAAAATACTTTCGGATGCAGGAAAGTTCGCCATTCAGGAAGAGAAAGTCCGTGCTATGAATAATACTAGGCAACAGCTAATTCGAACCAGCCAGCCAAGACAATCGAACCCTCGTCCGCTTAATTCTATTGTCCAAAACCCAAATAGGTTTTATAGGCCGACACACCCGGTACATATTAGACCGCCATACCCGCAGCTCACGTCGTTTAATACAAAATTTTGCAACTACTGCAAAAATCCCGGTCACATAATTACAGAATGTCGAAAAAGGGCATACAATAATAATAAAAATAACGAAAATTCATCAAAACCTGTTCAAGTCAATCATTTAAACTCGCAAGCGGCCATCGAAAAGGGCGATTCGATGGAAACCGCTTTAGCCCATTATCAGTCGATTCAGTCGAACCAGACTCAGAGCAACGAATTGGAATATACCTCAGGCCTCGAAGGGCTCCAATTAGAATAAATGTATCAAATTCCCGGAAAACGACATGCGAGGCGTCTACGCAGGTTAACGCAGTCTATCGCAGACAAACCCGTGATGCCTCCACGCAAACTCCATCAGCCTACGAACAGGGTAACCAGCCCCAAACTCTTGGCTGTCGCACTACTACTAAATTCACCGAATCTTCCGCATACACTGAATCTAAGCTTCAATCTAAATCGAAATATAAATCTAAATCAAAGTCCAAATCTTATTACAAATCTAAGTCTAAACAAAATTCTGAACCAAAACTCGTACAGATGTCATTTCTCAACGTCCCTCCTGAAGAATTATTGTACTGTAAATTTCATATTGATGGTCAGCCTGTAACGCTATTAATTGATACAGGAGCTCCTATTTCCGTACTTTGCAAGGATAAAATAGGCAGTAATCCGTTAGATATATCGAATATCGTGTCAATTGTAGGCGTTTCTGGTAAAGAAAATCCAATTAGAAGTCATGGTACAGCAGAACTATCACTTGACGATTTCCAAAAACATACTTTCCATATAGCAGACTTGCATATTGAAGCCGATGGTATTCTTGGTCTAGACTTTATGTCTAAGTCAGGTGTCAGTATTTACCTCGCCTCGAAAACGATGCGCATTGCTACTAGGAACTATAGACTTTTTCACTTTGGAGACGAATATAAAATGAAGGAAAAGGCTAAGGAACGTTATGACCAACAAATAAAAAATATCGCCGATTTTAGTGTAGGAGATAAAGTAATGATACGTATTCAAAACCCGAATAATTTAGACAGTAAATGGGAAGGTCCTTACGACATAATTAGGAAAGGTTTTAACGAAAACTATTTGATTAAGAAAGGTGCGAAAACTCAATTGGTGCATGGAAATCGCTTACGTCCATTGCACGAGTATGATGCCCTTCAATCTGTAAATAATTAAGAAAAATAAACAATTAAAATAATAGGTTATTCAGTTACTAGCCATCTTAGGTTTAATTATTATTTATATTAGAATTATGTATATTAATTCCTAGTAATAAAATTTTGTCTAAATCGATCTCAGTGTGAATATGCATATATCTTCCGGGATACCTTCGTTGACACTATCTCTAATCAACCTCTATCAAATAATAATATGTCTAAATTACAAGTATTCGATACTAATAAGCAAAATCCATAATATTATAGTTTTGTTAGCTCTATTGTTACGTTTCTTTTATATAGTATGCTATCAAATATATACACTTAAGCTATTAATAAGGTATTACAAAAGCGTAGGAATAATTAAAACGTTTATAGACAATTTGTAACATTTCAGGTGCGCCGCAACCGTGGTTGCCGGTGAACTAGCTCTTTCATTAAGTTAAACTTGCTTCTTATAACTCTAAAATCTAGATCCAAACGAGAAGTTTCGATAGCCTAGGCTCTGTCTTGAATTAGCTCGTTGGTTGGTAAATAGAATAAAATTCAAATACTTAAATTCAATGAATATTTTAGATTATATTTTCATATTTCTATTAAAAATTTTAGAATCGGTGGGGCTCTCGAACCCGAACTAGATGATATTCTAAGCTCTATTCTCTTGATCAAATTAGGGTCTGCTCACCCTTCAATAATTAAAATTGAAAGATTATTTCAAGACTCCTCCTTTCATCCAGTCATATGCGCACTGATATTTTAGTCCTCCTAGTCCCCCATGTCTAACATACACAAAATATTAGATCCTGCTACTCTAGCTTCTTATATCTATATGAACAGGCTACCTACTCACTAGGCTAGGTACTTAATTTCCCCTTGGTCAAGAATGATAAAAACACCTTATTCCGACTGTACTCAATCTCAATACCTCATCCCAAATCCGCCCTTTACTCCACTATCCTCCCTGAGCATACGTATTTGGCCACAAATTCCACAAGGCAGATCTTCATCGTCACGACGAGCTGTAAGAACATCGACACACAACGCTGGGTCTGCAGTCTGCCTGTCTACAATTTCCAAGCACGACCAACCTACGAGATGAATCCTGCGTTGCTACAACCTTTCCTGCGCAAAGAAATACTTTCCTGAAAAAAAAAGGATAATCAAGACGGAATTGCCAACCGTCCAGAAGCACATCATCGAGACACATCCATCGAAGCTATATAGCGATTCCTATGTCCACCGTCACCGAGGACGAGTCTGACGACGACGACACTGCAGCCGTAGTCGCCCGCGCCGCTTCCCCACAAACATTGGGCGCCGCCCAATCTTTGTTCTAAGGGGGGAGGTGTTACGTGTTAGACACGTGTGCTCCAGCATGACTAACGAAGGGATGGCACCACGCCGCGCCTAAAGATAAAGCTTTACAAAAAGCAATACAAACCGGACACATGTTCCTGACACGACCAAAGACACAATACGCCACGAAGAACACAAAGTCACACCGTGCCAAGGAAAGATTTATTAGTGAATGAATAGTTTTAGCGTAAAATAGTTTTGTTCCCAGAATCCTTTCCAACCCTCCCTTCCCGAAACTCTCATGTATAAATAATCCCGGCACCCATTCCTCAACACAGTTCCATACCAACTTCGATTCCGATTCCAACTCCTAAAATCTTGTAAAAATAATATTAAATTAAAAGTATTAATAATTCAAAGTGTTTTCGCTACTCATCACATAAAAACTATGCATGAACCCTTCTTATTTCTTAAAACATAATTCAAATATGTCCTACCTAACGAATGTACTGCGCACTCTTCGAAGTAAGTAAACTGCTCTAAGTCAAAATAACGCGGTCTCTCAGTTCCACGTAATTTACATTCTAGGTCGAGCTTGTGTAAATCATTGTAATTTCATTTCGCCTTACGCGAACGCATCACTTTACTACGTAGGGCGCTTCATACTAGGGCACCAAGGTGATTTCTATATACCACTGGTGTCAGAGCTGTAACTTTGACAAACGCAAATATGTATTGTTATTGCTTTTTCTGTAGTAGAAGTAAACACTCCTTTAAATTATATAAATAAAATTATGAAATAAGCTCTTCTATTTAGGGCTGATTGATCAAAGGCTTCAAAATATGGATAGTATAGTACAGACGAAGGTAGGTAAGGGTCTTTCTCTAAAAACTGATCAAAATAGAAACAGCATTACATTTAAATATATCTATCTGCCCATGGTATAAATCGGCCCTTAATTGGATTTATGCAAACACCATACTTTGTATACATCTTGTTAGCGAAATGACTGATTACGATTACGACATCCTCAGTAGGTATACTAGTGAGAACGCGCCCTAAAGGGAAATGTGAGAAATGTACGCGGAATACCATTTTATATTGGCGCCGTGTAAGTTTCGGGTGTGATTGCGGTAAAAAGGTATGTTGAAATGTTCTTTTGTGTAAAAATAGTTTTCTGGGGATCGTACATTTGTAATATTTGATGTTATATCACCTTTCACGTGCGTATTTTTTATTTAGCTACTGTGTACCGTTACTTGCCGACTAAGAAACACGTTGTTGGAGATGTAATTTAACCAAATAAATAAATACCACTAGTCTTATAATTTATTTATTTTATTTTTATTTATTACGGAAAACAAACAGTGTACAAACTAAAAAAGTAACTATTAAAATAACAATAAAACCATTTAAATGTTTCCACATATATATGAGTCTAAGTAATTACAAATAGATATGTCTTCTATGCTGCTCTGGGAGTGAAAAATAACGTGTAATACTACAGCTGCTTCTCTTCCCGGGCATACTGTACAAGTCAGTAGAGGGACAAGAGGGTCTTGGTGTTTTGTAGGCGATGGCCTGACCACCTGTCACTACAATCGAATTTGTACATTTCAACTATACCCTAAAAATTGGTCAGAAGTGGCACCATGTGGTTCTATCGGCCCTTAGTGCTCTGCCTGCCCCGTAAGGGATAAAGGCGCGATTATATGTATGCATGTATGTATGTATATGTTATGATATCACGTGGTCGGTCATGTTTTTACAGAAAGTGTGTTATGTTTACATTCTACTACAGTATACAGTTTAGGTATTCGTGTAAATTTTAACTCAAACTGCCGGTTCCAATTGGTCGTTAAATATTCAACTAAATTAGTTAAAACCCAAATGTTTCAATATTTATCTTAGAAAGGTCTTCGTCCACAAGGTCGTATATAAATCGAATTAATTTCGTCTCAGAATAATTTGACCAATCATCAGTGAGCGAGAATCGTTTTTTTTTACACACAGCTTAAGCTTGGACCACTGTTCCTAATACCTACATAGTTTCAATTTCTATAAATAATCTGACTTCTAACTTCGCCAGTTTATTTAAATCTTTAAATTGTATCCAAAACATAAACTAAAACCCCTTTTTACTCAACCCACTGTCATTATAATAAATTATCTATATACATATAATAAAAATGTAACGGATGGCTGTCTGTACATGGAAGATATATGAGAAAAAATATTATAGGAGACCTTTATCAACGCAATAGTACCCAAAATAATGATTTTTAAATTTTTTGTCTGTTTGTCTGTGCGTTTGTGCAAGCTAATCTCGAAACGGCTGAACCGATTTCGATGCAGTTTTCAAGAATATATTGTGACAGGTCCCACTTAACATATAGGCTACTTTAAATCCCGGGAAAATGTTTTTATCCCGGATAATTTCGACATTTTGTTTTTTCTGTAGTCCACACGGACGGAGTAGCGGGCGTCCACTAGTAATAAACTAAATTCCAAAATATCTCTCTACGGTAATATTTATTTTTTAGCTATAAAAATAATACACCCACATCCAGTTATCTTCGAAGAAAAGGTTATTCGCTAACATTATTTATTCCAATACATTGCCTTCTTGATAACATTTGTATGTAGATTTTCTCCAATATCCTATATCGAGGTCTACCTATAAATAATAACAATAAAAGTCCTTTTATTACAAACCTTATCTCGTAATAAACTGACTCTCGCGTAACTTTAGATAAAATCTATTGAAATCACCATATGAAAAAACATCATTTACTTCAACAAAAAAAAGGAATTGCGTAAAAAAAATTACCCAGTGCCACGTAGGACTAAGACGAATCTAATGATATCTCTCAAGCCCAAATGCGACAAGCCCCCTTATTACCTAACTAGCAAAAGCAAAGCGAAATCGAAAATTGTATAATAATCGCTGATTGCTTGTCAAATTCGTATTACGTAAAATGAATTTCAATGGAACTTTGACATCCCAAGCCGAATATTTTACAATTTTCGCTATAGCTTTGCTTCGGCTTTGCTGTTACAAATTAGGTAATCAGGGGACTGTTTAGGTTCTAGAGCGTGCCAAAGAAATATAAGTACATATATTCACTCGGAATACATAACCCTCGATACCTTCGGCTAAATCGGGTAATGACACCAAAGAAAAAAGGCAAGGTCCCATACAATGCTTTACCTGAAAGCAAATTTGATTGTCTATGTTTGAAAAAATGCCTTTGTAATAGAGTTTAAATTACTTAATCATAAAATTATTAATAAAGAAATGGAAAAAATTCTTCACCCGGGTGGGAATCGAACCCACGACCTCTGCATTCCGTGCCAGCGCTCTTACCACTGAGCCACCGGGTCAATTACTCGGGTGACGAATTTTACCATCTCTTTTTTTGAAATTACATTATTGGAAACGTTATTTTTCATCCCGATAGCTATACATAAGCCAAATCTCGGCAAACAAAGCTGAATCCCTCAGCACAATGTTTTAATGATGAAACGATCAACCATATCCTAACGGATTATATTATGGAGAAGTGTTTTTATCTTAATCAAGATATTATATATTATAAAATTATTAATAAAGAAATGGAAAAAATTCTTCACCCGGGTGGGAATCGAACCCACGACCTCTGCATTCCGTGCCAGCGCTCTTACCACTGAGCCACCGGGTCAATTACTCGGGTGACGAATTTTACCATCTCTTTTTTTGAAATTACATTATTGGAAACGTTATTTTTCATCCCGATAGCTATACATAAGCCAAATCTCGGCAAACAAAGCTGAATCCCTCAGCACAATGTTTTAATGATGAAACGATCAACCATATCCTAACGGATTATATTATGGAGAAGTGTTTTTATCTTAATCAAGATATTATAATATTATAAAGAGGAAAACTTTGTTTGTTTGGTTGTAATGAATAGGCTCCGAAACTACTGGACCGATTTCAAAAATTCTTTCACCGTTAGAATCCTTATTGGACCTGGATGAACATAGGCTATAAGAATTTCCCGATATTCCCACGGGAAGGCGACCAACGGGAATTTATTATTTTTTACGAGAACCGCTATACATATGAAGCTGAAATCGGGCATATATGTTCATTGGGGACAACGAGGAAGGACTAAAAACGGATTTCCCGAAATTCCCAAGGGTCGGGGACAAATGGGAATTCAAACGGATTTCCCGATATTCCCACGGGAAGGGGACAAACGGGAATTCATTTTTTTTACGACAACTGCGATACATATGAATTTGAAATTGGACCTGTATGTTCATTAGGGACTGCGAGGGAGCACTAAGAACGGATTTCCCGAAATTCCTATGGGAAGGGGAGTTACGGGAATTTAATTTTTTTACGAAAACAGCTATTTATACGAAGCTGAAATCGGATTAGGGCTACAAGGAAGCTCTAAGAACGGATTTCCCGAAATTCCCACGGGAAGGGGACCAACGGGAGTTCCAAATTTAAACGAAAACCGCTGTACCTACATATAAAGTTGTATCTATGTATTGATATGTACCGAAGCGAAGCGAGGGCGGGCCACTAGTATATTATAAAATTATTAATAATCATAATCATACTACTTAACATAATACTTAATCATAATCAGCAAGAATTTTGGTTTATAGTAGCCGGAAAAGAAAGTTATTAGCGTATTGTTATTAGAGGTTATGTCGACACGACACCTAAGATTTTTATATTCTCTATCTATAGGTATGTTTATTTAGATTTAGCGGTTTGGTTGGTGATCAAGTAAAATCCTGCCTTTCTTCTTTGAACAAGAAGAGCGTAACTCAAAATATCAAGTAAATCACGAGTCCGACTGGTCTCAATTAGGCTGTAACGAGTAGATTGACACTTAATTCTGTTACCGCGTTCGTCTTCATTCAATCGCTTTATGGCACCGTTCGTTCAATTAAAATCTAATTTCGGTCCCCCCCATCTTTTTTGTTACCGCTTATTGAGAGATATAGTATTATTGATGTTGGTTTTCGTTTATACACGCTTATTGCATGTTTAATGTCGGTTAATGTGTTTTCTCCATAATCCTTTGTTATACAAAAAAATTAATTGTATTAAGTATCCAAAAGGTAATTAATTATAAGAGAACTGTAGAGATATTTAATAAAAAAGATTATTGCAAAATCTATGGTAGGTATTACAGAGTAGTAGTAGTAGGTAGATGTTACAGAGTTCAGATTTTCACATATTTTGCTGTCTATCAGTATGCAAAATGTGTTTTAATCTTAGCTAAGTCTCTAAATTTATCCAACAATACATATATCAATATAATAATATGTACATATTTTGTATAACATCAAAAATTATACAAGATTACCTATAAAATTTAAATAATTTTTTTTGCAAGGCTGTCACTCGATATAAATCGATAATTTAACTTAAAACCTCCCCTCTTCGATTCGATTACATTTCCAAGTGTACTTACTCCCCGCTTCTTTGTTCCAGGTAATGTCAACCAACCGATCAGCTATCATCTATACCGGAGAGTGAGCAACAAGCGTACTTGCCCACTTTAGGGTTAAGTACCGACTCGCCCTTTTATGTTACCTTAAATATAACATTTTCCTTCTATCTGTATTTTGAACTTCACACAAATTATATATTATACCTATTATACATACATACGGCGAAATGGCGTAGCCAGAAATTCAGGATCTTATAGGATATCCCACAGCTACGTTAAGCATAGCGGGGATAGATGTAAATGTTACTAACAAGTCGCTAGCTTGTAAGAGAATGCTCAAATTCCTTAGTCGACTCTTACGACATGCTCGGAAGAAGTCACAGCTGATGTATTCTAGTGAAGCCCCAAATCAGCTACTAGGTACCTACTTGTCCACAAACTAATCTCCTTGATTCATTTTGGCTATTTTATGACTATGGCCACCATTACGTTCTTATCTTGCGTACTTATCTGTAGTTTATTTAGCTACAATCAGAGCAAAACAACTTAACCATTTAATTAATAGTCGATTCAATCTTTTCGATATCGATACCTCCAGCGATACTCCATATCCTTTGCCTTACTTACAGAGCACATAACGAAAATCAAATACAACAAAATTGAAATCCGCCGTGCAAACAAACATTGACATAGCGAGCGAAAGAGCGATATATTGAGTAAATTCTAAAGCAAAATATTTATTGTGAGTCTTATAAAACCGGTATTTTCTCGTTTTGTTCGCTTTAAAGCGGAAACGGGGGTAGTTTCAAGTTGGCTTATTACCGTTGTGGGTAGCGAACATATTGGATTTTAATTATTCTCTGTTACTGCGTTTTTCAACCCTATTTGATTATTAAAATACATGGATAATATTTTATGTGTAACAGAAAATAAGGTTTAATTTAATTTTAATATTTGTATCAACTTGAATTTTCCGAAAAGTGAGTAATTTTCCTTTATTATTTACTAGCGGCCGCCCACGGCTTCGCCCGCGTGAGAGTGCATTACTCCTGTGCGAAGCCGGGGCGGATCTTTAGTTATACATTATAAACCTTCCTCGTGAATCACTCTATCTATTAAAAAAAACCGCATCAAAATCCGTTCCCTAGTTTAAAAGATACATAGGGACGGACAGACAGCAGCAAGCGACTTTGTTTTAAAATATGTAGTGACGTGTAAGTTCAGTAGACTCGTTAATTCGAATCTCGAGGGACTTTTAAAATACTACGAATTATCGAGAGGTTGAAATATTAAATGGTTCGAAATTTTCGAGAAAAGTTAAAAGTTCCAATTATTGAATAATAAACAATTATGAGGAGTACAACTTACTTAGGAAGTAGGAGGAGTACCTACTTAGTTAGCAAATTCTGTAATCTTTCTCTCTCTTTCTATCTGCAACTTTGAATTGTCGCGTGTTTGACGCCTGTAAGTTCGACGCGTCATTTTGTTATTTAGCGATGTTTTTTTTAGAGAATAGAATAATCTTTATTATATATAATCTTTGACATATTATGTTTATGTTTATATTAAGGGTTTAGTAAGCTTGCGGCTTAGGGCCGTCGTTACTATCTTAAATAATATAAAAGTATGCTAGTTTGCTGGGGCAGCATATTAAATATAAACTAACTTAAACTACAGGAGAGGGATCCGACGTTTGTTCAATTTACCGAGTGTATAAAAATGTACCCTGCCCAGCGTGGTGACTATGGGCAAATACCCCCCATGGCAGTCTTGTGGCGTGCCCTGGGGGAGGCCTACGTCCAGCAGTGGACTGCAATAGGCTGATGATGATGATGATGATCAAAATGTATGGTTTTAGTTCGAAATACGTGTGAAGAGAAATTCTAGGGAACCCGTGACAACTTTCAATTGCAGAGAGATTCGAATTATCGCAGTACCTATTTTAATTACGTGATTGTCCTTTGATGTCGGTTGTCTATCCTGCTTGTTCACTCATACATACACATAGATATATTGATAGAAAATTCTTTATTGCACTGGTGAAGAACAGTTTGAAGGTAGTGCCCAAATATATATAAATTAAAAAATTATACATTCATAATAAGAAAACTAAAAATACACATTGCAGCAACAAAATACAGGCAGATACAATAAATGGCCGTATCTACCAATAATCTGCTTTTTAAAATAAAACTCGTATACTCTATACATATAACGACATGCACGGAAAGAGATGCAGCTGATGAATTCTAGCAAAGCCCCGCATCAGCACAGGATCCCTTACAATAACTAAGCTCTGGTCATCAGGGAGCTGTAACAGCAGCCTGCACTAGACTAGTGTAAAGAGATCTTAATTAAATTCTGTGTGCTTCCGCATTTCGTTTGCAAGTTAATAGAAGCGTGTACGTGACCACGTGACGAATGACTGAACCCTTGGGGAGATCTGTGCATAGACTGAGGACACCATCTCATTGGGCTACCCGTGGTGGCGTTGCCAGTCGCGTCGCCATTAAAAGATGTCGTTTGTCGATTGTATAGGAGAGCTATGCACCTTGGGTTGTATTCTATGACGTAAGAGTTATTTTGCCATTTTCCAATGATTGTGTGAAAGTTTGGGTCAACGATATCATTACTATGTAAATTCTTGGGTACGACTTCACTTGTTGGTGTCTACTAGTCATCATCATTTTAGCTATGAGAAGTCCACTCCTGAACGAAGACCTCCACTGCGACATGTTGGAAGTGGCCTGTATTCAGCAGATACCAGCGACCTTGACTAAGGTCCTCCATCCGACAAGCTAGTCCATCAACTGCGTTTGTTGAAACGTGGTCTCGAGAACCATTCGGCTTTCAGCAGACAATCTAAAACAGATGTACAAACAAAGTCGCGGCGTTATATTAATTAGTCCATAACTAATTCTATTAAGCTTTGTTATACACCAGCATTACCTGCCCCGACCACGTCCGAATGAAATACGATCACACGTGAGCTCCAACTATATATCTCTAACTCACTCGCTCATGCCATATAGCTAGTTTTATGTCTCACTCGCACTTGTATAGCACAGTGGACGTGTGTCTACGTAGGCTAACTACAATAATGGTGTAACTGCAAAAGTCGCAAATGGAAGTTATTTGAAAATGCAATATACTTACGATTTATAATAATTTTTATAATTTTGTCTTGTTCATAATGATGATGTAATCAAAAGTTTCTAGATATTAACTTCCATTTACCTATTTTCTCAGCTATGTCTTCATTAACCATCCTTATCGACTAACAGTGTTTAGTACGTCTAATGACATTAGATTGTAGGTAAGCTATATACAAACTTGAAATGTTGCTAATAGAAGCAGCGATCAAAGCTAACCTAAAAACTAAGAAATAAGTTTATGATAAAACTCAAAAAGCTCAGACAATGTGACATTGAATGGAACACAAAATGGGCACAAATAGCCGGTCTACATAAGTCGCAATCCAGTGGTGAATTCTGTTTGCGGTGTCAATTCGCGCACCTAGGGGAATCGAAACGATGAAAGACGCACAGAGAGGAGACGTGATAACCAATGACCTTCGACCGCTAAGGTAGACTTCGGCGTGGTGTGAAACCATCACTGTTTTCCTGCTTCTTTTACCTCGTCACAACGACACTATCTTTACTACGAGTGTCCATATTATACACAGGTAAAAGTACTGAACCTATTTAGTGAGGATACTTCTTTTATTTTTTTATTACAAGAAAAGGATGTAAGGGGTCGAAATAGGATATGAAAGTTTATATGGAAATTACGTTATTTTTGAAGTTTCTAAGCTTGAAACCACTTGAACTTTGAGGCTTTTGATTGGAATATTAATTAATTAATTATTTATGAATATATAATTAAGATTAGGTATACCAATCAACAATAAAACAATAGACTTTCAAAGCTTTTGAAAAAACCTTAAGAGGTAAAAACATCAGTCCACGCGGACCAGCGTCGACACTTTTTTATAAACCTACATCAAGCCATATCCTCGTTGTCCTGCTTTCATGATGGAAACAATGCTGTCTTTGCTCTCACTTGCCAACTCCGTGTTTACACGAGCTATTTGCTCATGTTGCTGTGTAGCACTCAACTGGTGCAACAGTCGCGGCGCTACCGTCGATATATTGCTTCCAATACCTGTATTTGGGTATGAGGATGGCGTTAGTTCCAATTTTGACCGCAGATTGGGCAATTATGGTACTTCGATTCGAGTGGAGTAGTTTTTGATAATATTTTTCCCCATATTACATACAATATTTGCATGGTTTGGTTTTGTGAGTGTGAATGTTATATTTACTTAGTATGACAGCCGGTACGAATCAGAATGGCCTTACGCTTATAAAATGAATCACCTACTTCAAGAATAATTTCGATAAAGATAAAATCCTTACCTATACAGGGTGTAACTGAAAGGGTTATGATAAGCGAAATGCTATGTAAATGGCCCACAATAAAGAAGAACCTATTCTCAAAATTTTACACTTGTACCTATATTGATTTGATTGGTCTATTTAAATATTTTTTTCACTGACACTATCACTTAGCCTTTCCACTGTTGAAATGCAGTGTGCATTGGCCCCTAAAAAACAATTTTAACCTACATGACATCCAACTAAATCCCATGTGTCACATAATGCAAATAGCAGCTACTAAAATGTAATTACCTTCTGGGTTGTCAAAGAGCATAAATTATACATACATAGATATATACGCGGCTGTGTATCTGAAATGGGATAGCCAGAACTGCATCATGTTGGAAAATTAAATAGAAAGAAAAGGGATCTTGCTCGTATGCTTGTTTATTTTGAAGTAAGTATATACAAACTTAAAATTGTCATATTATTATTATTACATCTTTTAAAACTAAAAGTAGTTTCTACAACACATCATCACGAAGAGCTTACATCCAGGTTAAGCATAGCAGGGCCTGATGTAGATGAGTCAGACGTTGGTAGCTCATCGCCTAAGAGAACGCCTCTGAATTCCTTAGTTGACTCATACGACATACACGGAAGGAGATGTAGCTTATATATTTCTATTTAATTATATCAGGCGTCACTATTCGGAAGTTCAAATTTCCATCGAGGGTCATCGCCCACCACCGGGCCCTACACCCTCCGCTGACACTCGGATCTCATGGTCAGGTCATGGTGGTGGGCGAACCCTCGATGTAGAAATGATATATTTCTAGTAAAGACCTGCATCAGCACAGTCATATATGTCTCACACATAGTGAAGACTAAGTTAAAATTAATTCAGCTTTAAAACTAAAACAAAACAATCAAAATTCTAAAATAATAAATCAAGTGGAGTGCTGAATCAGATCCCAACTTTACATTCCAAGTGATTCATGTTATGAGCGCGTCCAATTTTAGTACTTACTAGCTATTACATAGAGTAAAGAGGGTAGTAGAGCATGCGGCCATTACATTAGTAACGGGTTCGCCCGAGCAAGTAATGGAAAAAAATCAAAAAAATTTACATCGTTTTACAGAATTTGTTTTTGCATAAACTTACTTTATTTAATATATAGAGTACGTACCATTCCTTAAGGGTGGCAACGAAAAAACATCGTGTATATTAATATAGAGAAGAATATTTTTTTATTGTAGGACAAGTTTGATTAGAACTTTAAAAATTCATGTGTTGTATACTGGATAGATCTATCGAGGGCGGCTAACGGTTTTCTCTTTAGTTCACTCTTAATACACAGTCACAGGTGTTCAATATGCCAGGAATCTGGATATGTTTAGAGGGCTGCGAAACGTAATCGCGATCGTGTGTGAATTACAAACTAACCCTGAGCACTAGTTTCGTATTCGTAGAGTCCGGCAGGCATTAACTATACTTATGTATGTACATACGAGTAACACACTCCAAGCTGTCAATACGATGTCTAATTCTCAGACGAACGTCGAAATACTATACTCGTAATATAATATAATAATATTTAGAATACGAGAATAATATCCTAGTCTAGAACATACCTACTATAAATTTCTTTTCAACATGTATTTGTATTGTACTATTCTCCTTATATAGCGATTATGCGAAAAGGTTATTTCTTTTATTATTCCTTGGGCAAGATGAGGAGATAGTGTGATTTATGGCGTTCGTGCGACCAAGCGATCGTGACGTGTCGGTGACGTTCCTTGGTCGTGTCGTGAGGTTAGCTCGCTAGTGTGTGCCCGCTTTTATCTAGCGTTTATTTTGTTTTTATTAGGTTTATTCAATTTGGTAAAGGTTCATCTACCCTGTTATCCGTAGACGTTTACATTAGAACTTATGAAATTACTGGTGGACGCCCGCGACTTCGTCCGCGTGGACTACAGAAAAAACAAAATGTCGAAATTATCCGAGAAAGAAATATTTTTCCGAGATAAAAATAGCCTATTTGTTAATCGAGGGTGTCAGCTAAGTCCATACCAAATCGCTCCAGCCGTTTTTACGTGAAAGAGTAACAAACATCCATCCATTCATCTCTCCATCTATACTCACAAACTTTCGCGCTTATAATATTTATGTAGTGCCTAATTTCATCTAAATTCGTTCATACGTTTCTATACAGTTCATAGTTGATGATCACTTTTCGTTTGATGAAGTTTCACAATACAGTTCCACCAGCTCCTTTTCATCATCGGGATACTAGACGCAGACTAGCGTATCACCCTTATGTTGTTGATATCCCACCCATCCGCACCAAACGTTATGCTAACTCGTTTGTAATGCGAACGGCTAAGGAGTGGAATGCACTTCCCGCCAATGTATTTCCCGAGCACTACAACATTGGTCTCTTCAAAGCTAGAGTGAATAGGCACTTTCTAGGCAAACATGTACCATCCTAGGCCGCATCTTGCTTAACATCAGGCACGATGGCGGTCAAATGTTTGCCTAGCTAATTGTAAATTGATCATCACTATGAATTGTAAAAAAGCTAGCTGATACGTCTGATGGTATAGCCATAATATTTAATCCTTCAACCAAAATCCAGTCCTCAAAATTTATTTTTACTTTTATAAATAAAATGGTTTATCGCGGCAAATGTACAATTGGCTGCTGTATTTTTAACAAAACATGAATCATTGATACTCCAGCATTGAAAATAAACTGAAACTGTCTGCATAACCCAATTCGTCACCAATACAGTATGCAAATACTGAAGCTCGTAATATTCAGCACTGATCGACCCTGGAATAAAAACTGTAGGCACTGGAAGCCGCTTGATAGCAGGAACCAAAGTCAAAATTGTGCTTTAAAATAAATAGAGGATTTCTTTTTATTGTGGCAGGTCATTCTCTTAAGAAATTGCTATCTGGAGATTTTTATAAAATCGATTTTATACCTGTTCACACCTATAAATCGGACGATTAAGTTATAATTTCCAGTTCAGTTAGAAGGTCCTAAAGCCTAACGCTCATATTCTTAGTGATAACTTTTCTCTATTTAAGTAATATTTTGTTTTCTTGGACTGGACATGAGAATTATTTTTTAATGCAATCGCAATTTGAGGTAACAATGGAGGTCAGGGCCATTGCAACTACAACGAATCCGAATCTAAGATATACTCGCAAATGTATCACACTAATGTGTAAAAGGCAATTGACGGTAGATAGGTAAGTATATGGCACAAAGCTATATCCATAAATACATGCTATGTCACAGTACTATCTCTACTATGGATTTTGACAGTAAAGAATAATATGACATTCGTAAGTAGGTACCCGAAATTTCTCTAGATAAGTGCCACTTCCAGTCACTTTCCATCGACGTAAAATATCATCGCAAGAGCCGTAAATCGTTCAGATCTAAATCACCGTCATAAATCGTAACGCTCAAATATTAGAGCGATTAATTTGGTGAAACGAGATTAAAAGCAATTAATATTAAGAATTAATAGTCATTGGTAACTAGATGTTGGAGTGTGATGACAGTATTTGAGGCTACATCTATATCGGTCACCAACCCGCCTGCCCAGCGTGGTGACTATGGGCAAAACCCCCTGGGGGAGGCCTACGTCCAGCAGTGGACTACAATAGGCTGAAGAAGAAGAAGTATCTATACAGGATGATTTTTGGTCGTCAACGTTCCCGAAAACTACGAAATCTCCTCATCATCACGATCATTTTTCTCCATGGAAGCATACCTGGAAAGTGTCCGGTTTCCAAGATATTAGGGTCCAAACTTGATTAAATAGACTGCGTTTTTCTGCATAAATACACATAGACGCGCATAGCAGGATTTTTTCAACAGAAATAATTAATATCTGTCTATGAAAAAACTAACATAAACACTGGACACTATACATTTTGCCCGATCAAGAAAAAAAAAAATACATCTTTTCCCAGTATTTTTTTGGCATAAACTTACTTTATTTGATGTATAGAGTACGTACCCTTCGTTAAGGGTGGCAACGAAAAAACATCCTGTATATACCTATGTTATCATTATCATCATCATCCTGTGATTATAATTTGGGGTCGGCTCCATCTCTTCGGAATTAATCCGACCAAATAGGAATTTCTAGAGAAATCTAGAGTTGTTTCACGGATGGATGCGAATAAGTTTACTGGGGGTGGTGAAAAGGGAAGCACTTCCGGACACTGGTTATTGTTTGGCCCATGTGTAGTATACGTATATTCCAATTACAGTGACAAACTTCGATATCGCGTTCTAGAATCTGTGGTTCTGTTTTGCGTCCGGTAGATGGCTCCCCTTCTACTAAAAATACATGCAAAACAAAAATCTATTTTAAGTAATGCTATAAAAGTTAATAAGGATCACTCCATATACAAAAATAAACACTTTGTATGCGTGTCTGTCAATCAGCCGTGTACTAATGACTCATCACGTGACAAATGTGAACTATTTCAAATGCGTCGGCCTATTTATCCCTTAAAGCCCATTAATAGGGTTGCCACTAAAAGTTACTTTATTTATGTATCTCATTTTTATAGTGATTTTAATTCACCCGAAATCGACAAGTAATAAAGAATTTAATGAATGCGGACGAGGTGAAAGAGGTATGTTTGGAACGTGCTAAATGGAGATTAGCCCCCGTATTGTCTATCTTTTTTGACAGTTATAGTCATGATCACTCATTGAACTGGAAGTGACATGTATGTGTGTGTTGCCAAAATTTTCTTCAGATAAGGCATTATGCTAGTTCCAGTTGTTGAGTTTTCGTTGAGTGCTGATCACTAGAACTGTCAAAAAAGATAGCAAATGGCCTATTGGCTATCTTTTTTGACAATTCTAGTGACAGTTCTAGCTGTAGTCTCTTCCTACATCTGGGACATAGGTGTGAGGTTATCTACCTATGTATGTATGATAATTCCTAGTGTTGTTATAGATATGGGATTTGAAGCAGAGGTTTGAAAGGCGTACTACCAAATTTTGACATGAGATCGTTACCAAATACGAATTTACGTCGTGCCACTAAACTGTACATAGACTTAACTTTTGTTTGGCCTTTAGAAAATAGCTAGCTAGCTAGCTACCCAAGTAACATTTACAGGTGATTATGGTCAAAATAACCTTTGATCAAAATAAAGACTGACACAAGCCTAGGCTCAATTGTTTTATTCTGAGGTTCTTAACGATATGACTATATGGCTAGTGACATAATCTCGCTCGCTCTCTTTCATTTGACCATCTCTTTTGCATTCAAGTCCTGATGCCGGATGCCGGCAGCCCTTATCCATCATTAAGCTATCTCCAATTCCTAAAATGGCGCGCTCTTGTAATGACGTGACGCTAATAGGCATGTCTTTTGACGGCTGGCTGCATCCATCATTAGTGGGGGTCATTGGCAGCCATGGAGGGGGTACGGATAGGACATGCTATGATCTATGTCGCCTGCACTTAGCAATTACTGGAGTGGCTAACATATGTCACGCCTATTATTTTATTTTTGGCCTAGAGGTAGGTATATTTGAGACGGTATGTTAATATTTTTGAACTTTTATTAAATGTTATATGTATACATAGTTGGTAAGCCTAAATAAATAAATATTTACAAAAGCGGCCGGGCAGAAGTATGCAACATCCACTTTTCATTCCAAATGTACTAAAATAAGACCCGCGTGGGTAATGGGTGAGGCTACCACCGCGTTTCTGGCACGAATACGTCAATGTAGAGACTGGTAATGGATATGTTTTTTTGTTTTTCTTAATTGATATTATAATTCAAAACGTGACTGTGGGATCTTGTTTGCAATCCTAAGGCAATTCCCACGTGGTAATGGGTGGGGGCTGTATAGAGGCTGATAATGAATGCAATGATAATGTTTCCTAGTTATTCTATGCATGTAATATACATAATACTTGACGTGGCTGAGTGATCTTCTTTGTGAACCTACAGTTCTGACTACCCCATTTTCGGGAATACAGTCGTACCATATATATCTATGTATGTCACGTTGTAAGGACACCTCCCTTTGTACTTCCTTGATGAACAGCCCTCGTTATAGACCTCGATGGGTTTTGTAATTAAAATCCGTAAGTACAATTCGTGGTTTTGCATAGCGTATTGATTTCTTGGTGGTTGAGTTTTTTTGATGGATAGAAAAATTGGTTTTGTTTTGTATTTTAACTTAGAGACTCGAGTCACGGTCTTTTCCAGTTTTTATGTACCTACTTAATAAACAAATATTCACACTCTTCACAACACATTGACCTAGTCCCACAGTAAGATCCCTAAGGTCTTGTGTCGTGGGTTCTAAGCAACGGTGTATAAATACATAGATAAGTATAGAAACATCCATGACTCGGAAACAAACATCGATATTCATCATATCAATGTTTGCACCTACCGGGATTCGAACCCAGGACCTATGGCGCTGCAGGCAGCGCCACTACCTACTACACCAATCAGTCGTCAAATGCTCTAGTTGTCCATCTTTAAAAAAATATACCTTTCGTTCTTGTCAAAAACAATTGATTGAGTTCTATAAAATGTATTGAAAGAGGTAAGGGTAAGGTCTTGGACATTTTTTATTTTTTTTATTTATTTATTTACATTATACATATTTATATGTCGCATCGTCAATGAAACGCTTCCATATTATGTTTCATAAAGCTGCGATAAAGGAGTAATAACGCACCGGAACCCCATCGAATTCCTTTGTCCATAAACTAAAAAATAAATTAAAAGGAAGGGTTGCGCGCACGCTGCTCTCCGATCGTAAGATAAAAACACGAAGACAGCCGAAGCGTTCCGACCGCCTGAGGTCATTCAACGTTCTATTTAATTGTTGTCCCTTATCAACGCACGTCAAAAATGTATATGCATCCTGCTTACTCAGGGACATGCTCTGGCAATGATTTAGAAAAGCATCAAGTAGGATTAAATTGAATTAATAGGGTATTCTGTTTATGGCTTGATCGCCATATTTAGGTGGTTCTGATTCTTATTCGGGTAGGTAATTACTAATGCGCTTGTTACATTGTATTTCAATCAATATTGTATAAGAATTTATAGATCTATCTTATATAGAAAAATTGATTTTACCAACTTAAGGAAATAGAAAATGAAGTAGGTACGATGTTAATTTAAAACCTGGTTTAGAACTGAAATTTTCTTGGAAATGTGTAAAAATACATACCTACCACGGCTTGTAGCTATAAAAATAACATAATTATTTTAAAACAGACAAACATGTTGTATGTAGCATGAAATTAAACATATAAATGCTGTCATAACACGTCAATCAATATCAAAAGGAAAAATACTTAGAAGCCGCTATTTTTATCCCCTTCCTGCTTGTTTCATGATCCCTATGTAATATAAGCCTATAAAAACTTTTGAAAATTACTCTTTATGAATATTGCAATTTGCCGATCATGTTTAATCAGCTTTTTAAAAATTAACCAACTGTTAACCGTTGATTTAACTATCTTTTTATATGGATTTACTACATTTCCTGAAGGATGGTATAGTCTGCGCTGCGTAAGCTCATTTTTGTATTTGTGTGAATGTATAAGCAAATGACCCGTCACGCGCTAGGCTGACGCACACCTAAGCTGCTATCTATGTACCTACTAAGCTTAGGCATTGCGTATTTATGTACACTCAGACAAATGCAAGCTGAGCTTACACCGCGCGGACTATGTGTCCCTGCCAATTTGAGCTTAGGTATATTTGCTATCGTAATATCGTTGACATACTTTTGAAAAAGTCTGTCAACGACAGTTAATCTGTCATAAATGTTTTCACATTTATTCACTGTTTTAAGTGTAAAAACATACTTCATAACGGTATCATATACAGCTGAACAACTTCTGAATTCCGCACTAACCTTCACCGCAAATTAGAAGTAAGGTTTCACAAGTTTTAAGTGCTGGAAATAAGATCTAGATTCTAGAAGCTCTAGGCTCTCGGCTTTAACCTGGAAAATCTTAAAACACTTTTCAGTGAAATTACTCCAAAAAATTTTGTTCATTATGGAGAAGCGAAAATTGTTTGGTTTCATTTATGAATAAAAATCACAATGTTAACAGATGTTGCTTAGGACGAATTTACATTTACACAGTGGACACGCAAATGGATGACGAAGCCAATGATTACAGCCAGTTTCTGGAAGATCTGTCAACATTAATTAAATTACGGTAATAACAATCCGCATCAAATAATAAATTAAATCTATATGTGGACGTATATGACCACGTGCCAACGTAGCATATCTCATCTCCGGTGAAAAGGCAGTCTATGTATGTAATAGTTTATAATCTAGACTTTATATGTGCTACTTACTAACTAGATCTCTCTACACACACTACACAGAAACCACTGCTTATAACTTACACTATGTATGATATTATAGGCATGACTTTATATAGTTTAGCTCCTATTGAACGTAAAACTTGCCAGGCAGTATTAATATCAGCTAACAAAGTTGTGAGGGCTGGCAACACCGGAAATTGCCAGTTTCCCCCTTTATCTGCCGACGCCCAATTTCCTTTTCCTTAATATCTAAAATCTAGTGAGATACTCAACAAAATTTTTGGCGGGTGTCTTATCGTTTTGTGAGTTTTATCGACCGACTTAGGTACCTTAGTGGTTATAAAGCCTTTATTTATTGTTACGAGTATCATTCATTACTGTAAAACTGCACCAGGCTTTTGATTCTGGTTTTAATTTATAATTATACCTGATGAAATTTCTTCACGCCGGGTAGAGTGCGTTTCACCAAATAATTCATTTGAATGATGGCGCTAGTTACTATGTGTACCTACGACTGCGTTTCTGCACAAAAAATATATATACATACATACATATAATCACGCCTTTATCCCTTACGGGGTAGGCAGTGCACCAAGGGCCGATAGGTGGCACCACATAGTGCCACTTCTGACCAATTTTGAGGATATATTTGAGATGTGCAAGTTCGGTTAGTAGTGAGAGGTGGTCAGCCCATCGCCCAACACCAAGACCCTCTTGTCCCTCTACTGACTTGTACAGTCAAGAGGGAAGAGAAGCAGCTGTAGTATTATACTTTTTTTTTTCACTCCCAGAGCAGCATAAAAGATATTAATAATAGAAGACAATAAATATTAGTTCCGAAATCAGGCTACGTATACAACACAGCTACATAATAGGCTATTCTATGAAACGCACTCTAGTAGGTACCTACTCTAGTGGACGTTTGACGTTATACGATTCTTGACACGTTTTTCAAAAGTTAGCTGTAATTTGTCAGAATAATTCTACCACTTTATTACCTGACTAGCAAAAGCAAAGCGATAGCGAAAATTGTATAAAAATTGCTGATCGCTTGTCAAATTCGTATTACGTAAAATGAATTTCAAAGTAACTTTGACATTTCAAGGCGAATATTGTACAATTTTCGCTATCGCTTTGCTTCGGCTTTCTATTGCAAATTAGGTAATCAGGGGGCGGATCTACATCATTGTGTTGAGGTAGGTGCACAATAAAAACCTCCTATAAACATTCTTTACATTATTTGTATTGACGACTAAGTATTTTATGGGAGATATTTAAAACTTAAACGTAACGTAAAAGCATATTTTAAGTACGCTCTTCAAGTTATACGAGGGTATAAAATGAATTCTCAACATTATGTAGGTAATGAAAAATAACATTGAAATTGTCTGCTTCAAGTATTGCAGAAAATTCGGCGACGAAGCATCTTCACTGCTAAAATTTGCAGAAAATTGTAAAAAAAAAACATGTATATAGGTAATAAAAAAATACCAGGTTCTCAAAAAATGTTAAAGGGTTTTATTAATAAATAATAACGATGAGTTATTACAATTACCAAATACTTCAATAAATATGTCTACTGCAAGCTTTTTTAGGGATGTCTTTAGAATTTTTTTAATGACAAACTAGGTGAGAAGTATTTTGAAAACGGCTTATTATATTCTGAGGAACAGGAGCAAGGTAAAATAAAAAAATAAGAAATATTTACGACTTACTTACAATGATTTCAAAATAACAAAATATAACAAACACTTTGAGAAAACCAAATGATTCCACTCTTTAATTGATATAAACCAAATGACCTAATCAAACTAATTCTAACAAGACACTTAACAATAATTAGATAAACAACGAGATTAACGTAAATAGCCGAGTATGTATAACACGAGACTTGTAACCGCTACGAGTGACAACGAGCAAATGTCCCGCCCTGTAGCCGGCGCGCTCTTTTATAGAATCATGTAGGGTAGATAGATGACAGGTGGGGTAGCCGCTTATACGGCCTATTCTGACAATGTGTCGTCCTCGACACAAGCTCTTCTATTGGTACAGCTGGGACCAGCAGCAACATTCTCATCGGGACCCAGGGATGGCATGGACAGACCAGGTAGAGATGGTGTCGTTGGATCGTCGCTTTCATCGTCATCTGAAAATAACTTTGTATTTAAGCATTTTGAAAAGAGAATATGTTCCTGTAAGACACTTTGTACATTTTTACATCTAGTTAGTAACAATAAACTGTATTGCAATTGTTGGTGGAAGACTAACTTTACAACACCTTATACCAGTCTCTCTTTACATTTGGTGGAAGACTAACTTTACCACACCTCATGTTGCACTTTTAATTTGAATAGGCGGAAGACTGACTTAGCTACGCCTTTTGGTAATAAAGGTGGAAGACTAACTTACAACACCTCATGTTGGACTTTAACATTGGATAAGCGGAAGACTGACTTAACTACGCCTTTTGGTAACAAAGGTGGAAGACTAACTTACAACACCTCATGTTGGACTTTAACATTGAATAGGCGGAAGACTGACTTAACTACGCCTTTTGGTAACAAAGGTGGAAGACTAACTTACAACACCCGACCTTACACAACTCACTTACTTTCAAAGAAGGCGGCGCATGTTTCTGGGCACCACTCGCCCCGCCAGGGCACCATATATTGTGCAGCAGCCTGGGTGGTCTTCCCATAGGCTCCGCCCAGCAGACGTAACTCGTAGCGTCCACTTGGCAGGACCTTAGTCACCTTGTATGGGCCGCGCATACCGGGATCGAGTTTTCCAATTACCTGTGAAAACTTGATAACAAACACGTGATCGTTGACGTTAAAGTTGCGTGCGGGTTGCCTATTTTTATTAACACGTTCATCTTGTTTACTCTGGTTTTCCTTCAGTAGCCGGCGAGATCTGCCCCGAGAAACTTCCCGTAGCGTCTCTCGATTTTGCGAAGTTCCTTCGATAGCTACATCACGAACCAGGGTACGTATGACAGGAGTCGCAGCTTCGATGCCAACGAGTAGATTCATCGGAGAGGTTTGCGTAGTCTTCTGCTTCGTTATATTTAATACTAGCTGAAGCTTCCAGAGCGTGTCAGGCCAAGATGCGTTTCTTTGGTTCACTTCTATGCGAAGCATATTGAGGATGGTCCTTACGTATCTTTCCACTTGGCCATTCGCGTGGTGCATCTCGGGTGTGATGTAGTGGATATCACAGCCCGACTCTTGGATCCAATTTACGAACTCATTTGATTCAAACATTCGTCCCTTGTCCGTTATTATCAGCTTGGGTGCACCAAAAAGAGAAATGGCCTGTGAAACAACTCGCTTGAGCTCGGATGCGTCCTGTCGGCACATGGAATACAAAAGCGCGAACTTGGTAAATGCGTCGACTATAATAAGGACGAACTTAAAACCATCACACATAGGTAGGGGTCCTAGGGTATCCATATGCAAGGTGTGAAAAGGTATATCTGGCTTTTCCCATGAGGTTATATTTTGTAGCGGAGCACGTGGAACTCTCTTCTTCGAAATACAAATAAGACAGTGACCTACGTACTTAGAGACAAATTGCTTTAAGCCGGGAAACCAGAAATGCCTAAGTATTAGATCTAATGTCTTCTCTACTCCAATATGTTCATGTTCGTCATGAAATACCCTAAGCAGGCTTAGTCGATGTCCCTTGGGTATGTAGCACAGCATTCTTGGTTCATGACCTATGGACGTGTACCTATAGTACAAGAGGTCGTTTTGTATTACATACCGCGTGGAGTCTAGTTCGGAGTCGCGGAGTTTCTGCATGAGATCTTGGGTTTCCCCGTCCGCTGCCTGCGCTATGTGTGCCCAATTTCGTGGTCTTGAGATCTGATTGACTGCAGCGGCAGGATTCCGGCTGAGATAATCTGCATGTGGTATCATTACTCCCTTTCGGTACTCAATGGAGAAGTCAAAATCTTGTAGATAGATCCACCAACGGGCGACCCGGGGCAGCAAGTCTTTTTTTCGCTCTGTTGACTTGAGAGCGTTGCAGTCAGTTATGACTTTGAACTTTAAACCTACCAGGTAGTGCCTGAAGTTTTGGAGGGCTTTAACCACAGCGAGGGTCTCCAGTTCATAGGAGTGGTACTTGCTGTCTGCTCCTTGGGTTACCTTGCTGTAATAGGCAACGACTTTTTTCCTACCGTTTGGATGGATTTGCAGAAGAACTGCTCCGTAGCCCACGCTGCTCGCATCTGTATGGACCTCGGTAACTAATTTTGGGTCAAAGATGGATAATATGGGTTCAGTAGTTAGGCGTGTTATTAACTCTTGACGGATAGACTCGTGTTCAGTGGACCATTTAAATTGAACACCTTTTCTGGTTAAATGTGCAATTGGCGCTGTCAACGTGGCATAATCTTTGACGTACCGTCGAAAGTATCCCGCGAGGCCAAGGAGCTGGCGGACTTGCTTGACATTCTCTGGTGCTGACGTGTTAACAAGGGCTTGTACTTTTCGCGGACTCGGTCTAACCTGACCTTCACTTACAACTTTTCCTAAGTACTCTACCTCGGTTACTAGGAAGGAGCATTTTCGGAGATTGATTGAAAATCCCGAATTGGTAAGCGTACATAAAACTCTGTGCAACAACTGTATACCCTCGCTGACCGAGTTGCTTAGAAGGAGAACGTCATCTACATAAACTAAAACTTTTCCTTCGTTTATCAAATCCTGTAAGGTATCGTTTATAATGCGTTGGTAAACGATGGGTGAGTTTGCCAACCCGTATGGCATTTTAACATACTCGAAATGGTCTTCCGGGGTTACGAAGCCAGTTAAGTGAATGGACTCCTCTTTCAAGGGTATTTGGTGAAACCCCGTTGCCATATCAAGGCTGGAAAAGTACCTGCAGCTTCCTAAACGATCTATGTGGTCGTCAATTAGAGGGAGGGGATAGCGGTCTTTAACAGTAATGCGATTAAGAGCCCTGAAATCCACACAGAGTCGGTCACTACCGTCTCGCTTTTTAACCAGTATTATTGGACTCGCATATTCTGACTTTGATCGTCTAATTACACCTTTACTTAGTAGATCAGTGGTGATCTCCCTAACTTTTAGCTTTTCTTGATAAGACAACTTATACGGTCTATACACCACTGGTGTCGTACTGGTAAGCTTAATGTCCATCTCGCCAGTAGTTACGGTTGTCGAAGCGGTACCAGAGATTAAGAATTTAGAGAATTTGTTTATGACCGACATGAGGCTATTTAGTTCATTGCCCTGAAGGGGTGTGTTGACTTCAGGTTTAGATGGGGAAACCGTGTTGACATGGACATGAGTCTCGTTGGAACGTGTTAGGTACTGGTTATCTTTTGTTCGCACGTATACAATGCCGTCTCGGTTAAGTACGTCGGTTCCTATTATAATGGGCGCATTCATATACTTCGACGGAACTACGAGTAAATCTACTTCGATCGACAGCTCACTGAATTCGAGGGTAACCGTAACATAAGAAGTAGTGATAATTTCCTGATCACTTAAGCCTTTTAACACACATCGTTTGAACTTTTGCTGGCAAGGGATATACTTTAAAACATCGGAGGAGATAAGGGACACGTCAAGGGCACCACTGTCAATAAGAATGTCAGTCGGTATACCGCTTACTACGGCAGAAGTTATGTCGTTACTTGATGAAGAATCAGGTCGGTAAGAACAGAGGTTTACGTTTCGTTGGTTCCGATTTTCCGAACGAGATTTCGCAAAACAGACGTCCTCGGTGTGCCCTTGTTTCTTACAAAATGTACACGATTTGTTTGAACTAGGTTGCGCATTTGTGGAAGGTAGATTGATCTTCGGTTGTTTACAATCACGTCCTAGGTGGCCTCGTCGACCACAATTATAACATTTAATATCACTGCGGATACCGGGTTTCACAAATGATCGCTTATTGTTATTGTTGAGGGTAGAATTATTGTTTTGTCTATCGCGATTAGGTTTTGTGTAGATTGAAAGAAATGAAACCAAACTATCTGAGGTCAGTTGTGCATTTGCGGCTGCTGCACGTATCTGTGGGCTATCTATTCCGCGAATAACAATAAGCGTTCTGAGTTCATCACTAAGGCCTTGGACTATTCTCAACCGCAATAACGTACGACGTGCATATTCTGCGTATGTCGGGTATTTATCGGACGTCACGTTCATGGAATCAAACAGGATATTCGCATAATCTAGCTTAGTGGGGCAAAGTGGTTTAAACTCACGTTTAAAATTTGACCACGTCCTATCGTTTGTCACCCATTCACTCAGCCATATCTTGGCGTCGCCTTTAAGGCCACTGGCTACGCGCGACAGACACTCGTGATCCCCCCAATTGTTGGCTTCTTTGGCGCGATCCACTTCCTCGCACCAGGTTTCAAAATTATTTGTCAGAGGATCAAAATTAGAAACATAATAATGCGAGTTAGATCTAGTAGGTTGCATTGTTTTTATAGCTTGCATCAAAGCCTGCGCGAGTGTGGATGCCTCAGAGCAAGGAGCCGACAATTCTTTTACTTGATTAAGCGGTGGAGGACTACTTGGAAAAATACGGCTAACTATTCTAGGTGTTTTCGACCGTTCGCGACGTATTGGGCGGGACTGATTATCGTCACTGATGTCTCGCGATCTTGGACGTGATTTACGATTATTCTTACGAGTCGCTGATCGGTTTCGCGATCGCCGTTGATGACTACGTGAACGACGGTTATCCCTACTACGCGAGGGTCGTGAATCGTTATCGCTTGGGCTACGCCGAGTCCGGGTACGTTTGGTGCGTTGATCTCGACCGATTGAGGTATGCCGAGAGTCACTACGGTCCCTATCGTGCGACCTAGCTAGGACCTCGCGCCTATTCCTAGCACTGCGGTAATTGCGTTCACGCGATCTTTCCCGAGTGCGCAGCTGGCTGCGACTACGTGAAGGTGTTCGTACCATGCTTAGGACTTAAAAGAAATACCTCACCGTAATGTTAATAAGCACTTCACGAATCACGACACAACAAAAAGATATGAGAAAAAAAAAGACGCGACCGTTAAATTTTGAAATGAGTCTGAATCAAATAGTTTTCTTTATCTGTTTTAATTGGGGCTAATTAGTGTGTTTTTTTATCCCACTTCTGATCTGAGGAACAGGAGCAAGGTAAAATAAAAAAATAAGAAATATTTACGACTTACTTACAATGATTTCAAAATAACAAAATATAACAAACACTTTGAGAAAACCAAATGATTCCACTCTTTAATTGATATAAACCAAATGACCTAATCAAACTAATTCTAACAAGACACTTAACAATAATTAGATAAACAACGAGATTAACGTAAATAGCCGAGTATGTATAACACGAGACTTGTAACCGCTACGAGTGACAACGAGCAAATGTCCCGCCCTGTAGCCGGCGCGCTCTTTTATAGAATCATGTAGGGTAGATAGATGACAGGTGGGGTAGCCGCTTATAATACCTATATAATTTTAAAAACTTTCACTGCGTTAAAAAGAACAGACCTTGTTTAAAAAAAGTTTTAAGTGGAACCCATTAGCTATTCTCAGAATTAAAAAAATCAATGTACATTTGAGTGTATTGACCTCAAGGAGGCTGTATGTCATCTTCGATCAATTAGCCAGTCGTAGATCTTCGACGTTCCACGTCCAGATTAAGATGAAGCTATTGTTACACTGTTCCATGATTAATTGCTTAGTCTTGGACGACAAATTTTGGTGACAGTTGTGTTGTAGGGTATTAATACCTTATATATACCATTAATAGTTATGGTGTATTTGATGCTATAGTCATACATACAGGATGTCCCAAGAAATAGTGTCAAGCGGAAGTCCAAGGACAGAATACCCCTAGGGGTACCCGAATTACCCCCATGTATGTTCCGCGACTTTTTGTAGTTTTCGAGATATGATTTTTTTTCATATTTTTTTGTTAAACCTTGGCTTATTTAACATTATTGGTCACAGAGACATCAATTGTTGAGATACAAGCTTGATTTTTTTTCTGAAATAGGTGAATAGTAGCACTTGCAAAAACAAAAGCAATTGTGAGCCGATATGCTACTATTAAGCCATTAAAAAAATGTTGAATCCTAAGTTTGTTAAAATGTTTAAAGGATGATGCAAGAGATTGTATG
The DNA here is from genome assembly GCA_014607495.2 of Carposina sasakii. Taxonomy (NCBI): domain Eukaryota; kingdom Metazoa; phylum Arthropoda; class Insecta; order Lepidoptera; family Carposinidae; genus Carposina; species Carposina sasakii. Next base: position 9,272,787 of record CP053168.1, read on the forward strand.
AAATCTGGTACCCGCTCCAATAGTGATGTGTGATATATCATTGAAAAGGTATTATCTTATAGAATATGAATAAGTATGGCGCCTGTCTTGATTTATAGTCAGATCTGATTGCCAGCCTAATATAATATCAGGGTAATATGGATTTTCCTTTAATAAAAAATGAAAATAAACCTTAAGAAAATGAAATAAAATACGATTATGATTTCCTTTGTACGTTTCCTTTTTACCATTGATTATGTACAAAAGAAGCAACAGCCGCAACGAAGCTTAATAAGTAAGTTTACAATATGCAATGATTACAAATGAAATAAAATGCTTTCAATATGAAACAAAACAAATGAAAACGAAATAATTAATGATAACAAAATGAAATAAAATATTACAGATCCTCATCTAGTAAGACATCATTAAGGAATAAGGCAGGGGCTACAAATCCCTCGTGCCTGGCGTATCCTAGGTACCACACGATGGACACGATGTGAGCACAGGTACCTACAGTACGTCGCCCAGTCAGGCATGTACAGTAGTATTCAGAGATGGTATTGTTATTATTGTTGATTTAAATGTAACAATAATATATTCTTGCTCGAATATGTCGAGATTGGATACGACCGCGCATGAGCGAAGAATTTTCATTTATACCATAGTCAGGCAAATCTTCAAGTGCATTTTGTCTATAAATCTCTATTGTGTATATTCCATTCTGTAGATGCTCACTGCAGTAAGATCTCGCAAGCTTTATTTGATATGTCCCTAACGCCAATAAAATAACTTCCTCTTCAGTGTATCTTGGGAATTCTACATCATTAGCTTCTAACCTCACAAAATCAGCTCTTCTTTGATTTAATCTTTTCCTTTCGACATAATTATATAAAATATTAGGCGTATCTAACTTCAATCTTATTTGTTCTATAATCATATCGGCGTATTGGTTGTCTACGATTGGTTGATGGAAATGGTTCAAAATAGCGGCAGCTATTTTAAAATCATTGAACATACTTCGCAATGCCTTATTGAAATATTTTTGGCGTAACAGTTTGAAATCTCGCTTAAATCTGCCGTTAACCACTTCCACTACCCACCGGCACATGGTAACCATTCGAGATTCGTTAGCTTGTTCGGTAGTCAGTTGAGATTCTGCTCTGTCCTTTGATGGTGGAACATGGTATTCATAGCCACAAGCTTCTATGTTACCAAGGCTATCTCTAAATCCGCGATCCAATATAAATACATCGTTAGGTTCCAACAAAATATGAATCGGATTTTCATTGTTGTTCATAATGCTGCTCATAATGTTAGCATCTGTCTTCGTGGCTGCGTATGGTCCCTTTACATCAATGATGTATCCATCTGTGCATACTATCAAGAAAGGCTTTAACAGATTTTGAAACTTGTGTAAGCTATATGACTGTCGCTGAAACAGGAAGTTGGCACTTTTATGAATATAAATGTATGTTCCGTCGCATATTATAATTGCCTTCGAGTTTTCATCGTCTCCATATATTGCTCTTGGTATAGTAAGGTTCCTTTCTTTGATGTTATTTCTTGTAACGTGGTCCATTCCTAGATGAAGAACTACATATTCCTCGGTAAGACAATCTCGTGCTTTTTTTATTAGCCGCTCTAGGTTTTGTCTTGTCATATTAAATAAACTTGCAAGCCTTTGATTGGAATCACCGGTTCGCAGTTTTGTCAGATATATACCCAGTGCAGTTCTAGGATTTCTGCATCCTTGGATTAGTGAGGGTGTTTGCTCTAATATGGAATCGAATTGTTCGTTATTTCGTCCGGTCCAAAAATGCATCTCTTCATCGGATAACGCACCTCTGGCATTAAAATCCAACCTAGAACCGTGTTGCAAAGCATTTCTCATCATGTCACAAATGTGACTAAACTGCGCTGCATTAAAGTCATGAGTCACGAGACAATTCTGGGGTAGTTCAGCCCAATTATTATTTTGGAGGTGCTCTTGACACACTCTTGCACCGTCGGGAATGTAAATCCTATACTCACAAAATGTATGTATCTTTACAACTTTCGGGATCCTGTAACGAGTTGTGTTTTGACAGTTGTGAAATATACAGTGCCTCGGTGTGTTTGGTGCTCTTGAATACTCGGGAACATGAATAGCATCCACATTTTGTTGTTGTGGTTCCTGGGGTACTTCTTGGATAGGAGGCGGTCTGATAGCATTTTCAGCCCTTTGCCAACATCGATGGCATAAACTTCGCGTATTGTCAAATACTACCTGAAACAATAAACAATATATTTTACCAACCGGTTCACCTCTTAAAATAGCCAATACGTAAACATAAAAATAACAATAGTCAAAATAATGGGTATATAGTTAAGCATAAAATGACCACGTGCGTGTTTACGCAACGAGTAAGTGAATAAATGATTAGTTAGTGTAATCAATCATAAATGATAACATATGACCCAACCATTTAGACCTAAGGTACCTTTTAATTGTAATTAAAATATGATCTTACCTCCAAGACTCCATTGTCTTGAATATAAGCTGCTAATTCTGGTTGTAGTCTTGGGAGATCATCAGTCAGAAGATGACGCTGATATCTTCCGCGGTAGAACCCTCTACGACACATCACACAGTTGCGAGCAGGTTCCATTTTTTTCACAGTAGTTCGAAAAGCACTTCACAGTTCGTTAGAAGTATCACCAAAGTCCAAGAGAAAGCCGGGGTCAACGTAAAGAAACGGTTATCGGAGTCCAAAAACAATGCTATGGTCGTAAATAGTCGCTGAATAGTACGGGAAGACGGGGAAGCGCAGTCACACACACAATACAAACGAACGAGCGTGCGCTCGGTCTTCCCCCCGTCCCCCGCCGCTGGTACCCTGCCCGCCTTCCCGGGCAGGTAAGGAAATGATTCATAACTCCTATTGATGTACAAAAGGGTAGTGAATTATGAAATAATAATAAAAACGTTATTCTATTCTTGCTACAACTGGCATGTTATAGTACCTGTTATTTCTGAACGGACTAAGATTTGGAACTAGTGGCCATAATAATTATTGTTAGGCTCACAAAGAGCTATCCAATGACGTACTACACTAAGCTATTGGTGGTGGGTACCAAGATTTTGCATCATCCTTTAAGATCTCTTTTGAAACGATTAAAAAAAAAAACTTATCCCAAAAATGTCTCCAAAATTATTTTTAAAAACTTGCCAATTTCGTCAGCTATTTGCCATGTAAATTTGATTGAGCTATCTCCACGACTTCATACTTGAAAAAATGTTTGAAACACAGTAAGTCGAAAAAACTTAATTAAAAGATTGGGCCGAATAAAACTAAAAAAATGTTATTATAGATTGTTTATTATTAAATCACAAAAAGTTTTCGAAATGTCGCCCTTCCTGCTCGATACAAATTCTACATCGCCTTAAAAAAAATTCTTTTAGTCGTAAGAACGCTACCCTGTTGCTTTTTATTGTTTCTTCTGCTTGTCTTAGTTTTGTTCGTAGTTCCGCTATGTTTCTGATATCCTTGGCGTAAACTAATTCTTTATAATACCCCCAAACGAAGAAATCGATGGGGTTTAAGTCGGGAGACCGTGGCGGCCAGGCAATGGGCCCCCCACGGCCGATCCACTTGTCTCCAAACCTTTCGGTTAAATGTTGTCTGACAATCCTCGCGGGACATGGAGCGCCGTCGTTTTGAAATATCATATTTCTACGCGTTAATAGGTCTACATTTTCTAAAAGACCGTCGAGATCTTGCCGTAAAAATTCCAAGTAGGACTCGCCATTTAATCGGTCAGGCAGTTGAAAGGGGCCAATCAGCTGTCCATTTAAGACGCCTGACCACAAGTTCACACTAAATTGTTCTTGAAAATTGGAGGCACGTGTCATGTGTGGATTTTCAATGCTTTTTTCAATGAGGTTTGGAGACAAGTGGATCGGCCGTGGGGGGCCCATTGCCTGGCCGCCACGGTCTCCCGACTTAAACCCCATCGATTTCTTCGTTTGGGGGTATTATAAAGAATTAGTTTACGCCAAGGATATCAGAAACATAGCGGAACTACGAACAAAACTAAGACAAGCAGAAGAAACAATAAAAAGCAACAGGGTAGCGTTCTTACGACTAAAAGAATTTTTTTTAAGGCGATGTAGAATTTGTATCGAGCAGGAAGGGCGACATTTCGAAAACTTTTTGTGATTTAATAATAAACAATCAATAATAACATTTTTTTAGTTTTATTCGGCCCAATCTTTTAATTAAGTTTTTTCGACTTACTGTGTTTCAAACATTTTTTCAAGTATGAAGTCGTGGAGATAGCTCAATCAAATTTACATGGCAAATAGCTGACGAAATTGGCAAGTTTTTAAAAATAATTTTGGAGACATTTTTGGGATAAGTTTTTTTTTTAAATCGTTTCAAAAGAGATCTTTAATTTAAACATTTTAACAAACTTAGGATTCAAAATTTTTTTAATGGCTTAATAGTAGCATATCGGCTCACAATTGCTTTTGTTTTTGCAAGTGCTACTATTCACCTATTTCAGAAAAAAAAATCAAGCTTGTATCTCAACAATTGATGTCTCTGTGACCAATAATGTTAAATAAGCCAAGGTTTAACAAAAAAATATGAAAAAAAATCATATCTCGAAAACTACAAAAAGTCGCGGAACATACATGGGGGTAATTCGGGTACCCCTAGGGGTATTCTGTCCTTGGACTTCCGCTTGACACTATTTCTTGGGACATCCTGTATAGTCATACATATAAACACGGCAGTGTTCCCGGGTAGTTAGGACTGCAGGATCATGAAAGAAACCCCACAGCCACATTTAGCATAGCGGGGAAAGATGTAAACGGTGTTAATATATATTTCAAATCGATGGTCAACTGTTGTATAGCGGTCACGAAATCGGTTGTCCAGCTATCATTTCAGAACTAAAAACATTTTGAAGAAACCTCCTAGCGGACTGTATTAACGATAGCAAAATCTATATTTCGAATACAAAATTCTGCTATAACAATGAATTAGTGCTTACCCGACTGCGCGAAGCTAACCTAGTTACCGCGATGGTAACGTAAAGGTCATAAGGGTCATGTCGGCCAACAACGGCCAATCAATTTTCGCAGCCCCTATATATCATCTTGAACGTCACCCCTCGCCAGGCGATGTACACAGATTACCGGCGATGATATATTATATGTTATCAGAGAAATGAGGGTAAGTATTCTGCTTTTTGATTGTAGATTTTTTAATTTTGGTAGCATTGTTTATGTTGGCCCTTAATTTATGGCATTTGCCATATTGCTATTGAATGGTGAATGAATCCGTGATTTCTGCTTACCCTTCCGGGAAAGAGGCGGCATCTTATGTATGTATGAACAGTGAATTTTGAGGGTTCTTTGGTTGCCAACTATGTTATATATGCCATATTCTTTGTGAATATCTCCTTTTCACATTTTAATATTTCATGAAGAGTAAAGAACATAACGAGACACTATTACAGCATTTGAATTTGACTTAAGAAGAATCTAAAACCCCACATCAATAATCGTTTGCTCAAATTGTCCTCAACGATGAAATAATAACTCATAAATCAAAGAAAGAATCTTAAGGGAAAAGTTACCACTAAGAGTACAAGTGAACCCACTTAAAGCATAAGTGCCTGGTTAGTCCAAGATTATATCGATACAAAACGAACGAAATCGCCTCCACGAAGATAGTGATGCTGAAGTGTAGCTTATCTGAAACTCATTTTAGTGCGCTATTTATGGCACGTCTAGACATGCCCTGTGTTCTGTGTTCTTGTGTATGCGTCTTGGAATTTAAAGCATTAATCGTTGGATTTACGTAGACTACTACAGGTGTTTATTTTGTTTAAATCGCTTAAGATGAATTAAATACACTGACGATGAAATTGTACCTACAACATAAAAGTGGATAGAACGATTGGAGACCTCGCTTCTTCGCTGACCAGATCGGTGAAATTCTAGAGAAAGGTCAGGTCAATAGTCCTAAACCGACGAGCGTGGTGTGTGGACGTATATATAGCATGTATGTGTAATCATTACAGATATATGTGCGATAAAATATCTCAGCGGCTTCTATCACTTATAGAGAAAGGTCTTAGTCCAAAGAAGAAAATATTCTAGCTCGAAGATTGACTATAGGTCAACTACTATACTAGAGATTAATAAGTCCGTGATTTTTTTGTATAATAGATAACAGATTTGATCTTAATCTTTAATTTTGATCTTGATCAAACAGTTAGACAATCAATCAACAGTCAAAATCCAAAGTTCCTTTGGACCCTTGCCTGACCCGAGTTTTGACTTATACATACGTAGATATGATGATATAAAAATTTATCAAGTGCAAACTTTCAAAACAAGTCTGTCGTCTAGAAGAGGGGGTGGGGTGGGGTGGTGGAAATCCCTAATCAATTACCGGGTGCCAAAGCAATACATCATCAAACGGGACTGGCTACTGAAGGGGGGGTCACCTGCTTAGTGGTGGAGTTATTCAGTAAGAAGAGGGATTTGATCTAGCTTATTAGCGGTAATGAATATGGCATGGAAAACCTCAGAAATACCTTCTTGGCAGAGTGAGCAAAAAGGAATTCAATAAAATGAAAAATTTATTTAAAAACATCATGAAATGGCATTTTTTGGCCAAGGTTAATCCCGATTTTTTTCCCGGAAAATCAGACCAACTAATACATATAACTAGACAAAGTAAGTGATAGTTCGCGTGTAACTCCGAAAACACACATATCAGACTGTTTCGATGGGTCCTTGGTACGATTGACGGGTTCCGCAGAATCCTGTGTCATACTCTGTCGTTTTAATATCTTAATGTATTAAGCGCGGCGTCCAGTGACACACAAAAAAGTTTTGGCTTGGTACTACCTCTGATTTAGTAGCTATGTGAATTATTAATTTCAAAAGTAGGTTTAGTTATTTATATGTAGTACCTAAGTAGATGTACATAAGAGTGAAACATTATGTTTAATTGAAATTGGATTATTCATTGTTAACCAACATCAATCTTTTTTCCACATCAGCCGAGCGATTCCGATAATTGCTCTGTAGGTAGAGTGATAGATTTCATAGTAAGAATTAGAATTACTTAGAATATCTGTTCTTGGATTTTTTTCGACCTACACGTACACGTTGACAAAGTCGCGGGCGATAATTTAATGGCATAAAATTTAACAATGATTGGCAATATTGATTATCAGATTTCGACAAAATTTTACCCCAGAACTAGATAGTAGATGTGTATTTCCACATTATTAATGAGGAGTGTCGTTTATTTATTCATGAATACCTACCTAAATGAAGATAATAATTTCCTCTAAACGCGTAGAAGTTCTAGGATACGAGTATAATGTTCTCAAAAACGTCCCTTGACCCTCAATGGAGGATAAAGAAAAGTAATTGCCTATTTCTTATTTATTACCCTTATTGTTCAGTAGAGCGTGTACGTGTCTAAAACATTTCATATTGTTAGTGGGAAATGATTGGGGTTAAATAGAATGATACGAGTTATATAGCAACCTCTAAAACTATAGGTATAATAAACACAGTCCACCGTGTTAATGTTTACACATTTATTAATCTAAGATATAGGCTAACTTTGACAGATCCCATCCGTATTATTAAAAAATTTAAACTCGTGTCTCAGTTAAGCAACATTAACATTTTTTCTATACATATACTAAGTAGCTGACCCGGCAAACGTTGTTTTGCCATGTAAAAGGGGTTGATCCTAGAGTGGTGAAAATTCATGGTTGTAAGTATTTTTGTATGCTGTATCATAAAAAAATAAAAACAAAAAATTTTGTTAAAAAAAAAATTTGGGGTGGACCACCCTTAACATTTAGGGGGATGTTGTCCGATTCTCCACCCTAACCGATATGCATGCTAAGATTTACGAAAATCGGTCGAGCCGTTTCGGAGGAGTTTAACTTCTAACACCGTGACACGAGAATTTTATATATTAGATGTATCACTGATCATTTACATCTGTATATTTCCGTGCTACGATAAACGTAGATACGTGGCTGAGGAATCTCCTGTATGATGCTGCAGTTCTGGCTAACGCATTTCGGGAGCACAGCCGTGTATATATGTATACAATACCTGATACCTAATAATACGCGCATTCTCGACATCGTCGTTTCAAGAACAAGATATTTCTTACAATAAACGTTTACCCTTATACCGTGCATACCGTGACGTTGTCCGACCGACCAATTTACTCGATTAGGGGTTATTATTGATGAGCTCTTTACCGTTTTTGTCGACCTTAATCAGCGGATGAGCCCGGAAATATGAGTCTCATGACCACATGTGCAATGGTTATGTTGTTTCCGTAATAATTGAACTCTGAATACTGGTCTATATTCAATGGTACCTATAGGCGTGTATTTGAAAATAGCAGCTAAGCTATGAAATTAATCATCATCATCTTCTTGTCCTGTTCTCATTCATTTGGGTCGGTCCATAATGTAGGTATTTTTCTTCCATTCATCCCTTTTGCCCGTCATCGCGTTACTTACTCCCATACACGCATATCTTCTCTCCAGTCCGTCGAACACTTCTTAGGCTCTTCCTCTATAACAATCCACAATCATGCACAACAACGCCATTTGGTAATAACACCGATGGAGTTTTACGAATCTTCCGTAAGAAATTCTCCTTATAATGTCTTTAATAAAATTGTTCCTCACTGTCAGCAACTCCACGGCGACATTATTTCATCAACGGCGAGTCGATTTACTTCCAATTTGATTGGAAAACTCATTTTCTTTATCAGGTCATGTTTCCGCTGTATTTTTACATAAACTGGTTCTCGTTTTGCGTAGACGAAATTTGATTTCATAGAGTTTAAAAGTAGGTTTTATAAAATAACTAGTGCGAATTCGTGGGCGACCACTGAGTAAGTAAATATTCGTGGGTGAAATAAAGAGTTTACTATTATACATAGTTATACACAAAGTTGGATTCCCAAAATGGGGTAGACAGAAATAGGATTTCGAAGGAGCCAGATGTAAAAGAGCATTGACAAGTTCATCGCTATAGAGACACCGCTCCAGAGTTCCTTAGTCGACTCTTAAACTGATTTTAGAGTCACGCTGACGCGCTTTGACGGTCGGCGCTGATGGGTTGACTTGTACGGCCGTCAGGGCTGAGCGGTCCAGCGCGACTCAAAAACGCTACCTGTAACTACATACAAATTGACCGTCAGCGCACGTCAGCGTGTCTCTAAAATCGGCCTTAGCAGTTATGACGTGCACGGAAGATGCAGCTGATGTATATTAAAGCCCCGCATCAGCTAGTAATTAATGCTGAAACAAAAGGCTAGTTACATTACATTACAAAATGAACGTAATTTCTTTTATCGCCGCTGCACACTGTTTTCCTGTTTATCTTTGTAAATATTAAGCCGGCGTGAAGTGGGGGTAGATTTGCGGGGTTCGCAAAGGGATTGCGATGGCCCTAGTAGATAATGTTGGCGAAAAAACTCCGCTCAGTTCTTGAGAGCCGTATTCACTGGGGACGCCATGTTTTTTGGAGGTAGACACTAGACACTTCGGAGTGACAAGTTAAGAGGGAATTGGTAGGGTAACCTAAGTGTTTTAATGCACGAAAAACATTGTTTTAAAGTAACTTAAGTTTATAATAGTATTAATTTCAGTATTGTATATTTTATTTTAGTAAACAATATTTTCTTAGTAAATGGCAGAACGTATTTGTTTACCTATTACATAAAATATGATACATAGGTACAGACGCCCATTATACCCCAAAGAGGTTGTGCTGAAATGTGCAATTTACACACCCAATTTTTTCACCAATTAGCCTATCAAGTCCCATATGTTAAGGGGGTATATGTGTTAAAATGAAAAAGTTACAGGATATCTACTTATATTCAGAATTCGTCATTCATCAAACTGAATGAAGCACATTCTCTGCAATGTGGAGGCAGCTTTACATCTCTTTGATGACAGTCCTCGACCCTCACTCAAGTGAGGTCGCAGCTTTACCCGCTTCAGACGTTTTCAATGTTTGCTTGATTTTTTTTGCTAAAAAGTAGATTCGACTTTTTACTGCTATTAAGTTCTGTTATTAAGGTTTTTCGTCTGTTAAAAGTTTTCTTTTGCGGAAATTGGAGAGAGGAATTTGAGTAAATGTTGACTGACGGCGTTTTTGACTGTTGTTTGATTGTTGCGCCTGATATTATAATGATAACTTTGATTGTAGATATGAAGTTCATATTTGCCATTTGCATGACTTTTCATATAATAAATTTTAAGAATTCGATCTAATGTTTGTCTGTATACTTACATAATTCACCATTTTACGGTCATTATGGGAGACCTATAGTGTTATCGTAAAAAATAAATTCGACTCTATATCCTGAGAAAATAGCTCTTCAAATTACAGTTTTCTATAGTCCTCGAAAGCTATAAAATATTATTATTATCAATTAGCTACATCAGTGGTCGAGTGATTTAGTAGCTAAAATCCTTAGATTGCCTTCCATCAGAAATGTGCAAAATTGCTACTTGGTGCGTTTGATATCACCAAACAAATTCATTGATATTATGGACCAATTAACATGATTGGTGAATATCACACGCATTCGTAGCATAGTGCATATCTGGTGAAATGGGCATAAAAATATAATATTACTAATGGACACAAGCAGAAAAATAAAATGTCAAAATAATCCGGGATAAAAATAATTTCTCGGGATAAAATGTAGCCTATGTGTTATTCTAAGCTATATTATTGTGAAGTTTCATCAAAATCCATTCAGTAGTTTTGCGTGAAAGAGCGACAAACATCCTTACATACATACATCCTCACAAACTTTCGCGTTTATAATATTAGTAGTAGGGTAAACTCTGAAATGGATAACTGTCAAAACAAAATGCTCCCACAGAACTTTTAGTAAGTAACATTGTACTAAACGTTCAAAACTCGGCTGAAGTTGAGAACTTTACTTATTTAAAAGTGTACGTTGGTAAAATGTCATCTAAGAGGAAAATATCTGTGTTCTGTCTTAAGTTTATATGGATGAAATATTATTTCAAGGATATAATCCTTATTCTTATTCTTTATTGTACACGAAACACTACAGTAAAAACAGATATATTTGCAATAGAAAGGCGTGCTTATCTCTGCAAGAGATCCTTCCCACTAATAAACGTGAAAGCTTGTGAAAATTGATGCGTGAATGTTCATAACTCCTTCAGGTAGAAACCATCGAACGGATTTTGATGAAACTTGGCATTTATGTAGTGAAGTCGCAGACGGTCGCTATATTAGTTGTATTCTCCGCGTATTCCGATATAATATCCTATTGTTTTATTATTAACGGAATTGGATCGTGACATCAACATTGTATCAAGCACGTCCAGGAGAGCTCTTATTGGTCCATGCCTAATTCTATCGAAATGCGAATTCAAAAACTTAGAACGAACTGTACATTTAAAGAACTAGACTGCGTTTCACCGTATAGTTCCGATAGATGATGGCGCTAGTTACTATGTATGACTACATTTTCTGTTTAACTGCATACAAAAAAATTTAGTTTCGAAATCTGACATAGGAATTTTAAAAGAACTAGTGGTCGATCTAATGAGGCCAATATATTGGAAAGTTTTTGATTTATTTGAAATTCAAAGCATATTTCTTTGAGACATTTTCCTAGTGTAGTCTGAACAAATTCTCGTTAAGGCGGGCTGTTTGACGATTTTGACCATAATTAAGTTAGTTCACTCTTTTCGTTCCGTTCATTCGTTCTTTGAGGTTTCCTAAGTTTTTATCGTTTTTAAACAGACCGTGCCGTGCCTGAACGCTCAACGGTTATTGAAGTTCGTTAACATTTGTTCCAGCTATGCTAAATGTGTCTGTGGGATCACCATTACGATCTTGCAGCCAGAAGGCTAGCCCATCGAGAACATAGCCCTGTGTATATGTCGTGGCCATATCGTAGAATTGATCATTTCATGAAATGGTCGAGCATTTCATGAAATGGTCGCATTTCATGAAAAGTTCAACTGTCTATTGGCCACATCATGATATGGTTTGGGCAGATCGATGATAAAAATCGTTTCTCGATATGGGCAACTAAACGCCCGATCATTTCATGAAGTGGTCAAGATTATTGATCATATCGTAAAATAGTTACATGAATCACCGGTAGAGGCGCTGCGCGCGTTTTATTTATGTGTGAAGATGGCGGATTTTTCTTTTTAGGTTATAAAACAAATTAAAGAGAGTAGGGTGACTATGCAGAAGAAGTTCACGGATAGTGTGTTATATTGTATAATGTATACAGGATGTTTGTGACAGCCAGGCAAATATTGATAGGGTGATATCAGACCATGATTCTGAGATGAAAACCACTGAAAATTTTCTCAGGAAAATTCCTGAAATTTTCCGGTTTTTTTTTCATTTTTCCGTGTCAGAATGGTACATTCTATGGTAATATACCCGATAATACCTAAAATAACTAAAACAAGCACGTAATACAGAAAAAAGTAATGCAAAATAATAAAATTATTATGAAACGTCGTTATCGTACGATAATCAAATTACATGGTACGGGGGCGTCAGCTGTTTGGAACAAGAGATACCTAGGTAGCGCGCATGTACGAGGCATGCGGTCGGCACGTGTAGAGAGCGAGACAAATGCTGTATGCGCTATCTGTCTCGTCGCCGGCGCGCGGCGCGCGGCCGACGTGCGGTCTATCAAACGAGGGAGATCCCCCGCGCACAAAGGCCTACCGCCTAGCGCCTGTATAAAGTATCCCTACACACTAGTCGGTCACTACACATGATGGATTACGTACTTTCAGTACATACCTTTAATAATAAAATGCTTTCTTTAGTACTTTACCCTACTACATATCACTTTTTTCTCTTTATTCATACTTTGATTTATTGTTTTCACTGCATGATTGAGTAACATGAACAAGATATTAAAAATCTCAGTACCTGAACATGGCTTGCATGTTATAAAACAAGTAGCAAGGGTTGGCTGATGAGATGAAATCATATCATAATTCATAACCTAGACCCTGCCTGTCTTCTAAAAAAATAGGCAGACCATTACGGACAGTTTGTAGCATTTATCGTTTATTAATTTATGTTTAAGTCTTAGCGAATCTTTTTAGCTAGATGATCGACCGACGCACGACACGCGATTTGCAAACTTGGCTTGGTGGAGTTGTAGTGTGTATAACCACCTTTATTCTAGTATGTTACCGTTTTATACAATTTTATTCCGGTGGGCGAATTCGGAACTAAAATATTTTGTATGCAGATACACAGATAATGTCGTCATACACTGAGCAACTAGCGCCACCGTTCAAAATAACTATGTTTGCAAAACTCGCAGTGTAATAGTAGGGTAGAGTGGAGGTGGTAGAAAAGGTACGTAATAGTGTTGGGATTTGGGATGTATTATTTCAACTAATTAAAATCGATATCGAATCTAATTAAAGCAATTTTATTAGTCCCTCCGTTCGTATCTTTCAAATGCAAACAATGCAGTTGAAATAAAGAGTAGGTAAATGATAAGTTCTTTTATCTACCTACCAGTAGGTACTTACAACTGAAATAATGGATAGATTAGGTAGGTCATTCATTACATTAACTTAAAAAACCTAGTTTGTAAATTTGCTAATCGCAAAATAGTCATAATCGTAATTTGGACGCTTTGGAACTTTTAGTACCTACTTACGCCAGTAGCTACTATTAAATCTGTGCTCCTAGTTTGAATGACCGTAGGCAGTAAAACGAACAACAAATCTATTGTGCACTTTTTAACTATCTTATCTACAGCTATTTCTTATAATCAAAAACTGCCGGTAATAAAATAAGTAAGCAGGTAGTTTCGGTAGGTGATTTCGATGTTTATTTAATGGGTCATGCATATGGACCTACCTACACATGAAATTTTTTGTCATACTGACAGTTACTAGTCGATTAGAAGACAGGGGTAACTTGAAGTCTGTGTAATTTATTGTATGTTTGACTAGAAATTATCGAAACGTAATTCTCAATTTAATAAATAAGTACATACATGAGCCCAACCCGTACCTTATACCTTAATAGTACGCTTACCTACTTACTTTAAATGCGATATGTATTAATAAGCTTAGGTTTATTTAATTTAATCACCATGTTAGCCGAAAATCATACTCTGCTGTACTGCTAGGCTTTACTACCTACCAGGAAGGCCACCACTCGATGATGGTTGCTTTTTATTGAAAAATAGGTAAGTACATTATGATCCTAGGTATCTAATGATTTAGAAAGAACTGAACTGAAATACGACCTACCTATGTGCGCTCATTATACAAAGATTTTTGTTTGGATCGATAACAGTGAAACAAGTGTACAACACTATTGGTTTGCAAATTTCAATTTTTCGGGAGTTTCGTTTTTTTTTCTCGCCCAGTTCGCTGCAGTCCTAGATCATAGAAAGTCGTTTGGATATCGTTGCGCGTAACATAGGACATTTCGTGTGTTTTATGAGATATTTTTGTGAGTGTATTGTGTGTTTGTGTGATACGGATAATGAGTGTATTTAGTGCACGTGAGTACGGGCAGATGCTCATGTGTTTGGGCGAAGCCCGAGGAAATGCCTCGCTTGCCTTGAGGATGTACAGGGAGCGTTATCCCAACGCTAGGCACCCAGCAAACGGCCGTATTATAACCGCAGCGTATCAAAGGGTGCTAGATAATCGGCCAATTGTACCGACACAAGAAGGGGCTGGACGACCAGTTGCTCTGCGTACCGAAGAACGAGTTTTAGCTGTGGTTCGCCGTAATCCACGTCTGGGTACGCGCACCGCTGCGAAATTGATTCAGCGGCATCATGGAGCTCGTACGTCGCACTGGACTGTGCATAAAGTGCTGCGTAGAGATCGGCAGCGCCCATACTGCATCCACAAGGTGCAGGCTCTGGTGCCGGGAGACGCAAATCGCCGGGTGGCGTATTGTCGTTGGCTCATTAGCCAGGAACGCGTAAATGCTGGCTTCATATCCAGAGTAATCTGGACTGATGAATCCACATTTACGCGTAACGGCATGTGGAACCGGCGCAATGCCCATCTGTGGTCACATGGTAACCCGAATGCCATCCAGCAGACGGGGCACCAGACTCGGTGGTCCTTAAATGTGTGGGCTGGTGTGTACCATAACCAAATCCTCGGGCCGGTATTTTTGCCGGCACGTATGAACGGCACCAGTTATTTGGCATTTCTACAACAAGAGCTTGAGCTTGATGTTGACGACGACGTCCCTCTTGCCCGAATGCCGAGGATTTGGTTCCAGCATGATGGAGCTCCTCCACATGTGGTACTCACCGTACGCCAGCACCTGGACGCGATCTTTCCGGGCCGGTGGATTGGACGCTACGGTCCCCATTTGTGGCCACCGCGCTCGCCTGATTTGACCCCGTTGGATTTTTTCCTATGGGGTTACATCAAAGAGCGCGTGTACGTCACAGAGTGTGATAGACGAGACGTCATGGAGCTACGAATCAGAGCCGCGTTTATCGAACTAAATGCCGCGATAGCCGAAGACCAAACACTGATGCCTCGTCTGCATGCCGAGACTCTTCGGCGCGCACGGCTCTGCGTGCAGCTGGGAGGCCTACATTTCGAGCCTTACCTCATAAGACCTGAACGAGGAGACTGAAGTAAGAATATTCATTTTATACTAGTTTTTACCTAATTTATCGATTAGTGTTTATGTAGATTATGAAGTCTAGTACTTACCTATTTGTCCTAA
The DNA here is from genome assembly GCA_014607495.2 of Carposina sasakii. Classification (NCBI taxonomy): domain Eukaryota; kingdom Metazoa; phylum Arthropoda; class Insecta; order Lepidoptera; family Carposinidae; genus Carposina; species Carposina sasakii. The sequence goes on from CP053168.1 coordinate 9,288,586, forward strand.
AGTAGGTAGGTAGGATTCCGACTTACGTTTTGTTACTGGTTTGATTGCACCTACCTGTCTTACTTACAAGATAGACAGACATGGTATGTACTACCACCGATAACTTATTGGTATGTACTTATGTGTATGTTATGTATTGTGCATAGAAGTATTATGTACGTTTGATGATCGGTTATTAAGATTCGATGGTAACTAACTACCTACTACTAATTTATTTATGAAGTGTTGTTGTTAGGTATCAATGTAGGTAGGTAACACACACGGTATTTTCGTATTACGAATAGAGCCTTTAAGCTTAAACAAATTTACCTAGGGAGGTAGGTTTTACTTCGTGAAAGATTTTGCACCGACACGGAGGGCGGGCGGCGCGGCCGCCGCCGCCCGCCCGCCCGGCTACGCCACGTGAGCGCGCGCAATTTTCCGTTATGAGCATTACATTGCGGGGTGGTAAGATTTATGAATTTTCTAAAACTTTAGTCTTACATTTCCTGAAAATAAAAACAATGCTGTTTGGTTTACAATAATGGTGTGAAGTCACCATGGCAGTATTTGCCTGGCTGTCACACACACCCTGTATTAGACTTAATGGTGGTTTATAATAATATTGTTAAACAAAAACCTTAGATTACGATAGGTTAGGTTAGGTTAGACTATGACAAATGACGCACGAGCCGAGCGAGCGGAGCGAGCGTGCCCAGGCAGCGTCCGGCGATGTGCCAGATGCGAATCGCTTTTGTAAAGTCTTTTATGTTTTTAAATATTATATTGTGAAAATAATAAGATCGTTAAATCGTCTACATTTCACGATTTTGTCATCCACGTTTGGCCAAATCGTATTAACAGGGTGTCCATAAAATCCGAATGTGGTAAGAGCTTATATAAATAATATATACCGTACACCATATATAAGTATACCATAAGGTATGATGGTATGATTTTTTTTGCTATTATTTATGTGATATTTTCACAATATAATATTTAAAAACATAAAAGACTTTACAAAAGCGATTCGCATCTGGCACATCGCCGGACGCTGCCTGGGCACGCTCGCTCCGCTCGCTCGGCTCGTGCGTCATTTGTCATAGTCTAACCTAACCTAACCTAACCTATCGTAATCTAAGGTTTTTGTTTAACAATATTATTATAAACCACCATTAAGTCTAATATACATTATACAATATAACACACTATCCGTGAACTTCTTCTGCATAGTCACCCTACTCTCTTTAATTTGTTTTATAACCTAAAAAGAAAAATCCGCCATCTTCACACATAAATAAAACGCGCGCAGCGCCTCTACCGGTGATTCATGTAACTATTTTACGATATGATCAATAATCTTGACCACTTCATGAAATGATCGGGCGTTTAGTTGCCCATATCGAGAAACGATTTTTAATCATCGATCTGCCCAAACCATATCATGATGTGGCCAATAGACAGTTGAACTTTTCATGAAATGCGACCATTTCATGAAATGCTCGACCATTTCATGAAATGATCAATTCTACGATATGGCCACGACATATACACATACATACGTATATCTTTTAGTCTTACCGGAATATATGAGCCGCTAAAAAGCTCAAAGAATCAAATCGCCCTCGAAAAATATTTATTTATTCCTATACGTGTTGCTGTTGCAAGTCGGAGGAAACTTATAAAAAAGGATATTGATGTGGAAAGATATTAGATATCCGTCGGCGACGTGACGGGGTTTTAAACGTTTTGCTTTCAAATAAACTGAATTTATTTTGGATAAGGATTTCGTAGAGAATCTAGAGGCAATTCGCGACTTTGCCCAAGTTATCATATCTAGGAGGAAGGTGTGCTTTCACGGTAACTTTAAATAACTTAGCTTTAAATGAGCCTACCACCGCTTTTTGGTCATAAATATAACAATCTAGCGACTGGTAACGATTCCAATGGGAAATATCATCCCTTAATGCGTATTACACGGGTAGGTAATATAAAACAACTGTGGGCGTCATCTATAAAAAAGTTGCCTATGTGCTTTTCTAAAACCTCGAGCTCACCGGATGCGTATGCGTGTACGTAAGCATAGACGTACACGTACTTCTGAGTTTAATGTATGGAACTGTCACCGCTTGAAGTCTATGCTTACGTCTACGCATACGCATCCGGTCTGCCCGTGCCTATACAGTTCCATACATTACAACACAGAGATACGTGTACGTCTACACTTACGTGTATGTGTCGTGGCCATATCGTAGAATTGATCATTTCATGAAATGGTCGAGCATTTCATGAAATGGTCGCATTTCATGAAAAGTTCAACTGTCTATTGGCCACATCATGATATGGTTTGGGCAGATCGATGATTAAAAATCGTTTCTCGATATGGGCAACTAAACGCCCGATCATTTCATGAAGTGGTCAAGATTATTGATCATATCGTAAAATAGTTACATGAATCACCGGTAGAGGCGCTGCGCGCGTTTTATTTATGTGTGAAGATGGCGGATTTTTCTTTTTAGGTTATAAAACAAATTAAAGAGAGTAGGGTGACTATGCAGAAGAAGTTCACGGATAGTGTGTTATATTGTATAATGTATATTAGACTTAATGGTGGTTTATAATAATATTGTTAAACAAAAACCTTAGATTACGATAGGTTAGGTTAGGTTAGGTTAGACTATGACAAATGACGCACGAGCCGAGCGAGCGGAGCGAGCGTGCCCAGGCAGCGTCCGGCGATGTGCCAGATGCGAATCGCTTTTGTAAAGTCTTTTATGTTTTTAAATATTATATTGTGAAAATATCACATAAATAATAGCAAAAAAAATCATACCATCATACCTTATGGTATACTTATATATGTTGTAAGCTCTTACCACATTCGGATTTTATGGACACCCTGTTAATACGATTTGGCCAAACGTGGATGACAAAATCGTGAAATGTAGACGATTTAACGATCTGGTCAAATTGAATTGGCCACTTCATGAAATGCGACCACTTCATGAAATGCTCGACCATTTCATGAAATGATCAATTTAACAATATGGCCACGACATATGCATACGCATCTGGTATGCTCGAGGCCTAAAAGTTAAATTAATTAATTACTCCAAAATGGGTAATTTTGATAACGAAATGATTATCATACCTAGATAAATAACATAAAAAAATCGTAGGTACTGATATAAAATTAATTTTATACCTACAATATATTCGTTTATATCGCGTCTTCATAAAGCGACGTGGATGAAATTGAAACTATGAAATTTCTCTTTAAAAACTTGTCTCGTTTACATATAATTTTATAGCAAGTGGCGACAGCGAGCTGCAACCTTCTACGTACTGCGATTTAGTCATAAATATAAGACTTTATAATATAGCTTTCATATAAAGCTGTTGTTAGATTTCAAACCACAAACTAATAGTTAGCTAAATTTAAATTTATTAAAAATTTATCGCGATTAACTGCTTACTAGTTTGACTTGTATGATGCAGTACTTTGTGAGTCGCTTAATAAAATCATGTGAAAAATACAGACTTTGTCGTTATGACATCAAGCCGAAGGCCTGGACCAGTTACGAAGGCGAACCTATACATACCTACAATATAATACATTATAATATTTTGATAATTCAGCCTCAAGCTAATCAAGAACTAAGCTAGTAATATGACATAAACCTTAAACATTCGGAAGGATGTGTGACCCACTTAGAGGGCAAGAAAGCAATGAGTTATAACGTGGTAAGTGTCGCCCCCAGCTTTTATAAAGTTGTCAAAATTATTACACAGCGGTACTAAACGGCTCATGAAAACGTTTGAACGCACGAAAAACTTTGCATAATTGCTAAGTGATTTGAAGCATGGAAGTTCGCATTAAATTACCTAGATAATTCTTAAGTGGCATCTGGCATTACGCTCTCTTTGTCAGAGAGCTTCCATCCACTGTTTTATTTACATCCTCCTAGCTGATGCTGCTCTGTGGTATCGGCAGAGTAAAATAACACCACCACCAATTATGGATTTCCGGGACAACATAGTCCGAAAATCAAACTGCGGTTACCAATCTGTCTGCCAAGCGTGGTGAGTATGCACAAAAAAACCCCTATGACAGTTTAGAAGAATGCCTATTTGGTTATCGAGCCTTGTGGCGTGCCATGGGGGAGACCCACGTCCGTCAGTGGACTGTAATAGGCGTATGAACGCAAAAAGCAACCTGCGTTATATTACTGAAATGTGAAAAGCTCCTTCCGTTATATGGCAGCCGTAATATGGCGATGAAATATCAGCACGTTTTGAACAACAGTGTCAATGTCAGCGCCATTTTGATTTTATTTATTTTATTTTCTTAGATTAATGATAGGTCTTCGCTCCGCTCTGACGAAGAATCATTATTCTAAGTTTATTTTATTTCAAATTAAATATGCATAACAGAACACTATCATTACTAATCATATAAAATTACATGTAGGTCTTAATCTAGACAATGTACCAGGGACATGCATACATACAAGCAATAGACAATAAAACATGATATGATTACTTACTTACACAGACTAACTTTTTTAAGGATTGAACTTTATACCGCTCTCCTAGAAAACCCTGCTGAGAATTTGACTGCCAATTTTTCGCTTACTTTAGTCACACGTATACAAAAACTTTATAGGTAAAGATAGACTTTAGAGGACAATTAGTTGTCTAACTAGTTCTATATCAGCTACCAGTTAGATACTTATATAACCGTTCCATGCCTACAAACAGTTATAGAACCTCAAAATGGCGCATGAAGTGAAAATTGGTGTCGATCATGTTTTCCCATAACACATGCTAATGTGGTAATTTAAAAACGTTTTCGAGTATGAAAGCGGGATTTGATTTTGTAGCGCTTCTGTTATGTATTTTGTGAAATATATTATAGCTAATAAACGCCCGCGACTCCGTCCGCATAGATTGTAGAAAAACTAAAAGAAACTAAACAAAAAAAAACTTTTTATTAAAACCTATTGGTTGTCAGAAAATCCCTCATTGCTATTACTTTGCAAGATGTACGTAATCAACCCCCCGGAGATTAGCGCTTTCCATCCGACATATTATCTTAATTTGACGTTTCGATGTGAGATATTATGTCGCTCTCACACATGTCATGCTACCCGTGAAGGTCATCCCTCTTCTAATAACGAGTAAATAGAGAGGTTTTTTCTTACTCGATGAACATCCCTAACTTTACATCTTCAATGCTCTATAAAATACCCATAGAGATTCCATACAACCCTTGCCAAATAGGAAAAAAGTTTCCACATTGAATTTTTTATTCGCCCATTCTCCCAATAAATGGGGGCCCGTGGAACGTAGTAAAGTTTAAAAGATTACGAAGAAAAGGGTTAGTAAGGACTCATAACAAAAGTGTCTGCAATCAGCGGAGTAGGTAGGTATTCCTCCCAGGAGAGCGGACACCAAGTTCCATTTTCAAAATTGCTAACCTGGTAACCGACATTTTTGTGAGGAGTTCGAATACTTTTTATTCGTGGCCAGTGTTCGAGTTGCGATTTACTTTTTTTATGAGTAGTTTTATTTTCTATCTGCAAGTCCTTATACTACAAAATAAAAGCTCATGTCATAAGTCGTCGTGTTAGACGAATGGTCTCATTCAGATCCATTCAGTTGTTTTTACTCTTCTATTAAAACTTTTTTGTGAACTTAATAATATCAGTAAATATATAAATACTACAACAAAATACTTAATATTGAACACAAACGTCGATAAAAAGCAGGTTGCTCCAACATCGAAGACGTTCACGACCGTTTCTGTTGTCTGCACCAGATTAATAGTTGGAAAACAGCGCGCCATTTATCTATATATCGCAGTTTAATAGGAGCGTTCCGTGTAACAAACACCACAATAAATCCCGTTGGAAGATATCGGGTTTCTCGGAGATTTTATTGTCTCCACGTTCCCGTTAACCAACGGAGTAACTGACAACCAGTGCAGAACAGAAACAAAACTCTTCGGTGCCGCTTCGAAATTTGAAATAATCTTACTTTGCCAATTTTTCCGCAAATGAGGCGAAGAGGTGTGAGGCTAGGTTGGCGGGAAATTTAGCGCGCTTTTTGAGTACATTATACCTATGTACTGGTATGTACATAATTAGAGAATAGTATTTTTTTTCGTGCTGGCACTGTTTTTTCTAGGTGACGTTTAATCTATCCTCAAATATCTTTTCTTTTATACGTGTATGAAATAGAAAAGTACGAAATTTTGAACCACAGGACTTTATTTGGACATTATTAGTAGGTACATATTAAAAAAAAGTTGAAAAGTTGCAGGTATGTTTATCTGCAACTTTTCACTAATATTAATTTTAATTATTTAAATATACCCGTTAAGAGGGGGAACATAAGAACCATATTGTTCGTAGCCCGCCATACTTTTGTAGGTACTGAAACCATTGTGTGTTGTTCGCAATTTTATATCGCAAATGATTCGTTTTATTACCAGTACAATTTATATCTGGCAGTTAAACTATAAATAGGTCCAAGAGCCTAGGGTTTTTCTACTGGTGTAAAGTTTTAATATGTATACTTATAAACTTTGATGATGTATTGAACAAAGCTAAAGTTTAACCCCGACTGCCGCACTTTAGGTCCTGGGTTCGAATACCGGTAGGTGCCAAAATTGATATGTTGAATCATCATCATCACCATAAGCCTATTGCAGTCCACTGCTGGACGTAGGCCTCCCTCAGGGACGCCACAAGACTGCCATAGGGGGTATTTGCCCATAGTCACCACGCTGGGCAGGCGGGTTGGTGACCACAGTTTGTATTTTGGACTATGTTGTCAACACGTTGAATATCGATGTTCATTTCCTATCTAGGGTCTTATTATAATACCTATTTTATATAATCTCATTAGGTATATTGGAAGCAAACAGGATCTATTCCACTTTGATCACTTAGGTGATCATAGGCAACTCTTTAGTGTCCATCTATCAATACAATACTCACTACCAGGATTCGAACCCAATAAAATACGTTAATTATTGCAACCATACAGCATTATTTCCCATTTAGACGGCCATTTTCAGCGGTTACGTAATTCGTAGAAAGTAGTCGAACAACGGCGAAATAGGAAACTTCGTTAATTGCCGCTAATTTAGCGGTAAACATTCGAAATATTTGAAACTAAATGTACTTACAATGCTTTTTGCTGGGTAAACGCAGCTTTTTTTGGGATCGGCTAGGTAAATGTGTCACGGTATCACTATTTTCGATAACTTTGGAAAAAATAAGTATTCAAAGTTTAAAATCCAGTATCGCATTTCTACTGAGAGATTTTCCTTAAACTTGACGAAAAAATCCTACTTCGCTTTTAAGACTCGTGACCAATCTTATTTCATGTTAAAAGAAAGTTAAATAAAATTAAAGATTACCTTATTCCTATTTATATTACGTATATATACTTTTACATCTCAACTATACCCTCAAAATTGGCCAGAAGTGGCACAATGTGGTTCTATCGGCCCTTGGTGCTCTGCCTACCCTGTAAGGGATAAAGGCGTGATTATATGTATGTATGTATGTTTGCATATATATATGCTGTGCTGATTCAAGGCTTCACTTGAATACATCAGCAGCATCTCCTTCCTTCGCATGTCTAAAGGCGAAGGGTGTTCCCTCTGGCGATGAACTGACAACTTGTCCCTGGTCATTAATATCTGACATCATTTTGCTAAACGGGGCTGTAAGGATCTCCTTCGCGACCCTGCAGTTCTGGCTAACCCATTTTGGGAACACAGACGTGTGTATATGTATGTATGTATATATATTTTCCGAAAAAAGCTTCGCACTTCATAATAATGGAATTGTAACTGATTTAGAATTGAAGTACTAATATTTATTGCACAGTACTGTACCCATAGAATAATAACTTCCCCGTTATACCATGAGTGTACCTAATGGTAAGTGCTTTTTAAACTATTAGGCACCGCAAGTATATCTTGGCACCTAATAAATAAGGCTATAAAACTTGTAACTAACTGCTTACAAGATACTGAACTGACCACACTGGGATAAGATCTGCTGACGGATTTGTGGTGACTTGTCTCTTTCCCTAGCATGAGGGATCCTTGCTTATATATTTGGCCATGCTACGGCAAGATTATGCCGTATACTTGACAGATTGTAATAGAAGCAAAAAGAAAATTTAAATCGAAAAGTACATTAAAGCGTCTAGCATCAAATACCTATTTTAGGCTCGAGCACACTGGATGCGTGTGCGTGCACGTAAGCGTAGACGTACGAGTATACGTACCTCTGTGTTGTAATGTATGGAACTGTATAGGCACGGGCAGACCGGATGCGTATGCGTAGACGTAAGCATAGACGTCAAGCGGTGACAGTTCTATACATTAAACTCAAAGGTACATGTACGTCTACGCTTACGTGCACGTAAGCTGATGCGTATCATCCAGTGTGCTCGAGTCTTTATTCGTTGGAATTTTAATAAGGTATACGTTTTGAAAATAGAGTCAGCAGCAAAAGAATCGCGCTAAAATATCTGTGGCTTAGATCAGGGAAATATAAAGAATTTAATTAAAATATAAGTAGTCTCATTTTATTTCTATGTTGACTGATTACCAAATTTGGTAGTGGATTTACAGCATAGTGTGTCTCTCGAGCCCAGCGAAGCTTTGTCTAAGGCTTTCCAGTTATTTGGCAAGGTTCCTATTAGGAAACTAGGTTTTTAAAAAAATCGGCATTAGCCTACAAAAGAACTTGGCGAGGCTCCAGGCATTTTTGTGAAATTAAATTGTGTGTCATATGTAGTGGAATTATATAGCTTAAAAGGAAATTAGCTTGTTATTTATTTGCTTTGTATGCGGATTTGCCTTTTTTATTGAAAAAAGTTCAGACCTGTTTTTTTTACAATTCGTTTTTTTAAGCTTTTTTAAAGTGGTTTTTGTGTTTATAATAAAAGCTTGTATCTTATTGTGGCAAATAGTAGAATATATATTTTTTTGGTCCCGGAAAATATCTCGATAGGCGCAAAAAAGGTTATACGCGGGAAAAGTCGCGTGGATCACCTAGTTTTGGCTGTAAATCGAAGAACATACCTTCTTACTTTAATAAACAAACCTACATTTCTAAAATAATTACCCTTCCTTTTGTTGAACCGCAGTCGGATAAATATACCTACCCACAGACCACATCCTAAGCTAACCCGAATCAAAAATAACCTATTTTAATATACACTCGTGAGATTAAAAAACTTTCAGTCCACTTTGATGTGTTCTGCGTAATGTGTTTCTGTTCAATGTTTGTTACGAACTATGAAGGTCAACGACCTTGGCAGCCATTTTTAATTTAGACAGCTGATGTTTTAATTCTCGTTTTTGTTGTTTTTACTAATGGTAACTTTTCTTTTATTTCAGGTAATGGTCGAATAAAGGCGGTTTACTTAAGTTTTTTGGTTATTTTGGAAGTAGGTAAGTATTTTCACGGTTAATGGCGTCGAATGAGACATTAAAAAGAATTAACGGATGATGAATCGATGGGTGTCGATCGATAGTTCAATTTTCGCTATCGAATTGCTACGGCTTTGCTATAATGTGTAGGTAAGTTGTAGGTACAGTAGCATGAAGCAGCGAACCTGGTTCACTGCTTCATGTGTACCTACGGTATGGCGGAGGCGAAGGTCCTGTATTCGAATCCTTGGTGCAAAAACACAGCATCACTCCGGCTCTCGGAGTACCTACCTCATTTTATTTAGAAGTAGAAAGAATCCGAAAGAACGAAATAAGGATTTTTATTGGGCACAGTTTTGTGTATTACTATCATCAATAGTTCCTGGTTCCTAATGAGTTTGCCAACTCAATTCAATAGTAGGTACCACCTACTCAATAAAGTTTGCGCCAAAAAAAACCTAAAGAAGCTAATTACGCAAGCACAAAACTGAACTTTTTAGAAGGATACGTGAATATAGAAAAACGTCACTAGGTGCTATTGGTGTAAGAATCTGACATAAAGGTTTTATCTAATTTATGGCATAGCAGGCCACATTGTTTTTGTTTTATTGTTTTTTATTCTTTTTTCTATATTTAAATTATTTTTTACTACTAAATGAATTCTCGGCAATGTAACATCTAATTGAAATACAGTCCACTAATTTTACTACTATGAAATCTATTATTTATTTATTTACCAATTCCTAAGCCTTAGTAATAATAATTCATATTCAGTTATTTGTTTTATGTATATTTTTCAAAAGAGGTTTTCGGCTTGGGTTATTCAAGTAAAACAATGGTGTTCAATCTTAAAACAATGCTACTAGGTAAAACTTTTACAATATTTTCAGTGAAAACTTTACGAGTATATTTTATTCTGTTTTCAGTGACAGACAGCGGACATAAAGCTCTATAGTCGGCATGAATATTGGAAACACTAAAATAATGATATCTTTCTCTTTGAACTTTACTTTGACCTTTGAATCAAGTACAGTATAGGTGTGATAGAATAATTATATATTAATTTTAGAGTAGTGATTGTCATGTTTCTGGCACAAATACCATACGAGTGGTAACAAATCCAATAAGTAGGTAATATTTTCGAGGTTATCAGACGGGTATTTTATAAGGCCATATGTTAGAGCTGAAGCAGTTGCTACTGAGCAATGAAATAAGTGGATTAGACGGGATCTCCTTTATGATCTTGCAATTCTAGCTAACCCATTTCGGAAATGTAGCCGTGTATACAGGTTGTAACAGAAAGGGTATGTTAAGCGAAAACCTATGTAAATAGCCCACTATAGAGAACCTATTTCCAAAATTTTAGACTCGAAATCACATTTTTATTTTTCAAGATTGTATGAAAATTCCTGAGATATTTAAAAATTCTCCATACTATCGGGAAAAATAAACATGTGATTTCGGGTCTCAAATTTTGTGGATAGGTTCTCTACAATGGGCTATTTACTCGTACATAGCTTTTCGCTTAACATACCCTAAATAAAAAAATAAAAAAGACGATGATTTTAATGAATACTTAAATATTTAAAAAAAAAGTAAATTAATACTTAATGTAACTGAATCAGCGATCGCCAGAGGGCGATTACAGTATGTGACAGGTTGCCAATGTACGAGTAATGTCAACTAGTTGGCACCCCTAGGCTGTGATAGGGGTGATCTGAAGCTGATACAATAAATAATATTATGGCTGGAATAACTGAAAATGGCAAAATAATATCACCATGATCTTTTCTCGATGTCACAACCATTTTCAAATTAATCTTGTTCATTTTATTTTTCGTATTTAAAGTAATTACCGTAAAGCGGTGATAGCCCATTGGTTAAGACGTGCGCCTTTCAGTTGGAAGACGTGAGTTCGATCTCAGTTACGGGCTTGTACCACTGAATTTATTTCATGTACGGATTTTTAGCTTAGCTATACCCGAGAAGGGTTGACGTCAGGCAGGCAGCCGGCCGTAAAAACAAATGCCAAAACTTTGGCAATGTGAGTTTCGATAGAAACCATACATATAATCACGCCTTTATCCCTTACGGGGTAGGCAGAGCACCAAGGGCCGATAGAACCACATGGTGCCACTTCTCACCAATTTTGAGAGTATTAATTGAGATGTACAAGTTCGGCTAGTAGTTACAGGTGGTCAGGCCATCGCCTACAAAACACCAAGACGACCCTCTTGTCCCTTTACTGACTTGCACAGTATGCCCGGGAAGAGAAGCAGCTGTAGTATTATATGTTTTTTTTTTTCACTTCCAGAGCAGCATAGAAGAGGTTAATGTTAATTATCACATAGCAATAAATTAGCACAAAATAGCCCTAAACTCAACAACGTGTAAGAAATAACCACTTAATTCGCCTTCAGATCTACATAAACGACCGAATAGACCCATAACGGTATATCCGGTCGATTTAGAAAAAGGACCAACAGCGGCCAAGCTTAGTTTTTCATAGGGTTCCTTACAAAAAAAAGTTTATGGCACTACTATTTCAGTAATACCTAGTACTGAAATAAACACATTTGGTGTTTTGGTGTAAAATTTGGTGGCCAAAACGGTTAATTTATATTTAAATAATTTTTTAATTATGTATATGTCGTGGCCATATCGTAGAATTGATCATTTCATGAAATGGTCGAGCATTTCATGAAATGGTCGAGCATTCCATGAAATGGTCGCATTTCATGAAAAGTTCAACTGTCTATTGGCCACATCATGATATGGTTTGGGCAGATCGATGATTAAAAATCGTTTCTCGATATGGGCAACTAAACGCCCGATCATTTCATGAAGTGGTCAAGATTATTGATCATATCATAAAATAGTTACATGAATCACCGGTAGAGGCGCTGCGCGCGTTTTATTTATGTGTGAAGATGGCGGATTTTTCTTTTTAGGTTATAAAACAAATTAAAGAGAGTAGGGTGACTATGCAGAAGAAGTTCACGGATAGTGTGTTATATTGTATAATGTATATTAGACTTAATGGTGGTTTATAATAATATTGTTAAACAAAAACCTTAGATTACGATAGGTTAGGTTAGGTTAGGTTAGGTTAGGTTAGACTATGACAAATGACGCACGAGCCGAGCGAGCGGAGCGAGCGTGCCCAAGCAGCGTCCGGCGATGTGCCAGATGCGAATCGCTTTTGTAAAGTCTTTTATGTTTTTAAATATTATATTGTGAAAATATCACATAAATAATAGCAAAAAAAATCATACCATCATACCTTATGGTATACTTATATATGGTGTACGGTATATATTATTTATATAAGCTCTTACCACATTCGGATTTTATGGACACCCTGTTAATACGATTTGGCCAAACGTGGATGACAAAATCGTGAAATGTAGACGATTTAACGATCTGGTCAAATTGAATTGGCCACTTCATGAAATGCGACCACTTCATGAAATGCTCGACCATTTCATGAAATGATCAATTTAACAATATGGCCACGACATATATAAGGTAAACCCGATAGCTGTATTCTAAAAATAGAAAACGGGATGCAAGTGGGGAATTAAAAAAAAAAATTGTGTACAAGTGTGTGCGCAAACACAAGTGTACTCTCTATTCCTTTACTTTCATAGATAGGACGGAATGGAAGTTAGTTCAGGCGTAGGACCAACGGTTTTGCATGCTTTCCAAAGCACGAGCTAAGTGACAATTACCTTAAAATCATGATTATGACTCAGAAACAAACATCAATATTCATCATATCAATGTTTGCACCTACCGAGATTCGAACCCAGGACCTATGGCGTATGACCAATCCATCGTCAATATTTAAGAAATTTCAAAAATACGAGTAAAATGGTGGATTGAAAAATAACTTGTTATCCTGGCTTAGTAAATAAATTATTATATTTTCAACGTTAGCAGGGGGTCGTTTGTAATGGGCAGTAATTGCGCCTTTGTCCAACCCCTAACACATATGTCCTTAATGACGTCACGCTTCATCTGAACGCTACAGGATGTTGGAAATATCGTGCCAATTTAAAAGCATTAGTTTTATTTAGTGCCACTTTATGTTACTACGTTAAAGTGAAGTTTTACATATTATGGTATTTAAATATTAACACGTTTCATGACATTAACCTAATCGTAGACAAATTAGTATTTAAATACGGAAATATTTAGTAAGTAGGTAGTTTTAATCACTGTATATTAAATTAGGTATAGATTGGATTTATAAATGAAATTGTATTAGGCGTTACAATTCGGAAGTTCAAACATTCACTATGGGTGCGCCCACCACCGGGCCCTACACCCTCCACTGACCCTCGGATCTGATAACTACAATCGCCACGAGAAACCAGTCCCGAGCATTTTCGTCGGGTTTTAGAGTTTCATAATAATTAGTGGTTTACTAATTTCTATAATCCTGAGGATGCTACAGTTGTTGGAGAAACATATGTAGATTATTAATCTAGTTTTTGTTTTCGGGAATAGTGCGATGTATTATCTTGCATGCTAGGTGCTCGGGACTGGTTTCTCGTGACGAGTGTAGTTAGTGCAAGTGCCTGTTTTCGCAGTTATGAGTTATCAGATCCGAGGGTCAGTGGAGGGTGTAGGGCCCGGTGGTGGGCGCACCCATAGTGAATAGATTGGGTTTATACACCAAATAATCTTATAGCTGACCTATAATGGTAACCAGGGGTAAAAGATTACTGAAATTGTAATATTTTTTATTTATGTGTGTACAATAAATAATAAAAAGACACAAAAAATAATGTTTCTACTTTTGCATTTATTTATACCACCGAAAAACCGTCAATCAAAACAGCTGACGGCGGTACGCCATAGACCCTGAAAAATTTAGACATGACATGTCTCAAAACCGTTTACATATAAGATCCTTCGCGTGTTGTCGAGTGCATGATAAAAATTGCGTAATACGTCATGCCCGACGCTTGGGGGGAGGGGCCCTGATTAATGACAGTACGGATAAAAACCACGGGGGCAGCAGCACGGGGGCCCCAAATTTCGCCTTTGTATTTATTGCTTATCCATTTTATTACGATCAACCTTTTTCGTGTTTACATCTATAGACATAGACCGCGTAAGTTCCAGAACTGAAATCGTGCATCCATTGAACTAAATAAATTCGAACAAAAAGCATTGTAAAAAAAACAGTAGCGCAAAGATTCAATAATCCCGCTTCGAAAATGGAACGCCTCATTTGAAAAATACGCTTCGAACGTACGAGTGGCCTGTAGTGCTTACATTCGAATTTCAAGCGCGTTCAGAGATGGAGCAATCCTTAGAGCGTCGCGACGTGGTTTTATACGTGATCGCACTTATTATGAGATGAGGAACTGCGCTGTTTAAATTATGGAATTGATTCTTCGCTCTGATAAATCGCCCGATCTATTTAGTTGCGGAGCGCGAACGTGTTTCGCTAGTTTTTAATTAAATGTTCGTTTTCAATCGGACTTATCTCCACTGTTGCTTTTGCGATTCGATTTCTTAGTTTTAATTAAGTTTGGATGTGAAATGGTACATTTAGATACCTCTTATGTAGTGGGTTTAGAGGCATTAAATGCTCAAATATGAGAGTGCGTAACATCTTCCTGCAGAATAACTATTACAGATTTCCTCAAATCAAGATGCTGAGAAGGCTTTTTTGTATTTTAGTAGCCCAACATACATACGTTTTATAAAAATCTTAAAATTGCAATTCATTTACAGCCCTGAGAAGTCCACTGTTGGACATAGGCCTCCCCCAACAACCTCCATTCCGACCGGTCGGAAGCAGCCTGCATCCAACCGACGCCCGCAACCTTGGCCAGGTCATCCGTCCACCTCGCGGGTGGCCTTCCCACGCTGCGCTTGCCGATACGTGGTATCCACTCTAGAACTTTCCGACTCCATCGGCCATCAGTTCTTCGAGCTATGTGCCCTGCCCATTGCCACTTCAGCTTGCTGGACCGTTCAGCTATGTCGGTGATCTTTGTACGTCTGCGGATCTCCTCATTTCTGATTCGATCACGCAGAGAGATCCCAAGCATAGCTCTCTCCATCGCTCGCTGTGCGATCCTGAGCTTTTTTATGAGGCACATAGTTAGAGACCACGTCTCGGCACCGTAGGTCATCACCGGCAGCACGCACTGGTTGAACACCTTCGTCTTTAAGGACTGGGGTATCTTGGACACAAATAAGCTTCGTAGTTTCCCGAACGCTGCCCAGCCGAGTTGGATTCGCCGAGTTACCTCCTTCTCAAAGTTGGACTTACCTAGTTTGACCGTCTGTCCCAGGTAAACATACTCGTCAACAACTTCAAGCATCGAGCTCCCAACCAGTACATAACATCTCCTTGTCTCACTCCCCTCTGCAAAGAAATCGGCTCAGTGCTCCGCTCCTGTACTCGTACCGACATGGTGGCATTGCTGTATAAACACTTCAGCACTTCGATATATCGATGGTCAATATGGCACCGCTGGAGAGACCGCAACACTGCCCATGTCTCGATCGAATCAAAGGCCTTCTCATAGTCCACGAACGCTAGGCATAGTGGCCGATTATACTCTTCCGTTTTTTGTATAATCTGCCGTAGCGTGTGGATATGATCTATGGTACTAAACCCTTTTCGGAAACCGGCTTGTTCGGGAGGCTGGAAGTCATCAAACCTGCGAGCAAGACGATTCGTGATTACCCTTGAAAACAACTTGTAGACATGGCTCAGAAGCGAGATGGGTCTATAGTTCTTCAGCAAGGCTTTATCGCCTTTTTTAAAGAACAGCACCACCACACTTCTGTTCCATGCTTCCGGCGTTACCCCTTCGAGCAGGACGGAATTGAAGAGCCTTTGGAGGACCTTCAGTACCGGAGTTCCACCCGCTCTTAGAAGCTCTGATGTAATTCCATCGTCGCCCGGCGCTTTGTTGTTTTTGAGTTGTTTAAGGGCAGTCCTAATCTCGTACTAATTAGATTTAAAAAATATTATTGTCTTATTTAAAGTCTCCATTGCATGTCAAGTAGGTACAGATAGACCAGCTACCAGCTCTAAACTCTTTCAATGTCTGTTACTTATAAAATTCTTATTAGCTTTATCTATGGTCGAATGAGGGTAGTGCCCTCTGTTGACAGGAGGGTGCCAACTGTATCACATCTGATAGGCTACTTTAAGACCTTAACAATCATAGTTTCTCCCAAACCAAGCAAAATTATACCTAGTTCCAATAGGTTAAAAACTCAAAGGTATGCACAATATATTTGCAGGGTGGATTTTATTTATATAGGGTACATATTAGCAACTATTTGATTAGGCTTTATCGACGGGGTGCAAGGGGATGCATCCCCTAACAAATTCCCTAAATTGGATTCGGTTTTGTATTTTCGCAATATAGAGTTAGCAAATCGAATGTAATATTAAATTTTCTCTATTATTTATTACTAGTGGCCCGCCCTCGCTTCGCTTCGGTACATATCAATACATAGATACAACTTTATATGTAGGTACAGCGGTTTTCGTTTAAATTTGGAACTCCCGTTGGTCCCCTTCCCGTGGGAATTTCGGGAAATCCGTTCTTAGAGCTTTCTTGTAGCCCTAATCCGATTTCAGCTTCGTATAAATAGCGGTTTTCGTAAAAAATTTAAATTCCCGTAACTCCCCTTCCCATAGGAATTTCGGGAAATCCGTTCTTAGTGCTCCCTCGCAGTCCCTAATGAACATACAGGTCCAATTTCAAATTCATATGTATCGCAGTTGTCGTAAAAAAATGAATTCCCATTTGTCCCCTTCCCGTGGGAATTTCGGGAAATCCGTTTTGAGTCCTTCCTCGTTGTCCCCAATGAACATATATGCCCGATTTCAGCTTCATATGTATAGCGGTTCTCGTAAAAATTATGAATTCCCGTTAGTCCCCTTCCCGTGGGAATTTCGGGAAATCCGTTTTTAGTCCTTCCTCGTTGTCCCCAATGAACATATATGCCCGATTTCAGCTTCATATGTATAGCGGTTTTCGTAAAAAATATTAAATTCCCGTTGGTCGCCTTCCCGTGGGAATATCGGGAAATTCTTATAGCCTATGTTCATCCAGGTCCAATAAGGATTCTAACGGTGATAGAATTTTTGAAATCGGTCCAGTAGTTTCGGAGCCTATTCATTACAACCAAACAAACAAAGTTTTCCTCTTTATAATATTAGAGTAGATTTGTAATTTTGGGGTTGGTTGCTACCTAATTAAAGCCATAAATAATTTTAGGTACCTAGGTATTCATTATATTGTATATTTATATACTTTCTTCTCTTTAAAAAGCAATCGGCATATACATACGATATCAACATCGATTCCTCCATCGCTTTGTTAAACGTGGCTGTGGGATTTCTTTTATGATACTGTAGTTCTGGCTGCTACCAGCAGCTGTGTTGTTAGTTTGTGTAAAACGAATCTAACCCAAAAATCTGACAAATGAGTCAAGGGTGTTGAACATGAAAATTTGAACTCCAGAGATTTGTCTGATTCATTTAGGTGGATTTTGGATTTATTCAATTAACCGAATGTGCCATTTTGCGGGTTGAGACTCACTTGAATCTACGTCCGAATGTTATTTCTTCATAACCTAAAGGTCGTGGGAAACGGAGCGTCCGTGGTAATACAGATGCATCCGTGGTGCGCGTCCGCGTCCATCCGCGAAAGAATTACGCCATGCGGAATATGTTTAAGCTTGGTATGGAGAGGACAAAAAAAAGATTATTTTAAGCATGACTTTTTTCTTAGATTTCGGGTGAGTAACTTTAGAAACGTGGAAGAATTTGTGATTAACCTATTATCACTCAATCTATATATTTAAGCATAATCGTTTACTAGATCCCTATTGCAGCTTAACCTACTGGGTCTAATTATATTTTAATACATTATCTGGATTCACTATGGGTGCGCCCACCACCGGGCCGGGCCCTACACCCTCCACATTCCCATAGTGAATGTTTGAACTTCCGAATTGTAACGCCTAATACAATTTCATTTACATTATCTGGACTTGGGTTAAATACAGCAAAGTTTTTATTTAAAATTCGCTTGATGTTTTTCTTATTTTGATTCTTAAGCAAATCTAATATTTGAGTTAAGTTTTCTTATTCAGCTTTGTTTTATAACTCGTAACTGTCATAGAAAAATGATCGATCTATATTAAAAGCGGGAAAAAATTTACTGGCCATATTTTATTCAACCCTAAACGAGGGTCGAAACAAAAATAACATGAATATCGAAGGAAGAAATAAATACAATAAGGGAGAAAATATGGCAACTACCCTCCTGCTGATCGCCGAAACGTAAACAGTAAAAATAAACACTAATAAATTTATATTTACACTAATCTCCACGAAATAATAATTATGTTAGGGTAATAGTTGATTTTGTAAGCGCGGGATTAGGAAATTTTGTTTAATGGGCGTAGGAAAAAAACTGTATTTTAGTTTTTTAGGTTCCCACACACTTTTTTATTTATATGCAACCGTTTCGTTATTAAATACATCAATATTAGATGCATTGTTCGTTATTTCGTTCTATATGATAAACCGACTGCTTAAAAATGTTGACCCAGTGTTACTCTCAGGAGACGAATCTAATGATACCTCTCAAGTTCAAATGCGACCATCCGTTTAGACTCTAGACTAGAGCATGCCAAATTAATATACCTTCACTAGTGGACGCCCGCGACTTCGTCCGCGTGGATTGCAGAAAAAACAAAATGTCAAAATTATCCGGGATAAAAATATTTTCCCGGGATAAAAAGTAGCCTATGTCTTAATCCAGGGTAGCTAACTCCATACCAAATTTTATTAAAATCGCTCCAGCCGTTTTTACCTGAAAGAGTAACAAACATCCATCCATCCACACTTACAAATTTTCGCGTTTATAATATTAAGTAGGTACAGTCAAAAAAGACATCATACTCCTTCTGGCGTAGTCGGATACAAAATCATGAAAGAAGCTGCTGAAACGCTACATTTTTCCTGAAATTTCGTAGCAGTTATCATAGCCAGTGTGTCCGCAAGGGTACTCGGGTGAAAAGGGCACAGACCCGAAATAATCCGAAACTGTTCGGAAATCCGTCAGAAATTGATAGGGTACCGATGGCACTCAATCTTTCGCTAAACGCTACCTTTCTTGATAGCTTAGGATAGGACTATCGCCTTATTTAACTTGAGATATTGTATGCACGGGTTTTTTTTTGTAAAGCGGGGATTTTTTGTCTTTTTAGGACAAATTGTTTGATCAGTAGTAGTCTAGTAAACTTCTAGAGTGGATACCACGTATCGGCAAGCGCAGCGTGGGAAGGCCACCCGCGAGGTGGACGGATGACCTGGCCAAGGTTGCGGGCGTCGGTTGGATGCAGGCTGCTTCCGACCGGTCGGAGTGGAGGTTGTTGGGGGAGGCCTATGTCCAACAGTGGACTTCTCGGGGCTGTAAATGATGATGATGATGAGTCTAGTCAATATGTACCATATGATACGGCTGTGTTTCCGAAATGGGGTGGGCACAACTGCAGGATCATAAAGGAAGATCTCACAGCTACGTTTAGTATAGCGGGGACACGAAATTATCAGTGATAGATAAGTTGGTAGCTTGTCGCCTACAAAATGTTAATAAAAATCCACGAGCATAAAACTCTCCAAACTTGAAGTCTAGAATTTAGGCAATAACAATAGATGTCGATCTTGTCTAGCTCGAGACCTAGATGTCCTAGGTTCAATTTGTACGTTTTATAGGCGTTATTGGATTTTGGATGTTTTCAGAATGGATGTAAGCCATCTATTAGATCCTCTTTAAATAAATGTGTAGGTTGCACGTTGTATAAATAACTAATGATAATAATGAACTTTATTGTGGTTAGTAACTTATAATAGACCCATTTTTTGTTTGTAGGCAATTTTGTGTACCTACATGGCGAATATTCACAACTTTTCATCAAATTTTTTAACGCTTTTTTGAAAATCGGTAACATGACTATGAAAAAATAACCTGCCACAGGGACCACAATAACGAGAGTCGATTGGCACCTCACTCAATCGCATAGTTTAGCGGCTATGTTATATTATGTTATATGTTACATTGATACAGGTATAGGGCTGATGCGGGGCTTCACTGGACTACATCGGCTTCATATCCTTCTGTGCATGTCGTAAGAGTCAACTAAGCTTAGGCATTCTCTCAGGAAGGAAGCTAGCAACTTGTTACTAATCACTATGAAATGAAATCTTTTTTTATCTATCACCTGAGGGGTAAGCACGAAACTCTCGATAGTCCGTAACGCTAACGTCCAACTGTCTAATCACATAGATTTTGCTAGCGTTACGCCGCGTAAAAAGTTTCGTGCTTACCCCACTGTTCCCGCTATTCTAAACCTGACTGGGATCATTTTATAATTTTGCAGTTCTAGCTTCTAGGTACCTACCCCATTTCAGGAATATAACCATGATATATTATACATAGCCACTAGCCGCGTGGTGCTGGCAGAGTAGGGTTTGTACAACCCCTGCCTGCCCGTGGGTATCGTACGAGGCGATTAAGGGTTTCCGGAAGGTGGGCAGCAGCGCCTCCCGTACTGACAACATAGTCCGAAAATCACACTGCGGTCAACAACTCGCCTGCCCAGCATGGTGACTATGGGCAAAACCCCCTGCGGCAGTAGCCTTGTGGCGTCCCTGGGGTGGCCTACGTCCAGCAGTGGACTGCAATAGGCTGAAGAAGAATCTTACACATATACCTTCATGGACTGTTAAAACCATTCATTATCATCATCAGGCAGAATACTCTCACTCACTGCTGGGTAGAACTCTTCCCTATGCAATCCACTCCGGTCCCGTGCCTCCAGCATCCACTGCTTACAGGAGATGACGGTGATGTCAGTCTATCTAGCTGGTCTGCAGACTAGGCTTATCGCAGTTTTGACCACTCAGTTATCCCTTTGGTCCACCGTCTTCCGTCCGTGCCAACTGTCCTGCATCAAAAATCATTACCCAACATTTTTTCCGTTGTCGGGTGAAATATGTATACGCAATTCTCGCGTCAGGTGAATCGTAAATCACGCGAATATACGATACTTGTACAAGGACGAAGCAATATTGCCTTTGCGTCCTTGCGATAGGTAGAGATGTTTGTTACACACCGTCGGGTTGGAAGATGAAGTTAACGATACAATTTAGTTGGCAACCTACTGCCGCTAACCACTAGGCTCTGCATCCTCCGCTCACTTTGGAAACTTGCAACTCATGATCACAGGCAAGTCTATGAGAGACCAGCACCCGTTTAGACTAGTTCTTAGACAGTTCGCAGTGATGATTACTGATTGAAAGTTCAGTCAGCCGATAGACTGTATTAGTCTACATGTAAATGTTTTAGGCATTTCCCATTACAACGCGATAATCGCCAAATTGTATGCTTTCGTTTTGCTATTATTGCCAGTTACCGTAAGGGATAAAGTGTTATCGTGATTATATGTTATGGTATGTTGAGTTGCATAATACGGGACTGTAACTTCAAGAAAACTGATTGTGAATCGTAAACGGGTTCTCGAATGGAGACCGCGCCTCGGCAAGCGTAGCGTTGGGCGCCCTTCGGCCAAATGGACCGATGACTTAAGGTGGACGCCTGGTAGTGACTGGATGGCAAAAACGGAAGATCGAGCCATGTGGCGTACACTGGGGGAGGCCTACGTCCAGCAGTGGACTGCAATAGGCTGACGACGATGACGAATCAATTTGGTGGTTATTTAATAGTAGAATAGAAAATAAAATTTTCACTATGGGTGCGCCCACCACCGGGCCCTACACCCTCCACTAACCTTAAAATTTTATTAGGTAAGTATATTTACAAATGCCATAATATGGTCAATCGCGCCGTCCATGTGTTCGCCAAAGCATTCAATCCAATCCAAGTGCTCCCCGCTAAGTGTTAACTAAATGTACATTTCGCCTGCCTGTATTGGTAGAACATCATGGTACTTTGGCCAAGTGTTTGCCCAACCGTTGGCCGAACTCGCCGAGATGTGGTTCCGTGAATTTATGGCAGCTGTTTGTGATGTGTAATTGTTTCGGTCGAGTTATTTGTTGATATAAATGGACAGTAATGGCGATAATATTTTGAAAACCGTTAAATGTTATCATCGGAAAGTAAAATCGAACAATGTATAAGTACTTATTCAAGTTACCTATTTAAAATGTTGTCTCATTGTGATTGCCCGCGTTTTTACACGTGAACTTTATAACCTAAAGTATAAGCTACTAGTGGCCCGCCCTCGCTTCGCTTCGGTACATATCAGTATACATATAGCTACAACTTCATATGTAGGTACTGCGGTTTTCGTAAAAATTTTGAACTCCCGTTGGTCCCCTTCCCGTGGGAATTTCGGGAAATCCGTTCTTAGAGCTTCCTTGTAGCCCTAATCCGATTTCAGCTTCGTATAAATAGCGGTTTTCGTAAAAGTTTCAAATTCCCCGTTTGTCCCCTTCTCGTGGGAATTTCGGGAAATCCGTTTTTAGTCCTTCCTCGTTGTCCCAACATATATGCCCGATTTCAGCTTCATATGTATAGCGGTTTTCGTAAAAAATATTAAATTCCCGTTGGTCGCTTTCCCGTGGGAATATCGGGAAATTCTTATAACCTATGACACTCAGCAATAATGTGGCTTACTATTGGTGAAAGAATTTTTAAAATCGGTTCAGTAGATCCCGAGATTACCTCTTACAATTTAACAAATATACAAACTTTACCTCTTTATAATATTACTAGTGGACGCCCGCGACTCCGTCCGCGTGGACTGCAAAAAAAAACAAAATGTTGATATAAACCCGATTAAAATATTTATATGATATTTTTTCGAAATAAAAAGTAGCCTATGTTCTGTCTCAGGGTCTAAAGATTGTCTGTACCAAATTTCATCAAAATCGGTTGCGAGGTTTAAGCGGGAAAGCGTAACAGACAGACAGACAGAGTTACTTTCGCATTTATAATATTAGTTGGGATTGGGATTAGTATAGAAGTATAGATAAGTGCGACGTTTGATCAAAACACCAAATCCGTTCGGTAGTTTTTGAACGACCAATAAACTCTTCTCTCTTACAAACAAATCACGGAGTCGTTTCATACATAATCAGTGATTAATCTAACATTTTTCCATTCAAACCTTAGAGGAAACAAGCGTTTAACGCATTGTGACCTGTTTATAAACGGCATTAATTTGGCCCAATGTTGCCACACGTAGTGCGTAAAAATAAAACAAATTCGGGTAAACATTCGGCCTGTCTACATTCGCGATGGTTGGCTGTAAATCGTACGCTTTATCGTGCAACTATCTTTGCGGGCTCTTCTTGTTATTAGGGTTCCGTTTGGTGAATTTAAACCGCAAAAATAAACGCTTTCTCTCGCGGCTTGCAGTGAATAAGACTGATAATATTTGAACGATATGATAGCGTTTTCTGACAAAATGGGCGATGTTTTTTAATTTCTGAAAGGTCAGCTTTTAGGTTTGCATATTCTTACAGTTGTTTAAAAAATCAATAGGGGTCTGATATGATGCAATTACAACTTGTTCATCCCGGCAAGCAAGGCAAATAAAATCTCGCAGCCGATATATTTTATTTGCTAATGTATGTACTTAAGTTCCTGATTACAGTCTTCATATCGTACTACCAAAACGGCGACTCCTCTCTCGATAAATATTTTATTTACGATGCTTGTGTTTGAGCTTGATCTTTGAACTCATAAGAAGTCTCCATATAAATTACCTGTGTGATTCTAATCTTTTCTATTTTCCTATATTGTTTTGTGAAGAATTTACGCCTATTTTCGGCCCAAAGTCTGTATAAATAGTATAAAAGTATTTTATCGTCAAAAATAACTACTACAGAACCCACGTGCATTTTGCGAAACTTACCTTATGTAGGTACATCATTCCACACACCCAAATACGACTTGTTACATTTACAAACAGCCTTATCTCGTTGTGCGGTTGGTATAAATTTTGGTATACCAGTGTACATTAACATCTGCAGGGTGTACCGTATATGGAATGCTTCATCTACATAACGGTAGTGTAATGTTGGTGCCGGTCGGTTTCAGAACGATAGATATTGTCTCTACTGTTTAGGAAATAAGGATGGTCCTTTAAAGGAGCTTGGTTTTGATGTGTTGAATTGACGAAAGAAATAAAATTAATGACCCACAGACTTGCGCAAATATAATTATGTGTTTTAAATTCAGGAGGCTAGTTAGGTCTCTATAATAACTACCTATAAAATATACAAAAAATATCGTTTAATTACAAAACACCTTAAAACATTGTTTTAGCTTCACTATTGGGGTAGTTGGTAGTAGCCCAGCCTGCCCTGCCATAGGTTCTGGGTTCGAATCCCGATAGAAGAATACATATGATGTTTGTTTCTGAGTCATGGATGTTTCTATACTCAGGTATGTAGCTATGTCTCTCTTATACACCACTGCTTGGTCCCTACGACACGCAGTGTTTACTTACTCAGTGTCCATGATATTAACACCTTAAGGATCTTACTATGGGACTACGTTAGGGTTGCCATCTCAAAACTTTGAAAACCAGGATTTGAGGAAGAAATACCAGGACATTTTGATTAAAAGATAGGACTGTACATGTGCGAGCCCAGTGCAACAATACGATTGGAGGGAGTTAGTGGCGTGCGAATTTCAAATCATAGGTCTTTAATACATTCAGTGCCGGTGACTACGTATTTGCTTCTTTTAGGCTTTCTAGAGGTGTCGCTGACGCTTATTTGTCCGATGTCGCCACCCTTAGGAAATCTGCCGACAGCGAATGTGTCAGGATTTTAAAACTCAGGACGATGCTTAAAAACTATCCAGGACAGCCCAGGACACCCCAAAAAACAGGACATGTCCTGGGAAAACAGGACGGTTACCCTAGACTACGTTAATGTGTTTTAATATCCTGTAACATTTAGGCATTGTTTAGTAATAAATACTCTGCTCGGGTCTGGTTTCTCGTGGCGATTGTAGTTAGTGCAAGTGCCTGTTTTTGCAGTTATGAGTTATCAGATCCGAGGGTCAGTGGAGGGTGTAAGGCCCGGTGGTGGGCGCACCCATAGTGAATAATAAAAATGATTTAATTTTTTTGTGATATAACACGGTCAGTACTAGACTACACTTACAAAAATACAAATTAGCTTTTTATTGTTTCAGGTACACATTTTCAAAATATATTTTGACGCAGCTCAACAAAAAGAATAAGGTATAAAATAACCGAATAAATTTTTTTGCCAATGTTTCTCGGAATACGACAGTAATATAAAAGAATACTATCGTAAATAATGAGTGTAATAATGATAAATTGCATTTAAAAACACTGTGACCATAAAATCCGGAGAACAGCGCGTCAAAATTACTTACCGACATCGTTTTTCACTTTCCCTCGTTGCTACGCGCCGATTTTCAGGCTGTATCCAATGAAAAATAAAAATGCAAGTGTGAGCGGCATGTTCCGTTGTGAAACACCTTTTTTCGCTAATAAAATGGCCCGTGAAATACTATTAAAAATATGGACGTGGAGTTTGGGAGGATGTTGAAGCCAGTTTGCTTTCAGTTTTTTTTTTCTAAGCCTGGCTTTATACGTCAGCTAGTAACACCGCTTTTATTCTCCGCCACTAGGGAATTCGTTGAAAAATTCTGGAAATGCTATATAAAATGCTAATGTCTTGTTTTTAACTACAAACGGATATCGAAAATATAAAAAACGTAATTGCACATCGGTGAAAAAATTAAGTGGAAAATTGCGAAAACTTCTTTTGCAAGTCACTTTGTCATGATTGTGAAACATAATTTTAAATATCACCTTTGTTGGTTTAGGTATTATGTGTGGAGGTCTATTTATTTGCCCAAATCTGCTGCCTAAGGCTTTACATAAAACGTGTGTGAACTCCATTTTTTCTTCCAGGACCAGAACCCAGGTTAAAAAATCTAAAAAAATAATTAATGAATTCTAACTAATTAAAAAAATCTAAGCAATGCATCGATATGATATCACGTGCGTGATCCATAATACCATCACTGTCGTAAATAATATTTGGATTCCCACTGGCCCCGAAAATTTCGTATTGTACCTCACATGAGGGTACGTATGTCCCTCATGATTGATGGGCGTATGTCGTGTCTCTCCTGCCGGAAGAATTAAATGGATGGCAATGTGTTATAGTATAAACATGGTAGAAGAACTTATAGTAGATCGCAAGTGTCTTAATGCAATTGATATTATCACACACAAAATTCATATTAACCTACTAGTTTAAAAAGTCTATCCTCTAAGCCGATTGGAATATAGGTAGGCAGATTCTTTGAATCGATGGCATGATGGACATTATTTCACGTTTAGCAACTGATTGTCTTGTCGTCGGTCTAATTTTTTTTTTTTTTACAACTCAGCGATACTGTACTGCTCAGATTTGGTACTGCTAAAATAGCAATATCTTTCCGGTTACAATAAAATTCTCAAAATGATAACTAACATTATCAAACCTAATTAATCACGGATATAACTCCATATACGGTACGAATTAATAAATAATGAAACACTATAGTGCAGAGGTTTGCAAACGTATTTCGTCTAACGCCCACTTAGAAAATCAGTAGCGCCCCCCATTTTTATTTCACCTTAAAAATGTCAATAGCATATTAGTTGCGCTATTTTTTCTAGAGCCTTAACTGCCCCTCTCTTGGCCTCCAACGCCCACGAGGGGGTGTTATCGCCCACTTTCGTAAAGACTGCTATAGTGTAACAATAAATAGAACAGAATGATGAAATTACAGTAGTTCCATCATTCTGTTCTATTTATTTATATATATGAGTATATTGACACTATTCTCGTGCTTTAGTACAACATTCTACTATTGTTATTGTACTGTGTCGGTCTGGACGAGTCCTTATAACGTTTCAGTTCTTTACGGTATTATCCTAGAAAGCTTTTGAGAAAATATTTTTATGAAGGTTTTGACCTTAATCGATATTCTAGCTTTGAGATATAATAAGGAATTCGTTCTGAATTGTGATCGCAGATTATACCTACCGATTTTTTAAAACTGCATAACTTCGCCTTTTACGACTATTCAGACATAGACACGTTGTGTCACACATACGAGTACAGAACGATACCCAAAGAAGTATATGGTTTAATTTTCTAACCTGTATGTCTCATACACAAGAATACTCTATTATCTTGAATATGAATAAATGTTAATAATATTGTTATTCTTTACGTGGAAAAGTATCGTAAACGCACTTCCATCATTTTACATTTACACTAATTGAATTTGAAAATGAAATTCTTTATTACCCTAATAAATCTTACATATCTAATTCAAAATAAAACCGTATTATATGTTATTACGACTATTTTTGCCCAAATGGAACCAACAGGGAGTCATTAGTATGTCGACGACAATTTACACTTGGGTATTATTAAAAAACGTCATAAGAGGGCGTCCTAACCCGAGTATGCCATTAATCTTATCGATACATGAATATAAATGTGTTTTATGCGTGTCCCAAACTTACATTTTATGGTGTAAAATACTCTCAAAAATTAGTTTTACGGTTTTTTTGTTAACGATATTGTGAACTGTTTTTGTAATCGTATTTATTTTATAGTAATTTTTAGTTATGAATCACATTGTAAACTTGTTAACTAGTTTTTAACAGTTACCTATACCTACTCATACATTTAAAAGTACTAGATAAAGACCTTGATTTAACATATACACGGCTGTGCTCCCATAATGGGGTAGCCAGAACTGCAATGTCGCAAATGAGATCCTACAGCCACGTTTAGTATAGCGAGGCCAGATGTAAAAGATCAGTGACAAGTTGCTAGCTCATCTCTTAGATGATCAGAGGAGAATCAGATAATAGCTCATTGACTGAGGGAATTCCCCTAAAATCCTTTGATATTTTAGCCTTGTCTGTGATTTTGTATTTTTTTATATTCGCATTTTTTTCGCTGATATAAAAGTAATATCTTAATATATGTATAGTGACATGACTTTTATACAAGATAATCTTGACTTGTCTCTAAAAAAAATCTAATCTCGGGCGGAACCTGCCAAAACTTGAAAGGCTTTTCGTCCGGAAGCGCCGCCTCATTCAGGTGAGCCGTTATTTTGTGTCTTCCTTTGTTACCGAAAAAAAAGATTGATCATATAAGAGTATATATTATGTTTTATTGTTGTGCTTCTTTTTAGTACATATTATCGTATATTTTTTGTAAAATCAATGTAGTATCCCGATTTATTGGCTATTGTTAGATAAAACGCTATATATAACTATTAAAACAACATGAATTTGAAATATATGTAATTTGTTTGATAGATTCGATGACAGTTACCACGTCTGCGTATTAAATATTCAAATAACAAGCTTTATACGAACTTTTAATTAGTGATATAACATTCATTAAAGTGTAAGGGTGAATAAAATCAAAAGCACACGAAACAAAGCTAATTGAAAAATTCTAATGACAAGTTAATGGACGATATGGTAATTAAATTAGTAAAGGTTCATATTGTACTATTTTGAAAAATTACTTATGGTTATCAATAGGAAATTGAAATATATGGTGTTTACATTTTCGAATTAATGAAAATAATTTCATCACTTGGTATTTTAGAGGGGAATGCTGGATTAAATTTGCTTAACTTAGGGCCAGATTTGGCAGTGGTCAGATTTAAAAATAACGTTGCCAAAAACGTAATGTAAAAATAAAAAAAAGTTTAAAAGAGATGGTCAAATTCGCCATCCGAGTTAATTTACCCGCCCCCTTATTACCTAACTAGCAAAAGGAAAGCGATAGCGAAAATTGTACAAAAATCTGTTTTTCATTTCTTAATAATATTTATAACGGTCAGATAGCCTGCCTACCTGAAGGATTAAGTTGATGCTGTCTCTATCTTGATCAAGTTTTAGAGAAAGACAGCATCTAATTAGTCCTTCAGATAGGCGAACTGTAGGTACATTGGAAAAATGGACCCTTAAAATAATATTGTTTGTCATGCCAAACTAATAACGAATGGATTAGATCACGTTGGTAATTTTCATTTATTAGTCAGATAACATTATTATGCTGCTCAAACCAAATACATAGAGTACAATTTATAGCGGAACACAGTGATAAACAATACTTACAATATATGTTTCCAGCCATAAAATGCAAATTCTGATAACATTAAGGCTTTTATTCCATCTCGTTATCATTTTAAAAGTTTAATAGAAATGACTGCACTGGAAACAAGCGTTCGCATTTTTATAATAAACGTTAAAGTTTCGAAATTTTCCATTGTATTTTTCCATCTTCTTCGTCAATTAGAGGAAATTGTGCAGCTTTCACAAATATGATAAAACACATTTTTAATGCATAAAACTTATCTAGGGCGCGTTTTTCTAGTTACCATAATTTTTGCGGCGCTAATTGCTTTTTTCGCATTAGCTAGTGGGTAATCCATTACACTGATGTGCACACAAAATCAATTAAGGCACTTCACATTGAAGATAAAACAACAAATTTGACTCGACGGCAATATTGCTAAGTGCATCATTTAGGTACGCTGCATGGCATATGTCGACTTACGCTGTTTTACCATGGTATCGACGTGAGCCCTATTTACTATCGTGTATGGTTGAAAGTTAAACTGGAACTCTAAATTGTGGTATGTCGTGTCGTCATCCATCATGTGCGAAAGTGTCCGTGAACAAACAAACTATTTACAAAATGGGAAGTGTTTCTGTAATTAATTACGGGTAATATGTCTAAACAAATTAAGAACGGAAACGGATGTGTTGCGGTATGATTTGTTCGGTGTTTCCTGAAATTTCAGGGTGAAAGGAGTTAACTTGATTTAAATGATTAAGTGAGGCAGATTAGATAGGCGTTCCGGGAGGGGCAAGTGCTCTGATTTTGCGAATGCTAAATTAGATAACTGGGTAACTGTTTGTGCAAGTATTGTGGGAGGTAGAAGTTAAACATTAGGTTGACGGCCATTGGACCATTAGGAGAGACATGATTAGGCTTTGATTTATTCTCGTGTTTTATGCAATCCGTACACATTGTCTACAACTAGAATATTGAAATTCACTTATTGGAACGAAGTTCCTTACGGCAGGCTTGGAGGAGATAGGGATTTTGCTGCGCGACCGAACTGAAAAAAATGTGATAGTAAAACCGTAAGAAAAAGTGCGTGGAATAAAACCGTTAAATGAGACGTGCGCAATCACAGCGAGTAGTGTATAATACCTTTCTCTTTCTCCCTCTTTCTTTTCGTTCTCTCATCCCTTCTCTCTCTATTACTACTCCACCCCGCCAATGCATAGTATATAGGTATACTCATGAATTCATGGACAAGCACGTGGCGAATACTCACATTATAGATGCATTTTAAACCTAAATAAAATTGAGCACGATTTTTCTTTTGCAAATTGTGTCGATTCTACATTAGCCGAAGGAACTTCGTTCCTACCTGGTGTCCCACGACACCACATTTAATTATATTTTGGTATTTAATTTTTGTATTCTAAAAAATAACCACACAATATCTACTAAGCCAATTGACAAAGTGGAAACATACATATATTTTTGATGAATGGTGTTTATGTTCTAGTAGCAGTTTAATGAGGATCTCTAAATAAAGCTTCGCAAATATAATCCGCATTGACTTCAAAGATGCTTTTATTTTGATCTGTTTTTCAGGATGAATAGCGTCATATGAAATCAAAATTCTGTAAAATACTTTAAGGTTCTTAACGTATTTAGTTAAGACTCAATGTTTATCACTCTACTTATGATGAACTTAAATGAAAACAAAAGAAATATAAAAAGCTCATCTGCATTTATTAATTGCTTAAAAACAACTGTCATCACAAACAAAACAAGGCTTCTTCATTTCCCGGTAAACTAATAGAGGGTGTTCGAATCTCGCTGAATATACTGTCATCTTTTTCAATGTCCAAACGTGGAGATAAAAACGCGGTAAAAGCGACAGGCGGTAGTTTTCTGTTGTCAAGTCGCGAATTTTAATTTTCTACCGCTACGTAATTTATCAAGTGAGTGCAGCTGCAAAAAATAGTGCAATCCTGTAGCAGCAGCTGACATGTTAGTAATAAGGAAAAACGGTTTAATTGTAGTTAATGCTTTTTTAAATGAAAATTGTTAATTGTTGGATACATCGATTTTAATTTCCTACCTATGAATGAGGTACATATAAATGAAAAAGTAGTTTTATTTTACAATAGTAACGCGACTATATATCTAAATAATTATTAATAATTTGTACTGGATTAGGATTAGGTATTGCAGGATAAACGTCTTAAAATTAGAACAATGGCATTCGAAAAGTAAACAAGAAAATATCATCGTCAAAAGCAGTCGTACCTGAGAACTGCTTAATTTTCATTTTCCCTCGAAAGAGCTACACGATATTGCTTTCCTTTATTAAATTCCACGGCATAAGGTCCCTACTTATTTTTCACGACAAAATTGAATACACCTAGCAGTGCCCTTTGAATACATTGGCACCATGAAGAAAAAGCCATGTGGAGAGGCAATGCTCAATGTTGACAATTCACCAATCACTGGCCAACATTGATTTCGTTGCGTCCAACAATCGCGTGTCTCACGCGCATCTGCCTATTGCCACAAGAATGCTTCCGATCCGACGCAGGGACAGGCCATGACGGAAATGGCGGGACGACCTCGGAAGAAGTTAGCAAAAAAACCGAAACCTGAGGACTCAAAAGGAAATGCCTTTTTCCCAGCAATGGCACACTAAGTACCGAATATCCCAGCTTTATAAAAAAAGTCATAGATTTAACATCTCTAATTTATGCTAAACGAAGCTGTGGATCTTTTTTACGTTCCTGAAATTCTGGCTACCTCATTTCGGGGACAAAGCTGTGTGTTTATGTAGGTATGTATAGAAAAAAGCTTAGGACGCCTCCTGTTTATCCTTCCTCCGTGATTGGCACAATATAAAGATTGGGTTTATAGGGCATTGCGATCGGAGGCCAGGTAGGCTGCAGGTCTCGTAAATAAGTTTATGGCGAATAAAGCCTGCCTGGAGAAACGTAAATGTTCCCCGCATGGAAACTATACAATACTACCAAAACAAAAACACATCCTAACCCACAATGAAGAATCATTATTTCAATTTATCTCCGAAATTTTAGGATATTAACCGATGGTTTGTTTGCATTGACGTAGTCCTCCCCCAGGGCACGTCACAAGGCTACGGCCATAGGGAGGTTTTGCCTATAGTCACTACGCTGGGCAGGCAGGTTGGTGGCTGCAGAGTGATTTTCAGACTGTGTTATCAACACGGGAGGCGCTGCCTCTTGGAAACCCTTATCGCCTCTTACGATTTCCGTGAGCAGACATATGTAGTGTGGTGCTGTTCTACTTTACCAACACCACACGACTCATGTTACTATACGATACGCTCTTATTATGTTCTGAAATTACGCCATCGACTCATTTTTCTTGGATTATCTAAGGTATTATATAAAAAAAATTGACTCAAATATGTCGGACCCTTATATCCAATATGACCCTTATATGACCTATATTTCAGCAGTTTTTATTCGCTTCCTATACGTCATTCAATCGAGAAATATTTCGTGAGCTCAGACTAACGAAAAACGTGGCAAGATAAAGTACTGTCTTCATCTGCCTCGATTCTAAATGGGTCTCGAAATTTTGTTACTTATGGAGGAATTTCGGTTGCTAGCTATTGACTCCCTTAAGTAGATTCGATTTTAAGGTGGACAGCAGCGCCTCCCGTGTTGACAGCATAATCCGAAAATCACACTGCGGTCACCAGCCTTCGCAGCGGGTTGACAGAAACCCCCTATATGACAGGAGCTTTGTATGTCCAGCAGTGGACAGCAATAGGCTGGGTAAGGTAGATTAGTACTTCTATACAGGATGATTTTTGGTCGTCAACGTTCCCGAAAACTACGGAATCTCCTCATCATCACGATCATTTTTCTCCATGGAAGCATACCTGGGAAGTGTCTGGTTTCCAAAATATTAGGGTCCAAAGTTGAGTAAATAGACTGCGTTTTTCTGCATAAATGCACATAGACGCGCGTAGCAGGATTTTTTCACGAAAAATAATTAATATCTGTCTATAAAAAAACTAACTTAAACACTAGACACTATAAATTTCGCACGATCAAGGAATTGAAAATTTTTTTTCAAAAAAAAAAAAATTTTTTTTTCCCAGCATTTTTTTTGGCATAAACTTACTTTATTTCATGTATAGAATACGTACCCTTCGTTAAAGGTGGCCACAAAAAAACACCCTGTATAATTTGGGTGGCTGTAGGATATCATTCGCGAGCCTGCAGTTATGGCCATCCCATTTTTGGAAACAGCCGCGTGTTTATGTTACTCGTATTTTGTTATGCCTCTACTTTGGATTTGTAAAAGGTTGCTGGACAGTTTTGTATGGATCCTGGTATAAGACGCATTGTTCTTTTATTTAGCGGCCATCGAACTGTTACAACTATACACAAACTCTACAAGGCGGAATAGGTTGTATGGCTAAAATTTTTCATTTCAATCAGCCTATCTGACGTCATTTCTTTTTTAATATTAGTAAGTTAGTATACTAAATACTTGAATGTAAAAGGTTTTGTTGCTTTCTAATTTATACGTTTTCCATTATGTAAATTTCCTCCCAAACGTAGATGGCGCCACTCCCACTTCGTTACGTGACAGTGTCGAGTGTCGACAAACCTTGTGAATTATAGATTTTGTGACAAAAAGTTTGATTTAGGAATACCCCGCTAGATTTATGAGGCATCCCTCTCGAATTGAATATTTAATGGGGTTTCTATTATAAAGCGGGGTGTATAGGCATATTTGTTCGATACGGCACGCGTTTCGCTTTTATAGCTCGTCCAAAAAGTCTTGGTATGGATTTAAACTTTGCTAATTGAAAACTGTCACCTGTTTACGCAAGCTAATGCAGCGTTAGTAGCGTCACCATTTTGGTCCTAAGTTTTTAGACATGCATAGACTATCTGAAGGAGTAAGTTGATGCTGTATCTTGATCAAGATTTAAAGGAAGACAGCATCAACTTTAACCGGTTTTCAGACGGTTATTTGTGCAGCTTTGTAATTTATGTCCACTCAATATAGCTATTGCTCTTCTATAACATCAATCTGCACCTCCGAATTATAGAATCGGTAGCCTGAAACAACATTATTTAGCTAAAATACGTCAAAAACCTGACTGATTTGAATTACTATTTTATCAAATAGTAAACTTAATTACTGATCAAAAAACTGGACCTTAATGTTTATCACGATTTTTTTGCAATTCTACATATCATCACTATATAAAAAACAAAGTCGCTTCCCGCTGTCTGTCTCTATGTACACTTAGATCTTTAAAACTAAATAGATAAAATGATTCAAGAGGAAAGTCTATAAGTATAACTAAGGACCCGCCCCGGTTTTGCACGGGTGCAGTGCCCTTTCCGGCGGTCGAAGTCGTGGGCGGCCACTAGTCTAATAGTTATATTTTTAATCTTCGAAATGGAAGTCCAAGTTAAGTAGTCTAGTCTAAGTGACGTTGCACCACTTTTCCTAACAACTTTATCTACCTAGCTCATGTCGTCTTCTGCATTCATTTTATATGAACGTAAAGTACCTAACTTTAATATAACTTAATTTTGATGTTCCGTCTTCGTCGAGATTTAAGAATATTTGAATTTAGTATTCACAAACCCAATTTCTTTTGCTAGTGTCATTTCTTGTCATATCATTATCGAAATTACTGGGTTCGCGTGAACTATACTACCTATACATATAGCCTATGTGTTATGTATGATCTCTATATAGCTGCCAGGTTTTATCACAATCCGTTCAGTAATTTTGATGTAGGTATATTTTCAAAAACTTTCACATTTAACTATAAATAAGGTAGGGAGGTAGGACTAGTGGGATAGACAAAAGCGAAAGTCACGAAATTTCTTTTCCTTTCACGTCAAAATTTACGTCTATGCTGCTCTGGGAGTGAAAAAAAAAACGCATATTACTACAGCTGCTTCTCTTCCCGGGCATACTGTACAAGTCAGTAGAGGGACAAGAGGGTCTTGGTGTTTTGTAGGCGATGGGCTGACCACCTGCCATTACTAACCGAACTTGTACATCTCAACTATACCTACCCTCAAAATTGGTCAGAAGTGGCACCATGTGGTCCCATCGGCCCTTGATGCTCTGCCTACCCCGTA
Source organism: Carposina sasakii (assembly GCA_014607495.2). NCBI lineage: Eukaryota > Metazoa > Arthropoda > Insecta > Lepidoptera > Carposinidae > Carposina > Carposina sasakii. The sequence continues at coordinate 9,324,356 of CP053168.1, forward strand.
AGGGATAAAGACGTGATTATATCTATCTATCTATCAAAATTTGGTACAGTTATTTGTTATTTTTTGTTATAACAATCTTACACAAATCTTGTAAGTTTCATAAAATGGAACACGGGTTATTTAACCTCTAGGGAATTATACGGAAATATTAATAAAAGCAAAAGTTATTGGACAAATATTTGAGGTGCCATTAACTTAAAGTGCTTTTTGAGAGTTAGATAGAGGTACCTACTGCTATTAATGTAACAAGCTTCTTGTGAATTATTTACACAATTTTCACCATTTGAGCGTATGGCAATATTTATAGAAAATCATATCTCTACATTATAACACCTAAACAATTATGGAATGTTATGGTTCTTATAGTGTAAATAAATTTTAAAAAAGACGCATTAAGGATCATAACGTTACACACTTTTTTGTATCCTTTAGGCCACGTCACAAGGCCACTGCCATAAGGCGGGTTTTTGCCCATAGTCACCACGCTGCCACGCTGGGCAGGCAGGTTGGTGACCGCAGTGTGATTTTCAGACTTTGTTATTAACATACGAGGCGCTGCTACCCCCTCCCGGAAACCCTTAATTGCCTTTTACTTTTACTATGTTTTAAAAACATGTGACTTTTGGGAAAATTTTAACTTAAGATAAAACATTTTCTTATAGTAACACAATATTAGGTAAAATATGTTTCTTTGCCTACCTTAATAAGTTAATACAGAGGAAAGTACGTGATAGGGTTTTAATTTGTCTTAGTTATCCCGCGGCGCCACTTTGTATGTCAATTTAATATAATATGCCCGCTGAGAAGGGTTGCGAAATTATATTAAACCTGTGGAAGTGTTAAGGTACCTAATTTTTTTTTTTTAATTTGATGAAAAGTGTGTGTGTAATTTGCACACTTCTGCCCAACCTCTTTTGGGGATAATGGGCGTGGCCTATATGTTATGTATGTTGTAATAGAGGACGCTCATGGCTTCGTATAAACTTAAGAATTCCCGCTTTTCCCCTGTTCTATGGGAATTTCGGGAAATCCTTTCTAATCGAATGCCCACGTCATACAAAAAACACACTTTCCTTTCAGGTATCTATATATAGGATATTCGATTAGCGGTTAAGGCTGTGCGTTGTTTCTCAGTCATTCAGGAGATCTACTCTGAAGTGACATTAAACGAAGTATCGGCCGAATATCGAGGTGTTTTCTACTACGTACTTCCTTCGATCGGATCAGTCGCGCCGTTTTTTCATTCGGTCCGATCGAACTCTATTTGACAGGTATAAGGCTAGATAATAGAAAGCTTATAATATTAGTCAATGTGAATTATTCTCTATGGTTCCGAATGAGTTGTGAACTCAGATGAATGAATCCGAAGCAATTTCGTAGTAGGGTCAAAGGCTGTCGATTCGGTCGGGCTACGGTCGGACCGAAAGATTCGGAAGCGGCATTTCAGAGTAGTCCCCCTGGACATATTGTATTGATGACTATTTTAAGAACTTGATAGATTTATGCTAGTTACTAAAATAAGAACAAACAATAATTTCTTCTAATATCTATATTTGTCATGTTGTTTATGGTTGTTAACTCATTACATCACATCAAATTAACAAATGGTATAAGTAGGTAGGCATATAAAATTGACGCGGGAGAAGTCGCGGGTGGCCACTAATAACCCCGGGCAACAATATTACCTCCCTACAACCCATCTCTATAATCAAATCATATTTGTATTGTATTATGACTAATATGATACCATATTTAATTATTTACATACATAAATGTTTCTATGTAATTCCTACATATTAACTGCTACGATGAATAGAAATTTAACTACAATTCTCGCTATATAAACTTCTAAATTCTGTATAGCCAGTGGCGCCCTCATAGATGGCTCGTAAATATATGTTATTGAAAGGTTATTGAATTCTTATCGTACACAGACTGTTTGCTAGGGGCAAGTCTGATATAACTATTTAAATATGCAATATTATTATTTAGATATCGATTTACGACGACACGGTATAAACATCCTAGTTCCTACTAATATTAAGTATAGCGAAAGTTTGTGAGTATATAAGATAAATGGATGGATGGATGGGATGTTTGTTACTCTTTCACGTAAAAATGGCCGGAGCGATTTAAAAAAAATTGGTATAGAGTTAGTTGTTATATAGGTATATAACATATACCTATGTTAATCCAGGGTATCAGACCCTGGATTAACATAGGCTACTTTTTATCCCGGGAAAATATTTTTATCCCGGATAATTTCGATATTTTGTTTTTTTCTGCAGCCCACGCGGACTAAGTCGCGGGCGTTCACTAGTTTCTACATAATTTGTATTAGATAAGGGTTACCTCCATAGATAAGGGTAACATTGTTTGGCAGCGATCGTTGTCGCAACACTACCACCAGCATTTGGAATTAATCACGTGACTTGACGAACGCTCGAGAACGAAGTGAAAGCTTTCTATTGGAGCAAACGTGTCGCGGTAAAACCTCTATTGATTCGATCGAGTCCTGTGCTGATGCGGTGCTTGACAGAATTACATCAGCTGCATCTCCTTTCGTGCATATAGTATGAGTCGACTAAGGAACTTCTTACCTTCTTTTATCTATTTTTTTCTTGATCTGTGTTGTCTGTGTATGTGTACACGCCAAAAGCCAAATAAACTATCTATCTATCAACTTGTCACTGGTCATTTACCTACATCTTGCCCCGCTATCTAAACGTGGCTGTAGGGTCTCCTATGTAATCCCGTAATTACGGTTAGCCCTTATTTTATGTCCTATGTATGTAGTGATTAAAAGTAAAAAATCACAAAATGAAAGAAAAATAAGAAATTTAATATTCAGCCTAGCACATCTATATAGGTACATACAATAAAATTGTAATGGGTCGATGTTTGTGCACGCTAATATATTGTGACAGGTCCCACTTAACATATAGGCTACTTTTTATCCCGGATAATTTCGACATTTTGTTTTTTCTGTAGTCCATGCGGACGGAGTCGCGGGCGTCCACTAGTTACAAAATATTTTTACTATCCGATACTAATAAAACTGTCATAAAACATATAAATAGGAAATCACTAGCCGTATGAAATGAAGGTATAATAAAACAAGAATTATGACCTATAAAACCTAGGTCGTGTTTGAACCCTAGCTTGTCCAAGTTAACTCAGTCAGTATGCCAGTAAAAACGGCTGGAACTTCGACTGAATTAATTTTATGGACGAACCTAGCTTGTATATTCGAACGTGTGCCTCGCATTTATATTTGACATTTTTAATCTGCCGCCAATTACAATGTCAAATATTCCGATTTTATAGTTAACAGTGCATTTAAAGTTGTAAGAACCGGTCATAAAGTTATTGATTTATGATGATTTTATTTTATATCAATATACTTACTTTAAATTCCCGTCTCTCATGTTCTATAATAGATCTATAAAACTTCACAGGCATACGTTGACTAAAAATGACAAAAGAATTATTATGAACAAAATCCCTAACAAAGTACAGTCGCTCACATATTTCGTTAGTTATTTTCCTTAACAATGGAATGCTTTCTTTCTCTGTCGATATTTATGAGCATTTTTCCCCAAAGCCAATCTGTTACGAGTACTTCAAGCCTGACTCATTCGAGAATGCGAGATTGGCCAAGTTGAGAAAACGTCTTTTTGTACTTGTTCCAGTTTCGTAGAATGTATTAAGTTCATTTACTTTAGTTCATTTTTATTGAATGCATCAGTTATTTTATAGTTGTAAATTTATATTATTGCTGTTACCTTTTAATTGTCTATGTTTTTATTAAAAACTAGTGGACGCCCGCGACTCCGTCCGCGTGGACTATAGAAAAAAAAAACAAAATATCGAAATCATCCGGGATAAAAACATTTTCCCGGGATAAAAAGTAGCCTATATGTTAAGTGGGACCTGTCACAATATATTCCTGAAAACTGCATCGAAATCGGTTCAGCCGTTTCTGAGATTAGCGTGCACAAACGCACAGACAAACCGACAAACAGACAAAAATTACAAAAATCTAAAAAAGTCATTGTTTTGGGTACTATTGCGTTGATAAAGGTACACTATCGGTTCCAACGGAAGATCAGCGCTGGTTGGTTACAGCTGGCAGTAAGCTGAGGTGGGACCGAGTTTGTGACAGAATACTTCCTCTAATGTAAATATTTTATTTTATTCTTTGTTATGTTTCTGTCTCAAATAAAGCTTTCATTCATTCATTCATTCATTCATTCTATAATATTTTTTCATATATATCTTCCATGTACAGACAGCGATCCGTTACATTTTTATTATACAGGGTGTAAAAAGACAACGTTGTTATTTTAATACCTCGTGTTCTTTGTAACGTAAAGATCATTTTTTTCTATGGAACCATGCCTGGGAAACGATAAAATAAAAATAAAAAATCTATTGCAAGCAATGTATTTGATTGACAACTGTACCTACAAAACTAACATTTTAAAATGGTGTCTTAAAAAATTATAATTGTTAACTGTTTCCAGATGGATTTATTAAAAAATAATGCTGATATTCATGTAATTTTGGACCTCAATATCTTGGAAACCCGTGGTTTCCCAGGGGTGCTTCCATAGAAAAAAATGATCGTGATGTTACAAAGAATACGAGGTATTAAAAGAACAAAATTGTCTTTTTACACCCAGTATGTGTAGATGAAAAAATCAAAATGATTATTTACTGATTTAAAACATGGTAGGTACCATGAAGTCATTAATGCAATAAAGTTATTAGATCAGAGACATGTTTCGTCAAAAACGTGGCATGCATATTAAAGTTAAAGCAAATAGTAAGTCCTAATCTTCAGTTTTAAATCATTCGGAGATAGATACCATGTGAACCTGTGAATGATGATAAAGGACAAATCCCATTTATGTAGGAATATTTGATTCGTCTCTTTGGTTTTACCTTGACATTGTCGACTCGGGATTACCTAATTGAAATCAATAACAAACTTAGTAAGTACTACAATGTTATGTAGACTTATGCATAAATATATCATTTTGACCTTGTTAACATTATATGATATAATATATAATATCTTGACTAAGATAAATTTATAAAAACACTTCTCCATTAATATAATCCGTTAGGATATGGTTGATCGTTTCATCTTTAAACATTGTGCTGAGGGATTCAGCTTTGTTTTCCGAGATTTGGCTAGTGTATAGCTATCGGGATGAAAAATAACGTTGCCAATATGTAATTTAGAAAAGAGATGGTAAAATTCGTCATCCGAGTAATTGACCCGGTGGCTCAGTGGTTAGAGCACTGACACGCGGAATGCAGAGGTCGTGGGTTCGATTCCCACCTGGGTGAGGATTTTTTTCCATTTCTTTATTAATAATTTTATATTATATGATTTACCTAACTCATATATATAATTTACTTTGAAAGCTTTAGCAATTCGTAATTTCATACCTACACTTTGCTTCAATTTCAAACTCTACGGGATACGAAACTACTAACTAAGTCTCTAAAGGTGCGTAGGTACAAACAGCCTCGGAGCTAGGCACGTACGGTGCACCATTTTGCTCTTGCAAATTTCATATTTCGAATGTGGCTATGCCCTCACCTTTACACAATTTAATAACACTAAACATATTTACATTCCACATTTACACCGACTGAATTTAATTGATATTTCACTTGTGTGCTCGATGTACATTCTTGAAATATACTACCACTTGCACGGGCGAATGTGTTCAAACGTACAGAAGTGTTAACACTTCCGTGCCCGGCTGTACTTTAGTTAATACTAGGTTAACAGGCTACAGTATTCTATGTTTGTATGTTTTGAATTATATTGTAATTTTCGGATTCCATACTGGTTTGTACAGATTTGTTGTATCTAATAACACCTCCTCTTCTGGTGCAGTCGGGTGAAAATATCAAAGAACAAAGATTTTTCAAATAACGACAATTTTTAGAATACTTATTTAATATGAATTCCCATAATTTTGCCTTGACCATATTTAGTATAAACCCACTTTCCAATAACTTTCGCATAAAGTCCATTTAAGGGGTAATTATACTAAGCAACATGGCCGCCATACCGCTATAAATTAATGTGTGTAATTCCTAAGGGTGTTCCACATCCGCTTGCAGAAACCGATACATGCTTTGAAATTAAATTGTTGAATTGTTTGAAATATGCATAACTGTTCATTCGATACATTTCATTTATAGGCGACGCACAGTGGTTCCAATGTATGGGAGGTGCTGGACATTCGCATCCAATAAATAAAATTGGTGAATCTTGAGAAACGAATTATGCCATCTTGTTTGGTAGATCAATGTCTTCAAAAGTTATTATTTTAAGTTTTTTTGTAACTGTTATATTTGAGGAGATAATTGAGAAATAGTGTTTTCTTACTATGGAAATGGTCAAACTTACTTACATATCTCTTGATTCCGGCCTCGTTTCAAGTTGCGGTCTTCGGTATTGTGTTTATATTTGAGAGAACTACAATTAATGCTAACACACATAGTGCGCCAAACGTGCACTTTCTGCGGTACATAGAAATGTTTGATTTTTATATTATAATATACTACAATGACAAGGATCTTACAATTTTCTGTTAAAATCATAGAGGAATAAGGGCCCCTCTAAATATGCGTATCGATAAATGATGTTGCAGAAATAAAAAAATAATAATTAAATTAATTAATTTGCAAACGAGGGCAACGATCGATCCACAGACGGTCTTAGACTTTTAAATAATTAATTAATGAAATTATTGCATTATCATTAAGACAGTAGTCATTAGCATTTCTATCAATTACAGATGTCATTCTTAGAGTAATTTTTAGCATTTTCAACAATTATTTGATGCAGGTGATTATTAATTGAAATCATTAGTACTAAAACATTACAAGAATAACAATTGTACGCAGTACGCAGTAATGAGGGTAGTGTAGTATAAATTGGTTGGTAATCCTTTATTTTACATCATTTTGATTTCTATTTCGTTCTAATAAATATGTCTTTCCGTGGATTTGTTACAAATCTTGACCTTTATTGCGCTTTACGCAAACACAATGATCTACGTGACTTTGATCATCTATTCGGTGTCCTTAAAACGAATTGCAACGTTTCTCTTTGTGAAGGTGCCGAAGAAGACTTAAAGAACTGGTGTCGTCGATTTTGCTACCGGATCTATCCTAAATGGTCTCAAGCTGGAAGAAGCGAAGGAAAGTTTCTAAATAAACACTCAGAGTGGTTGCAGTCTGAAGTCCAGTGGCCGGATTCCCTAAAGGAAAATAATTTGCCTTTACAAGTATTACCTACGAACGCAATAGAAGAAGAAACTACTGAGCAGACGAATTTACCTTCTAAATCCGATGCCTCTACGTGTACTCATGTCTCTCCTCGTAAGCCCTTTGAAGATTTAAGTCCTCGTCAAAAGAAAAGACGCACTGAAGTACTTAGGGCATCTAGCAGCACTGACGAGATTATGTTTTCTGCACAAAGCAGTCTTAGGGCTGCAGGGGAAAATGATGTAGCTGATATTATGAAGTTTTTAATGGAAAATCCTACAGAAGCTTCTAAGATCAAAGATTTCATTGGCGGACGGAGTACCACAGATTCAGATAAATGTATATCTCCACTAAAGGCCCTAGCTTTGTTTGTGTCGATGAACCTTTCAAAATGGCGTTATATGACTTTACGGGATTTTCATGCTAAAGAAGGAGTAGCTCAATATCCCAGTTATTACATGCTTCTGAAAGAAAAAAAGAAATGTTACCCAAAACAAGAAGACGTTACAATTACTGAACACTCTGCTAAAATCAAATTGCAAGCGTTGCTAGACCTTACTACGACAAGACTTCTACAAACCCAAAACCTCTCTACCACTGAGGAGAAAAACCTGGTGCTCGTGAGCAAATGGGGCTTTGACGGTGCTTCGGATCAAAGTGTTTACCACCAGAAAACAAGTGAAACTGAGGAAACGAATTTCGCCAGTGTATTTGTTGCAAGTCTTGTACCAATCCGGCTCACATCCGAAACTGGCCAAATAATTTGGGAAAATGAGCGGCCCTCGTCAACATCTCTTTGTCGACCAATCCTAATCAAGTTCATCAAAGAAACAAAAGAAAATGTTCAAATGGAGATGTCTGAATTCGAAGAAGAGATTAAGCTTCTGCAACCTACTAAGAGCGATGACGTAAGTGTAAAGCACCAGTTGCATTTGACGATGATAGATGGTAAGATTCACTCATACATATCAGGCACAGCAGCATCAGTGTGCGACATTTGCAAAGCGCGTCCAAATGAGATGAACGACATTAGTAAAGTAAGAAGCAAGCCAGTGCACGAAGACATGTTTAAATACGGACTTAGCTCGCTCCATGCATGGATCCGGACCATGGAGTGTTGTCTTCACATCGCATACAGATTAGACATAAAATCATGGCAAGCTAGAGGTGATGAAGCAAAGAAGAATGTTGCTGAAAGAAAATCAGCAATTCAAGAAAACTTCAAAAAAGAAACTGGAATGCGTCTTGATGTTGTCAAGCAAGGGAGTGGAACCACCAACACCGGTAATTGTGCTAGAAGGTTTTTTGAAAACCCAGAAAAATCTGCTGAATTAACCGGATTAGATGCGAGACTTTTAAGAAGGCTAGCTGTCATTTTACAGTGTATATCTTCAGGAGAGAAACTCGACATTGACAAATTTCGTATGTTCTGTAATGACACTACTTTGCTCTACGTGGAATTATATCCATGGTTTTATATGCCGTCTAGTCTCCACAAATTGCTGGTCCATGGGCCAGATGTCATTGAGAACTTTTCAATGATGCCTATCGGCTTTTTGTCCGAAGAAGCCTCGGAGGCACGAAATAAAGAATTTAGAAAGTACCGCGAAGGACATTCAAGAAAACATAGCAGTGTCTCGTGTAATGAAGATGTACTACACAATCTTTTATTATCTTCTGATCCGGTTCTTACAAGTATTCGCCCAATGTATAACAAATTTATTAAAAAATCTTGTTTCTCAGAATTTTATGAACTGATTATATCCGAGACAGGTAAATTTAATTTTGTCGATATAAACGAGTTAATCGAAATAGACTCCGCATCAGAATTGATCGATGATGATTGTGAAGACGATTCATAAATAAATTAAAATTTTAATTAAAATAAATATAAATAAATAATTTTTTTATTACAGTTTAATAAAAAGATCTCATTCGTGTAACTAGGGTCTTTCTCTCTGTGTTTATAGACATTTTTAGTTAAATTTATCTGTACTATTTTATAGATTTATAATGCATGTTGTGCTTTTCGTATTTTTTGAATTTTATTAAATAAATACTACCACTAACAATTTTAGTGTAATTTAGTTCTCAAACCATTTGACCTACATTTTGGACATGTCAAAAATCAAAATTACAAGATCACTTTCATTGTAGTGTTCAGTATGGAACTTTTTCGTATATAAAAATAGACATCTCTATGTACCGCAGAAAGTGCACGTTTGGCGCACTATGTGTGTTAGCATTAATTGTAGTTCTCTCAAATATAAACACAATACTGAAGACCGCAACTTGAAACGAGGCCGGAATCAAGAGATATGTAAGTAAGTTTGACCATTTCCATAGTAAGAAGATACTATTTCTCAATTATCTCCTCAAATATAACAGTTACAAAAAAACTTTAAATAATAACTTTCAAAGACATTGATCTACCAAACAAGATGGCATAATTAGTTTCTCAAGATTCACCAATTTTATTTTTTGGATGCGAATGTCCAGCACCTCCCATACATTGGAACCACTGTGCGACGACACGAAATAAAAATACATATACGGTGTTATCACAAAACCGTGTCCAAAGTTAGACTTAAAAAAATAATTAACATAGATGTATGGAATATGTGTCTAGTTTAGAAAATATTTAAATTCTTTTCTAATAATACAGTATTTTGTCAAATTATATAAATGTCAATATAAACCTCGGAGTAGTTATTACATTCTCCACATTTATTTAAGTACTAGTGGACGCCCGCGACTCCGTCCGCGTGGACTACAAAAAAAAAAAACAAAATATCGAAATTATCCGGGATAAAAACATTTTCCCGGGATAAAAAGTAGCCTATATGTAAACAAACAAACCGACAAACGGACAAAAATTCCAAAAATCATTCTTTTGAGTACTATTGCGTTGATATAGGTCTCCTATAATATTTTTTTCTCATATATCTTCCATGTACAGACATTTTTATTATATGTATAGATTAGCGGCTTCGCACGAGTGCAGTAGTGACACTATACATATAAACTTTCCTCTTGAATCACAATCTATTTTTAAAAAACCGCATCAAAATCCGTTGCGTAGTTTAAAAGATCTAAGCATAAATAGGGACAAACAGACAGCGGAAAGAGAATTTGTTTTATAATATGCAGTGATAACAAAAATGCACATAAAAGGAGAATTATTACAGTACAAGATACAACTGGCTTATCTTATTACTTTTATTTTCGTTTCTCCAATATGGAAGACATTCAACGCTCACAACACAGGGGTGGAATGGGGCGAGACTTGGCTGCACTCGTTCGACACAATGATAAGGGTAGAGCACGTTTCACCGCATAGTTCCGTTGGATGGTGGCGCTAGTTAATATGTGTATGGCCACATTTTCTGATACACTGCATACAAAAAATGTAAGTTCTGATATCAGACATAGGAGTTATTCTATGAAACGGACTCTAGTTTTGTCGTTATTTTCGACACGTTATTTTTATTATCATCTAAAACTTGATAGTGGTAGCTGGACATATACAGGGTGTAACAGAAAAAGTATGTTAAGCGAAAAGATGTGTAAATAGCCCACTATAGAGAACCTACTCACAAAGTTTGAGACTCGAAATCACATGTTTATTTTTCAAGATAGTATGGAGAATTTTTAAACATCTCAGGATTTTTCATACAATATTGAAAAATGAACTTGTGATTTAGAGTTTCAAATTTCGTGGATAGGTTCTCTATAGTAGGCTATTTACATAGCTTTTCGCTTAACATACCCTTTTTGTTACATCCTGTATACATACAGTATAAGACCAAAAGTTTCGTACTGTTGTAGATACTTTTTATTTTAAAGGATCTTTGTTTAATGTAAAAAATTTAGTAGGTGTTTGTGTTTCTAGGGTTCTGATTGGTTTTATGGTTGGATAAGTTTGTCTTAATTAATTATATTGCATGTTATAGTATTAATCTCGAAAACTATCAATCATCTGGTTATGAATCATGATCTAGCATTGTTGAAAATAGTAACTTATATTTATAGCCTATTCTATAAATAAGTCGATCATTATCTTTTTTATTTATAATTTTCATAGGTTGGTGAAAATGAACTGGTCCCGCCGATATCGTGTCATCTAGTGTAAAAACGCCATTTTGTTGATAAATTCAAATATTAAAACGTAGTGACGATATCGTGTCGTCTAGTGTAAAAACACAATTTTGTTGATAAATTCAAATATTCAAACGTATCGGTCTAGGGTCGGTCAATCGAATACAATATTTTCATATAGGAATTTTCACAATGAATTTTTTGATGCTCTTTCATACAAATCTGCATATTTGGAATTTTCGAAGCTTATAAATAAGTAAATATGTAGTGGCGCGGAATTTATTGTTTGTTTTATGTTTATGTAAATATGTACTAGTGGACGCCCGCGACTCCGTCCGCGTGGACTGCAGAAAAAAAAAACAAAATGTCGAAATTATCCAGGATAAAAACATTTTCCCGGGATAAAAAGTAGCCTATATGTTAAATGGGACCTGTCACAATATATTCTTGAAAACTGCATCGAAATCGGTCCAGCCGTTTATGAGATTAGCGTGCACAAACATCGATCCATTACAATTTTATTAATGTACCTATAGAAGAAAAAGAAGAAGATAGATTGATTGTTTATCGGATATCACGTAAAAGTCACGAAAGTATTATTTATTTTTGACAATAACGTTTATTTTACTACTAATACTAATTTAATCTGAAAATACACTCACTACATCACAACTTCAAAAGTAATGGTAAATTTCTACAAAAATTCTCCATCATACTAATTACAAGTAATAATTAATATTCCCCACAAAAAACCCATGACTAACAATATATAGAACGGGCAATACATTAATCAAATCTTAGCAGACAAATATCCCGTATCTAATATCCGAGATCCAAATATTCGAGGGTCGGTCCACAATTGACCTCTGGTGCATGACCGTAAGAGTGGGCCAGATGTTTACACCGCTGAGTCATTGGGACCAGATTGTGGTTAAGGTAGCTGCATATTGTTGGAATACGATTTTTGTACTTACGTTAAAAGTTGCTTTTTTACACAAACAAGTTAGAAAAAAAAAACATTTACAATGCAAACTTTAGTCAACTTTTTTCCAACGGAATAAAAAAATATATTTTATGTTTTTCATGATTTCCCATTGAATAATAAAATCCCTTCTTTCTACCACCAACCTTAAAAGATATATATACTAGTGGACACCCGCAACTCCGTCCGTGTGGACTGCAGAAAAAACAAAACGTCGAAATTATCCGTTTTGGCGTGAAGCGCGACAAACAGACAGACAGAATTACTTTCGCGTTTATAATAATCGTAAGGATGATGAGGATATTCATAAGCGACGAATATATTCACCACAGTGGAATACAAACCTAATATCGTCGTAAGTTAGAAACCCGTTTATTTACAATATAATACGTGTAACTATGTCCTGACTCAGTTAAAGTAGATTAAATGGGCTGACACACTTCAGGTTTTTATCGAAGAGAATTCCATTATAACAAAATATATAGAATGGATTGATGTTTTCTTGAGTCGATCCAAAAGTTTATTTTTGTCATTCAAACACATTGCTTTATTAATAATTTTATAACATTGATTTTTTTAACGTTTAAGGGGTATATCCACGCAAACGGATTCCAATAGTATTTTTATATTTAGATCCACAATTACGCTCCATCTTAGCGTCCAGCTTAGTTACTTAAACATCATTATCCATCGTATCCCATTCTTTTCTAAAATAAAGAAAATCAACGTTACAAAATCAGGATAAATTTACACGGAAATCTATCCCTATCTATTCCGAAGCACCTTTAATAATAGCCCAGCTAAGCTCAGCTTAGCTTAGCTCGGACGAATACTGATTTAATTTTAATCCTCATTTAAGGCAGTGCGATAAAAGTCCAAAAAAGTAAGGGAAGAAGATAAAAACGTTTGCGGCCAGCTGCTTACATAAAGCTCTATACACAATGCTGGCTGGAAATAAAATTCGAAATAAAACCTTGTTCCGTGAAAGGGAGCACAATATTTTTTTGAATGTAGAACGTTGTATTATGTCTATTGCGTTATAAATACGCATTCTATTTCACTAAATAGTTTCTTTGAATGATGGCGCTAGTTTCTATGTGTATGACAAAATTTTCTTTATTACGCATATAAAAAATGTTAGTTCCGAAATCAGGCATGGAAGTTATTCTATGAAACGGACTGTACCTATTGTTGGACAGAATGGCTAATCTATCTGGATGGAGGGCGATGCTTATAAACTTCATTTTAACCCGGATAAATAAACCTATTAAGCCCGGGAAAATTGGACTGAATTCCTTTTCTTTTTATTTACGTATACACTAGTAGCAGAAGTTAATAAACAACAATTTTCACCTCCCTACAAATGTCACTAGTTTGTAGATTTACCATACGGTCACTCATACTTAAATACAAGTGCCTGAATCAATTTAAATGACGGTCAATTAGGTTAAATTAAGCTTAATAGTGCCGAATGGATGTGAATGAATGACGTGAATGAAAGGCAAGTGAGATGATCAATTATTCGGTGACAGTAATCAGGTGATATATCACTAAATGCAACTTTATAAATGTTTTTGTATCAAATCTATTAAGATTATTAGTAGTCTTTAGCATCTTGCCCTTATTGGAACTCGCTTTGCAGCAGCATACAAAGGGTCCAGATATGCGTTTAATTTCGGACCTACTAAAATACACATAATTTCATAATAATTGGCTAAACCGTCTTTAAGTTTCAGCGAAAGAAAATGGGATAGCTGCAGAATAACGAAAGAGATTCTTACAGCCTCGTTTATCATTATACAGGGTGTTTTTTTGTGGCCACCTTTAACGAAGGGTACGTATTCTATACATGAAATAAAGTAAGTTTATGCTAAAAAAAATGCTGGGATTATTATTTTTTTAATTCCTTGATCGTGCGAAATTTATAGTGTCTAGTGTTTATGTTAGTTTTTTTATAGACAGATATTAATTATTTTTCGTGAAAAAATCCTGCTACGCGCGTCTATGTGCATTTATGCAGAAAAACGCAGTCTATTTACTCAACTTTGGACCCTAATATTTTGGAAACCAGACACTTCCCAGGTATGCTTCCATGGAGAAAAATGATCGTGATGATGAGGAGATTCCGTAGTTTTCGGGAACGTTGACGACCAAAAATCATCCTGTATAACACGTAACAAATATCGAAAGTAACATCGACAAATAAATTGTATATGCTTTCTTGCCGAATAAATAACTTCATTTTCTAAATAAAAGCTTCATATCGAAGCAAAGCTCCCGGAGACGTATCTCTATCGATTAAAAAAGATGTGATTTATTCCCAATGGTATATATTATAATACCAATGGTATTTGTTTATTGTAGTTATTTAAAACGTTATTTTCTAACGAATAGGTACCATTGGTATTAGTTTTCTGGTATTGGAATGGGACAGGTGATAGATGTTACTATGTCTAACGCCCCTGTATTTCGCGTTAGTGTGGCAAGGCCCTTACGTATCAGGTTAGATTGGGCAGCGTGTACCTGAATGTATTGGCGGCCGCACCTGCCCGCGTTGTAGGTGACCTGATACATATTTATATATATCTATATGTGTATTTATATTTATTAATACTAAACAGATACACTATATTTCATATATATGTACACCTACAAGAAGACAAGCATTACACACATCATAGTCATACATTCGCAACACTATATTTAACGCACAAGCAACGCCGCGCGATATCCGTAGTTCAGCAAAACTGCTGACGGCGCCGAACGTGATCGCGCCACACCACGCTGCCCATGCGCTGGTACCTCCAGTCGTCCGAGGACTGTGACACAGAGTCCACGCCACCCTGTACCGCGACGACACACATACGCGAGTGCCGCTACGCCACTGGTGGCCTATTTATATACAGGGTGTGTGTGACAGCCAGGCAAATACTGCCATGGTGACTTCACACCATTATTGTAAACCAAACAGCATTGTTTTTATTTTCAGGAAATGTAAGACTAAAGTTTTAGAAAATTCATAAATCTTACCACCCCGCAATGTAATGCTCATAACGGAAAATTGCGCGCGCTCGCGTGGCGTAGCCGGGCGGGCGGGCGGCGGCGGCGGCCGCGCCGCCCGCCCTTCGTGTCGGTGCAAAAATCTTTCACGAAGTAAAACCTACCTCCCTAGGTAAATTTGTTTAAGCATAAAGGCTCTATTCGTAATACGAAAATACCGTGTGTGTTACCTACCTACATTGATACCTAAAAACAACACTTCATAAATAAATTAGTAGTAGGTAGTTAGTTACCATCGAATCTTAACCGATCATCAAACGTACATAATACTTCTATGCACAATACATAACATACACATAAGTAAACATGTACATACCAATAAGTTATCGGTGGTAGTACATACCATGTCTGTCTATCTTGTAAGTAAGACAGGTAGGTGCAATCAAACCAGTAACAAAACGTAAGTCGGAATCCTACCTACCTACTTTAGGACAAATAGGTAAGTACTACTATGTACTAGACTTCATAATCTACATAACACATAACACTAATCGATAAATTAGTTAAAAACTAGTATAAAATGAATATTCTTACTTCAGTCTCCTCGTTCAGGTCTTATGAGGTAAGGCTCGAAATGTAGGCCTCCCAGCTGCACGCAGAGCCGTGCGCGCCGAAGAGTCTCGGTATGCAGACGAGGCATCAGTGTTTGGTCTTCGGCTATCGCGGCATTTAGTTCGATAAACGCGGCTCTGATTCGTAGCTCCATGGCGTCTCGTCTATCACACTGTGACGTACACGCGCTCTTTGATGTAACCCCATAGGAAAAAATCCAACGGGGTCAAATCAGGCGAACGCGGTGGCCACAAATGGGGACCGTAGCGTCCAATCCATCGGACCGGGAAGATCGCGTCCAGGTGCTGGCGTACGGTGGAGGAGGTGTATGTGGAGGAGCTCCATCATGCTGGAACCAAATCCTCGGCATTCGGGCAAGAGGGACGTCGTCGTCAACATCAAGCTCAGCGCGGAGAATTTCCACCTCGCGTCCTAGCTCTTGTTGTAGAAATGCCAAATAACTGGTGCCGTTCATACGTGCCGGCAAGCCAGCATTTACGCGTTCCTGGCTAATGAGCCAACGACAATACGCCACCCGGCGACTTGCGTCTCCCAGCACCAGAGCCTGCACCTTGTGGATGCAGTATGGGCGCTGTCGATCTCTACGCAGCACTTTGTGCACAGTCCAGTGCGACGTACGAGCTCCATGATGCCGCTGAATCAATTTCGCAGCGGTGCGCGTACCCAGACGTGGATTACGGCGAACCACAGCTAAAACTCGTTCTTCGGTACGCAGAGCAACTGGCCGTCCAGCCCCTTCTTGTGTCGGTACAATTGGCCGATTATCTAGCACCCTTTGATACGCTGCGGTTATAATACGGCCGTTTGCTGGGTGCCTAGCGTTGGGATAACGCTCCCTGTACATCCTCAAGGCAAGCGAGGCATTTCCTCGGGCTTCGCTCAAACACATGAGCATCTGCCCGTACTCACGTGCACTAAATACACTCATTATCCGTATCACACAAACACACAATACACTCACAAAAATATCCCATAAAACACACGAAATGTCCTATGTTACGCGCAACGATATCCAAACGACTTCCTATGATCTAGGACTGCAGCGAACTGGGCGAGAAAAAAAAACGAAACTCCCGAAAAATTGAAATTTGCAAACCAATAGTGTTGTACACTTGTTTCACTATTATCGATCCAAACAAAAAATCGTTGTATAATGAGTGCACGTAGGTAGGTCGTATTTCAGTTCAGTTCTTTCTAAATCATTAGATACCTAGGATCATAATGTACTTACCTATTTTTCAATAAAAAGCAACCATCATCGAGTGGTCGCCTTCCTGGTAGGTAGTAAAGCCTAGCAGCAGAGTATGATTTTCGGCTAACATGGTGATTAAATTAAATAAACCTAAGCTTATTAATACATATCGCATTTAAAGTAAGTAGGTAAGCGTACTATTAAGGTATAAGGTACGGGTTGGGCTCATGTATGTACTTATTTATTAAATTGAGAATTATGTTTCGATAATTTCTAGTCAAACAGACAATAAATTACACAGACTTCAAGTTACCCCTGTCTTCTAATCGACCAGTAACTGTCAGTATGACAAAAAATTTCATGTGTAGGTAGGTCCATATGCATGACCCATTAAATAAACATCGAAATCACCTACCGAAACTACCTGCTTACTTATTTTATTACCGGCAGTTTTTGATTATAAGAAATAGCTGTAGATAAGATAGTTAAAAAGTGCACAATAGATTTGTTGTTCGTTTTACTACCTACGGTCATTCAAACTAGGAGCACAAATTTAATAGTAGCTACTGGCGTAAGTAGGTACTAAAAGTTCCAAAGCGTCCAAATTACGATTATGACTATTTTGCGATTAGCAAATTTACAAACTAGGTTTTTTAAGTTAATGTAATGAATGACCTACCTAATCTATCCATTATTTCAGCTGTAAGTACCTACTGATAGGTAGATAAAAGAACTTATCATTTACCTACTCTTTATTTCAACTGCATTGTTTGCATTTGAAAGATACGAACGGAGGGACTAATAAAATTGCTTTAATTAGATTCGATATCGATTTTAATTAGTTGAAATAATACATCCCAAATCCCAACACTATTACGTACCTTTTCTACCACCTCCACTCTACCCTACTACTACACTGCGAGTTTTGCAAACATAGTTATTTTGAACGGTGGCGCTAGTTGCTCGGTGTATGACGACATTATCTGTGTATCTGCATACAAAATATTTTAGTTCCGAATTCGCCCACCGGAATAAAATTGTATAAAACGGTAATCATACTAGAATAAAGGTGGTTATACACACTACAACTCCACCAAGTCAAGTTTGCAAATCGCGTGTTGTGCGTCGGTCGATCATCTAGCTAAAAAGATTCGCTAAGACTTAAACATAAATTAATAAACAATAAATGCTACAAACTGTCCGTAATGGTCTGCCTATTTTTTTAGAAGACAGGCAGGGTCTAGGTTATGAATTATGATATGATTTCATCTCATCAGCCAACCCTTGCTACTTGTTTTATAACATGCAAGCCATGTTCAGGTACTGAGATTTTTAATATCTTGTTCATGTTACTCAATCATGCAGTGAAAACAATAAATCAAAGTAAGAAAAAAGTGATATGTAGTAGGGTAAAGTACTAAAGAAAGCATTTTATTATTAAAAGTATGTACTGAAAGTACGTAATCCATCATGTGTAGTGACCGACTAGTGTGTAGGGATACTTTATACAGGCGCTAGGCGGTTGGCCTTTGTGCGCGGGGGATTTCCCTCGTTTGATAGACCGCACGCCGGCGGCGCGAGACAGATAGCGCATACAGCATTTGTCTCGCTCTCTACACGTGCCGACCGCATGCCTCGTACATGCGCGCTACCTAGGTATCTCTTGTTCCAAACAGCTGACGCCCCCGTACCATGTAATTTGAATATCGTACGATAACGACGTTTCATAATAATTTTATTATTTTGCATTACTTTTTTCTGTATTACGTGCTTGTTTTAGTTATTTTAGGTATTATCGGGTATATTACCATAGAATGTACCATTCTGACACGGAAAAATGAAAAAAAAACCGGAAAATTTCAGGAATTTTCCTGAGAAAATTTTCAGTGGTTTTCATCTCAGAATCATGGTCTGATATCACCCTATCAATATTTGCCTGGCTGTCACAAACACCCTGTATATATGTGTTGTGTATGTACTTTTGTGTCTGTGAACTTTCTTCTGTCTTTGTGGACTTTCACTCTTCTCCTTCTGACTTTCTGTGTTGTGGTAATACATTCATTTACTGCTGAAACTGAAGTTTCCTTCACGCCGCCACAACCTACCTAGTGACCTCAAACAACATCACTAAACGCGTCAGGTGTTTAGCTAAGCGCCCATGCATCCATGTGCCTTTATTTTTTGGGTACCGCTTTCGTATGGGATAAGATTTATTCAGCCTATTACTATTAAAAAAAAATTCAATGCGTCAAAATTTTGGTGTTGGACACTGCTTAGATCCCTTACAGCCAATTTCAATAACTGATCTCGAGAGATTTTTTGCATATTTCAAATTAAATGTTCCATTCTTTTCATACAAAATTTCAAATTTCCTAGATTCTTTATGAACACTAGTACTGAAATTAGCCGTTAGCGTCACTCTCAATCTCAAGCTCAAATACGACAAGCGGCTCTGCAGAGCGTGAGATGACAAAATGAGACGTGCTTGCTTAAACGTCGATCCGTAATTTTCCTAGTACGATGTTTTCCTAAAAACATTAGGACGGAGCAAACAATGTACGTAGTATTCGAGAGAATTCCATCTATTTTACCGCCTAAAGCCCCATGCATGGAGCTTACGCTCGCACTTGGCTGCTTTTATTCCTTTCAAATTGGTGCGGTAGCATTTCGATTCATCGCTCCAAGTTTAAATTTTTAAAAACGTTGGTTTGCCGGCTTAACGATTGGCGGTTTTTGTCCGTGTAGATCATAGAAATGTATACAAGCTGGAAACAGCGCTTCTTACTAAAAACTGCCTCCCGAAAATTTGACCAATTTGACCTTGAAAAACTAGATGGGGAAAAAGTAGAGTGTACTCACAATTTAATTTTAATGGACATTTCATTCAATGACATTTCTACCACGAACAACCCAAGTAACACAGGAAGCATTTTAACAAACGGATAATTAACTTATGTAGAACTTAAGGTTCGTAGAAACTCTTATATGAGTTTACCGAGCATCATGATGCTTTATATGAGCATTTTGAAACCATTATGATGCTTTACACTGTATAAGGGGTGGATAATGGCATATCAAAATGATTTTGTAATGCCTGTAGTTTTAGTGCATCAATACACAAAGCAGCTTTGCAGCTTTCAGCTGTTTTTAGGCTCTACAATTGCATTTTTAAGTAGGATATAAATGCTCAATGCTGTTTAGTAACATAAACATAAACCATTATGTCATGTAAATGCCATACAGCTTTTAGCTGTTTTTTATGTCTAAGGGTCTACAATAGCATTTTTAAATAGTAAGATAATGCCTAATGCTGCATAATAGCATAAACTTGTGCTATTATAATGCAGCGTAATTCCATTCTACAGCTTTGGGCTGTTTTAGTGCCCTTCGTTATTTAATAGCACTTTTAACTAGTAAGGAAATGCCTAGTATTACTAAGTAGCATAAACGTGAATCAATGTAATGCTTGCATTTTTGAAGGTCAACTGAGTTCTTTTAAACAGCTAATTTTTATGGTGGATACATAATAATTAATAAGTGAAGATTAGATTATCCGTTTCTAAAGAAAAGTAGGAATGATTGCAGAGAACCCAATGGAATTTGTATTGGCCTAAAAATAGGTAACATAAAATTTGCACAATTTACATTACACATTTACAAAATAAAAAAGGATGGTCTTAGCCATTGTGATATTGTCCGTGATCCTAAAGACCTGGAATGTAAATTGGTATATTTACGAGTACATAATTATGAATACTTATATTTCGTACCACTATTGCATACGTACAAATAAGAAACGTTGTTTTAAGTGCTTTAGTGTCTTATTTAGATTAAAGGGATTTAACAACTATTAAATAAATAACCATTAAATATCTTTTATTTTATTTGCACAAGTTTTTCCATCGTTCTTTGAAGCTGAGCATAAGAACGATAAATGTTTCTGTAATGAACGACAAATGTTTTGTGCTCTATCTGCCAGTAATTGATCCAGTGATATAATATTTCGGTAGCTGTAACGTTACTATAATCCATACGTGGGTTTCCTTGATTATCTGAAAATTAAAATTTTAGCACCTATACTAACTAGTGATTACAAAATGTTACAGTGACAGGCGCCACCAAGCTAGGCGTTTAAACCTTTTCTGGGTCCACCTAAAGCTACGCAGAGAAAATTATCACTAAAATTAATCCGCTCAGTAAATGGCGGCAGTAGGCGTAAAAGCGAGACAGACAGAGTTACTTTCACATTTATAATGTTATATATGATAATAAAAAGTATAACATTTCAAAATAAATTCATTGTAGGGTCGGTCTCTTGTTATGGAAAAGTATGTGCACCCTACTCAAAAATATACAATACACAGAAAATGTTTAAAAAGTAGCTTCAGAAGCAAATATTGGGATTATGAGGATAAGCAACTAACTAAATAAAGTTTTGTGACAAATATTTAAAAAAGCAAGAGTGAATATTGCCTAAAATTTGCCGTTTAAGTTTTTGCCTAGGGCCATAGTTTGGAAATTCAATTTTGTACTTACGAGTGATATAATAAGTTGGATCCTGGATGCCACTCGCTTCTGCAACCACGAACAATACATTTCACTACTGTATTTATATCAATACCACCAAAATATCTTATTTAGTCCACACAAATATGCGAAGCGATTCAAACAAATCGACTTGACATGATTTGACAAAATTGTCATGTGCTACCCAGGGATACCATTACATAGCAACAGAACATTCCTTAAAATACAGAATTTTTGCTACCGCGAAGGTTTGTTTTACTATATTATGTACACTTTATTTATAATACAAATTACATTAAATACATTTCATTACTCTATTAAATATGTAAACATTTTCAAAACGAATCCAAGTTTTTCATGATAATATTATATTTATGCCTTTTTCAACGTCTTTACTTACATTATAGGGTATTTTTTTGCTGTGTAAGGGATCCCTTGTGGGAAAACAAGGGGGGGAGGCTGTCATTTTTTCATGTTTCAATTTCTTGTTCAGAGCTTGGAATCCATCCTAAGAGGAGATACCAAATCCCTGGTGTAGATAGAACGCTATTGGCGTGCACAGTTCATTTTTTTTTTTTTTTTTTAGAATATAAATCTGTTTTTTAGATAACGGAATCAATGGATATAATGCATCACTCAACACCAGAATACTAAGCATTGATACTTTTTAAATTTAAAAGAAAACCTAAGGGTGGATAACGTGTGAATATATAGGTACTTACGTCTTTCCTCTATCCAGCACCTTACGAATACTTCAATTTATGTAGAATACTCCGTCCGGTTGTTCTTTGTATCTTATAAATAATCCTTTAAAAACACTACAACTTCAGTTAAC
Organism: Carposina sasakii; assembly: GCA_014607495.2. NCBI lineage: Eukaryota > Metazoa > Arthropoda > Insecta > Lepidoptera > Carposinidae > Carposina > Carposina sasakii. The sequence goes on from CP053168.1 coordinate 9,346,922, forward strand.
CTTGGTGAATTAATTTCGCGTGTCAATATTTACATAGAGCTTCTCCATTGTTTCAAATTAAAATATTCCCTACCCCGCACTGAATCCCAAGAACAATATTGGGCCCAAGTTTTACCATCTCAAATTCTTCGATATAATCGCAAGTTAATTGAAATTATGCAAATCGAACGCCATTCGAAAGCCTAAGTTCAATTTTCGAACATTTATTTCCATATTTCGGGATAGTCAAGGATAGCTGATTAAATTTTCCAAATTTACAAATGTTGAGTTTGAGCAAATTACGCAGACTCGGGATTCGTTTGAATCCACAAATGAGATTGCCCTTAAAATAGACAGACCTTATACAGGATGTAACAAAAAGGGAAGCGAAAAGCTACGTAAATAGCCCACTGTAGAGAATCTATCCACAAAATTTGAGACTCGAAATCACATGTTTATTTTTTCTGATAGTATGGAGAATTTTTAAATATCTCAAGAATTTTCATACAATCTTGAAAAATAAACATGTGATTTCGAGTCTCAAATTTTGTGGATAGGTTCTCTACAGTGGGCTATTTACATAGCTTTTCGCTTAACATACCCTTTTTGTTACATCCTGTATACAATGGAATATTTCTGTATAAACATTTCAAATTCGTTTCACCTAATTTAAACTTGCCCCTGATCATTTACATCTGGCACAGCTATACTAAACATGGCTGTAGGTTCTCTTTCGTGATCTTGCAGTTTTGGCTACCGTAGTTTGGAAAATCTGCGGACTGATTTCGAATTCTAGTATAACAATAAAATTTGTTATAAGTAACTGTTCTTCACTTGTATTTTAAAATGGCAAATTAGCTTTTTTATCTTTCTATTTGTATGTACAACCGGTCTTATTAACTCCGTGGATGGAATTATTGTCCTTCATCTGAGTAATCTGTTCGCAAGACGATTAGCCATTGCATTACAGTTACTAGTTTAGTCGACAACAGGTTTTGTAGCGCCCCATGTGTGGGCTACAATAATTTAAAACTAAACTTTAGCCGCTAAAGGATACTCCTTATTTTATAACTTTAAATTCTTTAACTAACAATAAAACGTCTTTGTTGCAGGTATGCGTGCGTCGCCGATGACTCACCGAGTTGGAATGCCATACGACCTGACATCCGGTGCTATAGTATATTAAAATATGACTCGAACGGTAGTTTAGCATTTTGAAGTGGCAAAGGTCACTTGGGTGAATAAATCTCGGATTATTTGTAATCTCCGATTAACACACACGCGATTTTGGATTTTTGAATAATATTCGAGATTTGTACCCAGTTTACAAGCCAACATAACAAATTCCAACTAAAATCATAATGAAAAAGAAAGTTTGTTTGTTGCCTCTTAACGGTTTATGTATAGGTAACCAACCAATATTCTTAACATTTTGCATTCAAGCGGAGTACGGACAAAGACATATGACATTCTATATTCTATATTCTAGTCCACGCGGACGAAGTAGCAGTCCGCCACTTAAAAATAAAACCCAAAAATGACAAAATTAAAATAGCCGACACCATGAACGTATAAAGAACAACGGACATAATGCTGTCAAGGCACAGATTGAAGCACCGTAATGGCGGCGCGTTGCGCATGTATGCGTATTTTCTAGTAGGCGCCGAGCTTACTATGGTTTGTATGTGTAGGTGGATAACGCGTCAATACACATCCCTATTATTTCATGGAATATCGTTACCGAGCTTACTATAAATGCTTCACTCTGTGTATTGACAACACTCTGTCCATTATTCTTTATATGTTCATGGCCGACACTGACAGCAAATCAAAAAACATCCACAAGCAAAATGGCCGCTGAAATTTATTCTTACAGTCCCCTGATTCCATTTTCGTAATCAGTACAGGACATCTCATTATGTAAGAGCCGTGTTGTGCCCTTTTCAATAGCGTTGTCATGTTAAAATTTTAGACGAAAATAAACGTGATTGTAATTGAGTTTTGGTTGACGATATTTAATTATTAAAACATTTCAATGTATTACAGCTTATGTCAATGTACCTTTGAGCATAGAGGAAAAAGATGTGGACATAGAGTGCTAATGTCATACTAACAGATTCGATGCACCATTAGTCTTTTCGTTGCCTCACAATTCCAGTCCTTGACACTTAGATTGCATTACTAAACATTACAATACATTAGTAACGTAGTACATTACACTAATATAATCTAAGTGTCAAGGAGTGGAAATGTGAGGCACCGAAAAGTCTAATGGTGCATCGGAACAGTTAGTATGACATTAGCACTCTATGACATCTTATTCCTCTATGCTTTGGGTTTTACAAATTTTAAAATTACTAACTAAGTATGTAAAGAAAGTTATGATTTTGTTCATTATCTTTTGTAAGGTTTGTTGGGGAGACCTATGTAGGTACAGTAGTGTCAGCAAGTGGACTTAACGGATGAAATTATGATCCACTTGAGCTTGAGAAGGATTATATATTAGATTTCTCTTAATCGTAAGAGTGACACTGGCTTTTGTTTTCTTGAAGTAAATGATGTTATTTCTCACTCTTTTACACTCCTTTGAAATAAACACTATAAATCCGTTTCGTTAGCGGCCCGAATGAAACAAATTGGTACGAGTAAAGTTGGCTTCGCAAAAGTCTGCCAAAACACACCTAAAAAAACACGCCCGCACAGATTTACCCATGTGAAGAGACGACAGGTGGACTACTCCTGCAACTCGATAGCTTAGTACGTGGAGCTAATACCATGAGGAGCTGTTCTACAAATTACAAAATATAATTATAATAGTATACACATAGCATGAACTGCAAAATCATAAAAGGGATGTTACAGCCATGTTAAGCTAGTTGTAAAATTATCAGTAACAAGTTCCTCCTGGAACGCTTAAAAGTAGGTACCGTACCTCTTACGTCATGCACGGAAGGAGATGCAGCTGATGTATTCTAGTGAAGTGACGCCCACTGTTCAGACTTCCTCTTGAAATGATGATGATTTGAATATGTTACTGAACTGATTTAGATAAAACTTAATAGCTATGTAGTATATGCATTAAAATAACATATAGACTATTTCGTTCAGGTCACGCAAGCAAAGTTGCTGTCGTCAACTAGTGATAAACGAGCTAGTAATAAGCAAGTACTCTGCACTACCAAGCAAGTTACATTACAGTTTTGACTAAATTGTCGATGGCCACATAAATTATGACGACTCCTCGATGTAAACTGTTTCATGGCGTATATAATACCTTTTATTCCATTAGGGTTGTCGGGCTTGAGGGATGATACGGCTCGCATTTTCTGGTTAAACTTTATAAAAATAACCCCGTGTTGAGGAAATTTACCTGGAGATACGGATAGCGGGAGCGGGTAGCAAACAATGGTTATTTTAATGTTTGTAGTTTAGTTACAGCTACGTATACTGGACTAAGTGTATATTGTCTATTTATTTATTTATACTTTCCAATAATAAAAATATTTTTCTGGGTTTTAGGTAACATTTCCTATTGGATTCGTTACCGGCTAGGGGGCTGCTAGATTGATAAAGTAGGTGTTCGAAAAGTTGAAAAATTGTGTAAAAAATAAAGATTGAAGTTACTAAAATTATGATTTTACAATTATTGCTTAAGTTTCATCTATTTTCTAGATACTTAGAAAAATATTGCGACGGTCGCAGTGCTAAATTATTACTTAAATTTAAATTTACTTATTCATTTAAATCTGCCATGCCTTACAGCCCTAGTGTAAAACCACCATTACATACTTCATCGATCTCATAAAACAACGAAAAAACATAAATTCATATTCCCTTTCAAGTTCTAAAGACAGTTACCAGATGGCGTTGTATTGCATCTGCTCATCCAATCTCGTCCGACAAATCTGTGCTAAGCTATCTAGTGGCGCCACTTGTAGGTATAAAACTAATTTTCTGTATACGATATTGGTAGTTCAAGTTTTGTCCGCTTAGGTTTATATCGATATATTTATAGAGCTTATAAAGATCACCTGTTCAGGACATATGGCGCGGGTCAATGCATTTCTTTGTTGTGAACAACAGATGGTTCTTTGAGATTTACTTCTCGTTAGGGTTATGGTAGGTGCATAATGCTATGTGAAGAATGCATTTACCTAACTATTGGTATAAGAGCTATGTATGTACCTATTGATGTTTTTAAATTGGGTAGGAATGTAGGCTGCCTTTCTACCATAGATATGGTATGCTACGTAGGTAAACCATCGTTTGACCAATCAAAATTCGTTGACATCATCATCAATTGGTGGATATCTCGCCCATGCGTAGCTACGTAGAACAGCACATCTATCTGGCAGAAAAGAAACCATTTTCCTTAACGAATTGAATATTTTTATTAATGACGATTCTTACATACGTCATACATATGTATAGTCGCGCCCATTGTCCCCCAAAGATGCTGGGCAGAAGTGTGCAAAGATGCTGGGCAGAAGTGTGCAATTTATATGTTCCCCACTTTTCACCAGTTAGCCTATTAAGTCCCACGTGATAAGATATTGATAAAAATTGCAAATAAGACTCCTTCGTATATAATTTGCTTTCATGCATCTGTCTATTCGAAAAAAAAAACACAATGCACCACAGCTCCCACATAATGCATAATTAAAAATACCAGCACGGCCCATTACCCGCAAAGGGTGGCTCCACGATACGGCTTGTCCAAAAAGTTTCCAATTGGAACTAGAACACTAGTTCACTGAAAACTATCATTCTATAAGGTTTCAAAACGAAAGTAGCGCCACTCCTTTTCAACTCTTTTGGACGGCCCATGCCTATCGCGAATTTGCATTACAAGAATATTTCCGCTAAAATGTATTCGAAAACAACGCAAACAAAGAATATAAATTAGGGACAAGAGCTAAGGTCCTTCCGGAGCGCTCAGACGATATCTGGCAGAATAGACCCTTGGTACCGTGAAGGGAAGACATATAAGATCTTTGCAAGGGCTTTAGATATTCGTGTATGAAGCTATCTAACGAACAAACGAGGTAATGCGAATTTAAAATATTCTTTGTTAAAATTTCTTTGGAAGCCGAGAAAATGAAGGTGAAACTTTAAAAAAAGTTTTTAACCTTGACATTTGCTGAAAAACGCGTCGTGTAAGTTTTTACGACGGTGGGTACTTGGCATACTTGGTTCCGAAAAACTTGCGAAAAAAAGATACTTACTCGAGGGCTTGAGGGTAGACAAATAAAATGCGTTTAGCCGGGCAGAGCGTTCTGCTCACGCCATTGTAAAACCAGCCGTCGAACGAGAAACATTGATAAGTGAGCTCTTGACTATTATAATTTTTATGGCTTGCTTTACGATTTTATATTTTTTTTCTGTACTAGCTATTTTGTGTTGACATTGTAGATGTCAGCGTTGTGTTTATAGAAGGAAGAGTTTACCCTAATTGGCGGAATTATTGTGCCCGACGCAATAATGGGTGCCATTAATAAAAATTGATTGATTGAGTTTACCCTACAATGATCAGAGTCGGATATTTTTTACGTTTACCAGTACCTACATAAATGCACATAATCACAACTTTTACAAAGTCACATATCTTCTTAAAATAGTGTTAATAATCGCAAGTAAATGGAAATATATCAAAAATAGTTGCTATGCTAGGTTTCCTGTTAGTTCCTTTAAACAGTTAAAGTTACACTGGCGCCAGTTTCTCTTGTTAACAATGCAGATTAAAAAATAAAACCCATCGATTAACACGTACAAGCTTTTCAGTGTTAGTTGTTTATATTATACTGGATATGTTAACAGAATCCCATAGCCCTTTCATCACAGCCCAGCACTAGTCGATCCCTTATCAAAACACCCTTCTGTCTTCGCCGATCGTTTATTTGTGTGTCTACCTAATCACAGTAATCACCCCGAATAACTAACAGCTCGTTATGGTGTGTGTTAAGCTACTATACGTAATATGAAGGAGTAAATAAATACAGAAACTGAATTTTTCCCTGAAAGGTAGGTTCATAATAATTTATTGACGAGTTTTGATTTAGGATAGATCTATCCACTTTGTTACCCATTTTTGTTGACGAACGAAATTCATACCTTGTCGGATTATCTGTATTTATCGAACGTTAAGGTGTACATTGACGATACGGTTAGTGATATATTAGGTTATGTGCGGGATTAACGTTCAATTCAGATTTTACGTCGTTAGTTAGTTTGAAATGCCAGGAAGAACTTTTATGATGTGATACTAACTTGTTTTATTGTATATTGTGCTTTGGAAATAAACACTTATTTACTTCACAAATAAATAATAAATAATTTCACAGTGAAATAAAAACTAGGCTATTGATTTTCCTCTATAATGTCTAAAAACATTGAAATCATATAATTATTAACTGTGAATGAACAAACTACTGATAAACCTTGCCGTTGAAAGTTCAAGCCTCGAATGTGTAGTATTCAAGTAGGAATTCTGGTGGCCATCTTCACCTATTCTACTATGTCATATATTCACTACCCAAAACGATTACATTAATATTGTTAGGCACTTCAATTTTATTGCAATCCACGTTTTTAACACGCATTGTTTTCATTTGCTACGTTCTTTGTTGTTACTAATAAAACAATGATTGACTCGGTGCGGTGCAGGCACTTCAGAACGTGACTCGAATATTTTTTACGTTCAATTTTATATCCACGCATAAAACAGGGCCCTAACATAACGTGAAAGATTCATAATACGATTTTGTTGTGCACGTACCTTGTAGGCGTCTTTGGGTCGAACACAATGGCTTTATTCAGCTTTTTCACTTGTTCCTCTCGCTGGCATCTCGGTGTGTACGCTCATATCTGTGAAAGCAGTAAGGAAGGAATATTCGATGTTCATTTTTATGGTTCATTATTTAGGTCGTGCTGAGTCTTAGTTTATACGTGTCGTAGGGCTTCGTGTAGGGCGTCCCTTGCGTCACGTTTTGCATAGAACAAAACTGGGTTAACTTGAATCAACTGGCGTTTCTTTTGACTTGTTATCGAGCTCCGAATTGCTGGGTTTTTCTTACTTTGACTCGGGTCATTAGTTGGAACGACTCTTTGCTGTATGCCAGTTAAGAACTACTTGAAATAGCTTGCTTTTTATTTGCTGCTGAACTGGATTCTATAAAGGAATTCGCACAATTTTTACTTACTACTTCTTTTTTTATGATATTTATGATGATGATGATGATGATAAGGAGGAATGGCCATAGGGTAAACTATTTATTACGTTACCTTAGTGATCTTAGTGTGGGTCTAGATAAATATTTTGTGAAGTTGGTAAATATTTATTTTCCAACTAGTAAATGTTACTTGTACAAAGTCTACCCACTCAAAAATCTCAAAAATATTGCGCATAATTCTTAAGGAAAATCGCTGAAGCGTGATAATCAAAATCAAAACTTCAATCAAATAATGGCGTACTTCATTAAGGGCCCAAGTAATTGATAGCAGGTTGACGGGGCCTAACCGGCTACGTTCCAATCCATGAGGGCCGGGCCCCTAGATTAACCCTTGCATACCACTAGTTTTAGGGCCCGATTATATCCTTTAATGCTTACGGACGTTGATCTAGGTCTCATGGTGACCGTGAAAGTGGAGGGTTAATATACTATGTCTTGTCGTGTGTGGTTAATAGGGGCTTAGTTAGGGTTGAAATGTTAGTTACATTGCGATATTTTATAAGATTTTTTATAAAGTTTGGATTAGAGATCGATCTGAAGAGGTATTGTGATGTCTCTTTAAAATTTTATTCATCTCTTATTTGTCGTTATCTTGCATATTAGTTTATATTATGTAATTTTGCTCTACTATATGAAATACTTTTTTTATAACCGTGGGTGGGTAGTTGAATAAAACATTTTAAAGAAGTTAACTAGTGTAGTAAACATTTTAGTTCTATATCATTTTGCCTTTTCAAACATAGTGGTTTAGCTGTTTTCACCTATTCTCGGTAACAAATCACCAATTATCTTTAAAAAAAATAGCTTATATTCAACATTTTAACTATGACCTTGAAAAAGTTGGTTATCCACATAAATCTCCCGATAGCTCAACCCACGTACCTAGGTACGTAACGGGGTTTAATTAAAATTTCGCCCAAAACACCCCCGTTTCGGGGTGTCTCGTTTCACTTCGTTTTCATTATCATTAACAGTGTGTCGATTAATCTTCGTTACGAGAAGACTGCACTTATTTGGGTGGAATTTTCGTTTGTCTGTGTGTTTGTTAACTCTTTAGGTAAATGGATTGCTTTTGTTGACAAGACTTTTTGCCTTTGGCTTTTATAGTGCTGTTATATGTTCTCTCTTAGCTCCAGCTTACTCCGTATACTAAAATGGACGCATTATGATGGTTATTCGGATATTTTTTATATTCACATACCTATAGATAGGGTAATTGGTGAAAAGTAGGTTTGTAATTTTTGCACATTCTGGATTGGCCCACCACTCATTCCCGCCCGCCTCTGCAACTATTGGTGAGCCAGGATCAACAGAGGCGGCCAGAAAAATGCATAACAAAGCATAGAAAATCCCGGCGGGACCTAACTAGCGACTATAAAGCATGAAAACTAATAGAAAAACAGAATGCGAAGTACGAAGATAGGTATGCTTAAATAAATATAAATATTCACACACAACACATTAACCTAGTCCCATATTAAGATCGCTAAGGTCTTGTGTCATGGGTACTAAGCAAACTGACAATATTATTACAATTGGAACATATGTCTACTTAATGTTATCTAACGCTAACTTAACGTTACTGTTTTGGGCTTCACTGTATGTATGTATGTATAGGTACCTTTAGATAGGTCGTGTTCACTAAACGGGAGGCAGAACTGCAGGATCATTAAAGAGGTCCCATAACCACGTTTAACATAACGGGGAAGGATGTAAATGATCAGTGACAAGTTGCTAGCTTATCGCCTGAGAGACTTCCTTCTAACTTCTAGTTAATATTTGCCACATCATTTAGTGGTCTTTCGTTAAGCAAATTGTCCGGTCTCATGGAATATCTCTTTTATGTCTGCTTATAGTGGCGGAACATCTCTTAGTAACTCACCTAATAATTAATTACCTAACGCGTAATTAATGTTTCAGTTTTATTTATTTATATATTTCGTATGTGTTATGTTTCTTCTTTTTAACTAGTCAACGAGCAATGGTCAAACGATGCGACGCGACGTGTCGTAATGCACCAGTGTAGATCGTTTCTCAGTTAACCCTGCAACTGCTAGTATGAAAATATTTACTTGAAAAACAATATTTACCGACTGAAATTCTGAAAAGTCCCGCCCAAGCTTGTGAACTCACGTAAATTACCCTCTGTCGACGGTCTTTGGTAAAAAGGTGATAAATGCCCCGAAGGCCACTTGGAACCAACAAATCTACGTCCGATCGTGACAAAACGCGCGTCAAAGTTATTTATTACGTCATTAGTTAATGCTGTATACAAACGTATTCTAAATCTTCAGAACGGCGCTAGTGTCTTCATCATAAGCTTAAACTCCCTCAAAGCTCGTTTCATTCGTGGAATTTCCGATTTCAAATTTATATTTGTCGCAAATCTCGGCGGTGGCGGTAGTGTCTATGTTGAGACGGTAATCTTGTTCTACGGATCGTTAGTTCGTTTACTCGACTGTATGAAGTTATGGAGGTCGGAGAGCAATAAGTTATGCGTTATTATTGGTTCGTTTATTTGTTTTAAGTCAGGTTATTGACTTTTTTCTATTCGAAATTCTGTGCTGCTTGTCTGCTGCATCTTCCGTGCATGACGTAAGAGTCGACTATGGAACTCTGGCATTATCCCTCTTAGAGAATAATTGTCATTTAGGTACATCATTTCCCGCTATGGTAAACGTGGCTGTTTAGTCTCCCTTATTATCTTGCAGTTCTGGCTGCAGCAAGCAAATTATTATTATTATGCTTTATTGTACACAGTAAAGTTTTCACAAATAAAGTTTATGACAAAGAAAATGTACAAAGGCGTGCTTATCTCTAAAAGAGATTTCTTCCAGCAAACCTTCTTCTTCTTCTTCGTAGCATGTAACAAGCTTGCTTAAAATGAAGGCTCGCAGGAGACTTCACCTTGCCACTCTTCTGTTTGGAGTCCTGAACAGAAAGATACCTGAGTATCTCTTTACCAAGCTTAGGTGGGCGAAAGACCATTACTTTCGCTATGAAAGAAGGAGCTGCACTCACGTGTTCACTACGCCTAGACACAGATCGATGGCCTTCAGGGGTTCTTTTAGGTTTGTTGCCTCCAAATGCTGGAATGACCTGCCCCCTCCAATTCGTGCCCTAAAAACAGTCGGTACATTTAAAAGTCATCTTAGGAAACTACTCTTATCTTCCCAAATTAGTTTTAGATAGGTACCTAGTTTACTTACTAATGTTTTATACACGATTAGCTAAAAGGGAGTCGTTCCTTTTACCCTGGCATTGATCCACCTCTATGGCTGATGCACGTGGGCCTGCTTGCCTGCCTGGTCTTGCTCCATCCAGTTTATTATTTATCGTTTGATATGCATACTTTTATTTTTATTATTCAAATCAATTTTAGTCGTCGTATGTATGCACAACATTTATTTTTTATTTTTTCTCGACTTCATTTTGTTTTTTTTTTTTTTTTTTATTATTATTATTTTTTTTTCCTTTTTTTTGTTAAGTTTATCCCGAAGGAAAGGCAAGGGGAACTATGCCCACTCAGCCATTATCTTTAGTAAACATCACTTTATGGACACATTCACAAATAAATTTTGATTTTCAAAAGTTTTTAAGTACATATTTTATTGCACTGTTTTATTTATATGTTTTGCATGTTATTACTTACATATTTATTTTAACTTATGGATATGTACATATATTTATATATTATAATCTGTAACTCATGTATGTATGTATATTCTATAGGTACCTTCCATAACGTCAGCTCCTAATTGGTCCCTTTTGAAAACCAGCGCTGCTTGCAAGGTAGGCATGCCTATCTTGTCTTAGCAGCATCCAGCTGAAAAGGGACCCGTTTGGCGGTTGCACGTACACGGGACTGACGGGCTCCAAATAGGGCACACAGTTCTACTTACTGTTCTTCGTTTCATGTTACTTCTACCTGTCTACTTACTTCTTTTAATCTGTATTTCTACCCTATTTCTATTGTCCTTTTCTATGTTACTTCTGTCCGTGTATGTGTAATTTTCAAATAAAAAACTATTCTATTCTATTCTATTCTATTTGTTTATACTTATAGCAATACGAGTACAAGCTGAATCTTAGAAAATATAGTTGACCCAGCGAACTTCGTTTCGCGTCATATTAATAAAGACAATGTTTGCATAGACATAGTTTCTTGTGCGTCTTGCGACAGACGTAAAATAGTAGGAAACTTGTAATTTTAGGCTGTAAGTACTCAACATTGCCGGAGCCGCGACGACTATTCCTAGGTTTAACTATAGGTACTATTATTAGCGGGTCATTTTAGTCCATTATAAAGCCAAGTGCACACTCTCCGGCCCTGTCTGGACGCACTCGTGTGCATCGGCCCGTAAACGTGGGAACTCTGCCCTTTGCCTTTCGTAGCACGATTTTTAACATGTGAATAGGTTAATTAGGTGCCGAAGTAATCTTATGTTTTTGTTAAATTTTCATGAGAAATCCGCTGAAGAGGTCTTGGTGAAACTTTGTTCATGTACAGCTTTTACTGTTTACATTGACTGTGGTTATTTGTGGTTCATGATCTCTCTTATATATATAATATGAGATGCTTTGATTGGTGGTGGTTAGCTCCGTAATTTCTAACATAGGAGGTTGTTAGAAATTACGGAGCTAACCACCACCAACTTACAAACTGCTCTTCATAATTTTAGTTCATTAATAAGTATAATCAGAATAGGTTCTTTATACCTAAATTCCAATCACAGAATAATGGCTAGGATAGAAAGATAAAATACTTCTTCAGCTACTTCGTCCGAGTGAACTTTAAAGTTTTTAGGGTTCCGTACGTCTGAATACAAAAACGGAACCCTTATAGGATCACTCGTGTGTCTGTCCGTCCGTCGCTTACAGTCAATTATCTCCGAATCTATTAGACCGATTAAGTTGAAATTTGGTACACATATCAATTCCTGTGACCCAAACACAGAGGTGTGACGTGAGCAGATGAAATCTGTATATGGGGGGTCATTTTTGGGGGGGAAGGGGAAAATTTAAAAAAAAAAATCTGAAAACTGCATCGTGTGGCATATCAAATGAAAGGTCTTGTTGAGAAGATCTTAAATGTATTTTTTTGTAATTTTAAAATAAATAGTTTCCAAGTTATTCAAGAAAATAGACGAAAATTGACCATTCCCCCCCCCCCCTTATCTCCGAAACTACTGAACCTAAAATTTTGAAAAAATACAGAAATTAGTTTTCTCCTTATAGATTATAGGAAAACCTATAAGAAGTCCATGATATTAAAATAACATGGTAAATCACTCAATATTGTGCGTACCAACTTACATTTGCAGGTGGAAAACATGATAGGTAACATCGTACGGAACCCTCTTCACGCGAGCTCAACTCGCACTTGTCGGCTTTTTTTATAAGCCAAAATTATAACTCCTAAGTTCCATCAAAATCCATTAAGTCATTTTTAACAAAAAAAATCCAAACACTCGTCTCATAAAATTTTACATCTTTAATATTGACTAGTGGACGCCCGCGACTCCGTCCGCGTGGACTACAGAAAAAACAAAATGTCGAAATTATCCGGGATAAAAACATTTTCCCGGGACAAAAAGTAGCCTATATGTTAAGTGGGATCTGTCACAATATATTCTTGAAAATTGCATCAAAATCGGTTCAGCCGTTTCTGAGATTAGCGTGCACCATCGCATAGACAAACAGACAAACAGACAAAAATTCCAAAAATCAGTGTTTTGGGTACTATTGCGTTGATAAAGGTATTCCGTTTCACAGATTCTATAATATGAACAGCGATCCGTTACATTTTTATTATATGTATAGATAGATATAGATAGGATAGAATTTGGCTTTTAGTGAAAATTTGAATTGTATCTTATGCTGTTTATATTATTGTCATAATAATAAAATAATATTATTTTTATTATTATCTACGTAATTTACCTACATTATGTAATTCTATCGAGATATCTGCTCTTCTAAAGAAATAATGGGGGTGCTTAAAAGAAAAATCTAAGGTCGCCTAAAACATCTCAACTTTCTACCCTTCAAGAAAAAATGATATCTCTACTCCTATCTACAGACATAATTGGCTTCATAACTCTGTTTTTAAGACTCCTTATCAGGGTGATAACGAACCCAGGCGCGATAGTAACATCAAAAGTAGGTATACCGCGCAAAACATTTTGTTGACTAGTGATGTACCTACGTTCTGCTACATTTTTATCGATGTTTAGAAATGTCTATCGACTGTGCTGTCACCTGTCGGTGTTGTCGACGAGATAAGTGCCTGTCAATGCAAATGGGCTTTTAATTAGAAGGCGCCTAAAAAATCGGGTTTTCTTTAATAAAATTTTTATACGGCAAGAAATTTTGTGTTTATGACAAAAAATATTGGGTAAATGGGCCTTGATTTCGCCTAAAACTTTGATAGGATGGTTCGTTATTTTTCAAGTTACTTTTGTACGACAAAACGTCTAAAGTGATCTTGATAGAACTGCTGTTATATTACATAAAGAAGTAAAACCTATAATTCTCACTAATAACAACCTGTTTTTCCAAAGCAGAAAAAAAACCTCAATAACCCGACCTGTGCAGAAGATCTCATAAAAAAGACTAAAATGCCGCATCGACATCATATTTACGGACCGTGCCCACACTTGAGTATTCAAATTGGTCCCACACAACACCCCACTGGGGGGTCACATGCGCCCCCTCGCAAAGGAAGCCCAACAAAGGATCTCGGAGAAAAAAGACTAGGTTCCGGTGTCAGACACACGCGGCATGGCCTTGGAAGGTATATTTTAAACCTGGACGGTATATTTTTAATACGGGCCTTTGTGTTTTAAACGTTTGAAAAGACAATTGTTGAAATGTTCAGAAAAATATTGTTAAATACAGAATACAAGAAATTATTGGTCGCCTTGTGGTCGAAATTAGGCCATAATATATTCGATTTTAACATATTTAGGTAGTACATTTTGTATATAAATGACATTAACTTTATGTACTTCTTCTCAAAATTTACTGTGCCATGTCCAATTCCACGTTCAATCGTACGCGCAATTTTCTGAAAAAAGAAGTAGGTATACTTACAAAATTTTTCATTTACCTATTACTAATAGATTCAGTTGTAACCTTATGTACCTATATTACTTCACCTACCTTTTTGTGTTTTTTCAAGTAGTAAATAACGCTATACTCTGTCAATTTTTTTGTTTTACATAATCGCAGCTTTCACACTATAGGGGCTCAACTAAAAAAAAATGAGCATTGGGTAAATGCGTTTAAGATGTAGCCGTGTTGATTTTGTGCCCAAATATTATAAAAACTCGAAATCACAATATTTTCGAGATGTGGCCATATAGTATGAAAGCTGCGTTTATAATGTGTGTTCTGTGCCTGATATCGCTACTACAGTAGAACAAAATTTAGGATAAATAAAAAAAATGTATCTAAATATACGTATACATATATACCCATGGCTGTGTTCCCGAATAGCCAGTGTAGCGAGAACTACGAGATAGTAAAGGAGATCCTAGATACGTTTAGTATAGCGGGGACAGATTAGTGAACAAGTTGCCAGCTTATCGCCTTAGAGAATGCCCCAGTTCCTTAGTCGACTCTTCATCATCATCATCAGCCTATTGCAGTCCACTGCTGGACGTAGGCCTTCCCCGGAGCACTCCACAAGACTGCCATGGGGGGTATTTACCCATAGTCACCACGCTGGGCAGGTGGATTTGTGACCACAGTTTGTATTTTGTCAACACGGGAGGCGCTGCTGCCCACCTCCCGGAAACCCTTAGTCGACTCCTTACTACTTTAATGATATACCTCCTTCCTCATAACGACTATCAATTTCAATTTAATATACATAAGCAGAACCTAATTTATTTTCTATTATGTACAGATACACGCATTTCTACCTTTGATCTTTCGTTTGAGATACTTGTTGACTTCAAAGGGCTGGTTATAAAATACTAGTGGACGCCCGCGACTCCGTCCGCATGGACTATAGAAAAAACAAAATGTCGAAATTATCCGGGATAAAAAGTAGCCTATATGTTAAGTGGGACCTGTCACAATATATCCCTGAAAGCTGCATCGAAATCGATTCAGCCGTCTCTGAGATTAACGTGCACAAACGCACAGACAGTCCCTTCCCGTGGGAATTTCGGGAAATCCATTCTTAGTGCTTCCCCGCAGTCCCTAATGAGCTTACAAGTCTAATTTCGAATGCATATGTATCGCGGTTGTCGTAAAAAAATGAATTCACGTTTGTCCCCTTCCCGTGGGAATTTCGGGAAATCCGTTCCTAGTGCTTCCTCGGGGTCCCAAATAAACATATATGCCCAACTTCAGATTCACATGTGTAACCGTTTTCGTAAAAAATAAATAATTCCCGTTGGTCTCCTTCCCGTGGGAATTTCGGGAAATCCGTTCTAGTGCTTCCTCGCAGTCCCTAATGAACATATATGCCCAATTTCAGCTTCATATGTATAGCGGTTTTCGTAAAAACTATGAATTCCCGTTTGTCCCCTTCCCGTGGGAATTTCGGGAAATCCGTTTTTAGTCCTCCCTCGCTGTCCCCAATGAACATATATGCCCGATTTCAGCTTCATATGTATAGCAGTTTTTGTAAAAATATAGAATTCCCGTTGGTCGCCTTCCCGTGGGAATATCGGGAAATTCTTATAGCCTATGTTCATCCAGGTCCAATAAGGATTCTAACGGTGAAAGAATTTTTGAAATCGGTCCAGTAGTTTTTGAGCCTATTCATTACAACCAAACAAACAAAGTTTTCCTCTTTATAATATTAGTGTAGATATGCAGAAATTTTACGATAGAAATGTCTTGGGAATTAATTTTGTTAACCCTCCGTGCAATGTAGAAGGCTTGTACATATATTGCATTAGTAGGTAGATTCTAAGATTAAATTAAGTATAGCTAGGTAGGTTAGGTTACCTATATTTTAGCTCTTAAAACATAAGCTATGTAGGTAGATATAGCTCATCAAAGAAGTCAGATCGTAATTTAAAAATTTAAGCTGAAATTTCACATTACCTACATGTTTCTTTGAGAATATTTTACTGAAGAAGATTTTCGATATTAGCATGGAAACTAAACGTTAAGTTTACTCGGATGATGTCGCAGGAAACCGCCTAGTGTAGGTAACCATAAAATCAATCATATCGCCTTTATATCGAGTTTTTTCATTGAGCCCTCAGTGTTGTGACGCCTGTACAAAGAATGCTTTGTGACTAAAGAAAATGCTTACAAAAGAAATGTGTAGGTGAAGTTAGCAAAAAAATCAAGCCAATAAATGAACATGACTTTATTTAGACACATCGTTTTTATAATTTTAATTAGTCATTCGTCTTATCAAACTAAAAAATTATAATAATCATACCTTACATACATTATATATTAATCATACATTATAATAACCATACCTACGAATATGGGTTTATAGGTAATATCGTAAAAAATATTTTGTATCATAGATTTTTTTAAATTGTTTCTAATTATAGCGGTAGCCAAGTAAATAGTAATAATATAATAATAATAATTTATTTTCGGAAAGAATATTACAATCCATTTGTTAGTAAGTACATAAAAACACCACTTAAAATCTATGTTAGTAAGACACAATTTAAAATCGTTGTTTTCGACATGCTCTTACCCGAACAACATTACTTTTTCCAGACATGTACTTTGTAATGATAGAGAAAAGTAAACTAGCGATATTATACTATACCTATATAATAAATATTATAACTATACTTATGTCAATATTTACCAGGTATAAATTCTAAAAAGTACATCATGCAGAACTAAGTATTGTGTTCGATGACTTTACTCGTAGCTGTTACTTTAGAACATAATAAGAAAATTATTATTTTTATTTTTTTATTTTATTTTATAGTAGGTAGAGCCTGCTACTCTTACAATCTTTGAAATCTTTACTAAAACTCAATTTCAATTTGAAATCTATGGAGGTAAACTATGCTATGGTTTATATTTGTAGCACTTTTTTGTCTGACCATACTTTTCTGTGTAGTAATTATATTTTTGAAACTGCTGACTTTAAATTTGGACGTGAAATTATTATTCATTCAGGAAGTTGGGTAACGCACTACGGCTTAGTCTATTATTAACTGGCATTGTTATTTATTTGGGTTATTGAAAAGGAAAATAGAAGTAGAGTAAGGCATAAACGGTAAATATTGTATTGTGTTGTAATTATGTACGTAATTACGTTACTCGACTACTGTTCGGTACAAAAGGGTGCTTCTTGCTTAGACAATGTCACATTGTTTCGAATTGGTGTTTGTTATTGCAACATTACCGGCAATAGCCATCAAATCACATTTGTTGCGCTTCGATTATTCAGGACTTTTAACACGGTCAATAATAAGCTAGAATGAACATTGTCACTAGATTTCAATTCTTTAGTATTTATTATTTTTATTTTTGCCTTGTTGCCTGGGCTACATCACGTCATTCATTTTCCATTGGAGGAAATGTTTTATCGCAAGTCTATATGGATTCGAGAGATAAATGTTTTTGTCTAAACCAGAGGTTCCCAAACTTTTTTTACTCATAGACCCCTTTTAAAAGTTAACTGGTTCTGGTAGACCCCCTACAGGCCTACACCATATACAAATTAATTGTGAACCTCCATTTTTTCACATTAACGTAGACCCCCACCGAGTCTCCTGTGGACCCCTGGGGGTCCACCTGGACCACTTTGGGAACCACTGGTCTAAACCCTCTAGCTAGAAATAAGCTAAGGCTTCAATTATAACGTCTTGGAATTGCATTTTTGTAACTTGATAAGAAGCTTTTAAATTGTCCAAGTAGGTACAAAAAGTAGGATTCTGGTTTTCAGGACCGAGATACCTTTAAATTGAGAGTAAGTATGTGATAGTTTTCATGACCTTTTTTATTTATGAAACTAGTGTACGCCCGCGACTCCGTCCGCGTGGACTGCAGAAAAAACTAAATGTCGAAATTATCCGGGATAAAAACATTTTCACGGGATAAAAAGTAGCATATACAAAACTATATCGAAATCGGTTCAGCCATTTATTTATTTATTTATTTATTAAGATTAGGCACACCAACATCACATGTATTAAAAAGTAGAATAATGATTATACATTGTAGCACAATACTGATACATGCAACTATGCCATTTCTGAAAATAGCGTGCACAAACGCACAGACAAACAGACAAAAATTCCAAAAATCATTCTTCTGGGTACTATTGCGTTGATAAAGGTCTCCTATAATATTTTTACTCGTATATCTTCCATGTACAGACAGCGATCCATTACATTTTTATTATATGTATAGATATAGAAGATAGATAAAACGATTTAGTTGGTTAGAAGTTTGAACAGAACCATTATTCGATTTTTTTTATTCAATCTTGGCACCTCGTTTTTACAATCTTGCCCTTTTAAAGCTGTCTACTTGTCCCAGACTGAATGCAATAGTATGACAAAGACATGAATTCCTATAATATTTCGCAATCGCATTGTTAGTCTGAAACTATATTTGACATCTGAAACCTTTCAGGAACTGTAGTCTCGTTGGAGACTCCTTTGAGTTTGCATTGACAGAGACAATTGAACTAACTCTATTATACTGCAGTATTAGCACACCGTATTAGGTATCTTAGCTAAAGCTGTGTGATAGCAAAAGTTGTACAATTTTCGCCGATCGCTTGTACAATTCCTATTACGTAACAGCAATAGAATTGAATATTATATATTTGGCTTATACACATAAACAGGCTTATAAGTTCTTATTCTTTGTTACACATTCACAAAAAGAAATATGGAAAACAACATAAAACAAGAGACCAGAGATCTCTTCCAGCAAGCCAAGCAAGTAAAGAGAAATTTTTAACAAACAGGGTACTCGTAACTTGTGCATTTAAACAAATTCTAAGAAACTACATAACTACATTGAGAAAAAAAGGAGAGAAACAAATGACAGCATATTCAAATAATGGACAGGTAGTGATTTTTCAGCTTTTCTCTAAATGTGCCAACAGTTGTACAATTTTCGCTGTCGCACTGCTACTGCTTTGCTTTTGCAAAATAAATGTAGTCAGCCTGTGGTCAGCCTACCTAGTAGGTCAGTTAGAATAATGTTAGTGTTGTTAACTTTAGCAATAAAACTAAAAAGTATTCCTAAATGGTCACACAATGGGACGACCATTGTGTGACCATTGTGTCATCCTTCTCAATAACAAAAACAAACAGTTCATAGCTTTACATCCTGTTAAACTTAACGACAGTAGCTTTAATAATTTGAAACCATTAAAACGCTGCTTAAATTACTACTGCCGCACTCCCATTTCACTGATACACATCTTAACTGTGAGTTAAACTATAGTTATCTTAGTTGTTATGGCGCTGTTTGAAGCCTGAACTCGTATTACTCAAATGTAGTAGATATGACACTCCATTATGCGTCGAAATTATCCGGGATAAAAACATTTTCCCGGGATAAAAAGTAGCCTATATGTTAAGTGGGACCTGTGACAATATATTGCTGAAAACTGCATCGAAATCGATTCAGCTGTACAGACATACAGACAACATTAAAAAACATTGTTTTGGGTTCTCATACTTAGCATTACGAGGTCAGAATGATCAGTGGCAAGACGTTCTTAGTCGACTATTACAACATGCACAGAAGGAGATGCAGCTGATTTATTCTAGTGAAGCCCTGCATTAGCACTACAATATAGTGCGATTTTTTTACCCTAATTAAGAAATGACTAACTTAATAACTTACCAATTGTATCTTCTGCGTTATTTACTCTATGTGATAAGGTTCAACGCCTGCCCCCCTAGCATGACCACGCAATGTGGATATCGTATCGTACGATATCGTATCGTCTCTATACAAAATTCAACATGGCGGCTATATTTATCGTATTTTGACAGGCTAAATATCGATAAGTCGGTTTATCATATCGTATTTCGCAGGTCATGCTACTTGTTGTTTACAGTTAACAATTACATTAATATGTTAACACTATATAACAGGTAACATACAGTTGACGTTGTAACTCTACCTCCCTGAAGCAACGTAATAAGTACTGACTTTCAGGTAAATGATATTAGGATGATTAGAAATTATTTGCCTTGTTTGGATATATGGTGTGACATGTTTAGCTAGTATGAAATCTACTATCCCTTAGGGATGTACCTTCCTATCATTAAATTTTATTTCGAAGGTATTATTATCAAAATATCTTTGTTCAATTGTCCGAAGAAGTGTCCCATCTGGACTAGAAAAGGTTTTAGGAGTACTAGATTTCGAGTTCAATCTGAAGCTGTGGTAAGAAAATGGTCTTTATGACGTTTTTATTCATTTTAAAACATTGTTGTTGGGTATTATGCAACACAACTATTAAAGCCTCGAGCACACCGGATGCGGTACGTATACGTTTACGCTTACGTGCACGCATACGCATCTGGTGTGCTCAAGGCTTAATTCGTTATTCCGCGCATACGCTGAATATATGATGAAATAGTTCATAATGTATGTCAAACCTTGTCATAATATCCCAATCCCAAATTTCGTAATCAGTCTTTACTAAACTTTAATTTAATTTTGTCTTAGCAATTTTTAACGAGTTTTTTTCTTTCCAGCTCGAGACTACCCATCACACCACGTCACCCGGTTACGTCACTCGCGACATTTAGAAGGGTTCCCTATACACACCGCCGTGAGTAGACATGCACAAATTGTGCATATCATTGTCATTACTAACATCTACATAAACTCCAATTCACCATTCCCAAAAACGCTTTACCCTTGTAGTTTTAATATTTATTTGATCGCTTAGTTATTTGTATTTTAATATCTGTAATTAATGAAATATTAATTATTTTTTATGCATGGTGATATATAATATTATAATAATGTCGTAGGATTATACTTTGGTATAATTAAAAAGCTTTCAAGGATTTTCTGGTGAGTATTTTGTATATTCCATTTTACTGGTAATAAAAATATTTGTATTAATGTAAAATTTAACATGTTTTAAATTAAATAACTTATTTTTAAGCAAGGTAAATGCGGTACATAAAATCTGTTTATTGCACCATAATATTTTTTTTGGTTAATTTTACCCTTTGTAATTTTTCTATCGTATTTAATAAGCACAGAATATCTTGGAATTGGAACTATTGGAGTGATTGGTATGGTATTTTTTAATTATCTTACTGTTATATTGAATGTATCAACTTTATTTCATCAAATATTGTATCCATTTTATCTGGTATCACTTTTAATATAATGCCAATCCCATTTTATGTACTAACTATACTACATTTAATACAATGCTACGGAAACTTCGTTTTAAATATAGCTAACACAATTCCATTTTAATTTTCACCGTCCACATTTAAAGCTTAATATCCATTTTATAGTAATTTCCGCAATTTCTCCAATGCATGCCGTGGAATAAAATATCGTATTGCCGTTAAAGTAATTTTTCGAAGTTACCTACTTTTTATTGTCAGAATGCAATCCAGTTGAGTGGACTGGTGCTTACATAAATGTAAGTAACGGTCAAAACCTGGTCTAGATAAAAGGTTTTGACGATAACCGGGAATGAACAAAGGAATTCAGTTAAAAATGCCAATCGCCACTGGAAATTCTAGCAAGCAGACGTGTTGCCAAAATATAAATCCGTGCGAAACTGTGTAAAATATACACTGGGTTCCGTAGTTGCACAATTTAGAACCATTATTACCATACTCAATTGAAAGCACTCCGGTTGCTGTATAATTTGTTTGGATGTTTTTATAGATAGTGTTCTACATTGTTTTTAAGACTCATTTGAATTGTAATAATATTGTTTTGAGTAGTATGAATGACTTTTTCTGGCGGTATTGAATCACGTGGGCTTAAATCAGATTTTATTAGAAATTACATTTATTTAGTTATGTATTTTGAAACGATAGCTGTAACTACAGGTTGTAATTTACATTTAATTACTTATCTATATATTTTGGAACGATAAATGTACAGGTAAATTAATTGGGCCTTTTGTAACATATATTTTACCTACATCTCTCAATCGAAAGAACGTAATTCTGATGACACATAAAAGTATTATTTTAAAATAGGCACCTATCAAAGGAGACATTGCGGTTTTAACCCCTCCCCAGGCCAGAACAGACTAAACCTAGACTCTAATAAAGGCAAGTTTTATCTTGTTAAAACGTACGGAACCCTAAAAACGGACGTAAATCAGCCAGACATTGACACATCGCCCACTACAAGTGGTGCTGCTGCTTGCTAGGATTTCGCGCTGTCAATCGCTATAGCATTTTACTCTTGTTTTGGTTGCGAATTGGCCATTTTAGTATATGGTACCTTTTTCTGCTATCAGTACCTACTGAGTTTAACTAGCTTCTAGAAATTTCAATTAACTCCAAGATAAATACTTATTGCCACTGATCATATACAACTGTCCCCGCTGTGCTATATGAGGTGGGATTTCCCTTACACTACTGCAGTTCTAGTTACCCAATTTCGGGTACACAGTATTGTTTTTTTTAAAGAATCAAAAAATGTTTTATCATTATACCTATGCTTGCAATTATATTGACGCGAAGACACTATTCAGGCTGGATTTTGTATGAAACTGGGTATTTAAATATTTATATCAATGATATTGATAGCAGAATAAGCCTTTATCTCAAGCATCCAGTAGCTTGTATGTTTGTCGTAGTGAATCGATGTAGACAGTTGAACGTAACCATTCCGCAGTTCATGCCAGTGACGCCTTCCAAGCTGGCCGTGAAGGACAACCACAAGCCACTCTTCACGGAGTGCTTCAACTACCGGCCGACGGTCAAGGAGGAGCAGCCTGTTGGCACCTATGTATTTACTGTGAGTATCACCTAGAATCCTGGTCATATTATAGATGTGGAAGTTAGTGAACATATTAAACACGCCATACATGGACTGCTCGAACAGTCAAAAGTCAATAGCTTAAGGCTGCCATTGATAACTGCTCGAGCAGTTGGCAATTTCAATTCAATAGCATCACTAAGAAAAGATTTTGATAAAACTTGGCGATTATGTGACTTTACATCCATCAACGAAGTTTGAGGCATCAAGTAGTTTATCTATACGTTATTTTTTACCATCTTTCCTCTAACTAGGCTGTATTATTTCTATAACGATTAGCTGGAAGAAGACTGTTTTGCGAATCGGCTTATCTTTGTCAATTTTGTTTTAAATCATTGTTCTAATATTTATTATTTATTTCATAAAGCAGACTGGTAATTTAGTGTTGAAAATTATTTTAGTTTAGTTTCCTTTACTAATTGTTAGTAGTTCATGTGTTAAATGCAAAATGTTACCCCTTAAGGAAGATACTAAAGATGATTTAAAACCACAGGTAAGAGCCGAAGACAAAGATCCACCAGAAATGGGCGGAACCGTCACATACAAGTTTGTATCCACTCCTGGGGAGAAGGAGCGATTCCACGTCGACCCTGAAACTGGAAGAATCACTACAGCAGATGTCAGTATAGCAATTATGTTGATATATTAACTTACATTGAATTTTATTAATATTAGGACCGATTTTTCCAAAAGATCTGATAAATCTATCTGAAGGATAAATTTGATACTGTCATTTTCTAAAATTTTATCAATATAGAGACAGCATCAACTGTATCCTTCAGATAGACTATTTGATAATTGGAAAACTCTGTCCTAACATAAAGTAACATAATTATAATTTTTTTATTGCTTAAGTAAATGCAGCTTTTGAAAATTTATAGACTTCAAAGGACAACAAAGGTAATTTTAAAAGAGTATATTGTACACGAAGTTGATTTGAGTAATGTTGAACAGATATTCGACCACGATGAACCCTCTCGGGAAAAAGAGGCGTATATCACAGTACGCGCTAGTGATAATGGCCAGCCACAGTTGGACGATGCTTGCACGATAAAAATACTCATAGAAGACATCAACGACAATCAACCGGTCTTCGACAAAGTTGTAAGTATGATTTCTAGAAACAAACCAAGAGCTATGGATATAAAAAGAACTGGAGCGAATAAACCTCAATTATATGTGTAGGTATAAAAGTCATGTATCTACATTTGATATTTCTTTCTATATCCATAGCTAAAACGAAAATAAAATTAGAATTGAAGTTCAGTAGAACTTTTATTATAACATTATTGTAACATTTAGTAATTAATTTTTCCTGTCCATAATTTATAGGTCTTACGCTGACGGTATGAATTCATTAAAGATTAACACGTTGACCTTTATTAACAAAAGGTCGTTTTTGTTTATGTGATATATTGTAACTAACAACGCATTCGTTCAATATAGCCCCAAAACGTGGCGTGGACATTAATAACCCTTGCCTGTTTTTCAAAGGTCTTCCGTGGAGATGTCTGGAAGGTTTGTTCAAAGAGATTTCCGAAATGAGAGAGAGAGTGTACCGCACAATTGATATTAACTTGACACTGTATTATCAAACTTGTATTTCATTTGTTATCACGGTTTCCGGATCGTGACTTGCCGAAACCGTGACAACAATTTGCGTGTACGATTTCCTAAACATCTATTTCTTTGATTGCATGTTGCTGCATGTCTGTAGCATCGTAGACCGCCACTGAAGGCGTTATTGGTAATAATTTGATGTGTACCGTGTGAATAGATTCACTTTCTTTGCACATTTGTAGTTGATGTGTTTCTTTAGCTAGGCTGCTCTTTCCCCCTAGGCGCATTTTACCACACTGCACGATTATTATTATTTTCAATATGATAACTTTCTCTAAGCTTCAGGCATGCTTCGCGTAGGACATGTCTTAAAATACGTTTTCAGGTTTTACACGAGTGAGGATTTTCGCACAGTAAGAATGATAGTTAAGATTGGTAATTTCTATCTTGTCCATTAAAAAATAATTTTTTAAATCGTTATCAACAAATCCCAAAAATGTAGATAATGTGAGTCTAATATCAATTCTCCTAACATATTTATTTGTATACAGTCATATTCGGAGTCAGTGCCCCAAGACCTGCCAAGTGGTCGAGAGGTGATGAGGATATCTGCGACGGACATTGATGATGGGAACAACTCCATAGTCCACTACAGTTTGGACTCCAACTCTCCTGACCAAGCGTATTTCTTCATAGATCCAGACAATGGAGTGATATTTTTAAATAAGACAATAGATGTAAGTAAATTCTTTAATAATTTTGACAAAAATAAGTCAAATAAAAAATTGTTAATGGACTGTTAAATTGTTAAAGTACTAATTCTATACAAAACTGATAAAAGGATTTTAATAATTCATGTGTCAACGTTCTGTGATATTTTAAATTGAATAAAATATCATCTATTCTGGCATATACGCTTTTACTAACCGGTAGCTAAAACTCAGTATCTATGGTAAAATAGAGTCCAACCAGTTACAGCTAAATTAGTCTTTGTGTTAAAATTAATGAATTCAACAAAACAATCTTTACAGAAACCACCTGGCTATAAATTCAAGCTGAGCGCGATAGTAAAAGACATGGGCAATCCTCCCCAGCAAAGTTCTATAACTTTAGACATTCAAGTCGTGGAATCCAATAAGAAAAGCCCGTCCTTCATAGAAGTCCCAGATGAACCGATAAGATTGAAGGAAAATTACGCAGACTTTAACACGCCGATTGCCACAGTTCGAGCTATGTAAGTATATAATTACATATCTCTCTAGAATATCTCCAACTATATATCTCTACATCATCTCCTCTTAGAACATTTTGCTTTTATAGTTATGTAAATTTCTTGAGACTATTTGATTTGAATTGTAGTCACGCCCATTATCCCCCAAAGAGGTTGGGCAGAAGTGTGCAAATTACACACCCACATTTCACCAGTTAGCCTATCAAGTCCACGTGGTAACGGGTAAGCCTACCGCCGCTTTTCGGGCACAAACAGCGATCTAGCGATCGGTAACGAATCCAATAGGAAATGTTTTCGGACCATTCTAAATAAGTATTATAAGCTATTCAGCGTCAGAGCCTCGTCCGTTAAATAGCAGGGTGCACCAAGGGCAGGTGAGATTGACTTTGGGTCCTAAGTATTAGTCGAACCCACTCGCACCCTCTCCAGTGAAAGCAAAACTAAGTTTTTCCTTGCATAGTTACATAGCAATGTACTTTTGTTTCCCCTGTTGGGACGAGCCAAGCTAAGTGATAACGTATGCAAATACGCTGCAACAGCTGCACAAACTTAAGCTATAAATAAATTAGTTTAGTTTGCACTGGATGTTTGACTTCATTACCTTCTAATCTAATAGGTATCTACGGTTACCTAATTGTACTACCTATATATTTAGTTTATTTGTATTTATAAGGTTATTCTGATTTATAATCCCTGTGCTAATGCGAGCTTCACTAGAATACATCAGCTGCATCTCCTCCGTGCACGTGACTAAGGAATTTAGGGGTATTCTCTCGGGCGATAAGTAAGCAACTTGTCACTGATCTTAGACATCTGAGCCCGCTTTCTTAAACGTGGCTGTAAGATCTTCTCCGCGATTCGGCACTACTGCCTTACTAATAAATTCCTTATACACTTTCAGTAAATTAAATCGTCATTGCGCTAAATAAACCATGACCCATTTACAGTCAAAACTATTCCATCGAATAAACTTCTTTAATAAACTTCCCAAGTTTTAACATTAAGTCAATAAATAATAAAACTTTCCAACGGCTCACTAATATTTTGCGGAACTTCCAAACTTTATTTTCTGTATATAAATTTTTAGTTCAAACATTCCCGAAGAGAAGAAGCTACAGTTCGAATTGGTTATGGGGCAGACTGAGCAGACGAACAAGTGGCACACTTTCGTGCTAGAACCCGAAGCAGACTCAGCTTACATAAAACTTGGCAACCATTTGGACTATGAAAAAATTACGGATTATACCCTGACTGTGAGGATACAGGTAAATTTTAGTTATGTAATTTCTTGGCAGTGTTCTTTGGCTTTTAGTTTCAAGTCGTAAAATTTATTTATCTTTCATTCCCTTTTAAAATCTAACTTATTGCAAGGAGATATTTATTACGAGTACTTCAAAATTATAACTTAAAATTAGAACATTAATAAAAAAAACAAGAGATCTAAATGGATTTGGAATGGATATTGAAAGGGTCCATTTCACTATTAAACACATCGTCTAGTTCTTTGGCATAAATAGAAACGTACGTCGTTGCTGATTCGTGATTTCATTGAATCTGGATTAACCAATTCGTTGCAAATGCTTAATATTTGTAGCCATTTTGATTTAAATTCAATATTTTCTTTCAGAACAACTACAAATTAGCAGCGGAGACAATAATCCAAATCGAAGTAGAAGATGTCAACGATAACATTCCTATATTCAGTGAGATTAGATCAGGAAGTGTCCTCGAAAACGAACCGCCCGGTACTCCTGTCATGCAAGTCAGAGCGTTTGATGCTGATGGTACTTCCGCCAATAACCAAGTTACGTACGAGCTCGGAGACCCTACCGATCCTTTCGCTATAGACCCTATTACAGGCAACATCACTACCCTAGAGATGTTTGACAGAGAAAACAGAAGTTTCTACAATATCAAAATTATAGCTACCGATAATTCTGAATCCGCTCTAATACCTGGGAAACATAATGCAGGGCAACAAGTGTTTTTAATAGAAATAGCCGATAAGAATGACAATCCGCCACGTTTTACACAAAATACTTATGTAGCCGAGTCGATAGCTGAGAATGCTAATATTAACGAGTTGGTAACGCAAGTCACTGCTTTGGACAACGACACAGGTAAGATGTTTACTTTTCTACTAAATAAGTCTTAGTACTAAAACCCTAGGTAAGCTACAAGTTGGCAATTAATAAAATACCTATCGTATCTAAATTTACTACAGCAAGATCATCTTTTGGCATTTGGCAATCGCCACTGAGCTTTCAGAATAAACATTTAACAGGGTGTTCCACTTCTAGATAGAATGGTTTCTTTATTATTTTAACCAATTTTCTCCTACTGAAAAACTCTTATCGTGCCCAAGATACCTATTTGCTCAAGATATTTACGATTTAAGATATTTACTATATTTGCTAACCTCAATATTTTTATTCTAGCCTCCATAGTTACCTACAGCATCGTCGCCGGCAACACCTACGACGCCTTTCGAATAACCAACTTCACTGGCGAAATCCGAGTTAACAGCGAACTCGACTACGAGAACATTACGAGCTACAGCCTAGACGTGAAGGCCTTCGATGGCCTCTATGAAGATTATGCCAAAGTTATTATTAAAATTGAAAATTTGAATGACAACCCGCCTGTATTTTTAGATAATTACACTAAGACTATTGAAGAAGAGAAGCTGTATGAAGGTTGTATTGTTAAAGTAAGTTTATTTTGTCCATAATAATAATTATCTTTTATTTTTAAATATTCACACACTTCACGACACATTGACCTAGTACCACACTAAGATCCCTAAGGTCTTGTGTCGTGGGTACTAAGCAATGGTATATAAATACATAGATAGATAAGTATATAAATGGATGTTTATGATGACTCGGAAACAAACATCGATATTCATTACAACAATGTTTTTACCTACCGAGATTCGAACCCAGGTCCTATGGCGTCGCAGTAGGGCCACTACCAACTACACCAATCGGCCGTATTACCGAATCATGATTACATATTCCATGAATTAGCTAGTCTATAAACTGTTAATAGAGCATTTGGAGCTGGAACCTGATACTGCGCCACCTACCGGATTCTATAAGGGTTTAAAGGTTGCCTTCACAAAAAATACCTTTACAATCGGTTGAGCCATCTTCGAGTTAGCAAGATGCAGGGTCCATTCACAATAAATTTTATAAAGATGGTATCTTTTATGAGAAGTCATTTATATATTAGTTCTCCCTTCCTACTTTTACTTGTACAGTAAATCAAATATTTTCATCAACTAATGCCTAAAATCATCAACAGGTAGAAGCATACGATCCTGATATAAAAGACCGGAATGCTCCACAAGGCATCGTCTACTCCCTGGTCAAGCATGAGCAGAAAGAGTTCCTGCAAATTGACAACGATGGCTGCCTCCGCTTGACCAAGCCTCTTGACAGAGATCAGCCGTCAGGGTTCACCAGGTGGCAGATCCTCATCATGGCTGCTGACCATGGAGGCAAACTGGGGTCTGACAGCTTGAGGTCTACCACTGAAGTCATTC
Source organism: Carposina sasakii (assembly GCA_014607495.2). Taxonomy (NCBI): domain Eukaryota; kingdom Metazoa; phylum Arthropoda; class Insecta; order Lepidoptera; family Carposinidae; genus Carposina; species Carposina sasakii. Next base: position 9,376,422 of record CP053168.1, read on the forward strand.
TCGAGCTGACTGACATCAACGATAATGCGCCGTTCCTGACTAACGTAAGTATTTTCACCGCTATTTTACTTTGCGAAATTATTCGATTTATATTTTTTTCTATTAGGTTTTTGATTCTGATCCAAATATAAGTGTGCAGTTTTCGTTTTATAAAGGTAGAATAATGCGGTTTACTGCAAGCAATAACTTAAAAATCTGTCAACTTACTCCAAGTATACTCTTATCTTAAACTACGCTATAACTTGAAGTTACTCTAACTCTACGTTTGTTGATAACCAAAATCCAGAATTGCTTGTTCTATTATTCTACTGTGATCCTACGGCTAGAGTTCAGACTAGGGTTTCTCGGTCGTAAAAGATCGTTGCAATCACGGAGCAGATATAAAGAGGAAGGGGTTTTTTTCACATTTTACTGCACATTGACCCAGTCCCACACTAAGATCCCTAAGGTCTTGAGTCGTACGTACCGTCGCTAGGACAAGTTGCTAGCTCATCGCCTGAAAGAACGCCTTTATATACCTTTTTTTTTTACAATTAGATAGGCAAACTTTTGACCGCCATCGTGCCTGATGTTAAACAAGACGCGGCCTAAGGTGGTTAATGTTTGCCTAGAAACTGCCTATTCACTCTAGCTTTGAAGAGACCAATGTTGTAGTGCTCGGGAAATATTGTATTGTATTGAAACGCATCAGCACTGATATATGGTGGAAAATGGTGAAACCAAATATCAGCCGGTGATTGGTTCGTAGGCTATGTTAACTCTTAAGTATCCTCTGTGGTTTATACTACGTACTTTACATTAGCTATTACACTTATTAACGCAACTCCTCTTTACGTTTACTTTATATTTGCAACCTGTTGAGGGTCTGGCCATTAGCAGAACCAATAACTATAGCCATTTATTGGGAATAATGCGTTCTGATTGGTTTATTAATCACGGTTTGATAAATATTCAGTGCTTTTGAAAGTACTTACCAATTTATTGATTTAATTTATGATTTTAGGGATCCGTGCTTAAAATCCTTGTACGTTTAATGTGACACTCGGATATTAGGTATTTGAGTACTAGCAAGCATAGGTACATTTTGGTTTTTGGAATTAGGCCGTAGTAATATGGGATTTTAAAAATAACTCATTGTGTCGATAAGGGCGTGCTTACTCCAACCAAAACAGGCTTCCCAAGAGATTTTCCCAGCGGGCTTCGAGAATAACTACAGGATTGACGTGATGCTGGAGATCATTAAGCCCGTTGTGGTTGGTGTGGGAGTAGGTTTTCCCTGGTTGGATTTTTACTTAATTTCGCTTAATTTACCCCATTTTTTATGTATGTATGTATATGTATAACAAATACAAAATTAAAAGCCGCAGAAATATCTTATTCAAATCGGCTGTCAATCAGCATGATTTACATTATGTAAATGGGCTATCCCCACAGACATTCCTCTGGGGAGAGAACATGCAATTTCGCTTGTCTCATTTACGGTTCTTTTATGGGCGTTTTAAAAAATTGCCTTCGATAAATTTCAATGGAGTCTTCGGGCTTCAGGCATTGGCTAGTCTTCTGTAGTGCTTCCAATATTAAGTTGGATAAAATGAGGTAAAATGAGCGTAGTTTTGTAATTAGTGTGTTTTTGATTGGGAACAGGCCGCGTGGCCTAAGGTCAAGGTTCTATGCTGAGACAATATAACGTCGTTTGGTATCGACGTTCGTTGCTGCAAGTGTTGCAACACTCACACCAATAGTTGTTAGAGTGCCATTTTTTTTAATAGCCGTTGATTTATCTCGTGACTTGACGAAAGCGCGAAGTTGAAGGCTTCTTATTTTGGCAAACGTGTCGGTGAAGAACCTCTATCTGGGCATATGTATTATTAGATTTTGGCTCACCTACACTATCTATGTATACTTCCACAAGCTCAGCTTAGGCCTCGCTTATTTACACTCAGTCTTGTATCCAAAAATGGGCTTAAGCCGCATTGACTGTAATGTATATTGAATTCATTCTATAAAACCAACACCAAATTTAATAAAATTACTTCTTATTAGCTGTCCTCTGATCCTCATTAAGTATTGCAAACAACGACATAGAATAAAGTTTTTTTACACTATACTAAGGAAATACTTTTCACGTTGCTTCCTTTATCCCTATCGCCCTTCATTTGAATTATTAACGAGGGAAAGAACCGTGGAGTGCCCATTTCGAGCCCTTCGTTATAAGGCGCTGATCAAAAAGTGCCCTTTCGGGTTGAGGTTTACTTATGTATGCAGTAATAACTGTGATTCCTTGGTCATTATTTATCTGTGAAGATTTTTTTGGGATTATATTTGATATACTCGTATATGTATATGATATAACATCAAAGGTATTATAAAGTTTGACAAAGTTCCGACCCCGATAATCCCGAAGAACTACGAAAGAAAGACATTTATGTTTATCATAGTGTCTTAAAAGAACAAAATCAATTAATACATATGTAGGTAGTTTCGCTTATATACAGGGTGAAACAAAAAAGGTATTTCGAGTCTTAAATTTTGGGAATAGGTTCTTTATAATGGGCTATATTCATAGCCTTTGCTTAACATACCCCTTTTGTTACACTCTGTATAGTTATACGGCACAATAGAATATGATAGATAAAAATACGAGCATGTCCATCGGTTAAAAATGCGAGCATTTCATTCGGTATTTTGATGTTAAAAATATCGAATTTTGACATCAATTCAAGATATTGTTATCGATGAACATTGTAGTGCGCGATAAGCGTAGATAGGTTAGAGAAATCGAGAATACCTATTATATTCTTTGGTTCGATAGGTTTTCAGTTATATGCTCCAAACTTCATATTTTTAATGTAGTGTTTTAGTTTACTCGTTTTTAGTTTACATAGGTAGGTGAAAGGTAAAATTAAATGATTAGTAATTAGTATCGATAACATTCAACATGGCGGCTAATATCTATCGTAATTTGACAGCTAGTCGATAAATAGGTTTATCATATCGTGTTTTGCTGGTCATGTTAGAGCAGTTAACATGACATCTGTTGTCAAAAAGGAAAAAAAGAGAAAAAAGAATGAACGACAATTGAAAAAAAGAAAAAAAAATTGACTCTAGAAACATTTGTTTAACCTATCTCGCGCTTTATCATATCATAGCACGTGATAACTCTTAACGTAACGTAACGTTCCATTGGTCATGCTCGCGAAATCGATAATTATGGTAGTATATATACGATACGAAATCCTTTATCGTATATCTACTTTACGTGGTCGTGCTAGCCCGGCAGGAATATGTTTGTATATAACCTTTCTTTGCTTCATTAGCCTATACCAGTTATTATGCAAAGAGCATGTAGATCCAGATTAGCCACAATACGCTTTAGGCATGCATGTCATATCAGTTACCTATCGCCTCATGAATATTGTAGTCAATAATACCAGCAACCGTCACAACGTCGTATCCTATTATCCGATGAGACGTATGTTGATTTATACCCGAAATTATGTGTGAAAATCGAATTTTGACTGCTTGAAATTCCAGGTATTAGGTGGTTATATCAATGTTAATGCATTCTGTTCTGTGGCTACAGTATTCAGCTAATGGAATATAAATGAAATACTATATTTCCTTCTAATAAATCTATAGAAATAAATGGCAAAAATACCTTTGTATGCTAGTATTTCTCATACATTACCTGCATTATAAACATCATAAAACCATTGACTCAAACATCAATCACCTATCAACAAAGTAAAATAAAAGCAAAATGCGTTCAGCCGTTTGCAATCAAATTTAACAAGCATTAGGGGACTTTTTGGATAGAGTTAAATAAAAAAAAAAACTATACCAACAAAAAACTTGCGTAGCAACACTGCAAAACTAATATCGTATCATATAAAAGGCATGTCAAAATACCAGCGAAATGCCATCGTGATTGCGTAGAAATATAAATGGAGGAGGAAAACCGCCCCCAAAACTGGATAAGGCAAGCAAATGATGATGACATCAAATAACGCATTTGCACATCTATTTCACCCGCGTTTATTCTTTGGCCGGTGACGTGACAGACGCAGTCGAGACTCTGGCAAATATGTATGTGCGTATTGCATTTGCACACCGGATGCGTATGCGTTAAGCACGTACACGTACCTCCGAGTTTAATTCGGATGCGTATGCGTGCACGGTAGACGTGTACCTCTGAGTTTAAGACGTAAGCAGTCGATTTCTTTGGAACTGTCACCGCTTGATGTATGACTCTGGCAACGCATGTGGTCTGCCCATGTATACAGTGCGTATTGCGGAATCGAGTTTTAAATTATAACCCACGTCTAGCACACCGGATGCGTATGCGTGCACGAGTGAAGCGTAGACTATGTACACGTACGGTCTCCGAGTTTAAGGCTGTACGTGCTTACACCGAGGATGACCGTAGCCTGCGTGCTACGCTAAGCATAGAACGTGACAGTTCGTACCTCTGAGTGAATTAATTTATATTTCACATAATTTGTTGGCTATCATATGCATACTTAAAATATCATTTGCAATGCGAATATAACGTAAAAAACATAACTGTTATATATCGAGTAATACCCATATTTTTATCTATTTAGCTACCTTTCGCGTGCAACCGCCATGGTAAGAGGGTACCCTCTACCGTTGCTGTAAAAACTGTATACATAACATATATTTATCTGCCTATATTTATCAATAGAAATTCGCTTTGCGTCTGAATAAAGATTGCATATGAAACAAATGCTGTCAAATTATGTAAATTCGATTGGTTTCAGCGCGTTTCAGAGAGCTTGACGTGGGTCCGATGAAATCGTATTATTATTTTTATTTTGTGTCCAACTTATCTGTATCGTGTTTCGAGAATATAATAAGGTTTTAGGATAGAAAGTAGGCGACATAAAAAATCATAATCGACATTTAACTTGTGTATGCTCTCATGTCTCATAAATAATTTCATAATCATAAAATCTGTCAGCTCGGGCCAATAGTGGTTGCAATTCATCACGTGACTGGAGGATGAAGGCGCGACTTAATCTACTTTGTCTAAGGTTTCTCGTCAGTCTTCCATTTACACTAAATGAATCTGATGGTCTAGTATTAAAAAAAACAAAAAAAAGTCAACGGTATACAAAAACGTATTCAAATTATACAAAAAACAATATTTTTTTCAAAGGGCTGTTTTTCCATCCCTTATCGGCTGAAGGATCGCTTGCAATAAGTGGGGATGTTAGGGTATACCCAGGTGTCAATTTTTCATGCAAAATGGGTCTTGGACTACCCTGAGAGTTCGATATCTTTTGGGTATGCCGTGGAGAATAGACCCCTATTTCGGGTAGCTTAATTTCCATTCCTAAGTACGGTGTTTCAAAATGGCGCGATGGCGTATTGAAAAGAAAAGAAGGTTTTTAATAAGATTTCCTGACAGTAATATCACGATAGAGTGATATTACTGTAATTGCGTTTTTTCCCATTAGCTCATGCATTTAGTTCTACTTTGAACTACTGGGTGTTAATAGTTCCATACCTTCTCATAAAATGTAACCATTTATGCCGGTATAAAAGAGCATAATTATCAGATAATTTCGTTAACGACCAGAAGAAAAATTAAACGGTTGATATCAAATATTATAGTTTATTCTTCTTCTTCTTCAGCCTATTGTAGTCCACTGCTGGACGTAGGCCTCCACCAGGGCACGCCACAAGGCTACTGCCACAGGGGGGTTTTGCCCATAGTCACCACGCTGGGCAGGCGGGTTGGTGACCGCAGTGTGATTTTCGGACTATGTTGTCAGTACGGGAGGCGCTGCTGCCCACCTTCCGGAAACCCTTAATCGCCTTGTACGATACCCACGGGCAGGCAGGGGTGGTACAAACTCTACTAGTCTAATATGGATTAAATTATCGACGTTTGGATATTGTACTAAATAAATAAATATGATGTGTGGACGTATCAGGCAAATAACACTGAAATGCTGAGTACCATTATGTTGAGTTATACAACAGTATTTTTACTAACAGGTAATGCTTTGTTAATTTTATTATCTGAGCTTATTTGTAAAGCATTATCTAAAGCCTTATTAAACGAACTACACTATTTTGACCCAATTTTATGAAGGTCGGAAAGTTTCGGAATTTTCCTGTGAATTTTCAATAATTTTTGCGTCAGAATCATGTCTGAAATTAGCATATCAATATTTGCCTGGCTGACACTTACACTCGTTTTATCTAATATCTGGAATATCTGAGGGCGTAGTGTGAGTTTTCAATTCGAAAACGTTCGCGTTAACGTAAAGCGGCTAACCAATCACTTTGTGGCGTGATATAATTAAACACACGTAGTTTCTTGTGTTTACGTTAAATAGGTTTTAAGTTAGAGAAGGGTCAAAAGTGGCACCAAGTGGTTCGTGTGATGATACACTCGGCGCTGGCTAGCCAGTTACTTTTCCTTTGTCACTTGCTTGAACTTGGCTTGACACGCCGCTGCGTGTCTAGATCAAATCCATTAGATACTTCAATAAAATAGACTAGTTTTGTGATGTTTGTGTATTTACTAATATGTACGAGTATAATTAAATTACTCATGTTCTGTGCTGATGTGGAGCTTCACTAGAATACATCGGCTGTATCTCTTTCTGTGCGTATCGTAAGAGTCGACTAAGGAACTCGAGCATTCTTTCAGGCTAAGGATCTCGAGCATTTTACGTAGGCGATAAGCTAGAAACTTGTCACAGTTGATCTACGTCTGTTATTGCTATGCGAAACGTGGCTATGGAAACTCCTTGCAGATCTGACTGATCATTTCGCGACCTTCTATACAGTTGTTGTTTTTTTGTGACCACCTTTAACGAAGGGTACGTATTCTATACATGAAATAAAGTAAGTTTATGCCAAAAAAAATGCTGGGAAATTTTTTTTTTTTTTTTTTTTTAATTTTAAATTCCTTGATCGTGCGAAATTTATAGTGTCTAGTGTTTATGTTAGTTTTTTTATAGACAGATATTAATTATTTTTCGTGAAAAAATCCTGCTACGCGCGTCTATGTGCATTTATGCAGAAAAACGCAGTCTATTTACTCAACTTTGGACCCTAATATTTTGGAAACCAGACACTTCCCAGGTATGCTTCCATGGAGAAAAATGATCGTGATGATGAGGAGATTCCGTAGTTTTCGGGAACGTTGACGACCAAAAATCATCCTGTATGTATACTTACTGCTAAATATTTATACAGACGCAGCCAGTGATCTGGTACGAGAACGAGCCCAGGGGACAAGTGGTGGTGCTGACGGCCAAGGACTACGACTCTGCGGAGAACGGGCCCCCATTCACGTTCGCCCTCAACGAGACTGCGCCCTTCGATATACGCTCCAAGTTCCAGATACAGGGTAAGTCAGTTGGCAGATTGTTATAGCTAATATATGCCTATACTATAGATCTGACATACGTTTTATTTATTTATTTATTAAGACACACCAACAGTGTACACATATAAATTAAAGTATTACAGGTAATAAGGTATTTTGTCTTATGCGCATACGGCTTATGTTAAAGAAGTTCCTTGTTAAATGAGGCTGCTTGAAGACGTGGACAGATTCACGGTGGTGTATGGCGCACTATGAGGGTTTCAAATTTGATCATGGTTTGGAATCGTGGTCTGATATAAAGTCACACTATTCTAGCTAGTTAGAAATATACAGGGTGTAACAGAAAGGGTATGTTAAGCGAAAAACTATGTAAACAGCCGACTATAGAGAACCCATTACCAAAATTTGAGACTCGAAATCCCATTTTAATTTTTTAAGTTTGTATGAAAATTCCTCAGTTGTTTAGGAATTCTCCATACTATCTGGAAACACATGTTTATTACATGTGAATTTGGAAATAGGTTCTATGTAGTGGGTTATTTACATAGCTTTTCGCTTAACATACCCCTTTTGTAAAATCACACACCAACAAATTTATGACTAATTGAAATAACTTTAAAGTGAGTTAGTTAGCCGAGTGCATTTCGGCAGACCCGTGGTTCATGTTGCATTAACTGAGCCGAGTTAAATTTAATTTGTCTGTCTACTCAAAAGGAAGCGTTCAACTGCGCCATTCTGTTTTCCAGTAACTTCTTTAGTGGTAAACGTAAGAGATTTAAGTGAGTTTTGAAAGTTTTTCAGCTGTTGAAAAGAGAGGCAGTTAATTTAATCGCCGAGTTTGCATTTAATAAAATAGTTTACGTTGAAGATTTTTCTATCCTTACTTATTTAGAATCATTATTAAGTAGGTAATACAAAAACTAGGTGTTCTTACTATACAAGACTACAGGCAATCGGCTCTGAAACTTTATTTATTACGCTCGCTATATTGAATGGATTTTCTTGAAACGTTATGGCAGTTACGTAGCTGTACACAACAAGTTAGCCGCGTGGTGCCGGCAGAGTAGAATTCGTACCACCCCATGTCTGCCTGTGGGTATCGTACGAGGCGATTAAGGGTTTCCGGGAGGTGGGCAGCAGCGCTTCCCGTGCTGACAACTTAGTCCAAAATACAAACAGCGGTCACCAACCCGCCTACCCAGCATGTTGACTATGGGCAAATACCCCCCATGGCAGTCTTAGCTGATGATGATGATGACATAACAAGTAATACACTATGTAGTTTAGGCGGACGAAATCGCGGGTATTTGCTAGTAATTGCTATATTTATTACAGATAATAGCTCAAAGCAAATTATTTGATTCCTACTTTATGAAATTCTTATAGTTATATTTTTGTATGACTACGGTTAGCTAGTTTTATCTACATATAGGTATTCCAAGTGTTAAACGAGTTTAACAAAAAAAAAAATATTTAGTCAGTGATTTGAAGCGTACCCTGAAAATATTGCCCCGATTTTGCTATGAAAAAATGGTTCACCCGAGTTTTTTTATAGAACGTTCACACCTCTGCTGTTATAAAACTAGAATGTAATATGTACTCGTATATAGGTATTTGTGGATTTTAATATAACTTGTTTTGCGAGTTAAACTCGAATTAACCTATGTAAGTTACAGTCTGAAGTTAGGCGCTGTAATTGAAAATAACAGCAAACAATATGGAATACCTGGCAAATGTAGGCAAATTTAGCTTAAAATATGTGTACCTAATCTATTTTGTAATAGCACGGCATACCTACCTAAGTATCTACTCTTAATTATCTTCGAATAATTACGGTAAGTCATGACGGTTCTCTTTATGGTCTGTCAATAGGCTCGAATCGGCATCCGTGATAATCCGTCGATAAATCGAAATCCAGGATTAAGCATTTACATGACTGATGTATTTATGCTCCAAAAGCAGCGACAGGCTCGCCTCCTACCACTTAGGTATAAATAGGTTTAATACGTAGGCTAATTACGTATTTTTCAAAAGTAAAGTGTGTATTTACGACATACATCGACTTTTTTTTTCGTTTAAATATGAAGTACCTACAGACTCAGGGTAGTTGACAGTTTTTTTATTTGTATTTTTATCGAAATATCATAAAATAAAAGAAACATTTGCGAAAGAAAAACTTTTAAAGAGATATAACGATTTCAAAATCACAATTTTAGACTTGCCAATAAACGCTCCATACAAACACCTACCACGACGTGAGGTCACTCTTGAAGTAACTTGTATGCGCGTAAAAGAACTTTTGTTCTACAGCTATATTAAATATTGCGTTTATAAATATGGTCACGAAACAAAAGTTGCTGTAAATGATGCAGATGGACATGTGATGTTGTAATTTTCAATTAATTTCACATTTGAAAAACGGACTTGCCCGCTAAACTTTGAAGGCTTTTACTACCTCATTTGGACACGTAATCAAATTATAATTTTACAGATAGGTATGATTTTGATAATTTATTCTGATAAGCATAAAATGTTATTAATATTCATTCAACCATAGGAAATAACCCCATTGGAATGCTGACAATGTTGATAAATAAAACACTTGATTTTAGACGCGAATTTTATGGATACATTCTCTTTAGTATGCTATTTAAGCGGTGATAGCCGAGTGGTTAAGACGTGCACCTTCCAAGCGGGAGGCGTAAGTTCGATCCCAGTCACGGGCCTGTACCAATGAATTTATTTCATGTACAGATTTTAATGTTGCAAAATTGTCACTTAGCTCGTGCCTCGGAAAGCACGTAAAACCGTTGGTCCTGCACCTGATCTCTCTCCGGTCGTGTCGGCTTTCCGTCCCATCGGACTATGAGAGTGAGGGAATAGAGAGTGCAATTGTGTTTGCGCACACACTTGTGCACTATAATATCTCCTGCGTACCTGGCCAATTTATGTAAAGATTGGTCGCCTTGACCGAAATACGGTCGGAGATCATCATCAGTATGCTATTTACATAGTGGCTTAACAAACCTTTTGTATAATACCTAGGTATAGGTTAATTTAATAGCTATTGAAAAAAATTGAATAAAGCATGTCTATTTTTTGGCGAAACATGTCTCGATCTAATATAAATATAATAATGTAATTAAAGTTTATCTATTCAATAACCAGATTATATAAAATTTAGAATATCTACATCTAACTTAAAATTTGGTCCATGAAGTTTGGTCCATGTAATTTGGTCCAAGCAAATATGTTAAATAATAATTTTATTTCGCCCCTTAACAGTAAATAATTAAATAATGTTCTTTTCGCAGGCAACATCCTCTCGACCCTAGTCTCCTTCGACCGTGAGAAGATCAAAGAGTACAAGATTCCCGTTGCCATCACCGACTCGGGGACTCCTCGTCTGACGGGTGTCTCCATCCTGCACGTCATCATCGGAGACAAGAACGATAACCCCATGTCTTCGGGCCACAGCGACATCTTTGTCTATAATTACAAGGTAATAAAAATAATGTTTACCGAAATAGAACTTGGCCCTTATTACCTTACTAGGAAAAGCAATGCCATTGCGAAAATTGTACAAAATTCGATACTTGCTTGTCAAATTCGTATTACGTAAAATGAATTTCAAACCAATTGTTACAGTTCAAGGCGAATATTGTATAATTTTCACTATCGCATTGATTCTGCTTCTCTTTTGCTAGATACGTAATCAGCCTGCGTATTGCAACTAAGAAGCAGCTATCTTAATTTTTAGATATCCAAAAATGTGCCTTAAAACCGGTTAAGCCGTTTCTGAGATTAGCGTGCACAAACAGCGTTACAGTTTTATTGTATGTAGTATAGAAATACTTATATAGAACATGAAAATCTAAGACCTTTTCTCTCATAACCTTAAGAATTCTTCACATACCTATATGTATCTCTTAAATCCCTGTGGACTTTCCCGCCCCGCCCGAATATTTTAAGTTTTCGCGCAAAATCAACCACCAACCCGCTATGTAGGTAAATATTGTGTGACATAAAAATTTAAATTTATTATAAAAGGCAAGAAAGGGCTAGGTTAATTCGACTTCGACTAACGTCTTAGGACCTAGAGTCAACCTGACCTGCCCGTGGTTCAACTTATAATATCTATTTAGAATTACTCGGAAATATTACCTATTGGATTCGTTACTGGTAGCTAGAATGTATTTGTTCACGAAAAATGGCGGTAGGCTCACCCCTTACCACGTGGGACTTAATAAGCTAACTGGTGAAAAGTGGGTGTGTAATATGCACACATCTGCCCAACCTCTTTGGAGGATAATGGACGTGACTATATGTTTTATTAAATTAACATATAAAAACGATTGACAATCGAAAAATAAGTTGTAACCTTGTCTATGCTTTCATGTAAAAAATCTTTTGATTTTACGTAATTTAACGTTTAAATTTTTTAGAAAATCCTTACATATAATATGCTATCCATTTCGATGAAATCCGAAAAAATATATCCCGAAAGAAATATCTAATACCTAGTAAAAACCCGTTAAAAAGAATAAAACGCTGAATTTATCCATATCTATCCCATCCAGTACAGTTGTACGATTAATGTTGAAGGAATTTTGCTCGAACGTAAAAAAATGTAATATCTAATCTTATTCCTTACTGCGCACACACACACAAAAAATATAAGTAACACAGGATAAAAGAAGAACAGCATGTACAATGACAAGCTTATCTCTACAAGAGATCTCTTCCAGCAAGCCTAGCAAAGACAGATCTATGTATTAATATTAAACTGTATTTTTTTTAATGCAATCAGACGGATATGTACTTCAGTGAAATATACAGCTGGGGATATTATGTAAGTATTTATTGGCATTTTCGTAATTCATTATTTTATATTATATGAACTTTTCAGCTTACCTATTTAATAAATTATTTACTCGTTTCCTGAAATTGTACTGGATGGTGTTTTATGTCTGTTTTTTAAATTATTTAGTTTAATGTGCGTACATACTTGCTTTGTATATTTTATTCTCTTTCGACTCTTTGAAATGTTTTATTTCAAAAATTTTATCTCATTTTTGTTTAAAATTTAAATGGGTTTTTATTTCTCTTTTCGAGTCAATTGATTTTTGTCATATTAGTAACATTAATGTGTTGTGTAAAATATTAAAATAAAAAATGTTGTTAAAAAATTTATGACATTGTAGAAGTAAATCAATGACCATAAATCAATGAAACAATCATGAATCAATGAATAAACTTCATTATTATTTGCCAGGATAAATGCGTTTTTGAATAGGTACTTCTATCTCGGGATCCCTATTAAACAAGGTCGAGTTTCATTACATTATTTTCTTTATTACAAACCTATTATTAATCTTTGTTTCACAACAATTTAAATTTACTTCGATAAAAAAACGTACAACTCTCGGGACTGTCTTCCGTTGACTAAATATAAAATAAAACACTCTCGTGCCAAGGGTTCTTTATAAAAATGCAATTTGTAGTCAAAGAGGCGACTTACAAAGCGTGAAATATGATAATACGTCGTTTAACAGCGGCGCGTGTAAAATAAAAACATTTCCCTTGAAGTGGGAACTTTGTGGACTACGGTTTTTCGTTGTAACCGCGACGTCAGGTTGATAGCTCATTTTGAAATGTCTTAGGCTTGATACACACCATCGACGATAGTAGCAAGATTACTTATTATATTATATGTATGTAATGTTTTTTTTAAATTTCTTTATTCAATTAGGAAATCTTAAAACTACCTATAGATCCAACGTGCCACAGAACTGTTTGCTCCGCTCCATTTGTTTGATTCATATCAGCTTAATCTTTGTTATTGCAATCGGCGGTTAAGTTTTTTTTAGCTAAAATTATATCTTGTCACACAAGCATGTTTGTATTTGAGAATTCTTATATTCTTTGTGAATTTCCCGCCATTGTATAGAAAAAAAATACCTAATTAATATTCCTTAACCATATTTATAAAATTCTAAGCAGCTTATTTCAAAAATTATTTTTAGCCAAAGCGGTCTAATATTGTTCGTGTATTTTGCCTTATAATTTGAAATACAGTCGTTTGTACTGTATTTAATTTTGATTAGCCTATTCAAATACTTTGATCATTACTTGTTTACTGTTTGCTGAAGTGTTTTTGTTTTGTTTTTGCGGCGGGTTTGAATTAATCGGAGTTTTAATGGTATCGTTACAAATCTGCAGATGATCTTTTTTTATTAGAGTCTAGGTATTGTGCATTGGGATTAGTTTCAAAACCTATTAAGTACCTACTGAGTTGGACATTAATAAATTATTGTATTAATCTAATGTTCCGCCGTACGATACCTTGTTTAGGTTATATATACTAGATAGAGTATAGATACTAGTATTCTCTGTACTGAATAAAACATATTAAAATAATGAACATAAACTTTGCTGTAGTAACAGTGTATTAGGTTTCTCATATAAAATACAATTTAAAGGCACGGAAGAGTACTACGCCAAGTTCCATTACCTCTTTTATTTTTTTTTATTTTTTATTTTTATTTATTTCATTTTACTTTACAATAAACGCTTAAAATTAGATAGTACATTACCAAACTGCGTAGCAGTTTATCGGTAATTAACAGGTTCCAAGATGTTCTCAGTTGCGTTTATACACTTTACATACAAACAATAACCATATACTAATCTACCAATCTATTTATCCATACATACAGGCAAACAGAAACAACATTTTTATGAATTTTTATGAATTTGTTTGTCTGTCTGTCTGTTTGTTCGGGTCATCTCAAAGCGTCTAGACTGCTTTTTACGAAACTTTAATTAGCATACAGCGATGTACGAATCAGTTGTTCAGGCTACATTAATTAGTTTACGTGGTCGGAGTCGCAGGGGACTGCTAGTACATTTATTTTTATATCTCGTTACTTAAAGTTATATTTTCCCTGTCAAAGTATGAAGTATTTTTAGAGAAACCTATGTTCAGCAGTGAATTTTCTATAGCTGAAATGATGATCTAGCCGTTCTGTAGTTAATATTGAATTGGGGTGCGGTTTCCATTCTGGCTTATCTATTTCCTATCTAATATTAATATTATGGCCTGTGAATGCCTTCACAGCTATACGATGAATATAATATTGGATGGGATAAACAAACTTGTTACATGTCCGTCGATTTGTACACTTTAGTCGTTCTTTAAGAAGGTTATTTTGATAGCATTTACTATTTTGTGGTCATTGTGGTTTTTTGAAGGCTTACATAAGTCGTTATACCTAAACTTGGGCTCCTGTGGTAATTTGATAAGTACTGCTATCTTATTAACGCTATCTTATTATACCGATTATGCTTTTATATATTTTTCACAGATTTCGGTGAAAAAAAATAATTTACCTAAGAACAAAAATATAAAAAGGAGCGTGTAGATGGACGTGTAAATAGATGTCCTGAGAGATTTTGTGTAAATAAACCATTTATATAAATACCTGCTGGCATGTAATTAGTTGTACCTACCTAGGTAATATTATACAGACAGAGTTGTCTTAAAATGTAAAGGCGACTGCATAGAAAGATTATTTGAAAGTAATAAAGCGAGTAACGAAACAAGTACAGATCGCTAGTTAACACCCCATCACCGGTATCGGTGGCTATAATGAATCTCTATTACAACCTATAACCGTTTACGATAATGTGTTATATCTGGTATAATATAATATATGGCTATTAAAATGTTAATTTCGCCTTAATGAAACCCGTTTTAGTACTGTGCGTGAATATAAACGCGGATTAGGGTACTTTTTACTACCCGCCCTGATTCCGTGAGTTACGACCCAGGGACTACGGAGTAGTTGTTGGATGTGGCATAAAATTGTTATGCAACGTTTTAATACAAAGCTACTCGTATAGAGCGAAAATTTAAGTGACAATACTATTTACTATATTTGCTTTTGTTATTTAATATATAGATATATTTCTCCCTTTGACTCTTCTCATAGAAATAAGTTTAGTAGTTTATGCGTAAAAAAACAGCAACTCCACTCTCCCAAACTTTAACATATATTATGTTAACGTAGGATTGTGTTATGCTATGTTTTTTGTGAAAAAATTGTAGAAATATTTTCAAATGAAATGAAACCGGTTCCTCTTAACGGTAGCCATTGCTGGGTTATTTAATCATGTTTATTTGCAAGTTGGATATGGCATTCTATACATAAACTGTAGAATTTGCTAACATCAAAACAAATTAATAGATTTTGTCAAAGTTCATAAAATAAACATGGGTCTACTACTATTGATATAGCTAGCATGTTCATATTTTGAAAGCTGGCATAAAATCTGTTATTTACCATCGCCTACACAATTTGAAGCGAAATTCTGGAACGAAATTAAATTCAAACGGCAATAGCAACGGTCCAGTGGACTCAGAGTGCCATTTGAATATTGAACCCGGCCTTGCTGGACTTGAACTGAAATGTAGAAGCGAATGCCGCATTTGTCTGTTCGCAGTCGGGTGTACGCGTTAATGAGTCGAGGCTTCGCCCACAAATACTGTGGGTGCCTCGTTTGAATTTAGTTTGTCAGTAGTTCTTTTAGTTTTTGGTTACAGTAAGCCGAAATATGGAGCCAATTTGTAGGTTTTCTGCCATGCTTGTTTGGTGCACAAAACAATAACGTATTTATTTATTTTATTTGGGAAACAAACGGTTGACAATAACTAAGATTATTACAACATAGTAGGATATTTTTTATTACTTTATAAAGAAAACTTAAATGCAACGTTAGATATGCTTTTAATGACATTCTTTTTAACTTAATTTAATTATTAATAACTTAATTACTCATATAAATTGTTACTACGACTTGGCGAGCCCCTGATTTCATTTATAAAAACATTGTTATAGAGTAGGCATAGATATTGATTCACAAATGCACAATGTGTGAGTGCTTAGTACTTGCAGTCCGTTGTAAGTTTAAACAAGGCACATCTCCGTCCCGTTGGCAATTTAACGACGGACATAAGCTACGTTCACTAAACCAGAGTCACTTCCTAAAGTTGGCGCGAAATTGACAATTGAAACAGACGAACAAACTGCAACTTTGTTCTTTGACTCCATAGATGAGTTAATTGTCAGGTTAAAATGTATATTCTCGCCAACAAACACGCGAAAACTTGCAAAATGTAAATACATAGCAATTATGGCAATCTTTGTTTGCTTTGTTCATAAACTATTAAATAATTCAGATATTTTTGATACATAACTACTGCTTTATTGCTTCGAGTTCGCTCATCTTGGCCTCTTTTTTTACATACTATACATATATGAAATCATGCCTCTTTCCCGGAGGTGGGCATAAATCTTTAAATTAAAGCAAATAATTTAAAATTCTAAATACTTACTCGTAATTCACATGTTTTTATGAATATCGACGCATACAATTTAACGGTAGTAGGTACTGCCAGGTGCGTAATTAAAATATCAATTAGAACATAATTATATTATCATAATAAATGAATATGGACTTGATTGTGGATTTGGAATTAATTAATATTTATTACTTTCCCGTTTAGTTATTAAAATTTGACCATAATTAAAAATAGTTAGTATTATGCACTTCATCCATACTTAAATTATGCTAAGTCTATTCACCATGAACGCAATTTGTTTTATAGAATTAAATGCGATCGGTGGGTACGTGTGTGACTTTCTTAGATATATATAGATAGATACATGCATATTCACACGACTGTTTTCCCAAAATGGGGTAGGCAGAGCTGCAGGATGACGAAGCTTAATTCACTGAGGTTTCCGGCGACTGGGCCCGCAATAAACTTGACACGCGGATCCAGTGGCTGGATCTATTTATTTATTCTTATTCTTTATTGCACATACATAAAAAGAAATATGGCATACAACATAAAAGAAGAGATGCATGTACAATGGCAAGCTTATCTCCACCAGAGATCTCTTTATAAATATATATTTTTGCATCAAAAAGGCTGAGGCGGCGGAAGAAAAATATTTAAAATAGATAGATCCGGCAACTTGGTCCGCGGGTCGAGTTAATTGTGGGCCCAGTCGCCGGAAACCTCAATTTACTTAAGCACTCACTTAGATAAAAATAGGAACTTAAAACTATAAATAAAGTATAAAATATTAATAAGAAAATAAAAAAATTCTTCACCCGAGTGAGATTTGAACTCAAGACCACTTGCAAACCGTGCTTTCGCTCTAAACAACTGAGCTATCGGGTCAATTAACTCGGATGACGAATTTGACCATCTCTTTTTAAATTACATTATTGGCAACGTTATTTTTTCATCCCGATAGCTATACACGAGGCAAATCTCGGTAAACAAAGCAATTTTTTTTTATATAGATCTACTGTGTGACCATATAATATTTCATTAGTTATTTACGAACCGAAAGGTATGTGCTAAAATAAACCATAACCCATTATTTACGAGTCTGTTCACCCATAATGGGATTATGTGGCCGGGTTTATGTATGTTTGTATCTACGTCTATACAAGTTATATCCAGTCTTAGAAAAGGGCTTTTGACAGTATGGAGCTTGGAATAGTTTGCTTCCCGCTGTATGTCTATCCCTTCCCCTTATTACCTAACTAGCAAAAGCAAAGCGATAGCGAAAATTGTATAAAAATCGCTGATTGCTTGTCAAATTCGTATTACGTAATATGAATTTCAAAGGAACTTTGACATTTCAAGGCGAATATTGTACAATTTTCGCTATCGCTTTGCTTCGGCTTTGCTATTGCAAATTAGGTAATCAGGGGGTCTATGTATGCTTAGATCTTTTAAAATACGCAACGGATTTCGATGCGGTTTTCTAGTTAGTGAATGCCGAGGAAGATTTATATGTCCTATACGCAGTGACGTGTTTATAGGTAGACGCGGGGTTTCATAATGAAATCTTTATAAAAAGTGGCACCAGTAAATCTATGTAAACGTAATAACTGCATTAGATTAGATTTTTAAACTTGAATCTTATGTAGTTACCATAAGACTCGACTTTGCTTGTATCAATTTATGACAATAGATGCCCAGCCATACAATTGAGCAGTTATTTGTCGTGTCATTTTTTGAGCGCTGTCACTGAATTTAGTTATGATTCATCTAAGCCTATATGAGTAGTATCAGCATTGCACCCGTGCGAAGCTGGGGCGGGTCGCTAGTCTTGTATAATATATAATCAACTTTGCGGCCTAATATAGCGCTCTATATAGGGTGTAACAAAAGGGTTATGTTAAGCGAATAGCTATGGAAATAGCCCACTACAGGAACCTACCCAAAGAGTATAGAGAAATTTCTAAACAATTCAGAAATGTAATGTAATGAAAACTTGAAAAATAAACATGTGATTTCGAGACATTTTGTGGATAGCTGTGGATGGGCTTTTTTATAAAATGGTATTTTGCCTAACTTACTTTATTGCTACCCCTTTTTAACCTGTTTATCTAATATATCAATATATATTTTAAGAACAGTACAAATTAAAATACCAAGTTCCTGACTGGTCAGTACTTTAATAAAATTTATAACTACAAGTGTTTTAAAACAAAATTTTAAATTAAAACCTTCTCGACTTAAAAGAAGTATTTCTTTAATAGCTTGCGTTCATTTCTTCACTTGGCATTTAATTTATTTTAATATTTTTCTTACAATTTGTGACGAAATTTTCCTGGCTTAGGTACTTTATTTAGAAGCTGATGTATTACGTAAATTTTAATAATCTTCTCATAGAATAAATATATATAACTAGAAATCTATTTAAAAGCATTGTGCTCTGACCCACATTACCGAGAAAACATTAAGTTAATGATATTAAAACAAACTAAATAAGTCGACTTATATAAGTATCCAGAAAATATAAGTTTCTTTTTTATAAATGCTGAGTAAACACCTAATTATAAATTCTAAAACATAACTACTTTGTATGACAGAGTAAAGTAGTTTTGTATTGTACTGTTTCATTATTGTTATTGTTAGCCGCGTGGTGCTGGCCGAGTAGAATTCGTACCACCCCATATCTGCCCGTGGGCATCGTACGAGGCGATTAAGGGTTTCCGGGAGGTGGGCAGCAGCGCCTTCCGTGTTGACAACATGGTCCAAAATACAAACTGCGGTCACCAACCCGCCTGCCCAGCGTGGTGACTATGGGTAAATACCCTTGTCTTGTGGTGTGCCCTGGGGGAGGCCTGCAGTGGACCGCATTAGGCTGATGATGATTATTGTTATAAATTTTATGATTTAGCTCATGATTTACCGATGGCCAATGAGGCCGACCAAAGGGTTCTACAGTGAACACCACTCATAGGCAAGCGCAGCGTAGGTATGCCACCCGTGAGATGGACAGACGACCTAGTCAGGATCGCGGGTATCTGCTGGATGGAGGCCGAGTCCAACAGGTCGCAGTGATGGTCTTTGTGGGAGACCTAATGTTCATCAGAGGACTTCTCATGGCTAAAATACATTAATGTCCCCACACTTCACGACACATTAACCTAGTCCCACACAAGGTCCTGTATCGTCGTCAGCCTATTGCAGTCCACTGCTGGACGTAGGCCTCCCTCAGCGCACGCCACATGGTTCTATCTCCCGTTTTTGCTATCCAGTCACTACCAGCCGTCCTCTTTAAGTTATCAGTCCGGATATCGGGTCGGAGGGCGTCCGACGCTACGCTTGCCGAGGCGCGGTCTCCATTCGAGCCCCACATAAGGTCCTGTATCGTGGGCACTAATTATGATAATGATGATCTTATTGATTTTATGTGATGAGAATAGATGTTTATCTTGTTTCTTTCTTCTAACTGTATTCCCTTTGCTCCTAGGGTGAGGCTCCAGACACGGAAATCGGGCGGGTCTACGTCACCGACCCTGACGACTGGGACCTTCCAGACAAGATGTTCACCTGGTTACCCTCGTATGAGCAAAGGAGTCCGTACTTCGACGTGCATCGGGACACTGGCATGATCACCATGAAGGCTGGCACTCCAAATGGGACTTATATGCTGAAGTTTAATGTAAGTTTTTGGAAGGTATTTTAGGGAAACCAAGTCATTTTGGTAAAGGGATGAAAGGCATATTGTACTTGCAGTCACGAATCACATAGCTATAAGAAAACCTAAGGGTAAAGACACACGGACTGCAATTCAACTGTCGTACTTGTCGCTGTAACTGCACGCCAACTGCAATCAATTGGTTTGCAGTTTCATTGCAGTCGTGCCAAATGCATTCAAACTGCATCTGTAATTGCAATTTTGCATTCGACTTGCAGTTGAATTACGGCCCGTGTGTCTTTCTTCACCCTAAGAGAAATGTGGAAAATATGATTACACAGTGTAATGCAAATACCAAAACAAATGGTGGGTCCTAAAATCCCATTGTAGTAGCGGGAAAATGAAAGCGGTTCCTGTTAGGCCAGGGTGCTGGTTGATATAAGCCTATTGCAGTACCTAGAATGAATAGACGCCCAGCCATACATTTGAGCAGATATTTGTAGTGCCATTTTTTGAGCGCGGTCACTGAATCTAGTTATAATTCATCTAAGCCAGACCCTTAGGTTGCATTACTGAACATAACAGTACATTTGTAATGTAGTACATTACTGAACATTGCAGTAATGTAATCTAAGTGTCAAGGACTAGAATTGTGAAGTACCTGTTGAAAGTCTCATGGTGCACCTTTGACTAGCACTCTATGACATCTTATTTCTCTATGTCCAAACAAATAGTTTATCATTCCGATGAATCCAGGTGACTGAGGAGAACGAGCCAATAGTGCCGTTCCACTGGGTGGAAGCCACCGTCAACGTCACCATCAAGGAAATCCCAGAGGAGGCGGTGGACAAATCCGGATCGATCCGGTTCATCAACGTCACCGCTGAAGACTTTATTGTCCCTGAAATGGATGTAAGTAGAACAAATCAAACATTGTTGGTAACATCGAGCATTATCTAGGTAACCACTAGCATATGGATAATGGATATACCTTCATATTGACCAATGTTACGCGGTGTAATGTTGCATGTTACACGGCGAGCATTCATGCGATCGTTACGTAGTGTTACGGGGAACAACGAACCCCTTTTACATAGATTTTGGTACATGGCCGTATCGCGTAACATGCTCGTTGTGAATGCATTACAGTCGGTCAGTACCGAGTCAGTAATATTTGTATGTACAGCTGCCTACCCGTGCGATGCACTTGGCGGGTAATAGAAAGATTTTCGTATTTTGAACATACTTGTATTTTGTTACCTATGCAAAAGAGAACAAAATATAAAACACCATAAAATTCGTTGAAACATCTTTCGGTAGCTGTGAGGGTAGCAAAACTATGGAACAGAAATTGATGGAACAACATATACATACATATAATCACGCCTTTATCCCTTACGGAGTAGGCAGAACACCAAGGGCCGATAGAATCGCATGGTGCCACTTCTGACCAATTTTGAGGGTATAGTTGAGATGTACAAGTTCGGTTAGTAGTGACAGGAGGTCAGCCCATCGCCTACAAAACACCAAGACACTCTTATCCCTCAACTGACTTGTACAGTATGTCCGGGAAGAGAAGCAGCTGTAGTGTTATACGTTTTTTTTTCACTCCCAGAGCAGCATAGAAGTATTGTAATCTATGATGAAACAACATCATAGATATACACGGCTATGTTCCTGAAATGGGGTTGCCAGATGGGGGGTCAGATGTTGAGGATAATGGACAAGTTGCTTAGTTTATCGCCTGAGAGAACGCCCCTGAATTCCTTAGTCGACTCTTACGACAGGCACGGTAGGAGTTGCAGCTGTAGGACTCGAATTAGTACAGGACGCTTGTTCAATCGCCCATAAATATTGGGATTGTTTTATGTCTAGACGATTTCTGCTCAAGTTAGTGTGAAGATAAACATAATAGGTAACGTTAAATCGTAATATTCACACACGAATTTATTAAACAAGAAATAAATACGGAGAAGCAATGAAGCATTAAAGTTCTGACAATTTCCAAGCATTACGTAGTTATGAGTTCACGAGAAATTCACATTTGAATAGTTTACATATCATATTCATGGATGGAGAAAATTTGCGATTACCTAAGGTAAATGTGAGGAGGTGGGCAGCAGCGCCTCCCGTGTTGACAACATAGTCCAAAATACAAACTGCGGTCACCAACCCGCCTGCCCAGCGTGGTGACTATGGGCAAATACCCCCATGGCAGTCTTGTGACGTGCCCTGGGGGAGGCCTACGTTCAACAGTGGCCTGCAATAGGTTGATGATGATGATGAAAGTAAATATGTCGAACTACTAAGTACTTGCCGTGTGGTGTCGGCAGAGTAGAATGGCACCACCCCATGTCTGCCCGTGGGTATCGTAAGAGGCGATTAAGGATTATACATCTTCCGCGCAAGTTGTAAGAGCGACATGCTAGCAACTTACCTACCTATATATTAGATCTTTTACATCTGTGCTTAGCGTGACTATAGAATCTCCTTCATCATCGTACAGTTCTGGCTACCCAATATTGGGAACACAGCAGAATGTGAAATGTGTATTTTATTATTATATTGAATAGATTTTTGCTCTTCCGGACAAAAACCCCATCACACATCGGTGCACGATTCATAGAGTAGTATTTTTTAACATATACATGCATATATATATATATATATATATAAATATAAATATAATCACGCCGTTATCCCTTACGGGATAGGCAGAGCACCAAGGGCCGATAAAACTACATGGTGTCACTTCTGACCAATTCTGAGGGTACACATAGTTGAGATGTACATGTTCGGTTAGTAGTGACAGGTGGTCAGCCCATCGCCTACTTAATACCAAGACCCTCTTGTCCCTCTACTGACTTGTACAGTATGCCCGGGAAGACAAGCAGCTGTAGTATATATTTTTTTTAAAATATAATAATTGCATTCTTATTCCGTTTCTTATCCATGTATCGATAGCTTAAATACGTTTTGTGTATATACGAGTATCATTGTTTCTCCCCCAGGGTACGAGTAAAAAAGACAAACTGCATCGCCGTCTTTCGGAGCTATACAACACTTCCATGGACAACGTGGATGTGTTCACTGTCTTCAGCAAGCTGACCGTCAAGGATGCCTTCCTGGATGTGAGGTTTGCAGCTCATGGATCCCCGTACTATCCTGCAGAGAAGCTGGACAGCATGGTCATTGGGATACAGGAGAAGGTGAGTTTCACGATCAATTAATTTACATACATACATATAGTCATGACCATTATCGCCCCAAGAGGTTGGGCAAAAGCAAATTACACACCCATTTTTAACCAGTTAGCCTATTAAGACCCACGTGGTAAGGGGTGAGCCTACCACCGCTTTTCGGGCACAAACAACAATCTAGCGATCGGTAACGAATCCAATAGGAAATGTTTCCTTGCCATTCCAAATAGGTGTATAAGATATTTAGTGTCGGGTCCACGTCCGTTTTAAATAGCAGGGTGCACCATTGGCAAGTGAGGTCGACTTGGTCGAACTCACTTACACACCATTAATTTGCGAAATGGGGTTAGTGACCTACTGCAGGATCATAAGGGAGATTCCATAACCACGTTTAGCATAGCAGGGATTAATGATCAGTAACTAGTTGTTGATAGTAGTCGCAATGTCTCTCTGCTCGCGGAATGCCCCGAGTGCAGCGAGACATTGCGAATACTATAGCTTATCGCATGAGAGAATGGTCCTGGGTTCGAATCCCGGAAGGTGCAAGCAAACATTGAAATTATGAATATAGATGTTTGTTTTTGTATTGAGATTTTTGTAATAACACTGTTACTCTAGGTATCTACCCGTTCCGTCGCGTATGATCAAATTCGGAAACATTCGCATTATAAATGGAAATATTAAGATCAGATTCTATTAGCCTTGTCGGTTCGGCAATTTCAATTTAATATCTGACACAAACTTAATTATAATTTACTTTAGATATAGTTCTAGGTTTGGCTTTAACGTCGTTACCAAAACAGAAACTTAAAGCTTTCGGGGAAAATGATTCAATTAAATATTAATTTTGCGGACGGAAACTAACGCAGAGATAATGAAGCTAAGGGTCAAAGAATATACTTACTCTAAGGATGCTAAGGGTGTACCTATATAAAGACAACTTTTTTGATAAGTACTAAAGAGCAAAATACCGACTGACGGCTTTTATTTTTTTATGCGTCACAAATGGTAGGCAAAAGAACCGTAGACTCAATAGTACTAAAGAAGAATGAATGCCCACAATTTTGGCCGCGTCAAAATTTTGAAAATTTTGGGAAATGCTTTCCAAGTGCATGGGACCAATGTATCACGTTGTCCCGCCATTTTCACCCCCTTAGTTTCGAAAAATCCATTCTTATCTGATGCCTACGTAAAAAGGTGAGCAGTGACAAGGTGCTAGCTCACCACCTAAAAGAATGATGAGTTCCTTAGTTTCCTCTTACGACATGCACGGAAAGAGAGATGTATGACTCAACGATGATTAAAAATGGATAATCTCTTACAGATCGAAGTAGACCTAGATGCCAAGATCTACATGGTGAAGATCGACGAGTGTTTGATAGAAAAGGAGCAATGCGAGGACTCTTGCCGAAACGTGCTGATCAAGAACAACGTTCCGCTGTCCATTTACACCAACACCACCAGTTTTGTGGGCGTCTCTGCCAGGGTGGAGTCGGAGTGTTCCTGCGATATTGAGGAAACCGTCGTTTGTTTGAATGGAGGTGAGATTCCTGGGACCTTAGACTAAGGACCGATTTTTTCTTGGTTCGGATGTTTCGTTCTAATAAATAACCTATGACCGTGGCGTGTGCCTTAGTCGGTTCCGTAAGGAACAAAAAAAGGATCGATTTTTCCAAACGTCAGATAGCCTATCAGAAGAATAAAGTTTGATGTTGACTTTCTCTAAGCCTTGGTCATGATAGAGACAGCATCAACTTTATTCTTTTGATAGGTTATCTGACGTATGTAAAAATCAGGGTTTATTCCCGGTCGTCCCCACCCTGTCGTCATCCCCACTGGGGACCAGTGGGAAAAAAAGTTTCGTTCGTTCCCAGGATTGGAATTTTTTATTTAATAAGAGGTATTAAACAACGTTTTTGATTGAAAAAAATTGAAAAAGACTGAGGTAATCGTCACCGCTGGGGACGAACGAAACTTTTTCCTGAGTGGGGACGACCGGGAATAAACCATAATCAACCCTAAATAATATTATTTCTCGATCGAATAGATATAGGTTCATTATCGATACGTTTGATCTAATAGAAAGCGTAAATACACGCGTATGTCAAGCCACGTGATTAATTCCAAATGCTATTTCAACGAACGTCGATGCCAAACGATGTTACATTGTCTACCTGTTTTGGAGGTTTAAACTGCCTTAGGTTTAGACAATGAAACATTTTTATAAGCGGAGCGAAGCTTGCAAAATTATCTATGGCCTCTCTGATAGTCCTAGATACTGCAAGCACATACATGCATAGTCGTATGGCTGGTTTAGTCTCCATTTGATTTTTATTGTACTTGAATACAGAATGAGAAAGAACTCTATAATAGACTGTTTTCATAGCATTTAGGTTAACACGTCCTTTTGTATAAACATTTTTGTTTTTATACATGTACAGCACAATCAATTTGTTACGGCAAAACATATACAGATCATACCAACCAATCTAAAATATTAATCAAAACTATTGTTTACCCAGGTACTCGATTTGCGGACAAGTGCGAGTGCCCCGAGGGTCTGTCAGGCCCGCACTGCGAGCAGACCTCCATCGGTTTCCATGGCGACGGATGGGCTATGTACCCCGCGCCGCCCGCTTGTCACGAGGGTCACGTGACGTTGACTGTGACGTCACACTCTAGCAACAGTCTCATCTTCTATTTGGGGCCTCTGAGACACAATCCACTGCTTGATGTGCAAGGTATGTGTTAGAAAAGTCGATTTTAGTATAGTACAATATTGTTGTAGGTATACAACAAGGTAAATAATGGACATTGACTTTTTTTATGTAGGTGTCCCACTGCTTTGTATTATATTGTACGAGTATTATTAAATTATTGGAAATTTAATTTATTTGTTTGTGATAAAGTAAAAAATATCTTTTAAAACTAAATTGCTTTTTGAAAATAGTTTTTGTAATAGTTACTATAAGATTGTTTTTTTTTGCGATGTGCATTATATATCTTGAATAACTGTGAGTGCTCCTAATACTTGTACATACTACCCCTGTTCTAAGATACCTTGCATTGAATAACATAATAACCTCCAATTTATATGTGTACTCGTATGTACAATAACCGCCCGAAAAATTTGAAAGAATGAAAAAAAAACTTGCGTTCTTTTATGAATAATAGTACCACCCCATGTCTGCCAGTGGGTATCGTAAGATTAAGGGTTTCCGGGAGGTGGGCAGCAGCGCCTCCCGTGTTTACAACATAGTCCGAAAATCACACTGCGGTCACCAACCCGCCTGCCCAGCGTGGTGACTATGGGCAAAAACCCCCTATAGCAATAGACTGCCAATAGGCAGGCTACCTGACCATAGAAAAAATCGGCCAATGAAACGCTGTTCCCTTCTTCCCCTATTACAGGCAAGAAGTGGACAGGTCCAGTTAATGAATTTAAACAAAAGAAAACTACGGTAAAACTAAAGGATTCAAATAAAAACAATTTTTGAACAACGAGACTAATTTATTAAAATGAACGCGATAACAGGTCGTGGGTGACTGATCCTGGTTTCTTTGATAAATATTAAAATTGATTACAATAAAGACAACGTAACTTTGGGCGAGACGTATCCCCGCTCTACGGCTCTACGCTCTTTTTCATGTGTCGATATTATTACCATATTGAAGGGGCCAATCACAATGCTTAAAGTACGAAATAATTGATTCCTGTTACATAATTGGCCAATTAGTAAAATAACGAGACGTGTCGAATGTTGACGGCGATAATTTAAATTGTCATACATTTATTAAAACAGTGATTCGCATGTGATTTCTCAGCTTTTGAAAATATAAACACACTAGTGGACGCCCGCGACTCCGTCCGCGTGGACTGCAAAAAAAAACAAAATGTTGATATAAACCCGATTAAAATATTTATATGATATTTTTTCGAAATAAAAAGTAGCCTATGTTCTGTCTCAGGGTCTAAAGATTGTCTGTACCAAATTTCATCAAAATCGGTTACGAGGTTTAAGCGGGAAAGCGTAACAGACAGACAGACAGAGTTACTTTCGCATTTATAATATTAGTTGGGATTAGTTGGGATTATTTTGTAATTAAATATAGATATAAAATAAATACACACGATGTTTTCAAAATGGAGAGGAGAGAGAGAGAACTGCAGGATCACAAACGACATCGTTGGACCAGCCTCGGTATCGGCTATCTTTTTTGACAGTTCATAGTCACCATCACTCATTGAAACTTATTGAACTGGAAGTTACATGTATGTTTGTGTTGCCAAAATTTTCTTCTGAAATAGCATTATGCCACTTCCAGTTGTTAAGTTCCAATGAGTGATAATCACTATGAACTGTCAGAAAAGATAGTGTATATGGGTCCAGGGGGTCTACTCTGAAGTGACGATAAACGAAGTATCGGCCGAATATCGAGGTGTTTCCTACTACGAACTTCCTTCGATCGGATCAGTCGCGCCGTTTCTTCATGCGGTCCGATCGAACTCTATTTGTCAGGTATAAGGCTAGATAATAGAAAGCTTATAATATTAGTCAATGTGAATTATTCTCTATGGTTCCGTATGAGTTGTGAACATCCGAAGCAGTTTCGTAGTAGGGTCAAAGGCTGTCAAAGGCTTCGATTCGGTCGGGCTTCGGTCGGACCGACAGATTCGAAAGCGGTATTTCAGAGTAGACCCCCAGATGTTAACGTGCATGTCGTAAGAGTTGAGTAACTCAGGGGCGTTCACAGAGGCCATGAGATGGCAACTTGTCACTGAACTTTTACTGGGGGTATGTTTAAACATAAAGCTATTATAAAATATTATTGAGAAAATGAAAAAAAAATCACCTGAGTGAGATTTGAACTCACGACCTCTCGCATTCCGTGCATCGCTCTAACCAACTGAGCTATCGAGTCCCTTAACTCAAATGACGAATTTTACCATCTCTTTAAAATAATGTTTTTGGCAACGTTATTTTTTTCAACGTTATAAAGCTATGTAAATAGCCCACTATAGAGAACTTATCCACAAAATTTGAGATTCGAAATCACATATTTATTTTTCCAGATAGTATGGAGAATTCTTAAACATCTTAGGAATTTTCATACAATCTTGAAAAAGAAACATCTGATTTTGAATCTCAATTTTTGAGAATAGGTTTTCTATAATGGACTATTTATATAGTTTTTCGCTTAACATACCCTTTTTGTTACACCCTGTATACTTTACTCCGTAAATCTAGAATATCGGATATAATATATAACGTCTCCCGTGGTTGTTATTCTGTAGTAACATACAACAAAAGAAAAGCTAATTAGTCAAGTACAAATGGTTTAGTTACAACTTTGTTTGTTTGTCTGCCAAAGATGTTTGCCAAATTGCCAATCCGGCAGATTGGAACTTTCTAGAAACCTTTTCACTCTAATACTTAACTAATAGTTTCTATAAATCTTTGCCATTTTAAACATCGTTAATATATTTTTTTTGAAATTAGAATTATAGTAGTCGCGTCTCTGCACTTGTAAAGTCAACAATTTCATGCGCAGTAGCCCTCTATTGACGTCCTTCACCGCTGTATTACGTCCGCTATATCACGTAAGCGTTATCTTAAGAAACAAAAGCTTTACACGTGTTTTCTTAGAAGGCCAAACGTGTCAAATATTATGCATCTACTTCGTTGCATCGCTATATTTCATTGCCCATCATATTTTTAATGCTGGCAACATTGGTACTTAATTCAAACTACTTTTAAACCCGGAAACATAAACGGTTGCCACAAAAAGTTATAAAAAGGTCGTATTTAAGAAAAAAAAGAACAACAATATAGTTCTACAGGCCAGTTACATTCGAATTACAAAGTAGTTTAAAAGCGTCTATAAAATGGCTTAAAAACTTAGCTTACGACCTGCGATAAAAGTTATCGACGCCTTCATTACCTACTATGTAGTCTGGGTAAAGTCTGGCAAGAACGGGCGATTTTATACTTGACACGACACGACAACGACAATATCGCGGCTTTTTTTGGAAGCAAAATGTTTTAGATATTATGGCTCGTTTTTTCATTAGATGACACGACCACAACACGGCCCCCGCATACCATAGAGCAGAGGTTTGCAAACTTATTTCGTCTAACGCCCAATTTGAAAATCAGTAGCGCCCCCCATTTTTATTTGGGAAAGACTGCCATAGTGGAATAAGATGTCATAGAGTGCTAATGTCCTACTAACTGCGTCGATGCACCACGAGAATTTCCGGTACCTCACATCTTGGTACACATCTCTATGCCCATACTAGATGACGAAATGTCGTAGTCGTGTCGTCTAGTGGTAAAAACACCCAATGGTAACGATTCTGGCAATACTACAATGAACATGTCAGCTCGGATTGGCGTAACCACTTGAATAATGATTTCCTGTTCCTTTTGGACCTTGTTTCGGACCTGGAGTCTTGTTAGGGCGCGTTTATGTTAACTAATCAGGAGTGTTTATTTAAACATGCATATTTTCTTAAGAGCCATTATAGTTTTCATACAGTGATATCTTATTCATCTTATGTATGTATGGTACTTAATTTTGTCTTAAAAGGGTGGACGGATCGTAAATAGCCATATTTACTGCAATACTCTTTGTCCTAGAATATTTATTTATGTTGTTCAGGATGCTGACTGAACAAATTTGGTTGCGATCAGTTAGCCATTCATTATTTTAATTTTAATAAATAACAAGATGGAAATGGAGAGCTAGCTAGCAGATGGAGTAGGTAAAATAGGTTAGTGTTACCGCTTTTTTCTGTTAGGGTAAGGAAAACTAGCCACACTTCACCCAACTTATGCTTACTCAATATCAAGATTTACCCGTGAAAGACACATAAACAAATACGCTATAATAACCCCACCATGTGCTCTACCTAAGCTCATTGTGTCCACCCGATTGACCAAGAATAGTCGTAAACCAACCAATCACGAAAGCGCTTTCCGCTGCATTCGTCAAAAGCTATTGTTATTACACACGTCCAAGTCGGCCGGCCTGTAATGATTTTTTAATGAAGCCCTAATGACAGACAGGCTGTATATTTTACAGCTGTATGTATATATCTTGTAATATTCGTTAACACGTGAACTTAAATACTTATACCTACAGGTTTATATTTTCTACGGTAGGATTCTGTGTAACTTAGTTATGAGAAATACAAATACGGTGGTCTCTTTCTCGATTGTTGGTATGGATTATATAAACAATTATTGTTTCCGCCACGTCACGAATCAATACAGTTAATATGTAGTTGTATTCTAATCCAACAAGATTGGAATTAGTTGTAAATAAATGAAGCTGTTTATTATAATCGAACTTGTACATCTCAACTACACCCTCAAAATCAGAAGTGGCACCATGTGGTTATATCGATCCTTGGTGCTCTGCCTACCCCGTAAGGGATAAAGGCGTGATAATACAGGGTGATTTTTGTCGTCAACGTTCCCAAATACCACGAAATCTCCTCATCATCACGATCATTTTTCTCCATGGAAGCATACCTGGGAAGTGTCTGGTTCCCAAGATATTAGGGTCCAAAGTCGAGTAAATAGACTGCGTTTTTCTGCATAAATGCACATAGACGCGCGTAGCAAGATTTTTTCACGAAAAATAATTAATTAAACACTGGACACTATAAATTTCGCTTGATCAAGTAATTAGAAAAAAAAAACAAATTTTTTACATCGCGTCCCAGCATTTTTTTGGCATAAACTTACTTTATTTGATATATAGAGTACGTACCCTTCGTTAAGGATGGCAACTAAAAAACACTCTGTATATGTATGTATGTATGTATGTTTATTATAATTCGCTATTCTACTGTTATTTTTATGAGTATTACTACAGACTGGCTGGACTAGACCGCCCCGCCACCGGTATCTTACATTTATATATATAGATACATGTGTTCCCGAAATAGGGTAACCATAGCTCCAGGATCATAACAGAGATCTCACAGCCACATTCAGCATAGCGGGAACATATGTTAATTGATCAGTGACAACTTGCTATGTTATCGCCTCAAAGAAGGCCTCCAAGATAAAAAATTGATTCGTAGATTGAACTGTTATTTTGCAATACATTGTAAATGAACTTTGGTTTTCGTAAAACTGTTTGTTTTGTTGACAAATTCACCAAATTTAATTGGAACGGCCTATTTTTGTATTCGGTTATACATTAGTGGTTCCTTATGATTTATTACTAGCATGCTCGCGTGATGTTACGATGAGTTTCCATAACAAAGATTGACGAATAAACCATTTGTTTGTTTTGTTATGTTATGTAAGGATAGGTTTGTTTGTAATTAATTCCGCTCAATGTAAGGGTTTTATGAAATATTCAGGTGGTTTTTGACTTGTTTTAGTTTAAAAATTAATGGGCGTTTTAATAAGGGTAGCGTTGTTTTGGATAGTTAATTGGTTTTTCGAAGGTTGATTGGTATCGGTACTACCACAATTTAAGTGCTTAACTTATCGCTTCGAACAAACTGTTTATACTCGTATGTAGGTAGGTATCTGCCATTTAAAATTTTAATGGTTCCCTGTCGGGGTCGTAACGTTTAATATCATAATGATTACAAGTAAAATGGTTCAGGAAAACAAGGTACGTCCATTAGTCACCTGGGTGATACCTTATGCTATATAAAATTTATTTGCTAGGGAAGTTTTACGTAATTATTATACAGTAGACACTTTTCTATATTATCTTCTTGCGAAAACGATTTAAAGTTATCGTTTTTTATTGTCTATATAAGTACTTGCTTGAACTTCCGAATAGTGACGCCTGATACAATTAAATACTTGCTTCTTATTTTTATATTTATTTTTCTGGAGGTATGTGTAATATTATGT
Organism: Carposina sasakii; assembly: GCA_014607495.2. Lineage (NCBI taxonomy): Eukaryota > Metazoa > Arthropoda > Insecta > Lepidoptera > Carposinidae > Carposina > Carposina sasakii. The sequence goes on from CP053168.1 coordinate 9,408,895, forward strand.
ACATAAATATAAGTTTATTTAACCTGTGATATGCAATAAATGAATCTGAATGTGAAAAGTCAATTTCCCCGAGGTACGGACGGAGTAACGGACCTCCATTTGCTACGATCGCATCGATTTTTATGATATATTTATGTATTTCATGCGCGTTCATGGACTTAGGGTACCTACTCTTGACCTGACCTTTTTCTAAGATTTCTCCGATTTGGTCAGAAACTCTGGAAAGGTCCAACCCAAGGTTTATTGTACTACAAATTTTATACAAGGGCAAGCTTAATGCCTTCCTTGGCTTACTCTACCAGCTAACTTTTTTACCTACTTGATAACATAACTATATTATGTGTATATATTATGTAATACATATCCACACTTCTTCAGCCTATTACAGTCCATTGCAGGACATAGGCCTCTCCTAGGGCACGTCACAAGGCTACTGCCATAGGGGAGCTTTCGCTCATAGTCACCACGCTGGGCAGGCGGGTTAGTGACGGATACCACACGGAAAAATTGTTGTCTTAATCATACTTTTTGTTCGCAGACTTCATGTCCCTAGAACTGGTGGAAGGTTTCCCGGTCCTGCTAGTTAACTATGGGTCAGGGACCACCAGGCTGAACAACAGCGTGGTCCACGTGGCTGATGGGAAGCCGCATCTCATCGAAATCGTCCTCATGAGGAGCTCTATAGAGATGTTTGTTGACAGATGCAAGCTGTCCACTTGCATGAGCTTGGCAGCTCCTACCGGGACTCGAGAGATTCTTAATGGTAAGCTGTTTTTATTTTTTTTTGTTTTTGTTGAGAACTTGCCAATTTTCTATTGGCCAGGACCAAAAGAACTACAGATTTGTTTCTATCTACCTATATCAAAGAACTTTCTTTGTCTAAAGTTACTAAATGCGAAAGTAACTTTGTTTGATACCTGTTCAAGTCTTCATGCTTTATTTGTTCAACAATTTCGCACATACGAGTATAAGGTCTATCGCAAATTAGTGATTATCTTTTGACACGAAACTAGATAGGTAAAAAGAAACAACTTTCACTATGGGACCAACTCCGTAATATTAAAAAAAAATCAGCTGTTTCATACATTTCAGCGCAGTAATTATTCGAGATTGTTTGGAACAGGTGATTTTATTTTCAATATTTCGGAGTTAGTCCCATACTGAAAGTTGTTTCTTTTTTTACCTACTTAGTTTTGTGTCAAAAGATAATCACTAATTTTGGATAGACCTTATACAGGGTGTAACAAAAAGGGAATGTTAAGCGAAAGGCTTTGAATATAGCCTATTATAAACCTAACCTATTCTCAAAATTGAAGACTCGAAATCACATGTTTATTTTTCAAGATTGTATGAACATGCCTGACTTGTTTAGAAATTCTCCATACTAACTGGAAAAATAAACATATGATTTCGAGTCTCAAATTTTGGGAATAGTGGGTTAATTTCATAGCTTTTCGCTTAACATACACCTTTTGTTACATTCTGTATATACAGCGTGATTTTTGGTCGTCAACGTTCCCGAAAACCACGGAATCTCCTCATCATCACGATCATTTTTCTCCAGTGTCTGGTTCCCAAGATATTAGTGTCCAAAGTTAAGTAAATAGACTGCGTTTTTCTGCATAAATGCACATAGACGCGCGTAGCAAGATTATTTCAAGAGAAATAATTAATATCTGTCTATAAAAAAAACTAGCATAAACACTGGACACTATAAATTTTGCCCAATCAAGAAAGAAATTAATATATTTTTTTAAATTACATCTTTTCCCAGCATTTTTTTTTGGCATAAACTCACTTTCTTTGATGTATAGAGTACGTACCCTTCGTTAAGGGTGACAACAAAAAACATTTTTTGTTGTCCACGCGGACATATTCACGGTCATCAGCTTATGTATCATATGTTAAAGTGCATTTTACGCAATTTTTTTATCAACTCGCGCCCGCGACTCCTTCCTCGTGGATTGTTATCCGGGATAAGAACAATTTCCCGGGATAAAAAGTAGCCTTTATGTTAAGTGGGACTTGTTAAGTGGGACTCATTTATCTACTGAATCTAAAATCTAACCCTATACGTTCATCTACAGTGAACGGACCCCTACAGCTGGGTGGTTCCAGTATAGACCTGCGGAGCCTCGCTCGCAGCTTCAGCTGGGAACACGTGCCGACCAATCAGCACTTCGTGGGCTGCATCAGCAACTTTACGTACAACGACTTTGTAAGTTATACATTTGCTGAGGGATTCAGCTTTGTTTGCCGAGATTTGGCTAGTGTATAGCTATCGGGATGAGGAATAACGTTGCCAATATGTAATTTAGAAAAGAGATTGTAAAATTCGTCATCCGAGTAATTGACCCGGTGGCTTAGTGGTTATAGCGGCTGGCACGGTTTGCAGCGGTCGTGGGTTCGATTCCCACTCGGGTGAAGAATTTTTTCCATTTTCTTTATTAATAATTTTATAAGTTATACATTTATTTAATGTACGGATTTTAATGGTGTAAAATTATGTTCGCAAGGCTTTGAGGAGCCACTTTTCGAATCTAGATAAAATTAAATGGTATGAGGTAGTAAGTTAAAAAAAATGTTTGTCATTAGCTTGTCATTTTGCTCGTGCCTTGGAAAGCACGTAAAACCATTTGTCCTACACCTGATCTTTCATCGGTCGTGTTGGCTTTTCGTCCCATCGGACTATGAAAGTGACGGAATAAAGTGCATCTGTGTTTGCGTACACACTTGTACACTATAATATCTCCTGCGCACCTGGCTTATCTCCGTAAAGATTGGCTACCTTGACCGAAATACGGTCGTATATATAATTTTTTTGTGAATATAAACTAATCACTATAATAAAAACGGTGATAACCCAGTGGTTAAGACGTGCGCCTTCCAAGCGAGGGACGTAAATTTGATTCCAGTCACGGGCCTGTACCACTGAATATATTTCATGTATGGATTTCCTAAAATTGTCACTGCCGAGAAGGGTTGACGTCAGGCAGGCAGCCGGCCGTCAAACATAATGGATCTTTGGCAATATGAGTTTAGAATGAATTTGACCCCATTTATAAAGGGTTAAGGGCAGGAAGATGATACTGATCACGATATTCTTTCCTAGATGTACAACCTGGGCGCACCGTCAGTGAACCGTAACGCGGACCCGAGCTGTCAACGAAGCATGTTCACGGCAGTTACCTTCGGCATCGACACCAACTTCCTAGTGGCTATCCTCGTGTGCATCGCGATATTAGTCAGTGAGTATACCTCGAATTTGCTGATGCGGGGCTTCACTGCCATCAGATGCATATCTTCCCTAGCGTAATAATCTCCTTCTTCAGCCTATTAGCAGTCCACTGCTGGACGTAGGCCACCCAGGTCACGCCACAAGGCTACTGCCATAGGGGTTTTTGTCCAAAGTCACCACGCTGGGCAGGCGGATTGGTGACCGTAGCATAATAATACACATATATTTCACAACAATTAACCTAGTCCCACATTAAGATCCCTAAGGTCTTGTGTCGTGGGTACTAAGAAACGGTATATAAATACATAGATAAGTATAGAAACATCGAGCTCTCAATCGGCCATCTAAGCATAAAGTCTACTAATACTGGTTTCCCACGGTCCGTGATCTCTAATCCATTAATGGATTTGCCCAGTGGATTAGAGTGGAATAGGCCACGCATCTTACGTAACATGTCTGCATTTTCACGGACGATACTTTTCCCACGGTGCGTCGGTGTGGGTTGGTCAGCGTCCATCCGCAATATAACACACCGTGGGAAGCTAGCATTAGGAACTCGGTTGCGTTACCTCAACCGTTACTGATCTTTTACGGTATGCTAAAACGTGACCGAAGGATCTCCTCAGTGACCCCATAGTCATGCCATTTTGGCCGTGTGTAGGTATACCTATTATTATACAGGGTGTTTTTTTGTGGCCACCTTTAACGAAGGGTACGTATTCTATACATGAAATAAAGTAAGTTTATGCCAAAAAAAATTCTGGGATTTTTTTTTTTTGAAAAAAAAAAAATTAAATTCCTTGATCGTGCGAAATTTATAGTGTCTAGTGTTTATGTTAGTTTTTTTATAGACAGATATTAATTATTTTTCGTGAGAAAATCCTGCTACCCGCGTCTATGTGCATTTATGCAGAAAAACGCAGTCTATTTACTCAACTTTGGACCCTAATATTTTGGAAACCAGACACTTCCCAGGTATGCTTCCATGGAGAAAAATGATCGTGATGATGAGGAGATTCCGTAGTTTTCGGAAACGTTGACGACCAAAAATCATTCTGTATATGTATTATTATTAATATTATATATTATATATAATTTTAAATATGTCAAAAACATTTTCACCATTGTCATTAGCAACATTTTATTTAAAATTTTGCATAAAATATTTAATTTAATTCGTATTTTTCAATAATTAATTCTGTATAAATGAAAATATGCTTTAAACAACACATGTTTGTTATTAGAGGGTACCATTATTATACACATCCACGTTACATTATAAATAACTGTATTAAATTTACATATTACGATTAAATAATATTAAGACGCTCTTATACTCGTAGATGAACACACAGTACGTCTACCTCACTCCTTCAAACACCTAATGAGGAAGTGAGGTAGACGTATAGCGGGGCGCACCCGCAACCATCGCAATATTTGGTTTTTAATTAATTGTACAAATTTTACAAAAAAGTACCTTAGCCACAAACTAAATTTAATAAACCGCTATACAACTAAGCAAGTTTCGTGTTCACATTCATAATAGTTTTCTAGTTATTTGACTTAAAAGAACGTCAAAAAGAAAATTTTCAAATCAAAATTCCATCGAGAATTTTCTAAGTACATAATTGAGTTGAGTTTTTACATTAGCTAAAAACTTCATAAAGGTTAAAATAAAAACATGTATAGGGTGTTTGTGACAGCCAGGCAAATATTGATACCATGACTTCAGACCATGATTCTGAAGCGGAAAACACTGAAATTTTTCGCAGGAAAACTCCAAAATTTTCCGACATTTTCTTCATATTTTCAGGAAAAAAATAATTTTGTTCATTTAATTTGGCCTTAGATAATTACTTAAAAATATTTTTTTTACCAAAACATGATTTTCAAAAAGTTGCCCTCAAAAAAGTTCAAATAACTGTTCAACCCTAATGGAGAGTTACAAGTGATCCAAAAAACAGAAATGTGTCACACAATAACCAATAAGCCTATTTAATTAGTCATAGGATCGCCCGATACAATTGGCGCGGAAAGCAAAGATAACTGATAATCAAATCAAAAATACATTTTCAACTCAACACAATGGTACTTGTTCAGAATTTCAGTATTTGCCTGGCTGTCACCCACACCCTGTATATAAAATTGGAGCTGTGGTAATCGGACAAGTATATTATTTATATGTTCTAAAATGCCTCTTTTGTCTAATAACAGCGCCTTAATTAGGACAGTCTGCTAGAATCGCGCTCGCCTAGTTTTGACGTAAATCGTGATAGAAAGGAAAATGCACAAACTGAGGGGCTTATTCTGCGCTGAGCTACTTGATTTGCACCTTATAACGTCAATTGGAAATACAATAAATCTATTTCACCTTTTAGCAGTGATTGTAGCCTGATAGAACGCCATCTCTAGAGTTCATGGGTTAATCCCCGTGACCTAATACAATTTCAGAACTATTTTCCCCTGATTATGTAACAACGAGCGTGAGGCGTCCTCTCGCGCCCCGCACAATCAGGTGGCGGGTATATTATGCGAATGCTATTACACAAAATCATAATAATGTTTATATTTAGAGATTGAATGTTTCTACAGTTTTTAAAAATAAACGTTTGATTATGTCGCAAATGTAAATCAGTTTAGAGTGGGTATTTTCATAGCATTTCGGTAAAAATAAACCTTCTACACCCTGTATAGTCAGACGCTACCGTTCAAAAGAACTATTTTATAAAATATAACTATATGCCTACGATATATCGTACGAATATCGGAAGGTGTAAAGGCGGACAGCCGACTCGGATTACAAATTGCTACATTGTGTCAGTTCTTCGAAACCAAAATGCCGGCAAATTAATGAATTTGTGCATTTCCCTGAATACACCTATTTTTGCTTCATGTATCATTAACACATGTTTGTTATTATTATCCAAAAATAATAATTTTGTAAGGTAGGTGCATATCCTTTGTCATTTGTATAGAGGTATACCTCTATACATGCATTGAATGAAATCTATTATATTATACAGGATGTTTTTTCGTTGCCACCCTTAACGAAGGGTACGTACTCTACAGGATGTAACAAAAAGGGTATGTTAAGCGAAAAGATATGTTAATAGCCCACTAAAAGGAACCTACCCACAAAATTCGAAATCCCATGTTTATTTTTCCAGGTAGTATGGTGAATTAATTACGTAGGCTGGAGCCGGAGGATCCAAAAAAATGCAAAATCTATTTTAACTTAGATATATTTAATTGATACAAAAAGTTACAATATTATATTAACATAAAGAGGTGACAATTGATCGATGTAAGATACAAGAGTGACGAGATCCCACGATGAGTAATCCTGTATCGAAAACAATGGAGATTCTCGTAAAGCTGACTCGGCGATTCACGGCGACTGTTCCATCGAATAAATTGGGCAATACTTTGGTTCTCGCCGGCTGGCGATTCCATGGTAGTGTAAGTATGTAACACCTCCCCCCTTACTTCAGCAACTATTCGTAGAACTTGTTCGAGAGGGTTGCTGAGATATTTCCATGATCTACCCTTATTTCATTAGGATTGAAGGGTATTTCTCGGGTAGAATCTGCGTTAGTTTCTTCCTTTTTCTTACTCTGGAGGCATCTCAATAGTATTTTCCTGCTCAGTAGTGCAATGGCTGATGCGATTATCACTATCAGGATGATGTACATTGGAATAGTTGTGTGATACAAAACTGGATCAATTTCTTGGTTAAGGTGAACTGGATCTTGTCGAGATATCTTCGTGTTGATAGAATGAAGATTTTCTAGGTTTATAGAGTTTAATATAATAGGTGAATTATTTTCTAGTTTTGAACTCTCGTTATAACGAGGCATTTCTATAATTTTCACAATTTGTCCTTTGATGCGGTCATTTGTGTTAGCTATTGTAAATTCTGAAGTTTTCAGGAGGCAGTTTTTGGGGATGGCTGCCAGGAAGCTTCCATAAAGGTTGCGATATTGTTCTTGTCCGCAGGATAATTTCACTCTAGTTGGTGTTGGAAAGCTCATTGTGTAATGCTTATCGTCTAGTTGTTCAATCGCTTCTTTTTTCAGGATGACTTCGGTCAGTTTACAGGATTGGTGTAGTTCCTGTTTGGTGATTATTTGCTGGATACAGTCAGGTTCATCGCGAATTCTGTAGTTGGGCTTCGGTGTGCAGAGATACCATGTGGCTATCTTCGGACATTCTGTCTCCATGTACATATAATTTAAACTAGAAGTTGCAATATAGGGCAAGGTAGGTAGAAGGATTTCATGATTTTTATTGGGAACAAGGGATAATTTATATAGGCTATAGGTTATAGGATAAGCAATCGGTACTTTAATAACTATTACAATCTGATTATTCAGATAAAAATATCCTAACTTTATCATATCATAAACATCTCTATAATCTAGATCAAGGACTTCATCTGGAGAGTATAAAGTCCTTATTTTATTTAAAATATACTTAAGTTCATCTAAATTAATAATAGAATGAGGGGTGCTAGATGTGCGTATAAATGCTAGATTATTCTCTAATTTATATAATTCTTGAGATAACTCATCTATGTTATCTCCTAAAATAAGAAAATGCTGTGCTAAGTGACCATATCTAACTAAATCGGTGTGCGTTTTAGCATCACCTTTCATTATCGTATTGAAAAGTTTACCAATTTTTTCTTGATTTTCTACTATGCTATCTATAATTTTAGAATTGTGGGAAGTCCACTCTTTATTCAGGCTTACTTGGCTATTTATTTCTGTTTCTAATGTATGCTCGTTATTCTGGAGAATATTAATAGCGTTAGTATATTTTATACCATCTGTATAATCTAAATTACCAGAAATACTTTTAATTATGGAACCTAATCCGTCGATGAGTCCTCTTTTGCTACGATTCGGTTCGAAGGTTCGTAACTGATTTGAAATAATATCGAGTTTACCATTAAGATACTCAATGTGAGGACTATAGAGAGATAAGGTTTTATTATCTAATTGAGGCTTTAGTTCTAGTAATTGAGATTTAACCAAATTGATTTGAATATGGATGTTATTAAGATTAACGTAATTTAAAAATGAATGGTAATGGGTAACTATTTTTGCTTGTCCTAGATTGAAAGGTAATAAACCAGGTCCATTGTCCAAAGAGTCAATCGTTATTTCTTGTCCTCGTGTCAGTCGGAGTGTTGTCGTTAGTAGTATTATCCTGTAACAAGGTAGGATCTTTAGGGCTTCTTTTAAGGCGTGACTTAGCAATGGGGCCTCTTTTCTTTTTCGTGTAGATGTGAATGGGGAGATCAGCAAGAACTGTATCTTGGGTGTAACGTGGAGCTAGTTTTTGTCGATTAGCTAAAGGATTTTTAACAAAGACTTGTTGATCCGGGACATATTCTTTTTCGAATTCGCGGGATTTATTACGGTTTTCAGTAAGTTCCGTCCTGTGATGCAGGGCCGTCTCGTTTATTAGATCATATACGTGTATCATGCGTTTTTTATGATCCTGCATGTACTGCTGTAGTAAGTGTTCTGATAAATTAATGTCTAGTGGGTCGCGAGGGTCAAAATGTCCTGTAATAATGTCTAGAGGTCTACATTTATTAAAACTATGGATAGAGCTATTATATGCTAAAATTGCGTATGGCATAAGATTGATAACGGGGTCATTACGTTTCTCCAGCTTTAAAATCCTAAGATGTTCCAGGATAGTAGAATGAAAACGTTCTACTATACCGTTATCATTAGGCGTGTGAGCGAGAATCTTATGATGCTGAATTTTGTGAAGTTTTGTAAATTCAGAAAATAGTTGATTTGTAAATTCTGGTCCTTGATCAGTCACAATAGTCAAGGGTACACCGTGGTGAGTGCAGAATTTAAGAAGTGCTTGGATGACACGCAAAGCTGTCCCATCTCTCAGGTAATAAGCTTGAGCGTATTTAGAGAAAGCATCTACTAGAGTAAGATACTTTTCGCCTTGTGCTGTAAAAAGATCTAAGTGAACTATTTCAAATGGTTTTGTTGGTGGTGGAACAATAGAGAAACGTTGCTGAATAGGATTGCGATCGTATTTGGCTTGACCACATATATTACAGTCATTAATATACTTGGTTATGTGTTCCCTCATCTTTGGCCAATAGTATCTCGATGATAGGGCTAAATAGCATTCATTGATACCACGATGGTTTGTTTTACCTTCGTGATATTTCTGTATCATTTCTTGCTGTTTTAAATATTCTTTAATGTTTTCTAGCTCGACTTTGGTTAAGACAAGGTTCATAGCAGAGCTTTGAAAATTTGTTTGAAGAATGGGAACAATTTTATACATGGCTAAAGGTGGATGAATTATAATGCCAGTTTTAACCTTGGGGTTCACATATTCTTTTACTGCTTTTATAACGTCAGCTTCAAGATTTGATTCTGTAACTTGTATGGTCGTTTTTGTATGGGTTTCAAAAGGTTTTGTTACTGTTGGTCTTTTGACTATGTCACCTACTACTATGAAGCATATTTGCTTATGAAACCTATTGAGGGGATCATCGCTAATAGGGATCTCAAGAATAGGGGCTTCTGCGCTGGTGTGGGCTGTCACTGTTGTGGAGCCATTTTCGGATAAAGGCTTTTCTGAGACGTTAACGATAATAGATCTCGTATCCTCATTATTAACCTCAATTCGAGATAAAGCATCAGCGTTAGTATTATATTTACCTGGCTTATAAACTGTAGTGAAATTAAATTCGCTTAGTCTTAATCTCCATCGAGTTAGCCTAGAACCGGGTTCTTTAAGACTCATTACCCATTGCAGAGGTTTATGGTCTGTTATAATTTTGAATTTTCTTCCAAATAGATAGGGTCTAAAATACTTAGTTGCCCATACAATGGCTAGGAGTTCCTTTTCGATGGTACTGTAGTTAATTTCACTAGAGTTCAGAGTTCTTGAGGCGTAAGCGATTGGCTTATCGCTTCCTATTTGTCCTTGCGAAAGTATAGCTCCTATGGCATAATTAGAAGCATCAGTTGTCAGTAAAAAGTCTTTATTAAAATCGGGGTATTGTAATATGGGGTCGTTTGTCAGAAGTGTTTTGCATTTCTCAAAGCAGTTAATGTAATTAATGTCATCGTATAGTATCTTAGAACCTTTCTTTAGGCAAGCTGTCATAGGTTTAATTATGCGTGCAAAATCTGGGATGAACTTCCTATAATATCCTAGTAAACCTAGGAAACGTTTTATTTCTGTAGCAGTTTTAGGTAGCGGGAATTTTTGGATGGCAGAAATCTTATCTGGGTTAGGTTTTATACCGTCTTTTCCAATAATATGGCCTAGATATGCTGTCTCTAATTTAAGGAATTCCGATTTATCCATTTGAATTTTGAAGTTAGATTCTCTTAATCTTAGAAACACTTTTTCTAGGTTAACTATATGCTCTTGCAATGATGTACTAAATACAATGATGTCGTCTAGGTAGACAAGACATACTTTGTTTTGCAGATCTCTTAGAACATTATCCATCACACGTTGGAATGTGGACGGAGAGTTCTTAAGTCCCATGGGCATACGCAGAAACTCGAAATGCCCATGCTCAACATTGAACGCTGTTTTTGAAATATCTTTTGGGTTCATTTCGACCTGATAGAAACCACTTGCAAGATCCAATGTGGTGAAATATTGACAATTGCCTAGTTTGTCTAGTACGTCAGTTATGTTAGGAATAGGGTATTTATCATCTATGGTCTTTTCATTAAGTTTCCGAAAATCTATTACTAGACGCCATTTTGATTTTCCTGATGCGTCAACTTTTTTTGGTACAACCCAAATAGGAGAGCTCCACGCAGACTGTGAAGGTCTAATTATATTCTGTTCTAACATTTTAGTAATTTGGTCCTGAACTTCTTGTCTATGAACAAACGGATAACGGTAGCTTTTTGTGTAAACTGGTACCTCATCGGTTGTTCGGATGTTATGCTTAATCTGATTTGTAAAAGTTAATGGTTCGCCTTCAATATAGAAAACGTCAGCATATTGAGCACAAAGTAGTTCTAAGTTAGATCGTTCTTCATGATTCAAATGTTCAGTACGTAAACGTGATAAAACTTCCTTTACGCGATCAAACGGTTCCTCACTGCGTGTACATGTAGCATTATACATCTCCGCACTTACAGGTCGGTCCATAGAGAACACTACGTCATACCGTGACGGATTAGTGACTTCTATGATTCCTCGACTATTTTGAACCTTGGTTAGGCAGTCACCTATGAAACAATTACTAATATATTGTTCGGAAATTAACACATCGCCATTATGAAAATTAATTGGAACGCGAACTAATTTTGATGAATTTGCTGGTATTACTTCCTCGTAAAGATTACAATTACGAGAGTCGTACATTAACATAGGAACGTTAGAGCTTCGCGTTATTAATACTTTATTCTTAAGATCAATACTAGATTCTAATTTTTCTAATAAATCGTAACCAATTAAACCGTCAAAATACTCATGAAATTTATAAATGAATAACGTAATATCGCTATTCTCGTTAAACTCTTGAAAGCAAGGTATGGTGATTGAATAATTGTTTCTAGTTGTTGCGTGAATATTTGTAACCTCAAAAGGGTCATAGTTACATGGTATATGAGAAAAATACTTATCTACTGCCTCAGGACTAATAAAAGATTGGTTAGCACCAGTGTCTATTAGTAGTTTAAGGGGTGGATTTATAATCTGGATATAAGGTAATTGCCGTTGGGTATGGATATTAATTTCTATTTTGGTTTTTCTAATTTCTTGTCTTTCTGAAAATCCTCATTTTCAGCAAAAGACTCATTACTTTCAGTTTCTTCTACAGTAGCTGGGGTGTATTCAGGGTAAGGTAAGTCTGGTTCGTATAAGTTGTTATAGTCGTAATAGTCTTGTGGTATAAAGTCTGTAGTATAGTATTCGAAGTAGGGCTCATTGTAATATTGCGGTTGCGGTTCGTAAATTTCATTGAAGTTTACCTGCCTAGTTTTGAAATAATTTGAAGGTGGTGGGTTCCCGAACTTAGTCCAGTCATGGGGTGTACTTTGTGGTTGAAAAGGCTTAGCCACATAGTGACTAACGCCACTCATAGGTTGAGGTCTAGAATTTCCAGGAGATTGAAATGTAGGTTTTCTTTGGGGTATATTAAAAACGTTACTCTGTGGTCTATAATTAGGTGGTGGTGCACTAAATACTTGTTGGGTCCTGGTAGGGCCTTGGTTAAATGGTTGGGGTCTCCAATTAGAAATTTGCCTTTGTGGCTGCTGTACGTATACTGGTCTCTGTTGAATACCTGTATTAAATGGTTTTATGGGCGGAAAATTAAAAGCACGTGGTGGTGAAATATTTGTTGGAAGGCTGTGAGAAAAAGAAGACGTCGGCTGTAACTTTTTTTCAGGAACATGTTCATTACGCTGCTGTAAATACAGGGTATTCATCTCGTCATGCACATACTCTAATGCTTTTTCAATAGTTTCAGGTCGCATGCACCTTATACGAGAACCTAAGGGGTCACGTAACCCTCTTAAGTATGATTGAAGTGTTAACTTCTTATACAAAGAGCGTTTTGCCTCAATGGTACTCGATACTGTTTCATGCAAACTAATATAAGTCATAATTATACTAAAAAGATTTTGACATTGTTCAAAGAACTCTTGTGGAGTTTTTGAACCTTGGGTCAGGAGAGACAAATCGTTGTATAGAGAGGTCTCATCTCGCTGATCCGCGAAATTATTAATAAGAGCACTACGTATCCCGTCCCATGTCTCTGGGATCCCATTAGAATTAATGGTGCGAGCTGCAGGCCCGGTAACTTTATTAAGTATACCGTTTAACAGAGCGAGGTTACTTAATTCATAACCTAGCTCACATTTCATATACTGTTTAACTAATTGATCACATAAATTTATGAATCGAGTTAGCACATTTGAATTTCCGTCAAACTCGGGGACTAGCCGGAGGGCTTTGAAAATTTGGTCCACGAGCGCGTCAGACATAATGCTAGATTCTAAATCTAGTTTCTCAATATCCGTAGTATCTAAGTTTCTATTCAAATCAAATCTATTAACTTTAACTAACCTAGGGGTCCGCGATTGCCTTGGATGGAAAATCTTGGATAATTAAATGAGACAATTAATTTAAAGGAGAGCAACTCTAGATAAATCAAAGTACTCACATAAGCATTCTGTATTTCTCTGGTGTATCAATGTCCGGATACTCCTCTGACTTCAGCACTCGTAGGTTCTGGATAGCTCCTAGTCTCACTGACTCTATTTTTAGCTATCCTACCGACTGCGCCAATTACGTAGGCTGGAGCCGGAGGATCCAAAAAATGCAAAATCTATTTTAACTTAGATATATTTAATTGATACAAAAAGTTACAATATTATATTAACATAAAGAGGTGACAATTGATCGATGTAAGATACAAGAGTGACGAGATCCCACGATGAGTAATCCTGTATCGAAAACAATGGAGATTCTCGTAAAGCTGACTCGGCGATTCACGGCGACTGTTCCATCGAATAAATTGGGCAATACTTTGGTTCTCGCCGGCTGGCGATTCCATGGTAGTGTAAGTATGTAACAAATTCTTAAACAACTCTGGAATGTTCATACAATCTTGAAAAATAAACATGTGAATTCGAGTCTCAAATTTTGCAAATAGGTTTTCTATAGTGGGCTATTTACATATCTTTTCGCTTAACATACCCTGTATAAATAAAATAAAGTAAGTTTATGCCAAAAAAATGCTGGGAAACGATGTAAATTTTTATATTTTTTTTTATTACTTGATCGGGCGCAATTTATAGTGTCCAGTGTTTATGCTTGTTTTTTAATATACAAATATTAATTATTTCTCGTGAAAAAATCTTGCCTCACGCGTCTATGTGCATTTATGCAGAAAAACGCTGTCTATTTACTCAAATTTGGACCCAAATATTTTGGAAACCAGACACTACCCAGGTATGCTTCCATGGAGAAAAATGATCGTGATGATGAGGAGATTCCGTAATTTTCGGGAACGTTGACGACCAAAAATCATCCTGTATGTTGTGCTTTTAAAATCTGTAATAGTTGTGGATGAGCACTGTAAAATAACATCACAGAGGTGGAAATAAATGGAAAAGGTTTCTCAAATGTTTACTGAAAGAAAATCGGCAACCGGCCATTTCTTTTTGTACGTCCACCACGAAACATCCGCAATAAAACTACAGACAGGTTCCATTAGATAGATGAGTAGAGATTTGTTATACTACAAATTTTACATACAGAGGCGAGTTTAATGCTTCCAGTGGCATTCTCTACCAGCTAACCTGGTTACTTATCGCATTATCTCCATAGAGGTTGGGCAGAAGTGCAAGTTAATTTACACACTCACTTTTTCAGTTAGCCTATTAAGGCGCACGTGGTATAGGGTGAGCCGACATTTAAATAGGACTAGTGTATCACCCTTATGTTGTTGATATCCCATCCATCCGCACCAAACGTTATGCTAACTCGTTTGTAATGCGAACGGCTAAGGAGTGGGATGCACTTCCTGCCGATGTATTTCCTGAGCACTATACAACATTGGTCTCTTCAAAGCTAGAGTGAATAGGCACTTTCTAGGCAAACATGTACCACCCTAGGCCGCATCTTGCTTAACATCAGGCACGATGGCGGTCAAATGTTTGCCTAGCTAATTGTAAAAAAAAAGCTTTTAACCGGGTTTTTTTAACGGGTCACCAACCCGCCTGCCCAGCGATGGTGACTATGGGCAAAACCCCCCTGTGGCAGTAGCCTTGTGGCGTGCCCTAGGGGAGGCCTAAGTCCAGCAGTGGAGTGCAATAGGCTGAAGAAAAAAGAAAAAGAAGAAGCTTTTAATGCCTGAGCCTCGTCCATTTTGCAGGATGCACCATTGGTGGAATTGACTTTAGGTCCTTAAACTATGTATTAGATAGACCACCAGCGCCCCGTAGTGGCTTTTAGTATAAATAGGTACTAGTTTGTTATACTGGTGCCTGAAAAGCGGCGGTAGGCTCACCCCTTACCACGTGGGACTTAGTAGGCTAACTGGTGAAAAGTGGGTGTGTAATTTGCACACTTCTGTCCAACCTCTCTGGGAATAATAGGCGTGACTATCACACTAATATTATAAAGGCGAAAAGTGAGTGTGTGAGTGTGTATGTTTGTTACTTCTTCACGTCTAAACGGCTGGAGCGATTTTAATTATGTTTATTTTGCAGTCCACGCGGACGGAGTCGGGGGCAACAGCTAGTATGACCATATAAGGTACTAATAAAACCCTTCTTTTCAGTTCTCCTACTAGCGGTAGTAGTCCACCGACGCCGCGCAGACGCATGGGCGGAAAAGGAACTAGACGATATTCGAGAAAACATCATCGCGTACGAAGACGAGGGTGGTGGTGAAGGAGACACGGGATACGACCTGGATGTGCTGAGGCAGTATGATGGACCACCAGCTGAAAACGGCACAGGGTTCATGTGTGCTCCAGGTGAGGATTTTCATATTCCTGTGCCGATGCGTGGCTTTAGAGTACATCAACTGCATCTTCGTGCAAGTCGACTAAGGAGGAACTCGGGCATTCTCTCAGGCGATAAGCTAGCAACTTGTCGCTCTATTCCAGCTATATTAAACGTGGCCGTGGAATGTCCTTTGTGTTCCTGTAATTATGGCTTCCCAATTTTGGTAACACATGCGACATAATAGGCATGAAACCATTGCGTGATTGCGTATATTTTATGGCATTTCATAGTTATGGTCAATCGCTCAGTGTAACTCTTCCTATGAAAGTGGCATGATAATGTCTTTACTGAGATTACATAGACGAAGTTTTAGTGACGTCATTCACAGATGAACTGCGGCCGCTATTTGACGGCAACTAGGTACAAAAGTTATGCTTTATAGGTGGAGCTTTTATGAGGTAAAGCTTCACAAGGTAAAACTTTGGTTCGTAATTTTGATGCTTGTGTTTTGTCCTAAGGTTTAGTAGGTGCCGCACCGGATATATCCGGTTTCCTCGACGACAAGAAGTCCGTGTTAGACAGAGACCCCGAGATCAACCCGTACGACGACGTACGCCACTACGCGTATGAGGGAGACGGCGATACCAGCGGTTCATTGTCGTCGCTTGCCAGTTGTAAGTGTGAATATTTTTATTGTCTACTAGCTAACTCCTCCGCCCGTGACTCCGCGTGACTGTAAATTACTGTTAATCTGGTGTAAGTATAAGCTAACTGTTAAGTTTCATCAAAATTTGTTTGATGGTTTTTTCGTGAAATAATACCTAACAAACAAGCATCTAAACAAAACGTTAGACACGTTCTTATAAACTTTTACATTTTTATGTTAGTAGGATTTCTCTCTGTTTCAATTATAGCAGTTTGTCGCATGTACATATTTATAGCGTATGTATTAAAATACGTTTACCTATCCTATTTACGTACGTACAGACCTAAGGTTAAATCTGAATTAATTTGATGCTCTTTGTCGCGATAAAATTGTCTTCTGTTGTAAACAAGGCCGAGTCCGAATCACCTATTATAAAATGATATTAAAGCTAATCATAACCCTCAATCTCAGGTACAGACGACGGAGATCTCAAGTTCAACTATCTCTCCACTTTCGGACCTCGTTTCCGTAAACTGGCAGACATGTACGGTGACTCGGAAGATGAGAGACCACCGCACGAAGAGTCGTGGTGCTAGCGCCACGCCTGGCTAGTCTAGCCTAAAACCTAAGCCTAAAGACTCTTGGGCATCAGCCCAGTGCCTAGACCAAGATGTATGCCTTGTTAAAACCTGTGTTCGCTGAGAGTATTGTGACGCAAGCCCACCGGGACGATTAGACTGTGATAGTCCGTTAGAATTGGTCGTGTCGTTTTGTGGACGGTTTGTCGTGTCGACGATTTGTCGTGTGGTTTGTTGCCGAATTTACTTGTTGATGCGGTGGCATTTATGGAAAGCTTTACTGTTAGCTATTGTGATTGCTAGTAAATTGTAAGTCGCTTATGATTTTTTAATAATGTGATGCTTTTATATTTCGGCAACTATTTTACGAGTTTACTCTTTTTTACTATTTATAGATACTGCTTAACAATGTATTAAAAAAAAAACTTTAATAAGGTTATGAATTGAAATTTGGTATAATAAAAGTACACAGTATTGAAGGCAACTATTAAATTTAAGTTATAATTTCTAAGTAAATTTGGCAACAAAGCATTCTAAAACAAAAAAAAAATGTCCAATATTAATTATTATAAAAGTTGGCCTAAACGACGTTATTTCCACGTTTTTTAATACCGATTGAATGTAAGTGGATGACTAAATCCAGTCTTGTATGTAATTTATCGTAAAAAAAATTGTAAAATTACACCTGAATTTATAACTGGTTAATATTTTTTAAGGAAATGACTGATTTGTACCGTTTAGCCATCGTTGTAGAAACTTATGTCTAAATTATTTCTTTTGTGTAATTTTTATATTAAACATATAAGAATATTAATTACGTATGACTCGCGTAAGTTAGACATGGTTGATTGATTGATTACAAATAATTTTGTAAAAACGTTTTTATTTTTTTATTCATTCCGTAGAATTGTCATGACATTTTTTATATTTACAAAAAGTACGAACTAGTTGATTTTAATTATGATTTAAAGATTAAGTGCCATTTGTGTATTTTTTTCACTTTTTTATTTGTAATAAGTTTTATATTATTTTATTATCCTACCTTGTTAAATACTGTACTATATTTCTGTCTATTTCTATTAAGCCGGATGGTGAGTTTCTGGAAATTACCAGATTTATAAGCGAATTAATGTATTAAAAATATCACAATAATATGATGATTTTCAAATAAGAGTTATTGCTCCCTGTATAAATATATCCGTACAGAGTAAAATTTCTTATTCGGTTATTACGCAAGCAACATGCTGTTGGAGATAAGCGTCCACATATCCGCATCGTATCAAACGGATTGTGACATGTACCTATATAAAGAGAACTGTGTCCATGAATCTGAAATGCATAGATTAAATCACTATCATGATTTTCTGCATGCGGTGTGTACGCCTACCCTTTTCAAAAATTGTGCCTAAAAAGTCTTCTAATCGGAACCAACGTGAGTTTTTTTTTTAAATCTTATGTATCTTTAATGTCTTGTTTATAAGTATTTTTTTTTTAAATGACATGTCATTGAATATTACAATTTAGTAAAAACTTGTACTTATAGTTAAACTTAGTCGGGATATATAAAAATAATACTTAGGTTTCATATTTAAAATATAGTAATTATAATTTTATTACACTGAACGGAGCTAAAAACTTATAGGTAGGTTATTCATTCTGTCCAAACAACTAGCTATTATTTTTAGGTAAGATTCCTTTGTGATGAATTTGTACGAAATGTTTTTTTATTGTCACTCGACTGCGCACATGACAAATATCTTTATGTAAAAATAATATTTAAATTGTGTTGCTGTCCATTACAAAAAAATATTTTCCAAAATTATTGTGGTTACAGTTAAAATAAAAGTGTATATGTACTTATTAAAGTGACTATTTTTATTTATTCCAACGTTACTTTCCATTATACAAATTATTTTTCATCTAAATTCGAAGGACCTACAAGTTTAAGGGTCGGTTCATATCTGACGGAAAATGCATCGAGCATATCTCCAGGTACAGGCAAACGTACGCTCGACGCACTAACGTATTATCGGTTGAGTGAACGATCGAGTGTTTTTCTACACATTTTGTCTGTTCTGGCGTTACGCGACGCATGTTCCGTCAGATATGAACCGATCCTAAAGTCGGTGTGTAAATATGTACATGAAATTAGACCTTATTTATGCTAAAGTTCAATAGTTTTAAGACGATTTTTGTATGATTAATATAGGTGATTTTACAAGGTGTCTTATTATTATGCATATCAACGAAAATGTAAGATATTCTATTATCTAATCCGTTGTTTGATGAAGTAACTAAATAAACCTTCGTCAGTGTGTGTATAACTATAATAAGGTGGAAATCTTTATTTAAGTTTTTTTTCTGCAATTTAAATCGACCAACAAATATTTTCTTGATTTAGCTAAAAAATTAAAATAAATACAAGAATACTAACATTTTTTTTAAACTCAGCTAAGGTCTATAACGGAATGTGTTTTTACGTTCTTTTAAAAAAGTTATTTTAAGTTGATACTCATAACTTACTTGATAAAAGAATACGTTTTTTTTGCAAAGGAACTATTTTTAAACATGAACAAAGGGGTTGTAATATTTTGCTTCTACGAAAATAAACATTTTTCTATTTTCTGTTTGATGTCAAAAAAGGTTAGGTATATGTTAAAATATATTTTTTAAACTAAAGAACGGATATTTCCAATGACATGATTGCATATCTGCAGGATATAGTATATGCTGTCTCTATCTTGATCAAGTTTTAGAGAAGGACATCATTAAATTTATCTTTCAGAATGGCTATCTAGCCGTTGTAAAAATTGGCCAATAAAATTATTAGTTTGATCAAGGAAATTTAAAAATGTAAAATAGGTTTTCCAATATGTTCCAACCCAATTAATATCATTTCCAAATAATTATTGTATTTATTATTAAGGGAAGTTACAAACAGGGTGGGATACGGATAATTTCTTTAGAACGAGATAATTTATATTAACAACATTCCAATAAAAATGTCTAAGCGAAATGTATAATACTGTTGACATGTTAAACTATTATATAAATCTTATTGGATCAAATATTTCTTAAATAAGTGTCTGGCGGTGGCCATTTTGTTTAATAAATGCCTGGATGCTTGGCCAATGCAACTTTATTTCGTATTTGACGTTTGTTACCGCGACATTATCCTCCAATAGCGTTAGGACTTGATCACGTCATCTGAACGCGCGAAGGCTTCCTATTGGATCAAATGTCACGATGAATAACTTATATCGGTAAACGACGTTGGATTGGTCGAGATCCTTGTACTTCATATTTATCTTTAAATGGGCACCCTCGGGAAAAACACTGCCATTATAAACAATTGTTAGAATAGTAGTTCTCTTTTTGATCATATATTATTCGCATTACATATAAAATATCAATTTTATTATAAACATCAATTAAGAAACAAGAAAGCAAGAAAATTACTTTCCAAGCTGTTTTTTTACAAAAAAAAAAACAAATTTATGATCAAGATGAGAACTTAAATGATTTTTAAATGTTGTATGAAATCCTATGAGTGTTTGTAAGTAAGAATATAGTTAACTTTAACTGTCTTATGTTGCTCCATTTATTGAATTAAAAAAAATGTTTTTTTATATCGTGCAATAATTTGTACATAAATTATTGCTAATATGCGCGGTGTGATGTATTTTTTAATTACTCGTAAAGTCATAAATGGTACCTTAATTATTTGAGCGAGATATCTCAAGTGGTAATAAATGATTGCGAATGATTAAAAAGAGCAGGAATTAGTGATTTTGAAGCGAAAGATATGTGTGAAAAAAATTTAATTAATTGATATGAAGGGATACGATGGAAACGATATTTTGTAAGTCTTAAAAGAGAAAGAAACGTGCGACTGATACGTCATAAACTGTCACATATATTAAGACTAGTTTTAAGGAGTTGTAAGACCGAAACTGTTTATATAGAAATAAAAAATATTCGATTCAGCATTGAAATAAAGTGATGAAATTGATATGCGATTTTTTTGCACGCAAGTGTACCTATTTATTCCCTATAATAAAGTACGGTCTCGGAGTGCAAAGAATTCCGTACAGTGACCTGCCAAAGTCATTGGTATACGAAATTCTTCGCGCTTTCGTGATTACCTCGTCTATAATAAGATAAATTATCCCAGGTGTAACAAAAATTATATGTTATGCGAAAAGCCATGAATTTACCCCACTATAAAGAACGTAAGAATCACAAAATTTGAGACTCGAAGTCACATTTTTTTTCAAGATTTGATTACATAAACATTTTTGAATTGTTCGGGAATTAATATTCCATACTATTTGGAAAAATGAACATAACGTGATTCGGAGTCTGAAATTTTATGGATGGATCCCTTATAGTGGGCTATACTCGTATTCATAGCTTTTCGCTGCTATGTCGGCATGTTAAGATCAGCTATGAAGTACCTAAGAATTAGATAAGCTACTAAAAGTATTTACATAATTTTTACTTATTTATTTATCACAACGTTCACGTTAATCCGGAATAACAATGTTAAACGTAGATTTTTTTGGTTTCAACAGTGGATATGAGGCGTAACTTTAGGGCCCGAAGTAATCAAAACTCAAATTTGGAGTTCCTGTGCCCATCAGGGATTACAGTTTTGTTTCGGGTTGGACTGAAATTAGGGATGCCACTAACCCGAGTAAATACCATTATAAACTTTGAAAGCTAGGCGTATATGTTTAAAATTATGTTTACATCTGTGTAGGTAGATAGACATATCAATAGTATCACTAGGTACATAATATTATTCTTAAAAGTCGCTTCTCGCTACCTATCTGACCCTATGCGTGCTTAGATATATTTAAATAATCATAACTTCTAAACTATCGAAAATCGCGGAATATACAATGGGGTGCTTTCCAGGTGTGAGGAATCTAAAAAAAATATGACGTCACCTTTTGGACCTTCCTGTATGTATGTAAGTAGGGACCCGTCTAGACTTCGGTTTTTGAATATGTACCCAGGTTTTTAATGGAGTTATCCAACAGGTATGTAATTAGAACATAACGATTTCCAAAAAAACTTGCTTACCTAACAAGGAAAATGTTACAACTGTCTTAACTAACTTACCTAACCTACCAATCTATCAGATTTCAGTGTGACGTCACACAAAGGCAGCAGTAGTTTCAGCAGTATCTACCAAACTCTAGATCAGTGTAGCAACGTATGTAGAACGGTTGACGTGTCTCGAATACTCCAATACTTCCGCTCTCGGTGTCAAAGACTAACTAGCAATCCTTCCTACCAACGAGTAGCATGCGTTTCACCGAATAATTCCTTTGGATGATGGCGCTAGTTACTATGTACATGACCACATTATTTGAATAACTGCTGTGGTTAGATAAACAGGAAGTCCTACATTTGTAACATCAAATATACTCAATTTTTATATACCTACATTATTTACTTCACTACACATTAATATAATCCCACTGTAAGATCTCCAAGGATTTGCGTCGTGGGTACTAAGCAACGATACAGATAAGCATAGAAACGTCCAAGACTCGGAAACAAACAGCTATATTCATCCTATCCATTTTTGCATCTGCCGTATTCGAACCCGGGACCTAGGGCGCAGCGGGCAGTCACTCGCATGCCTATACCAATCGGTCGTCAGTATTTTGGCGAACATATAAACCTTAGACAAAGACAGGCATAGTAGATACCTCGTATGTACGTAGACGTACTAGAGTTCATTTCATAGAATAACTCCTAGGCATAATTTCGGAACGAACATTTTTTGTAATAAAGTTTTAGGGAGTGCGCAATTTCATCAATGAGACATGATAAATAAAAAGTAATTTAAAAAAGGGTGCCCAGCATTCTGGGCATCTGAATGCCGACCTAAAAATTTAAAAAATATTTCGTTTCACATTTTCTACATAGAATTACTTGCCAGAGTAAAGAGTAAAGTGTAGCCCAAAATTGGGCGCAAGATAATAGACTCAATCTAGGCTGGTGTATAGGCTAGGTTTTCTGGAGGATAGCCAATTTAGACTAAATCTCCGATACACTGGAGTCGTTTTACAGGTCATTGAGTAAACGTGTATAGGTATTTAGATACTAAGGTATTTGCAGGTGAGTTGGTTTTATGTCTAAAATACTAGTTAGGTAACTCTGGAATATATTAGGTGCTTACTTACTTTCTTCGATATCATAGCTATAAAAATTTAATTATGTGGGTTACCTAAGTGGCTATACCAAAAAAAAACCGACGAATTGACAAACTTTTTTTATATTATAAAAAATAAATAAAGAAATTAAAAAAAAATCACCCGAATAAAACATAAGTTTTATTTGGATAAAAATTAGTTTGAAACAAGAGATAACTGATATTTGATTTGCGAAATCAAAGAATAATGAAGCATTTTTGCAGGACAAAGACAAACGTAAGCGAAAATATTTATAAGTAGAAACGGATTAATATTTTTTTGATGTGATTTTGTTATCAATACCATACAAAAAATTAAAATTTAATTCGTTCATCAAAGCAGCATGGAGGGAGATGTCGCCAGATATGGCGCGGACGATCTATACGTTTCTGGGTTAATAGAGTTAGCAAAAAACCTACCTACTGTGGACTCAACGCCCAGCAGTGGGACGCTATCATTACGGCTACGCAAACAATTAGAAAATCTGTCCATATCCTTTCTTAATCATCACCTTCCTGCCCTTATCCCATTCGTTTTGGAGTATGCTTAATATGGATTCTTTCAAAACTCATATTGCCAAGGCTTTGGCATTTGTTTAACGGCCATCTGCCTGCCAGACGCCAACCCTCAAGTAAGCCAAGTGACAATTTTATATTAATAAATTAAATTTTAAATAACGGGGAATCATAATTCGTAACATATGAGTAGTAAAGTTAATATACAGTCATATTATTATGTTTTACCTTATACTTATGCAAAAAGCGTATTAACATGAAAATAGGGAAAGTTCGCGTGCCATGAAACTTTAATTGCGCCTAATAATGGCAAACACCTAGATTTATATTACTCGGAAATGTTGCTAGCTATTGGCAGTTCTTGAAAATAGGAAATACAGGATATGGAAAATACCATTTGTGGGCTATTAGGCTGTATTGCATAATTTGTGTTTGCTTGGTTATGAGAGTTGTAAAAATTTCGAAATGAGTTGGTCAGTTTATTTGCATAACATAACATGTGTTACCATTTTGTCGTGTGATTGGCTTCAGATATTGATCTTGGGCATAAAAGTGGTCTATGTTCATAATAAAAGATATATTTAATGAAACAGACAGAAACTGTGTTTTCAATTTTTCAAATGGGTGTAGTTAGTTCCAAATCCTCCAAAAAATATTAAAGGTGTACTTATTTGTATAATTAAAAATAGTAAATAAATTATGTCTTATAGGTATGCCTGTCTAAACTATACAGGATGTAACAAAAGGGGTATGTTAAACGAAAATATATAGCCCAGCCATACAGAACCTATCCACAGAATTTAAACTCGAAATCATGTTTATTTTGTCAGATAGTATGAAGTATTCCTAAACAACACAGGAATATTTATACAATCCTGAAAAATAAATATGTTATATCACGTCTATAATTTTGTGGACAGCTCCTTCATGGTGTGCTGTTTATAGCTTTTCGATTAACACACCCCCTTTATTACACCCTGTATAATTCATAAATAAAAAGCATATTGCACAAAGCAGGCACTTTAAACTACGTCAATATTTCATACAAAGAACAGTAAAAATCCGATCTCAAACGTCCACGCAGCCATAAACCGATGCTTTGTCCCTCATTATAATGTTTTGCTTTAGATATGTCAGGTCAGGCCATGGACAAAGCACAGAAAAGAGATGTCATGTCAATGTTATGCCTATTCAACTTAGCAAACTGAAAAAAAACTTTATTTTGGCCGGATTTTTTTTTCAAACACACTCTTGACCCGGCATGGCGGCGGCGCCAGCGATGTTACTCGTAGTAGCTAATTTTGAAGAGATTCACTATGGGGCATTTTCCGATTGCCATTAAATGGTACGAGGGGTAGGTAAGTTTAATTCAAATACTTAAAGTAAGTCAATGCCAAAAAAATTGCTGTACGCTGATTTTTTTTCTTTTATTTGTCATGGGCAATGTATGGGTTTGCGTTGATTTTGTGATAGAAAAAAGAAAAAAAAAAAATTTGTTGCACGCGTCTACAATCTACATGCGTTCCTACAAAAAAGGAATAATTCAACATTGGACCTTAATATCTTGGAAACCAGACGCGACAAATGATGAGGAGAATGCTTAGTACCTATTCAAAAACGTTGACGACAAAAAAACCATCCTTTATGTGTATGTATAGCATTTCTCTTTACATACTCGTACATACCTTTTTGTTACACCATGTTTAATTTCCTCGCATTAATATGATTTTTAACACATGTTTAAACTTTCATAGCGATATGTTCGGTTTTGGTTAGCTACTAACATACATATTGCTGGCATCGGGAATATAGTATGTTTGCCAAGTTAAACATGTGGTCACTGAACACGACTATTAGTTGATAATTAACAGTTTAATGGCCTTATTCCAGAGGTTTGCAAACTTATTTCGTCTAACGCCCACTTTGAAAATCAGTAGCGCCCCCCATTTTTTTTCACCTTAAAATGCCAATAGCATTATTAGTCGCGCTATTTTTTTCTGGGGCCTTAACTGCCCTTCTCTAGGCCTCCAACGCCCACAAAGGGGCGTTATCGCCCACTTTGGGAAAGACTGCCTTATTCGTTACGTATCAATAACAATACAATGTCGTAGAAACAACGAAGATAATTGAAGATAATCATTCTCTGAGAATAACTGGAAGGGAGTCTGTGGATACTCATACACATAGTAACTAGCGCCATCATTTCATGAGAAGAACTAATTGGTAAAACGCACTATTTAAGTAGTAGGTAGGCACATACATCATCATCATCATCATTTACAGCCCTGAGAAGTCCACTGTTGGACATAGGCCTCCCCCAACAACCTCCACTTCGACCGGTCGGAAGCCGCCGAACCGACGCCCGCGATCTTGGCCTGGTCGTCCGTCTACCTCGCGGGTGGCCTCCCCACGCTGCGCTTGCCGATACGTGATATCCACTCTAGAACTTTCCGACTCCATCGGCCATCAGTTCTTCGAGCTATGTGCCCTGCCCATTGCCACTTCAGCTTGCTGGACCGTTGAGCTATGTCGGTGATCTTTGTACGTCTGCGGATCTCCTCATTTCTGATTCGATCACGCAGAGAGATCCCAAGGCACATACATACATACATATAATCACGCCTTTATCCCTTACGGGGTTTATCCCTTACAGCACCAAGGGCCGATAGGACCACATGGTGCCACTTCTGACCAATTTGAGTTGAGATGTACAAGTTCGGTTAGTAGTGACAGCCCATTACCTACAAAACACCAAGACCCTCTTGTCCCTCTACTGACTTGTACAGTATGCCCGGGAAGAGAAGCAACTGTAGTATTATATGTTTTTTTTTCACTCCCAGAGCAGCATAGAAGAAAGTTGGTATGTACTACATAATATTGCGGATTTTATATAAATTACCTAGACGCAGGTAGTTATTACATAACAGCCATAAATAGAGATAGAGGTAAAAAAGCCATAGATCAAGCATTCTATTGTTTTCACACTAATTATGAATTGGAATCAAATTAAACATTACAAAAAAATAGTGACGCGATGTTCAGACTTTAATAAATTCTATTTTCAAACAATACTCATTGAATTAAAACCTCGTTCCATAAAATATTTCGAATTTGGAATACCGACGACATTTTTTTGCATAATGATTTTTTAACTAACACAATAGAACTAAATTAGGTATAATAAAGTTTCTGGCGGCAAATCCTCCACAGATTAACAATGGACCAATGGGGGGAAAGTTATCGAACAAAATTTAAAATGAACATCGCAAGTTTGACAAGTCATTCTCCTCTTGTATAAATTAACCGCTCTGCTATGGGTTGGTCCTGTTTCAACACAGAAGTTTTAAACTATTTAATTTCATTTGAACAAGTCGCACAAGGAGTTATTTTTTACAAAAATTTTAGCTAAAAACCAAACTTAGATTTTTCATATACTTATCTACTTAGAATAGGTGGTCTAACAGGGTGTTTTTTTGGTACGAAAAACATCTAAATGACATAGTGAGAGAATGAGAGAAAATTGGGTGGTTAGATACCTTGTAGGTATATATTATAGTATTATTTAAGACGTAAATGATACACCAGTATAGTTCAACTCATCCCCAATTGATAGTACACAGAGAAAAACTAATCAATATTCCAAATACTCGTAACACCCCTCATTTTCCTCAAAAACCAACTCCGCACTCAAAGAACTTCAATTAAGCTGATACATTGTAATCCGACATCACAGAAGTGTTCTCGACAAATTGTTACAGAGCAAATTACACTGACAAACCGAGTTCCAATAACGTAGTGACTATCGATGCGGCTCAAAACGAAGTAGCCGAGTAGTACCGGTCACCTCCTTCGGGATTCAACTTTTAATAAAGGATTTTCTGTCCCATAATCATTGCTACAGAACCAGTGTAATGGGGAAAAAGACATTTGGCAAATCGGTGCGGTACCTAAACTGGTGATGGGATATTACACCCTGTTTTAGTCTGGGAAGTTGGGATTTGAACATTTGTGAGGTTTGATAAGAAGTATATTGGGATTAATAGATAATTCTGTGCTATTCTGACGTGGCTGTCTCCATTAGAATTTTACACTAAAACACGAAGAAAATCTATTACCTACTTAGTATACAAAGATAATATCTCTGCTGATTAATCAATGCTGCAAGGACAAAACTACTAAAGCTAGGACCGTGGCTTCCTTTTGTGGTGTACCTAATATAAGTCCCTAATAAAGGATTTCCGAAATTTCTACGGAAACGGGAAATAACGTTTACGCTGACAAAGTCGTTAATATAGCTGACATATCAGAATGACACATAGGCTACTTCTTATCCGGGAAAATATTTTATCCCGGATAATTTTGACATGTTGTTTTTTCTGCATTCCACGCGGACAGAGTCGCGGGCGTCCACTATTGATTCATTTTTTATAAAGTACCTACCTAACTTATTTCAAATTTTATGGATAAGTTCTAAGCTATTTTCAAACCCTTCTACAGGGTGTAACAGAAAGTCTCAAATTTTGAAAATAGGTTTTCTATAGTGGGCTATTAACATATCTTTTCGCTTAACATACCCTTTTTGTTACATCTCTGTATATTAGATACTCGATATCTACTTTAGTAGACCTTACAGTTTCCAACCAAGCGGCCGCATGCAAGACTATATTATCTAAAATTAATTAATTTACTTTATGTAAAACACGAAATCCACACCCGTGTCAAGAATTAATTCTGCAAATTCAATATATTTCATAGAAAGGGTAGTTAATGGGTGAACCTACAAATTAATTATTAGAAAGCTTAATTAAGCGCCAACTGGAGTCTATTTAGACTTTAATAAAGGTCTTGAGCGTGTTCAAAGACACGTTTCAGTACATGCGGGCCAGTAAACGAGCGATTTTGTTTACATAAGATTCTTTTAACAACTCGCATTGTTTCTGGCGGTATAAAATACATACAGATATATATAGGTACATTATAGCGTTGTTCCAGAAATGGGGTAGCCAGAACTGCAAGATCATAAAGAATATCTCACAACCATGTTTAGCAAAGCAGGGACAGATGTTATGATATGTAGTGATATGTTGCCATGCATGGTAAGAGATGCAGCTGATGTTCAAGACAAATCAAGACAGATAAATATTTATAAAATTTGGAGATACAGACGCAAAGGAATTAAATTAGTTTTTGGCTAGCTGGAAGAGGTTTCTTATAAAGATAAGCTCGCCTTTGTTCAATATTCTTTTATTAATATGTTTTATTTATATCTTTGTGTATATAACTCATAAAAAGATGAATTAATGAAGTTTGGTTTGAGGTTCAGGGTTATCACAATATTTAGTTTTGCGTAGAAATGCTGTTCTTGCCAAAGCTATTCGATATTTTTTTAGACTGTTGATACTTATTGTCATATAAAAAAAAACTAACTCCAAAAGAAGACTAAATAAATCAGTGTTTCTAAGCCCATATTGCTATCCGCCTATGATTCCCGCTAGTCTCATAGCCTTGTCCAAAAAGCAGGCCAGTAGTGCATCCATTAGGGGCGCTGTGCACCAATTTGCATCAGGATCGTCCGCCGACGGAGATCGAGTATGGTAGTGTGTACACGCCTTTACAATGCTATGGTCCTTGTTCGTATCGTGTAATAACTATGTCAATGACTCAAGTATGGGCATACATAGGTACAGCAACGTTCAAAAGTCCACAATTTTACAAAACGATCGCTTGCATACTAGTTTTACCTACTTACGACTAAATGTATGCGTACGCAACAAGCGCCTCCCGTGTTGACAACATAGTCCAAAATACAAACTGCGGTCATCAACCCGCCTGCCCAGCGTGGTGACTATGGGCAAATACCCCCCATGGCAGTCTTGTGATGTGCACTGGGGAAGGCCTACGTCCAGCAGTGGACTGCAATAGGCTGATGATGTGTTCCCGAAATGGGGTAGCCTGAGGATCATAAAGGAGATCCCCCAGCCACGTTTATCAAAGAGGAGATAGATGTAAATGATCAGTGACATGCTGCTCGCTTATCACAGTAGAGAATGTCCGAACATTTACGACATGCACGGAAGGAGATGCATAGGACAAGCATGCATTATGGTTAAGGGATAAGAGAGATCAGACTACGTAAGAATATGTATAACGAAATGGCTTAGATAATGTAATAACTTATAGGTAGCCATATTTTTCAATTGTAATAATTTAGTCACCCGGCGCTTAATTTAATATTAACCGTATCTATCTTCATACTTTACATTCTGTTTTTTTTTTATTAATTTTAATGCTTTAGTTAGGTCCCCGAGATTTTATATGCATTGATTTGCATTTTTCTGGTCACATCTGTTTATCCTGGCTCACAGGAGTTGCAGAGGTCGGAATGAGTGGTGGGCCGATCCCGGTAGATAATGTAATAATACTACGAGCGACAGTGATGTTCCCAAATATAAGTGGGCTTTCTAAATATATAGCTTTTCGTTAACTTTTGTTACACTCTGTATATCCATGTGTATTAATTAATATAGGTATATTAGGTTCCTACCTAAATAATGATAGATCATTTAATGAATCCAGTCACGTCTTATCGTGTTTT